>JANATG010000002.1:310000-940247 GCA_029449235.1 Linnemannia schmuckeri
GCCAGCAAAAAGAAAAAAAGAGGAAGGATAAGGGCAGAAAAAAGGCCGGAAAATAAGGGAGGATCAAGAAGAGAATGGGAAGGGTGAGCGATCAAGGTCAGAAAGAGAATTCAAGCAAAAAAAAAAAAAAAAAAAAAAAAATAAGGGACGGATCAAGGGCAAAGAAAGAAGGTGAGCAGTAAATGATAGGGGGCGGCAAGCTAGACAAAAATAAGGGGCAGGTCAAGGCAGAGGAGGAAAGCAAGCAGAAGGGCAGGGATAGCTGGCTTGTGCCAGCCAAGCGTTCATAGCGACGTTGCTTTTTGATCCTTCGATGTCGGCTCTTTCTCTCCTCCCTCATTATCATTCGAGGTCGCATCGTCGATGCTTTGTTCCCTACTACTATCGTGGTGTAATTTTTAAGTTATTAAGGAGATCTAATAGTTTCATTTCCGCATTTAATTGCAAAAGGTTGTGGCAGACAAGAATCACCGCGTCTTCCAGTGCGCCCCCAAGTATATTGCATGGCAAACTATCCTCAAACAACACACCACCAAAACACAATGGTCTGATGATGACCTCCATACGGTCTTGTCTTTCCAGCCTCCCACGTTCGGCATCAAACCTCAATATAACATCACTATCCCTCAACTGCTGGCTTGCTGCCTTATCGGCATCTCAACAGCCAACACCGTCCGTCTTCTGCACCAACACACACAATCGAGCAACGACATTATCCAGACCATAGTAGGTTAAACCAACAAAACCATTGTTCAAAAAATAACTGGATCAAGGCTGGTTAAGCCACAATAAAAATCTCCTATTCTATCAAAAAAAAAAAAAAAAAAAAAAAAGGATGTGGTTGCTAGGCAGCGGCGGCAACGCCTTAGGTTGGCAGCCATATTCTTTACTAGACATAATATTAGTAGTGCACTGAGCCCTCTTGTCCGCTCTTTGTCCTTTTGCACATAACTTCTTAGACAAGAGTATATTGACAAGAGTTTCGCTAGCGCGCTGAAGTATATTGTTTCGTGTGATTCTTTAGGACACTATTATTGCCACCCCTTTTTCCCTCGTACCAATTGAGAACTTCACAGCGGTCCTATAGCTCTGGCCACCGACCCTCCCCTGAGTAACAGCATGTTTGCAGATCCTGCGATGGGAGGGAGAAGAGTGACAGGCGGGGGATGTGTTAGAAGAGTGTGAGAAGGGTGTTAGAAGAGTGTTGGAACGGTGTTAGAAGAGTGTTACAAGTGTGTTGGAACGGTGCTAGAAGAGTGTTAGAACAGCGACAGGCGGAAGGGAGAACAGCGACATGGCGGGGGGTGTTAGTGAAGGAGATGGGCAACAGTGTGGGGACATCAGCAAGAGGTTGGACAAAGAGCATTAGTTCACGCTTTTTACAAGGCATAGATTGTCTGCTATTCTTTGTTGTTTCTTTGTTTATTGAGGTAGTGAGACCTAGCACAGTATGCTCCGTCAAAGCTATCCCATTCTTATCAATTGGGACGGGGTAGGGTTCTCTCTTTTGGATATAAATGATATGTTGACAAGCCACACCTAATACAGCTCGGGACTAGTCCGGACTGGCATTCTTAGTTTGAAAACCTTGCCATCAGAGAGAAAAAATATCACACGTGCGTTATCACCAGGTGTTATCAAATGAGTAGGCTTCTCAAACATAAGGTGGTAGCGACCGGGAATAAGTGCAAATTCACCATGCGGAGGGATGGTAAATTTGTCAATCTTGACCATCTTGGACGATTCCGAATCTGTAACGGTCTGATAAATCGTGATCCTCTGGTAATCTGGGCTTACAATCTTGGTTACATCGAGTGGTGCATCGCTGGTATTTTCAAGGGTGACGTAGCCAGCAGCCGGCAAGGCGTTCGGTAACCATCTGATCCAAACACTCTTTTCCACCGCAATAACATCAGTTGATACTGGGATCTTCGCGACCGTGTTTAGAGCAAGAAAGGCGATAGCACCGGCAGCGAGAATAAGTGTCTTGAGTTGCATCTTAATTGTCTGGCTGATGTATGGGAAAGTGAGAAGGATAGGAAGTATTGAGAAAAGCGAAGAAAGAGAAGGAAAAGAAAGAAATGTTTTTAGTTGGTGGTCCATTCAGAAACAGAAAAACAAAGCTATCACAGCGCCTTGTCTTACTTTGAGGATGTGAAAGCGACTTTAGAAGGTTGACGATTCTGTATGGGATATGCAGGTTTTCCGACGAGGTATGTGTGGACGGCTAGATGAGGCTGTTGCAGTAAGCGTTCTTGGTAGGGTTCGCTGTTATCCTTGAGAGTGGAGTCCGTGTAGCTCGTGCGACGATGCTTGTGATAGGTCTTGTCCGAGTGGAAGGTGCTGGGAGTTCAGAGACTTGGGAAGGATGAGGTGTATGTGTTGGTGGGCAGTCGTACCGTTATATACTTGAAGATAGTCAGAGCCCCCTATTGAATAATTATTCTAGGCCTGGAATCAAAGTGACGTGTTTACAGGGTTGCCGAAAAATTCTCAGTGATGTAGAGAGTGAACGGAGAATAAAGGGATGCCGGAAGAAGATCAAAGGATGTTGGCATAATTAGCAAGGGATGCTGGAGAAAGAAAGGGATACTGGAGAAAGAAAGGGATGCTGAAGAAAGAAAGGGATGCCGGAAAAAGATCAAAGGATGTTGGCATAATTAGCAAGGGATGCTGGAGAAAGAAAGGGGTACTGGAGAAAGAAAGGGATGCCGGAAAAAGATCAAAGGATGCTGGCATGAATAGCAAGGGATGCTGGAGAAAGGGATGATGGAGAAAGGGATGCGCTTTTTTTTTTTTGTTTATAAGAAATTTATTGCGTCGTGGGAGTGCGTGCAGTAAACTAATACTCCTCACCTACAGGAGTCACCGCCATTCAAAGGATATAAAAATAAATACTTTCGAAAAAAGTACAAAGGTTACATCTAAACTGGGAAAAAATAATTAACAGATAAAACAGGGAGACCAGACAAAATAAATACAGAGAGTAAGAAAATAAAATAGAATACAGTTATGTTGGAAAGTTGTTGTCGACAAGAGGGAGCTCGACTGCGGGTGGGGGTTCGCGCTCTTCACTCTGGCGCTTCTTCTCGGCCAGCTGAGCACGAACTTGGTTGATAGCCAAATCCACCGCGGCCAGGACCATGCGAGGTTCAAAGGCTTGGTCCTCGCGGACAAAGGCGTGATGGTATCTCCAGATGGAGGCAAGGATGGTACCGATCAAGATGAAGATAGGAATGTCGTGAAGGGGCTCGACAGGGTCCGGGTCAGGATAGAAAAGGGAGCAGATGTAATCCGCAGTCCAGGCTCGTTCCTCCACATACTTCGAAAGCGCGCCTTGCCATACTTCCAGCTTCTTGGTGCAGCTGAAAAGGAGGTGTTGACTTGTCTCCGGCTCCGCTCCACAGATACGGCAGAAGGGTCCGGTCATATCAGGAATAATGGAGTGGAGATGGAGTGCAGAGGGAAGTTTGTTGATTAGAAGCCACCACCAGACATTGCGCGCATTGTGCGGGATCTTGTTTTTCCAGAAGGACGTCCAGAAAGCAGCAGTGAATGGTGGATGTGGCGCCACCATGGGTGGATGATGTGGTGCTGGGGTTGGAGGGCGGTAGGTCTTGGAGAACAACGCCTGACGAAACGAGCGGGTACTGGCTAGTTCGAAGGAACCATTCTCAGACTTGTTGATAACGATCCCGTTTAGGCGTTCCGCTAGGTCGTCTACCAGATCGAAAGGTCCATCGTTATCCAAGGCGCGTCTCAGGGCTGGGTGAACCTTGAAATGACCTCCTCTGGTGTTCTCCTCCAACCTTGAATGGGTGCGATGGCCGATGGAGCGCTCGTCCGATGGAATGAACTCCAGTCTACCTTCTGTCTTGGTCTCGTCTGTCCATACAGGTCTGAAGACACGATCCATACGCCAGTTGGGAGGATGAGGCTCGGGAACACCATCGGGCTCGAGCCATTGTGGAAGGAGTGTTGCCATCATGGTTCCGACCTTCAGTGAGTCCGCCGTTTCCTGATCCCAGGACAAACGAGAGATACGTTCGACCGCCTGCACCAACCCCTTGAGGATCGTGTGTGGGCGAAAATATTTCTTCCTCGACGTGAGAAAGAAAGTGGGGCTCGCGAAAGGGGCCAACGGAAACTCGGATTCGGTTGCTGATCGGAGAAGATCTTTGAAGAAGGATACCATGAAGGAGGTGGTGTCGGAGCAAATTCTCTGAACCGCTCGCAGCTGGAATGCGACAGTCTGGGAGCCAATGTCGACTAGACCAAGCCCTCCCTGAGACCGCCGGAGGCAGAGATGGTTCCAGGATGGAGAGGGAAAGAAAGGAACGGTGAATTTGCGGATCGAGCCTTGAACTTTCTTCGTCCATTGACGCGTTGGCGGGTGGACGGCGATGACATGCCAGAGACGGGAAAGCAAAAGGGAGTTGGCGATGACGCTGCGTCCCAGGATCGAGAGCTGGCGACCGTGTTGTAGGTTGATATGATGATTGATTTTTTTGTGTATGTTGTTAAAGAAGGCGTCTCGCTGTGTCCGTGTGAGTGCAATGGGGTATCCCAAATAGACCAGGGCATCTTCCACTCGCCTGGAATGGATGTGGACGTGATCCCGCTGAAGAGCCTGCGAGAGAGTCCCGATGTTCCCAAACAGTGGAAAGGCCACCGTCTTCTTCAAGTTGAGTCGTGCGTTCGAGGCTCGTCCAAATGTGTCCATAATCTCCTTCAGACAAGTCCACTCCTCTATTGACTTGATAAAGGTAGTAAGATCGTCCGCATATGCCATCAACTTCAACGGTCTCGACATTGGGTGGTCGTTGAGTTTGAATCCAGTGATGCCGGGACTTTTGAGGATGGTGTGGAGGAGAGGCTCAAATGCAATGTTGTAGAGGTGAGGTGATAGAGGATCCCCTTGTCGTAGGCCACGGCGTTGTGGGAAAGGAGAAGCGAGGTATCCATTGATGTTGAGATTGATCTGAGTGCCGAAGAAGAGGGTGAAGATCGAGTTGATGAGGGGGGCGGGGAAGTTCATCTTTTCCATAACAGCCCGCAAGTACTCTGGGTGGACTCTGTCATACGCCTTTTCCTGGTCAAATAAAATTCCAGCCCCCCCGATCTTGTTCCTCTCGCAGTGTTCCCGAAAGGCTGCCATAACGAGACCATTGTCTGAGATGTGACGGTCAGGGACGAAACCCGTCTGGAGAGGAGTGATCAGGCGGTCCAATGGGCTTCGTAGGCGTATTGTAATGATTTTGGTGAATAGTTTGGCGTCTGTGTTGATAAGCGAAAGCGGGCGCCAGTTCCCGAGGTCTGCCGCATTCCCCTTCTTGTACAACAAGATCATGCACGTCTGCTGCCAAGACCGGGGCATCCTGGCTTCCAGAAGGGCTTGCGACATAACACAGGATAGGAGAGAGTCAACTCCGTCGACTGAGAGCAGGAAAGTGTAGAGCTCAAATGGGAAGCCGTCCATCCCTGGTGCTTTCCCTCGGGCGCTATGAGCCAGGCCTTCGCCAATCTCCTCGACGTCGATGGGGCGCATGAGGTTTTCCTGGTCCTCCTGTGTGAGGATTGCAAGAGCGGGGAGGTTGGAAAGTAGTTCCCGAATGGCAACGTTGTCGATAGGGTCGGGTGTGTAGAGTTTTTGATAGAAGGATTTGCCGACGCGGCACAGATCGTTGGGAGAAGAAACTGTAACGTCCGAGTCGGGTATGTTAAGGTGGGTGATGGCGCGTTTGGTTGCTCTGGACTTGAGGACGCGGAAGAAATATTTGGTGCATCGTTCGCCGAGTTCTCGCCATCTGAGTTGAGTCCTGACCGCCCATGCGTTCATTGAGGCCTCCTGCAGTTTGTCGAGTCTCCGTTCTATTTTATGCCATTCTTCCTCCAACCTACGGATCTTCTCCGGGTCGGGGATAGGAGCTCCGCGTTGCCAATTGAGGCGACGTAAGGCCTGTTCCCGGTCTCGCTGAAGCTCGATCGAGATATCCTTCTTCTCCTTGGACTTCTCTCTTGTCGCTTGCTTGAGTTTCTCCATCAAGGACGCCTTAAGGTGGTCCCACGCATCCTGCGGTTGGAAGTCCCGCATTCTGTTTAGATCCTCTTTGATCTCGACGGCCAGTTGCTTAGTATAGTCCTTATCATGTAAAATCGAGGTGTTCAGTCGCCAAATTCCTGGCCCAGTCTCAAGGGCCTCTAGACTCAGCTCGCATGAAAGCATCGTATGGTCTGTCCAGTCGTTGTGCAGGTACGTGTGTGAAGGGAACGTCACACGCTCGGCAAGGTCTGGTGACATGAAAATGTAGTCGATTGTTGTTTGATAATGATGATTGTTGAAAGTGTGAATGGGAAGTGAATTGAAGGGGTTGAGTGCGTTGATGGTGGTGTTGTTGATCCAATTTTTCCATGCGATCGGGGCCGTGTTGCGCAAATGGTGATGGTAGTTAAAGTCTCCCAGGACAATGGCTTCGTTGCCAGGAGCTTGGAAAAAGGGCAGTTGGAGAAGATTGGTGTAAAAGGTGTTGCGTGGTGTCTGGGCCCCAGATGGTGCATAGATGTTACACACTTCAAACAAGACTTTGTCTCCGGTGTCGACTGAGCAGATTGACGCGACGATTGCTCGACCGTCTAGAAGCACGTATGATGAAAGAAAAGTAAGTTTGGAATGCATAAGGAACAGTGCGCAGTGAGGAGTCCAGATGCTGTGGTGAGAGTGTAGGGATTTGTTGAGGTATTGGATGGTGTCGGGGTCGTTTGGCTGAATAGATGTCTCTTGCAGCGCCAAGATGTCGATCCTTTGAGTGCTGAGGTATTTGTGAAAATTCCTAGTCGCTGTCCGGTTCGTGATCTTGTTAATCGTGCGTGCGTTGAGGGTGGCGATTTTGATTGTCTTTAACATAATTAATTAGTTAAGACGAGTCGCCGATTGTTTGCTCAGCTCCTTATTGTTGTAAGTGCCTCCGAAATGAGCCGCCCGCGGGAGTCGGCCTGTAAATTCGGTGGTTGGGGGTAAGGTGTCCAAAAAAGTGTCATCGTCGCTATCGGAGTTGTCGTCCTCCTTAGAGCGATATTGTTCACGGGTAGGGTTGGCAAACCTGTTTATGCCACTCACAATGTCGGATGGTCTGGCTTCCTGGGTAGACTCTTGAGGAGTTGGTGTGATAGGCGTGGTGGACGCGATAGGTGTGGTGGGATCGACAGGTGTGGTGGGGTCGATAGGTGTGGCGGTGGCGACAGGCGCAACGACTGCCACAGGTTGAGTGGACTCTATACCTTCCATGGGAGATGACATCTGCGCATTCTTACGGCGTTTCTTGCCGTTGCGCTTGCGTTGCTGTTTGAAGCTTGCTGCATCATGCTCTTTGGCGTCCTTGGCTGGGGGTGCATTGTTGGACTCCTTAATGGTGTTGGGTTTGGAGGAGGTAGGCGTGGGTTTCGGTTTGAGTGCTCCGACAATGTTGGTGATAATTGGGTGTCCTGGTCCAGCAACAATTTCCTTTGGCAGCTCTGGGTGGCTTGGCTTTTCGGCCTTCTCGAACAAAACATATCCGTCCTGAGTATAAACCTTGCGTTTGGGGTGCGCATGGTAGTACATGCCGATCTCCATGGGGTTGCCGTACTTGCTGAAAAGCTGGATAACGTCGCTCGGTTTGTAATGTTGGGGGATGCGTCGGAAGTTGACTTTGTATGTCTGGAGCTTGGGAGGTGTTGGGGTGATTGGGTTGTAGATTGTGTCATTGACCTTCAGTCCGTGCTGTCGAATAGCGGCATAGACCCTAGGGTCTGCAGGGCGGACCTCGAAGGTTGTGTAGTGTAGATACTGTTCAGTGGCGCAACTGAGCAGGTCGTAGGTGTCCATGAGGATCGTGATGATCGAAATCTCGATCGTCACCTTGCGGGGAATGTTGAAAATGAGCGTGCCTTCCGAGTTTGTGCGGACATGCAGGTTCATTCCAGACGGCAAAGACTCATCTTGATAAATAGTCTCGCATTTTTTGGGATATTTGGAAAGAGGAGAGTTGGGAGAAGATGCTGAGGATGGTGACCTGGCGGCATTCGCAAAGGATGCCGCACTGATGCTGTTTGGGTTGGTCTCGCCCCCCACGTTAGTATCGCCGTGGGACATGGGAAAGAGTTTGAGAAAGGGATGCGCTGAAAGATCAAGGGGTATCGGGATTATCACGTGATCGTAGACATTCCTAGGAATCTAGTCTGAGACGCGACGCTCACTGCGAGAGGAACAAGATCGGGGGAGCTGGAATTTTATTTGACCAGGAAAAGGCGTATGACAGAGTCCACCCAGAGTACTTGCGGGCTGTTATGGAAAAGATGAACTTCCCCGTCGCCCTCATCAACTCGATCTTCACCCTCTTCTTCGGCACTCAGGTCAATCTCAACATCAATGAATACCTCGCTTCTCCTTTCCCACAACGTCGTGGCCTACGACAAGGGAATCCTCTATCACCTCACCTCTACAACATTGCATTCGAGCCTCTCCTCCACACCATCCTCAAAAGTCCCGGCATTACTGGATTCAAACTCAACGACCACCCAACGTCGAGACCGTTGAAGTTGATGGCATATGCGGATGATCTTACTACCTTTATCAAGTCAATAGAGGAATGGACTTGTCTGAAGGAGATTATGGGCACACTTGGACGAGCCTCGAACGCACGACTCAACTTGAAGAAGATGCTGGCCTTTCCACTTTTTGGGAACATCGGGACTCTCTCGCAGGCCCTTCAGCGGGATCATGTCCACATCCATTCCAGGCGAGTGGGAGATGCCCTGGTCTATTTGGGATACCCCATTGCACCCACACGGACACAGAGAGACGCCTTCTTCAACAACATACACAAAAAAATCAATCATCATATCAACCTACAACATGGTCGCCAGCTCTCGATCCTGGGACGCAGCGTCATCGCCAACTCCCTTTTGCTTTCCCGTCTCTGACATGTCGTCGCCGTCCACCCGCCAACGTGTCAGTGGACGAAGAAAGTTCAAGGCTCGATCCGCAAATTCACCGTTCCTTTCTTTCCCTCTCCATCCTGGAACCATCTCTGCCTCCGACGGTCTCAGGGAGGGCTTGGTCTAGTCGACATTGACTTCCAGACTGTCGCATTCCAGCTGCGAGCGGTTCAGAGAATTTGCTCCGATACCACCTCCTTTATGGTATCCTTCTTCAACGATCTCCTCCGATCAGCAACCGAATCCGAGTTTCCATTGGCCCCTTTCGCGAGCCCCACTATCTTTCTCACGTCGAGGAAGGAATATTTTCGCCCACACACGGTCCTCAAGGGGTTGGTGCAGGCGGTCGAACGTATGTCTGGTTTGTCCTGGAATCAGGAAACGGCGGACTCACTGAAGGTCGGAAACATGATGGCAACACTCCTTCCACAATGGCTCAAGCCCGATGGTGTTCCCGAGCCTCATCCTCCCAACTGGCGTATGGATCATGTCTTCAGACCTGTATGGACAGACGAGACCAAGATAGAAGGTAGACTGGAGTTCATTCCATCGGACGAGCGCTCCATCGACCATCGCACCCATTCAAGGTTGGAGGAGAACACCAGAGGAGGTCATTTCAAGGTTCACCCAGCCCTGAGACGCGCCTTGGATAACGATGGACCTTTCGATCTGGTAGACGACCTAGCGGAACACTTAAACGGGATCGTTATCAACAAGTATGAGAATGGTTCCTTCGAACTAGCCAGTACCCGCTCGTTTCGTCAGGCGTTGTTCTCCAAGACCTACCGCCCTCCAACCCCAGCACCACATCACCCACCGTGGTGGCGCCACATCCATCATTCACTGCCGCTTTCTGGACGTCCTTCTGAAAAAACAAGATCCCGCACAATGCGCGCAATGTCTGGTGGTGGCTTCTAATCAACAAACTTCCCTCTGCACTCCATCTCCACTCCATTATTCCTGATATGACTGGACCCTTCTGCCGTATCTGTGGAACGGAGCCGGAGACAAGTCAACACCTCCTTTTCAGCTGCACCAAGAAGCTGGAAGTATGGCAAGGCGCGCTTTCGAAGTATGTGGAGGAACGAGCCTGGACTGCGAATTACATCTGCTCCCTCTTTTATCCTGACCCGGACCCTGTCGAGCCCCTTCACGACATTCCTATCTTCATCTTGATCGGTACCATCCTTGCCTCCATCTGGAGATACCATCACGTCTTTGTCCGCGAGGACCAAGCCTTTGAACCTCGCATGGTCCTGGCCGCGGTGGATTTGGCTATCAACCAAGTTCGTGCTCAGCTGGCCGAGAAGAAGCGCCAGAGCGAAGAGCGCGAACCCCCACCCGCGGTCGAGCTCCCTCTTGTCGACAACAACTTTCCAACATAATTGTATTTTATTTTATTTCTTACTCTCTGTATTTATTTCGTCTGGTCTTCCTGTTTTATCTGCTAATTATTTTTTCCCAGGTTAGATGTAACCTTTGTACTTTTTTCGAAAGTATTTATTTTATACCCTTTGAATGGCGGTGACTCCTGTAGGTGAGGAGTATTAGTTTACTGCACGCACTCCCACGATGCAATAAATTTCTTATAAACAAACATTACGTTCTGAATGGCATACGTCGGATCACTGGGGCAATGGCAAGAGGGTGGATTCGAGAGGTAAACCGCAACTTCACACTTACGCTCCAGGGGGAACCTCTTGGACGTCTCTATGACGTCCGTCAAGCTCTTCCCGAAGGGTATCAAGACTCATACATTGAGGGTTGGGATGATGAACTAGTGGAGGAAGAAGAGGAAGAAGGAGACGAAGAAGAAGAAGAAGAAGAAGAAGAAGAAGAGGAGGAGGAGGAGGAGGAGGAGGAGGAAGAGGAGGAGGAGGAGGAGGAGGAGGAGAGCGAACAAGTGAGCGATGAAGAAGGAGATTCACTGGACGGTGAGATGGGTGCAATGCTCGCTCCAGCTCCTTACATGTCAAGGTCGAGCGCAAGTACTCGCCTCCCCGCAACCGATCGGGGAGAGTACGGATATGAGTGCCTCCGTTCGGAAAAGAAATCATAGTGTCGTCACACCCAAATTAGGCTAGTACGTTCTTCGACTTAAAAACAACGTAAAGATTTCCTCTTGTCATTTTACTACAGATGAGTCGCGAAAATGGAGTCAAAAGGGATAAATGAGTACATTAGATCAGTACATGTACAATTGACAAGCTTATTTACAAGGCGACAATGAAAACAACGCGCGTGCATTACTTGGAGGAGGTCGTTGGACAAGGATGTAGCTGTTGTCATCGGAAGACTCGGAAAACAGCTTGGAAAGTTGAGTCCTCGGAGTTTTTAGCTCAGTCTTGTCGTCAAGGGCATCAGTCGTGATGGCAGAGTTCAAATTGTCGTCGGGATGGAGACACGCCACAGGGTAAGCTTGTCTGCATTGACATCGCTGAGATCATTAGTCTTCTTGGCCTTGATGAGGAGTGAGCAGGAGGCGAAAGATGTGAGAAGGCGATAGGAGCAATGGCAGCGGTGCCTAAGAAAGGCAGAAGGGTGACAACATAGAAGGAGACGGGTGGCGGCAAAGAAATCATGGCAGTGCACACTCGGACTATTTCGAAATGTTTAGTCAGTTCGAGACAAATTCATAGATGTATTAAACTTTTACCCCTTGCAGGACCGACTATGTAACAATATTCTTGAAAAGATTCTCGCTGACTTCCTCGAAGGAGATATGTCGAACATCTGGAAACTTCTTGACCAAATCGCGATGCGAAGGTTTGCCGGGAGAGCCACGAATGTAGACTACGCGAAATCCAGGCACAGGAACACCATCCCGCGTGACAACAAACTTGTTGTCCTCAATTTCGGCGTAGTGATCGGGACCATACAGGTCGTTTAGGTAGCGTTCAATCTGATTCGTTCCATTGTCATCCCTGGCGCTAAAAGCCTTGCTGAGGTCTGCCGAGCCCGTATTGTGACGTCCAAAATCGCTGATGGATGCCTGAATGAACAGTGGTCCAAGCATGAAGTCAAACCGAGGATATCCTTCGTAACCACGTGTCAGAACGTTTTCGTAGCCGGAACCAAGGGAAGTCTTGCCGATTTTGAGGGTGTCACAATGGGAAAAATCCAGTGCAATGGTAGTCGGATTGCTGCCGTTGAGATCTGTTGCATTAAGCACGATTGGTTTGTTGGTGCATATGAGCTGATGACACAGTGCCGTCTCAAAGTCGTCCCCGCTGAGGCTGCCGTCACAAATTCGTCTTCTGGTGGCCTCAGGTAGTGGAAGCGTCTTGAATAGCTCTAGAAGTGCCCTCTGGGTGGGACGGCATAAAATGTGGTGTTGTGTTCCGATCCGACCGACATCCTTGCTCCGATAAATGAGTCCTAGATCCAAGAAATCCCATTCGAAATCGACTGTGCTGGTGCTGCCGAGGAACGTTTGCAGGAGAGCCTTATAGAAATCGTTCTTCCTAAACGGAGTGCGACTTTCGTAGTACGTCTTTGCGGTCAATAGGAAATCCTTGGTTCGGCGTTCCGTCCATTCGTGAAGGTCGTCTAGGGAGATCGGTTCCGGGAGATCCTCGACGGCAGCTGACAGATATACAAGCTCTCGCGGCACACAGTTCGTGATTGCTGTGACCTCATCTCTGATGGCTGGTGCTGCCAGGCGACGGTACGTGTCCAGCAGCTTGGAGAATACATGTCTTGAGAGCGGGCCGACAAAAACTACCGACCTTGGCCTATAGCTCTCGTCCAGGATGCTCATCTCGTACTTGGCGTGTGCAGTGCCCGTGAAAACCACCCGAGATCCCTTGGCGTCTTCTCCCCACCAATGGTATGACTTCAGTGGAACCAGCGACTTGAACTTGTCCGGCACGTAAGGCTCTTTTTCGAACAATTTTCCATGCTCGTCAACAAGCAACAGCGTCTTCCGATCCCGAGACATGAGCAGGTCCTGAAAGATCAAGGAAGCAGCGTCTGTTAAAATGTCACTCGTGCCGTTGTAATCGCGAACCAGTATCTCAAGCTCAGCGCCGGTCAAAATATCCTTATTCATGGCCAGGAATCGCTTGACCACCTGCAATGCTGACTCATCCTGCTTGTTCTTGTCCAACACTTCGGCATCTGACAGGTAGAGCACAAGCCATCCTTCAGCATACGCCCTTGCTGCGAGAAAATAAGAGAGGTACGACTTGCCCACACCCATCGGACCGGACAGGACTCGTCTGTACGTAAACTCTTGATCGCCACGCATATCCTCCCAAAGTTCCAGCATTTGTTCGGTAACAAAAAGCCTGCGACCCTGACCGTGACGTCCAAACTCCTTGGGGGTCTGGCCCATACTCGGTACAATGATTGCGTCGCCAGCTCGAAGGTCGTCTTTGAGGTGATCGAAGGCTGCTCGCGGTTCGGGTTCGAATTCGGTGTTCGCGAGAATGCCAATCCAGGAAGGAGGTAGATCAACAACCTTTCCATCAGAAGCCGTATATCGTCTCCAGCCTTCGGTAATACGGATTTTTTTGTTGGCCGGCAAATCCAGTTCTATATTGCAATAAAAAAAAATTAGACATATTGTGAGATCATAAGGAATCGTTTAAACGATACACATTTAAGAGGAATCCTTACCATCAGCCGTTGGTCTCTTTTGAGAAATGTAATCGCTGGCAGGGGGAGATCGGGCTGAACAAAGAAAAGCAAAGAGCATGACTCAACTTGTTTACATTAATCGTCATTTAAAACAAGCTCATGCGCAAGGTATGAATCAGAGCAAAGAGCGTTAGCATTACCTGGAGGAGGGCGCTGGACGAGGATGTACGTGTTGTCATCGAGAGGCTTGGAAAACACCTGGGAAAGTCTTGTCCTCGGTTCGTCTAATTCAGTCTTGTCGTCGAGAGCATCAATCGTGATGGGGGAAGATTGCTTGATTTTGGGAATGGAAACGCGCCAGAGGGTGAGCTTGTTTGCATCAACATCACTGAAGTCGTTAGGTTTCTTGGCTTTGATTGCGTCCTTGAGGTCGTCAACGTCATCCGACAATGGGATTTTCTTGAGCTTAAAGGCATGCGACATAGATTCGCCTTCAACAATACAGAACAGGGTCAAATTCTTGTTGGTCATGGTGTTGAGGAGCATCAAGTGAAAGAAAGGAAAAGGAGAAAAGTGAGGGCTGTAAAAAGAGTGAAGTGTCCGAGAAGGCGCGGGATGCAGAGAAGGCGAGGGGTGAAAGAAAAAAAGAGGAAAATATGAAGGAAGGTGTGGGGTTAAAAGGAAAAGTAAGAAGGGATGAAAAAGCGTGAGAACAGTGGCGAACAGTGGCAAGGTGATGATGTGGAAATGGCGGCAAAAAGAAAGGGGCAGTGAAAAGAGAGCGTGCGAGCAACTTGAGGAAAAAAAGAGATGTGGGAAGAGAGAGCGCGGGAGCAGTGGCAGAGCAATGAGATGTGAAAAGAGTGCGAATGGGAGAGGCAGAGAAAGGAAGAGGTGCGGAGGGTGGTGGGTAAAGGGAGTTTGCAAGGGCGATGATGTGGAAATGATGGCAAAAAGGGAAGTAGTTATTGCGGTGTTAGGCACATTTTTAAGCCACCCATTGACTCTTTTTTGACTTGGAATCGTACAGATTCACCTGTTCTCAGAACAGCCCAGGTCTCTGCTGCTCACTCTATGAAAATTTCAGAGTCCTCAATTTGTCTAATTTTAAAGTTAGGCTGTTGTCTAGAAAAGTAGAAATGCTACAAGGAAACAGCGGAGAAATTCAAGGGTATGGTAGCCTTGGTAGGACGAATAAGGGATAAATCTGTAGGCGCCGGCTTTTTTCATGGGGCATGCAGGTTGTCTCACTAATGCAATCTCGCTTTGAACGCTTGGCTGCCACAAGCCAATTATCCTTGTAGTACAGTAGAATACGATTGAGTTAGTGATCGCGTGAAATCGACTAGGAGTTCAATTTCAAAGAGCGAGCTGTGGTGTGGAGGCTACATCTTTTTTGAGTTTGGGCCGGAAAAAAACCGTACCGGGTAAGATTTTCAAACCCAATTACAGGCATCGTATCTGCTGTATCATAACAGGTATCATACCTGCTGTCAAGAGTATTGTATCCCGCAGGCCAATTGAAGCATAGGGAGCAGGCACCCAGATATGCAGAATGCCAATAACAACAGCCGCACCGGTCTGTTTTTTTTTTCTTTTTCACGTTGTTCTTGGCCTCCCCCATCCCACCTCTCCTCCCCCATACAATTGAAAGAGAGAGAGAGAGAGGGTAAAGAGTAAAGAGGGATATGTCAAAGAGGGATATGTCAAAGAGGGTAAAAGTATGTGGGAGAGGAGAGGCGGGGGAGGGCAAAGACTTGCAAAAAGTCGACAGAACATTTCTCAAGTCCTAGACTGGGATAATGGGTGATAGCAGCCAAGCGTTCATAGCGACGTTGCTTTTTGATCCTTTGATGTCGGCTCTTCCTGTCATACTGAAGCAGAATTCAGTAAGCGTTGGGTTGTTCACCCACTAATAGGGAACAAGACCTGGGGTTTAGACCGTCGTGAGACAGGTTAGTTTTACCCTACTGATGAAATGTTGTTGCAATAGTAATTGAACTTAGTACGAGAGGAACCGTTCATTCGGATAATTGGTATTTGGGCCTGCCTGAGCAGGCAATGGCCCGAAGATATCATCCGTTGGGTTATGGCTAAACGCCTCTAAGTCAGCACCCGTGCTAGAACGCGACGATTACCGCCTTTTCCGATTTTTAGTTGAATACGAATAGATCTTCGGATCCTGAATCATACTAAAGCGCGCAACAAACGTGGTCCACCAAAACGCGATTCTGACTTTTTTTTTTTGGAATGCTCATTCATGACCTTGTCAATTGCCCTCTGGACTCCTCTCAATGGTTCTCGCGCCTCTCATATGTGTTTGTATTCAGTCCAAAATATTTCTGGAAATGATGTCATAAAAAAAGCTCATTCGAATTCAGTGATTATTGAACACTTTTGTAACGATTCAGAAAAAAAAAGAGATTCATCGGTTTGGCCACTGGCCTTCAATAGTTTATTTACCCTCCTCTACTTTTAAATAGCGCCTCCATGCGTAAGGGCATACTTTGTACAATTACTGAAGAAAGTCCAATGGAATATTTTTGTGCAAATATCCTGTACTCGTTCCCAAAGCTTGATAACGTTTTGCGGCACTTGTTTGTACATGATTAACCGTTGTTTCATATAGCACCAGATATGTTCGATAATGTTGAGGTCTGGAGAGTTGGCTGGCCACTCGAGAACAGTGAACTCCTGCGCGGCTAGCCATTCTTTCACTACGTTTGCTGTATGAACTCGAGAGCTATCCTGCTGAAATGTCGATATAGCCAGATCCATGCCATACCAAGCGAAGGAACCGAGGATATTATCACAGAGGGACAGGATCTACTGGAAACAATCCTGTGGCCGATTACAACAGTAATAAAAGAGCAATTTCAAAATGAACCCACAACTGCATTTTGGTTAAACATTTTTGTTGCGCACTTTACTTCAGGCTAAAATGATTCAGCATCTTTTCCTCCTTAAGCATCAATTCCCTAGTACCTTTTTCAATGTATAACAAATTAGCGCATAGTAATATTATTTTATTCTACAAGATATAATCCTCTGTATCCAAGTCTACTACGGTCTGGAGTTTCTTGGAATTCAGGGCGGAGATGGTTTGGAATCGACTGTAGCATCATTAGAAGCTGCGGCAACAGAGGATGAAGAACCGCCCGTATGGTCAATTGGCCGAGTTGGTGGAACGAATGCGGTTGGTTGCCAGGGTTCCTGAGGCGCTCCAATTGGTTTCAAATAGGAATCAGAGTCATTATGCATTCCTGATTCTCGATCCTGTGCCGTCGTGACAAAGTTGGGACGTGGATGTGTTGAAAACTGTAGTCCTTGCATCTGATCCTGAATAGTCTGGTGTTGATGTTGTGGCTGCTGCTGTGGCACAGGCTGCTGCTGCTGTGGCACAGGCTGCTGCTGCTGTGGCACAGGCTGCTGCTGCATTTGTCCTTGCAATGCCTGAATCTGCGCCTGTAGCGTCTGCATCTGTTCCTGCATCGTCAATTGTTGTTGTGCTGGTGTTGGTGACAGTAATGCTGGAAAAGATACCGCCGTAGTTTGTCCAGTTGATGCTGCTGAGTATGCTCCTGAGGCGTTGACGGCCTCTGGTCCACTACCGTAGGCACCCAAGACAAAGGTTGGGTGAGGTTGACTCGAGAACTGCAGGGCTTGCATCTGTTCCTGCATGGATTGATACTGTTGTTGGTGTTGATGAGGTACAGGTGTCATAGGGGCCATGGGAAGAACGGTCGTCACTGTATCCTGCTTCAGTGGATAGGCAGAGGCAGGGAGTTGACCTGTTGGGTTGTAATAATTAGGTCCGCCATTTTGTCCTGCCCGCTGTAAAACGACGTGGCTGTTGTTCAATGGAGATGCATTTATATTCTTCTTGTTCTTTCTCCTCCTGATACACAAAAAAACCATCAATCCTACGACAACCAAGGCCCCAGCGACAATTCCAACAATGGCCCCAACCGAAAGCGATGGCGATTCTGCCGACTTTGACCCTACACCTACAGGGTCTGTGATATTGGCCTTGCCAAGCCATTCGGAGGTCACGGATCCGTTACTGCTGGCGACCAAGGCGTAAAGTTGACCGAATAATCTCATCAGCACGAACGACGCACCACTTCCGTTTCCGTCGCCGATGGGTACAAGGTCATCCGCGTACTTGACGGATTGTTTGGATGTGGCAGGAGGTCCTATGGTCGCGGTATTGTCGGGATCCTTGACTACATACACTGTGGCATAGATACCCTGGTTGAACTATGTAGAACATACAGAGTGAATTACGGACGTTAATGTGAAAAGAGAGAAATAAACATCTGCCTTTAGCATCACACAAAGTTCGCATATACTCACATCGAATCCGCAGGTTACAGACAGAGCGTTCTGGTTGTAGTAAAGGTAAAATGAGTGAGCCTTGGCGCAGTCAATGACCTGGTTCGTATTAAGGTTTCTGCCGACAGGTATGGTTGGACTGAGGGTAGGGGTGAGAGGGAAGCTGGTCAGGAGAGTAGAGGTGACAATGCCGACGCCGATGGTGTAGAGGTTATTATTGCTGATCATCATTGTTTGTATGCTCCCATAAGCCGTGCCATTCTATCACAGCAAAAAAGCGTTTGTTTAGAAATTGCCTCCACGGGCCCGCCTAACAAACATTCAGACAAACCAACACACTAAAGACAGCACTTCACATCGTTACCATGGCCCAAACACCTGCCGGGATGAGGGTCTTGGTAGCCTCGTTCATGGTTGCAAAATAGATTGTGCCGGTCAGCGAGCTGAAAACAGCATGAGTGAGCACATTGTTGACATATCCCAGCTTTTGCTCTAAAAAGGGGAAAGGCCAGGCATATTTAGGGTCGACAGCAAGGCTCATCCAGGCTCCAAGTCCGGGGTCATATCGAATGCCGAAAGATTTTACAGACGGGGTGACGAAACTGGTAAAAGCTGAAAAGACTCCTTGCGCGTTGACGGCACATGTAAACCCTTTACTGTACGCTGGGTCATAATAAGTCAGAGTCTCGCTCTTGGTCATGGACACTAAGGACCAGGTGAGAGCACTTGGGGAGGAGGGGTTGGTGTTGGACTTTACGAGGACAGTATAATTGGCGGTGCTTGGGATGTCGGGTGTTTTGGGGTCGTAACCCTTTGCGTACGCAAAACCGTAGAACGTTGTTGCAGCTGGGTCAGTCGTGATGCAACGAAGGTCGAGGATACCCATTACTATGCTGTTGTTGTTAGTGTGTTATTCGTTGTTCCCTTGGAAAAGTTGTCAGTGCTTAGAGAAGAGAGAATGAATGAGTGGGACAAGATGGAAGGAGGGAAGGAAGGAACGGAATGAAAAAGGTGAGTGATGAGGGGGAAGTGAAAAAGAAAGTGAAACGAGGAAGAGGCGAAAAAGGAAACAGCCAAGAGCGGCGGACGAAAGAAACAAAAAGTTGATGGGTGTGTCTTGTCTGTCATCTTTCTTTTTTTTCTTGCAAGCCCTGATATACCTTGACCCATGAACGCAGACAGTGCCAGTGTCCTCTCTTTTTTGGACTAAACCTTACTACATAAATTACTGAGGGAGTACTCCCCTGCACCCTGTATTGCCATCAGTGCCATGCTTATTTCAAACTCAGTCAGGTAGGCAATTGGGTCGAGTGTGGGTATGAAAATGTCCAAGCCCTTACAGTGTGTTTCTTGAATTGTAACGCTGGTCGAAAGCGCGTCCAGGAAGGACAGTAGGCATGGCGTACGATGACAGACCAGGACCGAGTAGAGCACGAGGCGTTGTACCCTCGATGACCATCGATGATGTTCTTTCCTGAATAACAAACAAAGCATAAAAAAGGTACACTTCCCTGAGAGGTCATGTACGGGCTCTCATCAATAAAAAAAAAAAAGCGACGCTACTGAAATTGTCGACTGTCGCCGTCCCATCTCTCCCCTTTCTCTCTCTCCCTTTCTCTCCGCCTTGCTCTCTTCCTTACTCCCTGCCTGACCCCTCTATCTGTTTTTACCACTTTTTTTTTTTTTTTTTTTTTCTTTTCCATGTACATTCCATTGTTCCTGTACTGATTCACGCCCTCCCTCAATTCCTGCCAACAACAGTAACGACATTAACAACACTGTCATCAGTGACATAACCCTATGGGCCTCATCGACCTCGATTACGTCACAACCAACCTAGAGGCTTTGGGTATTACGACAGATACAACTACCACGACCCCCCAATGCTCTATCAACTTTCTCATAAAGTCCAACATCAATTCCGCATCCCCATCCGACCTCACCTATACCTTGGTCTCCACGATCCCCAGCCTGGACACGACTGGTATCCCTGACGTGTCTCCTGCAACGGACTTTGTGTGCGCTGTCAACACTCAAGGAGTCTTTACAACGGTCCGTAAGAATCGAGGCGGGGTTGACGAAAAAGGCCTTGCTATTCGATACGACACCGCGGGAACCATGGACTCTCGCTACAACTTCAAGGATCCCCGGAGCCTGAATGAACATTACAGTTGACCACAACTGGCCACAAACTTATGGACAACAAAAGTTGGGTTATGTCAAAGATGTGCTCACCCATGCCGTTTACTCTGTGCATGAGAGTGCTGATGCCGTCTACTTTGCGACTTTTAACGAGAGCACCAAAGTACTTGTCACTGCAGGTACTTGGTCCACGGTAAATCATGATCTGACTTGCTTGTGAAGCATTGGAAACCTAATGTCGTGTTCCTTTTTTTTTTTTTTTTTTTCCTTTTTTTTTTTTTTCTCTGTTTACTAACCTACGACCCAAACTACGACAATAGAATCGTACTCTTCACGGGACACGAAGGCGATAGGGATCGACAATGATCGTGTCTATACACCTACGGCACTGGAACCTACTCATACTCGGAACCAGGGCCGCTCATCTGTTTGAGCAGCTTTCCTCTTGCCTCCATTACTTCCACAATACCAGTCGGCAAGGTATACACCAAAACATACTCAACCTCATTTGTCTGAGTCACCACATCTTTATTATAACGGCACGTTGACCTTGGCCATGGGTATAACTGTAAGTTCACACAATTTTTCCTGTGCGCCAAATACTTTTGTAAGACAATACCTTTCAGTCGTAACTGATCCATTCGTTTACACTTGCTTTTTTTCGTTTGTATAGATTATCAAATATCACAACAGCTCATACTACACGATCAAGGATCCCGACAATGCTATGAGCGTAGGAGAACTGACCACTTTTACCAACGACATCACGCATATGGATTACTTTATCCCTATTGGCGAAGGAACATGCGCCTCGTCGTTTGCATTGATGAAGAAGAACGGTGTCATCTACGCCTTTGGCAACGAAAACGGATCTAAGTACACCCGTGAGACCAACCAGACCGCCATCATGGACGCCATAGGCGTCGCTACGGGTCCGTCAACCAACACTTCTGAAGGTTCTTCAGGATCACCCTCCCCTGTTTTGATCATTATCGGCCTCGGTGTAGGAATTATTGCTGTTGGTATGCTGCTGTTTTGGGTCTAAAGGTAATTAACAGAAGGCAGGTCAAAGCCGCCGAGGTAGCAACGGCCGCTAAGAAGGCTCAACAAGCTGAAACAAACGAGAATATGTATCATCGACAGACGGAACAAAATGATGGACCTAATTATTACATCCCAGGAGGAGAACCTGCACCCACGACTGTTTTGCCAATGGCATCTATCATACCTGTACCGCTGCAACAACAACATCAGATAATGCTGGAACAAATGAAAGAATTACAATTCCCAACGCACCCTCGCCCCAGCTTTGTCATGGCCGCATACAGTGGGGGGCCAGAATCTCCAAATGTCTCTTCCAGTCCATCAGGTCCATACACAAGTGTGCCAGGAACGCCGCAGGCTCCCTGCCAGCCGACGCCATTTGTGCCCCTACTACAAGACCGGCTACAAGTAGCTTAGGAACGCCTTCACCAAGTACTCGTCAATCTCTCGCCGACGCCTCTACATTCTCTACTGACAGTGCATCACCCTCACCCTCGCAGGATCCACAAGCAGCCATCTTACCTCGGAGTATATGTGGTGTCGTTGCTTTCGAACCTTTGTCTTCTCCTCCACCACCCTCCATTGTGCATTTTCCGAGATCCAGCCCTGAGGTAGAGTCACCTCATTTCATCATCAATATATAACAATCCACAATATGTAGACCCTGCACATTTGAGCTAGAGATATACCTTTTTGTAGAACACTAATATGTACTAGCTATTCTATTCTTTTGCTGTTTTGGTGAAAAAGGGAGAAAGGGATTGTCTTTGTTCGCTCTGAGAGGCTCACTTTGCCTTTTTTTTCCCCTGCGATTTGATTGCCGTTAATTTTTTCAAACCAGCCAGGAACATTCAAGGGCATTTGATCAATCAATCATACATGTTCAAAAGGACTCATCAGTTGTCTCATCAGTAACGCGTGGTGCGTGCCCGCGGAAGAGAGCAGATCATCAAAGAAGAAAAGGAAGAGGAGGAAGATAAAGAAGATGTGTAGGAGCACCGACTGTGAAAGTAGAGCATTCCACTTATCGATCCTGAATACAGGCTATAAGAAGCATCTATGCAATTGTGTCCACGACCACCTTTTACCCAATATATTTCTACCCTTGGGTGGCTGAGGTATAGAGAACAGATGTACCGTTTCCTGGGCTGGCTCAGAACCTCTAAATCTCGCTGTTATCACTGTGACCCGATTCGATCTCGAAATTTGATCGCATCAGTAGATTGACTTTGTTTGACGTACACATTGAACTACTGTGTATCTTCCCTTTATGGAATAAAACGTTAACAACACACTTAAGTGCCACCGAAACCATCCCAGCAAACGTCCATGAACTGCAATACCAATAAGTTTGCCTTTAACGCGCGAGGCATTTCATCATCATCATCATTTGAGTATAACTCTTTTAAGTGCAAAATACATAAAGATCCGTAAACCGCCACAGGTGTACTCAGACCTCGTCTGATATGCGCTGAACTAAATATGAGCTCCTGAAATATTTGACAAGAGGACATACCCCGGTTCCCAACATGAATAGACCCATTCCCCTCTATCTTGTTTTTTTCAGTCTGTAACAACTTACTCCTACCTGTTTCCTGTCCCTTGTTCTCTGCACACTCTTCTCTCTCTCTTCCTTCTACAATAAAATACGCCAAAAACCATTTACACTTTTCCAAGTCCTATCAGATCGTCGTCCAAGCCTGCTTTCTCGATTTTTCACTCCTTTTTGTTCTCGTGTCATCTTTACTTTGTCTCAGACTCATGTCCTTGACTTTTTTGGTCTGCTCCGTTTTCACTGTCATTTTTTCTCTGCTCCGTCTTTACGGCCTTTTATCTTTGCTCCGTCTTCACGGCCTTTTATCTTTGCTCCGTCTTCACGGCCTTTTATCTTTGCTCCGTCTTCACGGCCTTTTATCTTTGCTCCGTCTTCACGGCCTTTTATCTTTGCTCCGTCTTCACGGCCTTTTATCTTTGCTCCGTCTTCACGGCTTTTTACCTCTGCCCCATCTCCTTTGCTCTGAGCTTGGTCAAGGCCATCTTTTTATTTTTCCCACGTCTTGATTGTCATCCGTGGTGTCATCTCTGGTGTTGGTTTCACTGTTGACTCCAATCTTGCCTTTGGTGTTTCTCCAGACCTTTACTTCTCCCATCTATTACTTTTCCCATCTCCTATTATCCCCCATTCCTTGCCTTTCCCCTTATTTGAAGGTACCACTTGGTAGTTTTGACCATTAGCTCTCTCTTCATCAGCACCCAATCTTCTTGTTTGTATATACTGGACAATACGGCCAGACATGGCAAATTTTATTAACAGCTAACCCAAACGGATCTGAGCGCAGTGCGGCCTGCAGATGCACAGACAGGACCGTACCATTGTCCTACTTGGCTTTTGGTTGTGCATCGGTCCTGATTGTGCACCGAAACACGTTGATTGGGACCAATATCGGTAATTTGAACTGATTGGAAATCACCTTCAGGGTCAATACAAGTGTTACAGCCCACACGAAACTCCTGGCGTACACCTCCCTGGCAAGTCTTGTCGGAATAAAATCGAACCGTTGTAGCTGAAACAAGGCTCAGGGAGGCAAGCGCAAGCAAGGTGATTGACTTCATTGTGGCAAGTACAAGTCTGGCTAAGGAGATGAGATATAGATATGGGTGAGATGACAGATAAACCCTCGGTCATGTACATAGGAAATCCAGGAAGTGAGATAAAATGCCGTACGCTTTGCTTACCAGTGGAGAGTGTTGAAGAAAAAAGCGGATAAAAGGATGAGTTGACCTGACTCAGGATGGAAACACAGCGTGGTGAGGAGACTAAGCAGTGGGCAGAGATCCAAGGAAGAGATAACGATAAGTATGATAGAGTATTATATATCTGAGACAAGGTATCTCTTCAGAAGGGTTGTACGGAGTGGAGGGGAGGTTCAATTGCGGCTTATGGTGTCGAAGACATAAGGTGAGATTGATACGGCAGATCGACAAGGCTAAAGATAGCTAAGCATAAAGGATGATACGTGAGAGAAGTAAAAGTGGTTCTTACTTTCTTAGTGAGTGAAATGTGTTGAGGAAAACAGAAAAGACGAGGAGAGACGAGGGGGGTATTTATGCATCGAACTCAAAGCGAACAGAGAAAACATATTAGGAGGTGGCGCACAAAAAAGGCGAAGCGATACACCAGAAAAACAACTCAAAGAGACACAGCAGAAGAAAGTACAGCAAAAGAGAACAAGTAAAGGGATGGAGCAAAGAGAAAAGTCAAGACAGAGCAAAGGAAAAAATCAAGGAGCTCAGCAGCCAAAGAGACGGAGCAGTAGGCTCGACTCTATCCCGCAGAGAAGTTGGCATGAGTCGTCTTGAGGCATGAGGCGTCTTGAGACATGAGGCGTCTTGAGACATGAGGCGTCTTAAGGCAAGCCTCATGTCAACTTCTCTGAGGGTGGAATTGAGGTTAATGAAACAGAGAGAAAAGAAAATCAGACTAAAATCTAGGTGGAATAGAAAAAATTTAGTGGGAAAAACTGAAGAGGTCCTTGCGTTCCCTCCCCTTCCTTGCTCTTTTTTCTTAGGCACTGCTTGCATTCCCTCTCCATGGTCTTTAACGTACGCAGGTGGGCAAAAATAGAATCAAAAAGCGACATCACTACGAACACTTGGCTGCGCACAAGCCTGTTGTCACACCCCTCATTAATGTGCTTTTTTATCTAAGATGGATCAATGTTGATAGGTGTCGCGTATCAGACAATTCCTACGACTCTACGATCCCATTCCAGCATCCATAGGGTTTTTTAGTATCATTTGATTTGTTTTCAGCATTCCTTGTCTTTCCCTTTTCTGAATATCCTTGATCTTTTCCAACATCTCCTACTATTCTTGCCAACAATCCTGGACATTTCTCCAGCATCTCTTGAATTGGATGCTATGCCTTGCTGATGTCGCCTTGTCTCTTGATATAGCCCTTCGGTTTTGTTCCTTGATGCTATCTCTGCTGCTGTCCCTTGATCTTTTCCTTGCCTCAGTGTGTAGTTGATCGTCCAAGTGATAATAGCTTCATTTGGTTTGCTTATTTAGCGTTAACCCTCATCAAATATATCAAAAAGTCGTACCTGCCTAGTGCCTTGCTCCCAACACATATCTTATTCTACTGCAAGATTCAACGTTCGTAACAGCATCAACAATTCTCGCTATAAACTCCTGTGACATGTACAATCTAAATTCTAGCAAGTGAACAAAGCATCGACAACACAACCTTGAATTCTTGCAAGAGCAAGGACTGAAAAAGCCGACATCGAAGGATTAAAAGGCAATATCGCTATGAGCGCTTGGCTACCACAAGTCAGTTATTAAAAAAGTAAAAAAAAAAAAAAAAAAAAAAAAAAAAGATACGGGTAGTGGTATCTCACTAGCGCTAAAATCCCTACTTATTCTGCATCCCCCATGTCTTTTCACACTGTCAAATTAGAGTCAAGCCCAACGGGGTCCTTTTTCTTCCCACTGTTATATACGCGCACAAAGTATGTGAGGCAGTGTGCAGTTACTAGTCGCCATAGCTGCATGCTTTACTGATATGATAGGAGGAAATTTTAAATTAGAAAAAAATAAAGAGGACGTGTTTTCTATTCAGCTCAATTACTGTTCGCACACCCACTCCCTTTCCACACCCACTCCCTTTCTTATACACACACACACACACACACACACACACACACACACACACACACACACACACACACACACACACACAAACATATTTTCCCCCCTTGTTACAACATTCACTCCTCTTTCATCGCTGCTCTTTCATTTCCTCTTGTCTCTCACAGATATTGCACTGACTATTTTTCTATGCCCCTCTCTTCGTAAGTATTTTCTCCTCCTGTCGGCACTTATTTGTGTTCCTGACATTGGTAAGTGCGACCATTACTTGATTAAAAAAAAGCATGAAGAATATAAAAGCATACCACTATACAAGTTGTCTGTCCATTTGACAGTCTATGTCCAAGCATCACAAACATGCGGCCACTTTTTTAGTGAGCGCTATTACGCCCGTGTCGCGTCTAGACGTCGAGAGTTTAGTACTAAAGTAACGAGAACAGATGAAAGGGTTTTTTTGGTCTTGACATAACTGCCTCAACTCTCAACCGTTAGACGCGACAGTCCATTTCTTTTTCATGTGAAAATTCAGAATAACGTCCCTCGCAACCGTACGATTTCTTAAATGTACTTCACGCCATGTACCTTAGCGCCTTCGCGGCAGTCTGTTTTCAGGTATGTACTTTTACGCCCTCTCTTTAGGAACCTATATCATGTCCAGGTTTTGCATCCGGCAAAATTAATGGTGAAGATGATCGCATCGATATTATATCCCACAACAATGAGATGGATGTGAAGATCAATAGAGATGTAATCACAGCCCAAGTTCAAGTTATACTGGAGTCTGTTCAAAAAACACCGAAATAACAAAACCGACATCACCCTGGGCCAGTAGTCTGATTTCAGTCGACGTCAAATTTTGCATGAATTCCCTCTGTCCCCTGTCGGTTCGGTTTGTCAACTTTTGGCGTGCATGACACTAGTGATATCTGTCTCAACACCATGTACCCAACAGTCCAACTCTGTACTACCTATCTAAAATATGTACCGTGCACCCAACAAATCTGTTGGCCTTGCCATCCTAACTCTATTTTGTATCGTTTGCCTAACGGCCTAGTTCTATTTGAACCTTATATCGCAGTATGGGCGTAAGTACCATTGAGGATGTATGCAGCTGTCTAAAACATTATAACCGATGTAGAGCAATCATACCAAGAGCTATGACATACCGATGGCCTTAACTATTGCTAAGGTATGGGTATCGTGGCGCTCAATGCCTGTCTAGTGAACTGTTGGAGATTGTAGTCTGATGGAAACGATATTATAGCCATTTGTTGCAAGAGGCCATTCTCGTTTATTTTCTGGGTAAGTATCCCACAATGAGTAGAAATAGAAGTGACTTTCCTTCAAAAAAACCGCAACAATCGTCCTCTAAACAAAACCTCCTACTCCCAAGGTTTCAAGCTTTAAAACAGGTCTGCGTACATCCCTTCATATTGTCACAAAAGGCTGTGATATATACGAGTCCTATCAAGGAATGATCGAATCGAGTTCCCTCAAGCATGGTTGGAAAGCCCTTGGTAAGCTCTCCCTGCTTGTCAAAAAAAAACAGAATTATAGCTCAAGAGACAAGAGGAAATGAAAGAGCAGCGATGAAAGAGGAGTGAATGTTGTAACAAGGGGGGAAAATATGTTTGTGTGTGTGTGTGTGTGTGTGTGTGTGTGTGTGTGTGTGTGTGTGTGTGTGTGTGTGTGTGTGTGTGTATAAGAAAGGGAGTGGGTGTGGAAAGGGAGTGGGTGTGCGAACAGTAATTGAGCTGAATAGAAAACACGTCCTCTTTATTTTTTTCTAATTTAAAATTTCCTCCTATCATATCAGTAAAGCATGCAGCTATGGCGACTAGTAACTGCACACTGCCTCACATACTTTGTGCGCGTATATAACAGTGGGAAGAAAAAGGACCCCGTTGGGCTTGACTCTAATTTGACAGTGTGAAAAGACATGGGGGATGCAGAATAAGTAGGGATTTTAGCGCTAGTGAGATACCACTACCCGTATCTTTTTTTTTTTTTTTTTTTTTTTTTTTTACTTTTTTAATAACTGACTTGTGGTAGCCAAGCGCTCATAGCGATATTGCCTTTTAATCCTTCGATGTCGGCTTTTTCAGTCCTTGCTCTTGCAAGAATTCAAGGTTGTGTTGTCGATGCTTTGTTCACTTGCTAGAATTTAGATTGTACATGTCACAGGAGTTTATAGCGAGAATTGTTGATGCTGTTACGAACGTTGAATCTTGCAGTAGAATAAGATATGTGTTGGGAGCAAGGCACTAGGCAGGTACGACTTTTTGATATATTTGATGAGGGTTAACGCTAAATAAGCAAACCAAATGAAGCTATTATCACTTGGACGATCAACTACACACTGAGGCAAGGAAAAGATCAAGGGACAGCAGCAGAGATAGCATCAAGGAACAAAACCGAAGGGCTATATCAAGAGACAAGGCGACATCAGCAAGGCATAGCATCCAATTCAAGAGATGCTGGAGAAATGTCCAGGATTGTTGGCAAGAATAGTAGGAGATGTTGGAAAAGATCAAGGATATTCAGAAAAGGGAAAGACAAGGAATGCTGAAAACAAATCAAATGATACTAAAAAACCCTATGGATGCTGGAATGGGATCGTAGAGTCGTAGGAATTGTCTGATACGCGACACCTATCAACATTGATCCATCTTAGATAAAAAAGCACATTAATGAGGGGTGTGACAACAGGCTTGTGCGCAGCCAAGTGTTCGTAGTGATGTCGCTTTTTGATTCTATTTTTGCCCACCTGCGTACGTTAAAGACCATGGAGAGGGAATGCAAGCAGTGCCTAAGAAAAAAGAGCAAGGAAGGGGAGGGAACGCAAGGACCTCTTCAGTTTTTCCCACTAAATTTTTTCTATTCCACCTAGATTTTAGTCTGATTTTCTTTTCTCTCTGTTTCATTAACCTCAATTCCACCCTCAGAGAAGTTGACATGAGGCTTGCCTTAAGACGCCTCATGTCTCAAGACGCCTCATGTCTCAAGACGCCTCATGCCTCAAGACGACTCATGCCAACTTCTCTGCGGGATAGAGTCGAGCCTACTGCTCCGTCTCTTTGGCTGCTGAGCTCCTTGATTTTTTCCTTTGCTCTGTCTTGACTTTTCTCTTTGCTCCATCCCTTTACTTGTTCTCTTTTGCTGTACTTTCTTCTGCTGTGTCTCTTTGAGTTGTTTTTCTGGTGTATCGCTTCGCCTTTTTTGTGCGCCACCTCCTAATATGTTTTCTCTGTTCGCTTTGAGTTCGATGCATAAATACCCCCCTCGTCTCTCCTCGTCTTTTCTGTTTTCCTCAACACATTTCACTCACTAAGAAAGTAAGAACCACTTTTACTTCTCTCACGTATCATCCTTTATGCTTAGCTATCTTTAGCCTTGTCGATCTGCCGTATCAATCTCACCTTATGTCTTCGACACCATAAGCCGCAATTGAACCTCCCCTCCACTCCGTACAACCCTTCTGAAGAGATACCTTGTCTCAGATATATAATACTCTATCATACTTATCGTTATCTCTTCCTTGGATCTCTGCCCACTGCTTAGTCTCCTCACCACGCTGTGTTTCCATCCTGAGTCAGGTCAACTCATCCTTTTATCCGCTTTTTTCTTCAACACTCTCCACTGGTAAGCAAAGCGTACGGCATTTTATCTCACTTCCTGGATTTCCTATGTACATGACCGAGGGTTTATCTGTCATCTCACCCATATCTATATCTCATCTCCTTAGCCAGACTTGTACTTGCCACAATGAAGTCAATCACCTTGCTTGCGCTTGCCTCCCTGAGCCTTGTTTCAGCTACAACGGTTCGATTTTATTCCGACAAGACTTGCCAGGGAGGTGTACGCCAGGAGTTTCGTGTGGGCTGTAACACTTGTATTGACCCTGAAGGTGATTTCCAATCAGTTCAAATTACCGATATTGGTCCCAATCAACGTGTTTCGGTGCACAATCAGGACCGATGCACAACCAAAAGCCAAGTAGGACAATGGTACGGTCCTGTCTGTGCATCTGCAGGCCGCACTGCGCTCAGATCCGTTTGGGTTAGCTGTTAATAAAATTTGCCATGTCTGGCCGTATTGTCCAGTATATACAAACAAGAAGATTGGGTGCTGATGAAGAGAGAGCTAATGGTCAAAACTACCAAGTGGTACCTTCAAATAAGGGGAAAGGCAAGGAATGGGGGATAATAGGAGATGGGAAAAGTAATAGATGGGAGAAGTAAAGGTCTGGAGAAACACCAAAGGCAAGATTGGAGTCAACAGTGAAACCAACACCAGAGATGACACCACGGATGACAATCAAGACGTGGGAAAAATAAAAAGATGGCCTTGACCAAGCTCAGAGCAAAGGAGATGGGGCAGAGGTAAAAAGCCGTGAAGACGGAGCAAAGATAAAAGGCCGTGAAGACGGAGCAAAGATAAAAGGCCGTGAAGACGGAGCAAAGATAAAAGGCCGTGAAGACGGAGCAAAGATAAAAGGCCGTGAAGACGGAGCAAAGATAAAAGGCCGTGAAGACGGAGCAAAGATAAAAGGCCGTAAAGACGGAGCAGAGAAAAAATGACAGTGAAAACGGAGCAGACCAAAAAAGTCAAGGACATGAGTCTGAGACAAAGTAAAGATGACACGAGAACAAAAAGGAGTGAAAAATCGAGAAAGCAGGCTTGGACGACGATCTGATAGGACTTGGAAAAGTGTAAATGGTTTTTGGCGTATTTTATTGTAGAAGGAAGAGAGAGAGAAGAGTGTGCAGAGAACAAGGGACAGGAAACAGGTAGGAGTAAGTTGTTACAGACTGAAAAAAACAAGATAGAGGGGAATGGGTCTATTCATGTTGGGAACCGGGGTATGTCCTCTTGTCAAATATTTCAGGAGCTCATATTTAGTTCAGCGCATATCAGACGAGGTCTGAGTACACCTGTGGCGGTTTACGGATCTTTATGTATTTTGCACTTAAAAGAGTTATACTCAAATGATGATGATGATGAAATGCCTCGCGCGTTAAAGGCAAACTTATTGGTATTGCAGTTCATGGACGTTTGCTGGGATGGTTTCGGTGGCACTTAAGTGTGTTGTTAACGTTTTATTCCATAAAGGGAAGATACACAGTAGTTCAATGTGTACGTCAAACAAAGTCAATCTACTGATGCGATCAAATTTCGAGATCGAATCGGGTCACAGTGATAACAGCGAGATTTAGAGGTTCTGAGCCAGCCCAGGAAACGGTACATCTGTTCTCTATACCTCAGCCACCCAAGGGTAGAAATATATTGGGTAAAAGGTGGTCGTGGACACAATTGCATAGATGCTTCTTATAGCCTGTATTCAGGATCGATAAGTGGAATGCTCTACTTTCACAGTCGGTGCTCCTACACATCTTCTTTATCTTCCTCCTCTTCCTTTTCTTCTTTGATGATCTGCTCTCTTCCGCGGGCACGCACCACGCGTTACTGATGAGACAACTGATGAGTCCTTTTGAACATGTATGATTGATTGATCAAATGCCCTTGAATGTTCCTGGCTGGTTTGAAAAAATTAACGGCAATCAAATCGCAGGGGAAAAAAAAGGCAAAGTGAGCCTCTCAGAGCGAACAAAGACAATCCCTTTCTCCCTTTTTCACCAAAACAGCAAAAGAATAGAATAGCTAGTACATATTAGTGTTCTACAAAAAGGTATATCTCTAGCTCAAATGTGCAGGGTCTACATATTGTGGATTGTTATATATTGATGATGAAATGAGGTGACTCTACCTCAGGGCTGGATCTCGGAAAATGCACAATGGAGGGTGGTGGAGGAGAAGACAAAGGTTCGAAAGCAACGACACCACATATACTCCGAGGTAAGATGGCTGCTTGTGGATCCTGCGAGGGTGAGGGTGATGCACTGTCAGTAGAGAATGTAGAGGCGTCGGCGAGAGATTGACGAGTACTTGGTGAAGGCGTTCCTAAGCTACTTGTAGCCGGTCTTGTAGTAGGGGCACAAATGGCGTCGGCTGGCAGGGAGCCTGCGGCGTTCCTGGCACACTTGTGTATGGACCTGATGGACTGGAAGAGACATTTGGAGATTCTGGCCCCCCACTGTATGCGGCCATGACAAAGCTGGGGCGAGGGTGCGTTGGGAATTGTAATTCTTTCATTTGTTCCAGCATTATCTGATGTTGTTGTTGCAGCGGTACAGGTATGATAGATGCCATTGGCAAAACAGTCGTGGGTGCAGGTTCTCCTCCTGGGATGTAATAATTAGGTCCATCATTTTGTTCCGTCTGTCGATGATACATATTCTCGTTTGTTTCAGCTTGTTGAGCCTTCTTAGCGGCCGTTGCTACCTCGGCGGCTTTGACCTGCCTTCTGTTAATTACCTTTAGACCCAAAACAGCAGCATACCAACAGCAATAATTCCTACACCGAGGCCGATAATGATCAAAACAGGGGAGGGTGATCCTGAAGAACCTTCAGAAGTGTTGGTTGACGGACCCGTAGCGACGCCTATGGCGTCCATGATGGCGGTCTGGTTGGTCTCACGGGTGTACTTAGATCCGTTTTCGTTGCCAAAGGCGTAGATGACACCGTTCTTCTTCATCAATGCAAACGACGAGGCGCATGTTCCTTCGCCAATAGGGATAAAGTAATCCATATGCGTGATGTCGTTGGTAAAAGTGGTCAGTTCTCCTACGCTCATAGCATTGTCGGGATCCTTGATCGTGTAGTATGAGCTGTTGTGATATTTGATAATCTATACAAACGAAAAAAAGCAAGTGTAAACGAATGGATCAGTTACGACTGAAAGGTATTGTCTTACAAAAGTATTTGGCGCACAGGAAAAATTGTGTGAACTTACAGTTATACCCATGGCCAAGGTCAACGTGCCGTTATAATAAAGATGTGGTGACTCAGACAAATGAGGTTGAGTATGTTTTGGTGTATACCTTGCCGACTGGTATTGTGGAAGTAATGGAGGCAAGAGGAAAGCTGCTCAAACAGATGAGCGGCCCTGGTTCCGAGTATGAGTAGGTTCCAGTGCCGTAGGTGTATAGACACGATCATTGTCGATCCCTATCGCCTTCGTGTCCCGTGAAGAGTACGATTCTATTGTCGTAGTTTGGGTCGTAGGTTAGTAAACAGAGAAAAAAAAAAAAAAGGAAAAAAAAAAAAAAAAAAAGGAACACGACATTAGGTTTCCAATGCTTCACAAGCAAGTCAGATCATGATTTACCGTGGACCAAGTACCTGCAGTGACAAGTACTTTGGTGCTCTCGTTAAAAGTCGCAAAGTAGACGGCATCAGCACTCTCATGCACAGAGTAAACGGCATGGGTGAGCACATCTTTGACATAACCCAACTTTTGTTGTCCATAAGTTTGTGGCCAGTTGTGGTCAACTGTAATGTTCATTCAGGCTCCGGGGATCCTTGAAGTTGTAGCGAGAGTCCATGGTTCCCGCGGTGTCGTATCGAATAGCAAGGCCTTTTTCGTCAACCCCGCCTCGATTCTTACGGACCGTTGTAAAGACTCCTTGAGTGTTGACAGCGCACACAAAGTCCGTTGCAGGAGACACGTCAGGGATACCAGTCGTGTCCAGGCTGGGGATCGTGGAGACCAAGGTATAGGTGAGGTCGGATGGGGATGCGGAATTGATGTTGGACTTTATGAGAAAGTTGATAGAGCATTGGGGGGTCGTGGTAGTTGTATCTGTCGTAATACCCAAAGCCTCTAGGTTGGTTGTGACGTAATCGAGGTCGATGAGGCCCATAGGGTTATGTCACTGATGACAGTGTTGTTAATGTCGTTACTGTTGTTGGCAGGAATTGAGGGAGGGCGTGAATCAGTACAGGAACAATGGAATGTACATGGAAAAGAAAAAAAAAAAAAAAAAAAAAGTGGTAAAAACAGATAGAGGGGTCAGGCAGGGAGTAAGGAAGAGAGCAAGGCGGAGAGAAAGGGAGAGAGAGAAAGGGGAGAGATGGGACGGCGACAGTCGACAATTTCAGTAGCGTCGCTTTTTTTTTTTTTATTGATGAGAGCCCGTACATGACCTCTCAGGGAAGTGTACCTTTTTTATGCTTTGTTTGTTATTCAGGAAAGAACATCATCGATGGTCATCGAGGGTACAACGCCTCGTGCTCTACTCGGTCCTGGTCTGTCATCGTACGCCATGCCTACTGTCCTTCCTGGACGCGCTTTCGACCAGCGTTACAATTCAAGAAACACACTGTAAGGGCTTGGACATTTTCATACCCACACTCGACCCAATTGCCTACCTGACTGAGTTTGAAATAAGCATGGCACTGATGGCAATACAGGGTGCAGGGGAGTACTCCCTCAGTAATTTATGTAGTAAGGTTTAGTCCAAAAAAGAGAGGACACTGGCACTGTCTGCGTTCATGGGTCAAGGTATATCAGGGCTTGCAAGAAAAAAAAGAAAGATGACAGACAAGACACACCCATCAACTTTTTGTTTCTTTCGTCCGCCGCTCTTGGCTGTTTCCTTTTTCGCCTCTTCCTCGTTTCACTTTCTTTTTCACTTCCCCCTCATCACTCACCTTTTTCATTCCGTTCCTTCCTTCCCTCCTTCCATCTTGTCCCACTCATTCATTCTCTCTTCTCTAAGCACTGACAACTTTTCCAAGGGAACAACGAATAACACACTAACAACAACAGCATAGTAATGGGTATCCTCGACCTTCGTTGCATCACGACTGACCCAGCTGCAACAACGTTCTACGGTTTTGCGTACGCAAAGGGTTACGACCCCAAAACACCCGACATCCCAAGCACCGCCAATTATACTGTCCTCGTAAAGTCCAACACCAACCCCTCCTCCCCAAGTGCTCTCACCTGGTCCTTAGTGTCCATGACCAAGAGCGAGACTCTGACTTATTATGACCCAGCGTACAGTAAAGGGTTTACATGTGCCGTCAACGCGCAAGGAGTCTTTTCAGCTTTTACCAGTTTCGTCACCCCGTCTGTAAAATCTTTCGGCATTCGATATGACCCCGGACTTGGAGCCTGGATGAGCCTTGCTGTCGACCCTAAATATGCCTGGCCTTTCCCCTTTTTAGAGCAAAAGCTGGGATATGTCAACAATGTGCTCACTCATGCTGTTTTCAGCTCGCTGACCGGCACAATCTATTTTGCAACCATGAACGAGGCTACCAAGACCCTCATCCCGGCAGGTGTTTGGGCCATGGTAACGATGTGAAGTGCTGTCTTTAGTGTGTTGGTTTGTCTGAATGTTTGTTAGGCGGGCCCGTGGAGGCAATTTCTAAACAAACGCTTTTTTGCTGTGATAGAATGGCACGGCTTATGGGAGCATACAAACAATGATGATCAGCAATAATAACCTCTACACCATCGGCGTCGGCATTGTCACCTCTACTCTCCTGACCAGCTTCCCTCTCACCCCTACCCTCAGTCCAACCATACCTGTCGGCAGAAACCTTAATACGAACCAGGTCATTGACTGCGCCAAGGCTCACTCATTTTACCTTTACTACAACCAGAACGCTCTGTCTGTAACCTGCGGATTCGATGTGAGTATATGCGAACTTTGTGTGATGCTAAAGGCAGATGTTTATTTCTCTCTTTTCACATTAACGTCCGTAATTCACTCTGTATGTTCTACATAGTTCAACCAGGGTATCTATGCCACAGTGTATGTAGTCAAGGATCCCGACAATACCGCGACCATAGGACCTCCTGCCACATCCAAACAATCCGTCAAGTACGCGGATGACCTTGTACCCATCGGCGACGGAAACGGAAGTGGTGCGTCGTTCGTGCTGATGAGATTATTCGGTCAACTTTACGCCTTGGTCGCCAGCAGTAACGGATCCGTGACCTCCGAATGGCTTGGCAAGGCCAATATCACAGACCCTGTAGGTGTAGGGTCAAAGTCGGCAGAATCGCCATCGCTTTCGGTTGGGGCCATTGTTGGAATTGTCGCTGGGGCCTTGGTTGTCGTAGGATTGATGGTTTTTTTGTGTATCAGGAGGAGAAAGAACAAGAAGAATATAAATGCATCTCCATTGAACAACAGCCACGTCGTTTTACAGCGGGCAGGACAAAATGGCGGACCTAATTATTACAACCCAACAGGTCAACTCCCTGCCTCTGCCTATCCACTGAAGCAGGATACAGTGACGACCGTTCTTCCCATGGCCCCTATGACACCTGTACCTCATCAACACCAACAACAGTATCAATCCATGCAGGAACAGATGCAAGCCCTGCAGTTCTCGAGTCAACCTCACCCAACCTTTGTCTTGGGTGCCTACGGTAGTGGACCAGAGGCCGTCAACGCCTCAGGAGCATACTCAGCAGCATCAACTGGACAAACTACGGCGGTATCTTTTCCAGCATTACTGTCACCAACACCAGCACAACAACAATTGACGATGCAGGAACAGATGCAGACGCTACAGGCGCAGATTCAGGCATTGCAAGGACAAATGCAGCAGCAGCCTGTGCCACAGCAGCAGCAGCCTGTGCCACAGCAGCAGCAGCCTGTGCCACAGCAGCAGCCACAACATCAACACCAGACTATTCAGGATCAGATGCAAGGACTACAGTTTTCAACACATCCACGTCCCAACTTTGTCACGACGGCACAGGATCGAGAATCAGGAATGCATAATGACTCTGATTCCTATTTGAAACCAATTGGAGCGCCTCAGGAACCCTGGCAACCAACCGCATTCGTTCCACCAACTCGGCCAATTGACCATACGGGCGGTTCTTCATCCTCTGTTGCCGCAGCTTCTAATGATGCTACAGTCGATTCCAAACCATCTCCGCCCTGAATTCCAAGAAACTCCAGACCGTAGTAGACTTGGATACAGAGGATTATATCTTGTAGAATAAAATAATATTACTATGCGCTAATTTGTTATACATTGAAAAAGGTACTAGGGAATTGATGCTTAAGGAGGAAAAGATGCTGAATCATTTTAGCCTGAAGTAAAGTGCGCAACAAAAATGTTTAACCAAAATGCAGTTGTGGGTTCATTTTGAAATTGCTCTTTTATTACTGTTGTAATCGGCCACAGGATTGTTTCCAGTAGATCCTGTCCCTCTGTGATAATATCCTCGGTTCCTTCGCTTGGTATGGCATGGATCTGGCTATATCGACATTTCAGCAGGATAGCTCTCGAGTTCATACAGCAAACGTAGTGAAAGAATGGCTAGCCGCGCAGGAGTTCACTGTTCTCGAGTGGCCAGCCAACTCTCCAGACCTCAACATTATCGAACATATCTGGTGCTATATGAAACAACGGTTAATCATGTACAAACAAGTGCCGCAAAACGTTATCAAGCTTTGGGAACGAGTACAGGATATTTGCACAAAAATATTCCATTGGACTTTCTTCAGTAATTGTACAAAGTATGCCCTTACGCATGGAGGCGCTATTTAAAAGTAGAGGAGGGTAAATAAACTATTGAAGGCCAGTGGCCAAACCGATGAATCTCTTTTTTTTTCTGAATCGTTACAAAAGTGTTCAATAATCACTGAATTCGAATGAGCTTTTTTTATGACATCATTTCCAGAAATATTTTGGACTGAATACAAACACATATGAGAGGCGCGAGAACCATTGAGAGGAGTCCAGAGGGCAATTGACAAGGTCATGAATGAGCATTCCAAAAAAAAAAAGTCAGAATCGCGTTTTGGTGGACCACGTTTGTTGCGCGCTTTAGTATGATTCAGGATCCGAAGATCTATTCGTATTCAACTAAAAATCGGAAAAGGCGGTGATCGTCGCGTTCTAGCACGGGTGCTGACTTAGAGGCGTTTAGCCATAACCCAACGGATGATATCTTCGGGCCATTGCCTGCTCAGGCAGGCCCAAATACCAATTATCCGAATGAACGGTTCCTCTCGTACTAAATTCAATTACTACTGCAACAACATTTCATCAGTAGGGTAAAACTAACCTGTCTCACGACGGTCTAAACCCCAGGTCTTGTTCCCTATTAGTGGGTGAACAACCCAACGCTTACTGAATTCTGCTTCAGTATGACAGGAAGAGCCGACATCAAAGGATCAAAAAGCAACGTCGCTATGAACGCTTGGCTGCTATCACCCATTATCCCAGTCTAGGACTTGAGAAATGTTCTGTCGACTTTTTGCAAGTCTTTGCCCTCCCCCGCCTCTCCTCTCCCACATACTTTTACCCTCTTTGACATATCCCTCTTTGACATATCCCTCTTTACTCTTTACCCTCTCTCTCTCTCTCTTTCAATTGTATGGGGGAGGAGAGGTGGGATGGGGGAGGCCAAGAACAACGTGAAAAAGAAAAAAAAAACAGACCGGTGCGGCTGTTGTTATTGGCATTCTGCATATCTGGGTGCCTGCTCCCTATGCTTCAATTGGCCTGCGGGATACAATACTCTTGACAGCAGGTATGATACCTGTTATGATACAGCAGATACGATGCCTGTAATTGGGTTTGAAAATCTTACCCGGTACGGTTTTTTTCCGGCCCAAACTCAAAAAAGATGTAGCCTCCACACCACAGCTCGCTCTTTGAAATTGAACTCCTAGTCGATTTCACGCGATCACTAACTCAATCGTATTCTACTGTACTACAGGGATAATTGGCTTGTGGCAGCCAAGCGTTCAAAGCGAGATTGCATTAGTGAGACAACCTGCATGCCCCATGAAAAAAGCCGGCGCCTACAGATTTATCCCTTATTCGTCCTACCAAGGCTACCATACCCTTGAATTTCTCCGCTGTTTCCTTGTAGCATTTCTACTTTTCTAGACAACAGCCTAACGTTAAAATTAGACAAATTGAGGACTCTGAAATTTTCATAGTGTGAGACAGTGCAAGGCTGTTTACTTTGAAATTTCCACAGTGTGAGGTAGTGCAGGGCTGTTTACTTTGCTAAGATTCACGAAGGAAGAAGGGCGAATCGCCTGTCCTATTCTCATGTTTCTTTCAATTATCCTCGCTGAGGCACTATGAACATTTAAGGCCATCTTCACAGCGTGTGAACGAACTAATAAAAATTTCACAGAAATGTTTATAGTAGGTTGGATCAACCTTTGTATATGAAAATCATGTCATTTGCACTGCCTCACACTCTGAAAATTTCAGAGTCCTCAATTTGTCTATAGAGTGTTTTCGTGTCTTGGGTATAAAATGGAGATAAATAGCTCTTCATTCTGCTACATTTTCATTTCTACGCACATCTCCCAGGTCCCCTTCTGATATACGTCTGCCTGTTATTCCTTGACACCTTCGGAAAACTTTGCATCGGCTTCCAGTGCTCCTACTCGTCACATCGGTTTGAAGCTCTCATTCCTACTCCATATATCAAGACCAACCCAGTCCAAGCTAGTCGTACAACAACACCAGGAACATCTCCAGCGCTCGTTCATTCAAACTTGAAGTGAATCTATCTATCTTGCAACGGTTCGTCAACTTATTCTAGACCTTGAATTGTGATTAATTTGACTATTTAACTATTTCTAACTGATCCCGTTTTTTAATCCTGGCAATGTCACAGTCATGAAGCACCTTTTAGCCATCGCTCTTATTGGGTTACAAATGTCTTGCGCTGTGCAGGCGGGCACTCCAGTAACTCTTACGGTCAAGAAGAAAATATGTGGGGTGTTTCCAGCCACTGTTTTCCAGTCATACGTCGCTACACTGGATATTAGAGGCGGATACCGCGGACAATGCTCATTTGGATGCACGTCTCACTCTTGTGGCCTCCATTGCTGTAGTAAGGATGGCGTTTTTTGCGTTAGTGGCAAAACGAACGAGTGGTACATAGATTGGAAGTACGGCAACGTGAAGCGACATCATGACACTTACAATACGTACAAAACGTACGATGAAGGTCTTTGCGCTGTTGTCCAAGCTGAGTATTGGAACGAGGTCGGAGGATAAACATAGATTTTTTGAAAGTGAAAGTAATCAGTGCCAAGTCAAATATATTATGAAAACAATTATTTGGATAAACTGCCTGATACGTTGAATGAAGAGTTCAAATCGTGGACTTTCACTCACTATAGCCGAGCCAAGCTTGCAAACATCTTGTTCAAAAAAGCTTTAGTTCGTCGCCTTGCCCACTAGAAGGTTTATGTTAACATTTCATGGAGAATGTTAACCGGGTTATAGTAGTAATAGAGGTAACATTATGTATGGGGAATAGAAAAAACGAAACAAAGAGAGAGATCTGTTTATTCAGGGACGAATAGTTCTTATGTACTCTTCGTCCACTGTGGTAACTTTGAGTGGCTTAGCTTCTGATGGCCACTTTGACTATTTTACGCGTTTGCCTGCGAGTGTCTTGAAAAGCACCTTCTTCCACGATACGAGCAGGTCTTGAGAGTCACTGTTTTTTTTTTACTGCGATATTGAGAAGGGAGAGACACACACACTCATACACACACACTCACACACACACGCTCACACACATATATATATACACACACATATATACACACACACACATACACACACGCACACATACACACATACACGCATACACATCCTTTTTTTCCTCGTCTGCCTGCAATCTGAGTTATGCCCCTCGATCCTGGAGACACACCTTTGAATACAGGGGTTGTAGAGGAGACCTCCACTTTCCCTTCTCTCTCTTCATCGACTAGTGACCCTGTCACACCCGGCACTGCCGCCAACGACTCGGCCAGCCAAGGGCAACTCCCCTCAAGACCCTCACATTTAGTCAGTCACATGATCGGCCGTTGCGCTCTTCCACCGAAAGAAGGCAATTTTAATGCGACATGAGCCAACCAGACGCCTTGAAAAAACGAGTTACCGTCGTCTTTTGATTTTTTTGTCAGTGGACGAGCGCAACGGCCGATCATGTGACTGAATAAATCGTCTCTACTGAATACCAACCCCATTCAAAAAAGTGAAAAAGTTATACGCTCAGTAACATATGGTGACGTGAGCGCAAAAACTAAATTTCGGTGTACAAATACGCAAATATACTCATGTCCATGCTCTCTTCTCTTATCCTTCTCCTCCCGCCAAGCGGCTCCAAACCCCTCAATAACGCGGCAGCCGCCTCGTCTTTCGTGTTAATGACCAAGGACAGGAGAGCTACTGGCAGGAACACTACTGCCAACCCTTCCACCCTGTCTCCCTCGCCGTCCCTTCTCCTTCAACTGTCAACACTGAAGGCAAGGGCAAGGGCAAGGGAACCAAAGTCCTCGTCTCCAACGCCAAAGAAGCCCTAGCAAGAGCAGCACAAACCACCGAGGATCATCTATACTCCAAGAAGACCAAGACCAATTACAAGGGCCAAGTTACGCGAGCGTTGGCGTATGCTGCAGCACAAACCGAGCCTGGATGGAGAAATGCATTCACCAAGATCCCCAGTCTTACGCCCACTGTCTTGATGGCCTATGTTGCGTCCAAGTGCCAGGGTCACAAAGGAGAGGGATTGTCGTACAAGACCACCGAGGGCATCAAAAGTGGGTTAAAGCACTATTTCAAGACCGAGCTTGGATGCCTAACGGATTCATGGTCCTGCGACAGCGACGGCGACTGCACCGGAAACCCTTACATGAGGAGGCCTTTGAGCGATACCTTCAGTCTCTCAAGAATCGTGACGGACGAGCCGGTACTAGTAGGCAGAGTTTGGCTATTTCCTACAGTGACATGGTAACTCTCATGGAGCATCTTCAGGACCCAGCGACTATCGCGGAGAGAACCGAGGGTCATTATTTGTTGTTCCAGGCCTTTGCAGCCACTAGTTACGCCTTATGAACCAGGTAATCCGTAATCATAACTCTACTCCATGTTTTCTATCGTTCTCGTTTGTTATTTTACTGTAACTAACAGTCGACTGCTTGCTTGTTTTTGTTACGCTTCTAGAAACGAGGAGCTTACTCGTTTACAAATGAAGGACATCGAGCTGGGTCTAACCACGGATACTGGTTCACCCTTCTTTACCATCACGCTGACGTTCCGCAAGACAAACCAAGCCGACGCTTCCAAGGGTAAGAAGCTGTTTGTTTTATTATCTTTCTTGCTGTATGCTGACGAACAAAGATTATGAACTGACAATGCATACACCTTCACCATATTCACCTATCCTTTCCTTCCACTAGCCAATGTTTACCAAATACACCCACAGCCAGACTACGAGGCTATCTGTTGTTACACCAAACTCAAGGCCTGGCTGCAATGGGTGAAAGGAGTGGACGGAGGCTTCGTCAAGTTTCAAGAAGCCCTGTCGCAGATTCGCGTGCAAGATTGGTTGGACCGGCTCACGAACCAGACAGGTATTCTTGCGAGACGCAACGGTCGATTCACCATGCATTGCTTTCGTCGAGGCGGCGCCCAATTCCGGTTCATGTTTGCCAAGGAGAAGTGGTCCCTCAAGGCGGTGAAATGGTGGGGAGGGTGGTCTGAAGGTGAGGGGACAGGTACTATCATGTGGTACTTGTTGGAGGAGTTCACTCGTCACAAGTATGGCTTTAGCGACATATTGTCACCGTCTCGTCAGGACAGCCGACACGCCGTTTTCATGGGCGAGACGGACACACCAGGCGCTGCTCCCATCACGCAATACAGTCTGGATGTCTCGCTTCAGTCTCTGAAAGAAGCGATCAACGTCGAGATGAATCATCGGTCTTCAATCCAGGAGCAAGAGCTCAATCACAAACAGAAGGTGGCGAACAAGGCACCTATAGACTCGAACAATGCAATTATGGCATCAAACAAGGCCCTCCAGGAGTCGTTCCTTGCTGCGATTCATGGATTAGGGGTAGCTCAGCGGCAGCAAGGCTTACAAGGACAGCAAGTTCATCAGCTGCATGAACCCGCTCCAGCTCCAACTGCAATCGCTGTTCTCCCTGTCCTCCCTGTCCTCCCTGTTTTCCCTATCCTCCCTGTCCCCGTTCCCATCTCTGTCCCTGCTCCTACTTCAGCAAGGGAGCAGCCGCAACAAGGGGATGTTGATCCGCCGCCTGCCCCTCGCATTCCTACCATCAAGCTGTGGAAAGACGCCGTCAAGCAATGGGAAGTTGGAGATCCCGCGAAGGGATTAACGATTCCTCTCAGAGACTGGACAGGAGCCATGCGAAAGACGGACCGTACCAAGTATTCACAGATGAAGTTGATCGTGAAGGAGTTTGACCGTGTTGGAAGAAACGAAGGTAACATGAACGACATTCATGGTGAGCATGCTAAGAGTGTTCGGTATCTGATTGAGTCTATCCGCTGGGGCAATTCGAGAAGGAAAGATGAGGCAGCGAACAAGAGAGTGGCGACCACGGGGGGTTGGCCTGGATGAGAACGAGGACGTTAACGACGTTGAGGTGGATGAGGATGACGAATTGGAGGAAACGGAATAGGAAGAGTCAGAGGAGGAGTGCTTGATTCGACGCAGACTTCCTACACCTGTACCCCCTATTACCAATCAGGCGGTTCCTAAGCCATTCAAAGCGAGCGTTGTGGTCCCTCGTGTCACTAGAAGCCAAAGCGTCGCCCCGGCTTTAGTCCAGGTAGCTCCTGGCTACTGCACTCCATTCAAGCGACGATTGAGGAGCATGAGCGTATGCCATACTCGAGCAAAGCGGCGTTGATAGACACAAACATAGACAAAGATATAGACAAATGCATGAACACCTTCCCATCTCCAAAAAAAAAAATAGGTGACTGCGAATTCATTTTTTGAACCAAATTGTCCGCCAGATGTGAACAATCAGAGTTATGGCCCACATCCCTTTCTCATGCCAACGACTTCCTCTAAACTCAATTCGGCCATGATTGGCTTACTTGAAGCTAAAAAGCGTGACACTGATCATAGCACTTACACTCCTTTTCGGTGAAAAATCCACTTCTCATAGTAAATGTGGATCTTTTCCACTGAATTGAAAATATAAGGGCTGTTATTCAGTTTATTTCTGCTTGGATATACGGATCATCTGACGCGCTGTTTTTCGATTCCTCACATCTTCATCCCCAAGCAACTCAACCACCATAGTCGCCAAACTATTTCCTTCGTACTTGGACTTGAACAACTCGATAGCATCGCGCTCGATGGAAGAACTGCGTTCTCGTTGGCCGTACCTCTTGGCGATATTGTTGTGCACCGTCTGCTTGATCTCCTCTGCTATATCTTGTGCGTCCTTTTGGTTCTTGTCGAGGGAAAACTGGATCCTGTCTCCATCCATGATCGAAGCAATCAAGCGCACATAACGCCCCTTGACTCGACTTGCGTCTCTATCTGCCACAGGTGGATACAGTGGTGTATGCTCCTCTACGTTTACTGAATCCCGCTGCAACTTGTCAACTTGCTCCTTCGAGAGCACCTCCGCTTTGCAGAAACAATGCCTCACTGTCGAAGCCTTGACATGCGACCACGCGTATGGAATAAGCGACCATGCAACGCCATTGGTAATTTTCCTTGAGGTGGCGTACCGTTTTGTAACTGCTTTGTTGCTAAGCATCTCAAGATATTGTCGTTTGAATACGCTGATTATGCCTTGGTCCAAAGGTTGGGTGACGGATGTCGCATGGGGTGGCAGACGCTCGATTTGAAGATGTTTCCATTCCTCTGATACAAGTTGATGGATGCCGCGTCCAGAGTTGCCATGTGCTCCACATGAGTCTATAAGTAGAAGACTCCTGTTGGAAAGTCTGTCATCCAGAGAGTGAAGCCACTCTTTAAATAAATCCAGGGTCATATATCCTTTTTTATGTCGTTTCGAGGTGATGGGGACCTCAGAACATGGCTGGATATGTCGAGCAAGATGCCGACCTATAGCGTTAAGCAATGAAACGAGATGATTAATCTCCACTTATCAAGTCCTACTCTTTTCATACAATAACATGGTTTATTTGTGTACTTACCAATGACAACCGGTCTCAAAGCCTCCACCGTTCCTGCTCGGGCAAGCGAAGATCCAGTGGCATTGACACAGAAGAGAATCGACACTCGACTCCCGGTTCCCCGTTCAGGTTTGGCACCGCTTGCAAGTTCCTCCATGGTGTAAGAGTGAGTAGAGAGCTCCTTTAGGTACATGCCAGTCTCGTCACAGTTATAGATGTTGTCGAGTTCAAAGCTAGAGCATATCTCGCGGATTTCGTCCATCCTTTCCGCAATGGCGAGCGTGTCGACAGAAGCTGCTTCTCCTCTGAGACGGCAGTAGGCGATACCACACTCCTGCGTCATCCTCGATCGCCATGATGCCGTAAAAGAGATTGGGCGGCCAGGAGGGATATCATCGAGATCGCAAATGTCGTCCATAAGAATGTGGAGAACGGAATCGGCTGCAGCCTGGAGCTGAATACCACTGACAACGCTGTTGCTCTTCCGAACCTCTATTAGCCACTCTTGGACGGTCTTGTCCAGTATGTATCGTATCAGGTTGACTGGATTGCTGGAGAGCGTGTATTTGTCGCCTCGACCATGCGCCACATCGAACTGGATTTTGTCGAATTCCTTGTCCCATTGTTTGATCGACTTTCTCGGGACAGGGCAGTGTACAAACTGGTGAAAATTGGTTGCTGTGACCTTCTTGTTGGTGTCCTTCCTGAGATCGCGAAAGATCTCGACCAGCTCCATCCGATGCCTTAGAGTAAATCCTTCACCCCTCTCGCCTCTATGGCGTTTCGGTCCGGATTGTTTTTCGACGATGTTGTCAGCGCCAGTCCGAGCTTTAGCCAACAGCGAGTAGTAATCCAGCGCTTGCGCTTCCTTTGCTAGTGTTGAACTCCCGTTCAGAAGCTGGTTGAAGGTAGACGTGATGTCCAAGAGGAGGGAGCCTCGTAGACGAGTGTCAGTACTGATATGGGCGCCTGTTTTTTTTGGCATATGGGAAAGTGAGTGAGTGAGAAAAAGTGACATGATGTCGATGAAAAGTCTGCGAGGATATAACGTCAGATAAGCTGTCACAAAACTGAATAACAGCCCTTATATTTTCAATTCAGTGGAAAAGTGGATTTTTCACCGAAAAGGAGTGTAGACCTTTTTAAACTAAGTGAACTCTTGATCTAACAGATTTACAGTATGATTCTGGTCTTTTGCCCTATCGGGCAGGACTACTAATGTTCACTATAGAAGAATACGGCCCGAGGTCCAAAAAGACTACCTGACCATGCTGACTTTTATAAATCTCAGATGGATGTGGATCTTCCATAAACATTCCAAATGGCATGCGAATACCCTACTCCCGTGCTTGTACCCATCGAAATGAGATGGGTGCTGACCCACGTATTTATTTTGGTTTGGGCAGGTATAATGCTGTAAATGATATGAAACTCTGTAAGCATTACAGAGCTCTGTAAACGTAAAGAAACTGCAGTTATGACGAAAGAAATAACAGTGACGAAAATAATGATAAAAATGTCTCAGTGTGAATGTCGCCGGTAGTAGTAAAAAAGAAAAGGGAGCAAGTTTTGAGACAAAGTAGCGACAAGAACAAAAAAGAAAGATATAATTTTATTGATCTGATCTGCAATAGAGAACAATGATCCCTCGCTCTGTGACCGCTCTTTGGCAATTAAAAGCACTACGTTTGGACGGGTGTAGCATAATGCGGTACACACTACCATCGTTTTCTGTGATTTGTTGCCGCTATCAAAAGGTTTTGAGTCAAGCGGGCATCATCACATTGTAAAATTCTGACGCTATGGGACTTACTATTGTTGGCGATAGTGACGTCTTCGCTCGAGGGATGTATATAAACTGTTATCGAGTATCTTTTTCAGTGACAAACGCAACCAAAAACTTTCAACACGTTTTAAACCCAACATGTCAAGCAAAGATAACAATCCCGGAAACTTCGCCAACCGCCCCAAGGAAGAAGTTGTTGACGCTGCGCGCAAAGGAGGTCATGCCAGCCACTCTGGTGGATTTGCATCCATGGATGCAGAGAAGCAGGTACTTCATATCTTTCATTTTCAGACATAGCACTGCAACATTATTGATCAAACCAATACTCATTTACATGTCTGCGATCGACTTCCTGAATCCATACAGCATGACATCGCTTCCAAAGGTGGCCACGCCTCGACTGGCAAATTCGAGGCTGGTAGTGAGAGAGCCCGCGAGGCGGGTAGCAAGGGTGGTCGCGCTAGCGGCGGCGGTGGCCTTCATGATGATGAGCAAGCTGACGTTGGCGACTACACTCAGGATAATAAAACTGAGTAAGGTGTGCTTGGACCACAAGTTGGCAACAGCAGAATATCATTGAAGGCTCTTGATCAAGCGCAAGCGAAATCCTCTGAGGATACGCACTGTAAATAGCAATAACTTTATGTTAAGAGAATGACGAACTAACACATACTTGCAGGCCACTCTATGGTACGTGCTCAACGGATAATAAAATTCGTGAACTCGTCATACTGTCCTTTCAACCCTTTCAACCAAAATGAATTAAAAAACTAATTCAGTGATGAGCGGGGTGTGCATGGGTTTGGAATAAAAACGTAGTCGTGAATAGCTGGCGCGCAATAGCACAACAGATACATAGAGTGGTGAAAGATACAGAAAGATGGTATATTCAATCTGGCAAAGACTATCTTTTTAGTGATCCTGACAAACCAAGCTAAATTCTCAGTTCGTCAATTAAAAAGGGTTGCTGTGTAATTGCAGCACTTAATCTCAATAGTGGGTGAAGTAAAGATGAGAGTGGAAACACTGGAGATGAACTTACTCAGTCGTATATCTTAAAGACACCACTCTACATTTCGTTTGTGATCCTCAGTGTGAGGAAAAACGGACACAATAACGGTTTGGTCGTTTGTCACCTTGATACTCTTTTAAGACCTCAAAATCATAACAATCGTCGCTCAGCTCATCGAGAGGGACGTCTGCGAGGCGTATGTTGACGTCAGGCATGGTCCTTTGTTTCCTTTCCATCGAGTCTTCAATGGCTGTCCAGAATCTTGTCAACTCCGATATCGACTATCTATATCGTCTTCTCCGTCAACAAGACAGCCCTTCAGAAGGACTGCTCCCGACAGACCCTTACGCCAATATATCGATCAAGGAGCATATTTGTAGAAGAGGAGCCTCCGTAGTCTCACCATATATTTCGACCTCGCGAGATCCAGTGATTATGTTGCGATGGCTATTTCAGGAAGGTCAGAAAGGTCACAACGGGGCTATTGCGATCATCTCCTGTCGGCGATTGGACTTCTATACTACCCTTCACGATTTATCAAGAGGAAACTACGACTTTTCCGACGACTACTTCAACAAGCTGGTACTCAAATATGGAGAGGTCCTGGTCCACCCACGTATCGACAAAAACGCCATTATAGGGTGTGTCTCTTTCTCTAACTTGAACGCAGTTGCGCCTGACTGGGAACTTTTCAAACAAAAAGGTGTTCGTTGGATTTCCTCCATTAAATCCGGGTCTCCACGCTGCTACTTTTGCATGGAGCCTGGGCACGTTGACAGCCGCTGATGGAGGCTTAAGGATGCTATTGAACGATACTATTTGATCCGCTGCTCCCACTGCATGGAACCAGGACACGACAGCAGCGACTCCCAAAAACTTGACGATTGGCTGGCTACAGAGAACACTATTGAGCGGTTCTATTCGATCCGCTGATTCTACTGTACGGCACCCGGACATGGTGACTATACTTACGTGAATCTTATGCTATAGCCCAAGAATAAGGCTATAATTGCCCAAGGCTAAAAAGCTAAAGGTTATATATTGCACTCATAAAATAATACTTAAATATTTTGTTCGCATGTTTAATGACAATTGTAGCAAAGGATTGACCGTCCATTATCTGTGTTAGAGTGAGAACTTATGTTGAGACAACAGATAAGAAGCTTGGAAGGCCGACTGAGACGAAGGAGGCAAAGGAGAAGCAGAACAAATGCTAGCATAGGGCGTAAGAATGTTTACAAGTGCTATTTTGCAATGGTGTTGGGGTGTCAAAGATGTGAGCTAATGAGCTAGCTAGAATATACCACTCACTCTTCTTTTATTGACCTCCTTTATTAGAGTAGCCCTTGATGGATCCTTGATTTCATCGCCATATCGCAGGCTGTCGTGAAGTCTCAAGAGGTGGTAGAAGATGACTTTGTCGATCCACCTCATCTTGCAGTTCAAGTGCAAATCTCAAACAGTTCCTCTCACACATCTTCATCCTTAATGCAAAATGCGACTCGCTTAATGGGACTAGCATCCTCCCCACCTGCCCCAATCGGTACGTACCTGCAAGATCTATAGCGTAGAACTTGGTCTCGTCACCGAAAGATGTGAATCCAAAGACAGTCAACCTAGCAGGAAGTATCGCTTCACGAGCAATAGATCGGATCTGAAATTTCCATGATCCCTCATACAGCGCGCCGCCTTGAACTTTATCCTTAACTTCCTTGTCCAGCTTCGGCTCGCAGACGAGCGATGCCTCTTCCAAGTAGATCTGATGAACTCCAAAGAGAGCGACACCATCAGCCATTGACGCCTGCTCCCCGGTCTCCACAGAGAGGTCTCGCCCATGGTACTTTCTCTCGTTTTGTTCCTAACACCGGAACCCCGAAGCATCGTGTAGGGTTATTGGCCATGGTCGAGGCACCTCGAATGAAAGGCCAGGTGAGGTAGCCAAAGCCCTCTCGCTTGCTGATATCTTGGCATCTTAATGAAGAGCTTCAGATAATGGGAACTAAGTATAACAGAATAAAATACACTACATATTGGTTAACGTCTTCCATCACGACCAAAAAAGGCGCGTCAAAAGCACATACTTAACTAATGGTACATTATGTCTTGGAAAATCATCGACAATGGGCTCGCCGGGGTCTTCTTTTATCAAAGCCTTGACCACATCCTCGTACGAAGTGAGGGGGCACAAATTCGAGAAAGAATCGATGGAAGAGACGGTCACTTATCGTCAATACTCTTGACGGTGACAGCACCGGCTAACGTGTACTCCTTTTGCGATAAAGTCAGATAGGGTCCCGATACCCTCAGTTGCGCGACGGTACAAGCTTCCATCAACCCTAACATGATAATTATTCTTTTCCGACTGTGCCGACCGTTCCAATTCTAGTAATTTTCTGTGTAGTCTTCCTGTTTTCTCGATGTTATAGATTTTCCCGAGTTTGTGACAAAATAAGCGGATTCGATTGTCGTGCATCTCAAAGAATGGCTTCAAGCTCGCTTCTCCCTCTCCAGGTATACTTCCGGAAGCCACTGTTAAGACTGATTCCTGCGGAAAAAACAGAGCGCTATCCTTCCCCAATTGTACTTGGAAGCCTGACCTCCTGAGATTGGTCAAGAACATGCAAAGCGAGTAAGAGTACACGTGTACGTCGCCTTAAATCCAACGCGTAAAAAAAAAAAAAAAAAAAAAAAAGTTATTGGAGCTTTATCTGCACAAAAATAAGTCGAAGACAATAAAACATCACAAAAGACTACAAATTGGAGAGGGGATCACTTCGATGGGGCCGCCTTAGATACTAAGAGTAGCGTGGCGCGCTCGGTGATGCTCAGCCAAAGGGTATCACACTTAGCACCGGACAGCACGCCACAGTATACTCAACTTTAACTGCCGGAGAAAGCCCCTGTCGCAGTCACCTCCACACCCTTTAACTAAACGTACCATAGTATGGTATCCAATGCAATTAATTGATGGGGATGATAACAGTGAAGGTACATGTGCGATTGGGTATGGCTGTGTGTGTATGTGTGTGTATGTGTGTGAGAGAGAGAAAGGGGAGAGAGAGAAGAGCGCCACCAAGAGTTAGGAAGAAAAGACAGCAGATTTAAGAAGTAAAAGGCAAGGGTAATGAGAAAGACTTGTGGTAAAATGGAAAGCATTGGAAACCTTCGTGCGTCTTCCTCCATGCGCTGATTACCCCTTTGTCGCTTAGCCTACTGCCAAAAAAGCAGTCCCGCAATTTCCGTTGTTGTCAAATGAACAGCAACACAAGAAAGGGCATGTTTCGCTTTTGTTGTTTGTTTCGTTGTCTACTGCCATCGTCTCTCTCCCACTCATTCACTCACACGACCAGCAACAACAAACGCATTCATTCAAGCTCATTGACCACAGGGAACGGCAATAGGCGCAAGGATACTCACAGTGAAGACATAAGCAGGAGGAACAACGACACGCAGCTGGCAAGGACCCTCGCGCAGCCAATCCTTCACATTCGACAGCAATCACACTTGTCTTCCTGTCCTCCACACCATGTCGAACGTGCTCAAGAGAAAGGCCAATGCCCCCGCAGGAGGAACTACATACAGTGGACAGGGAGCCTCGAAAAAGGCCGGGAGTATCAAATCGGGCGCATTCAGCTCGGACTCTCGATTGAGCCAGGCAAGTCTACTCACGCCCCTTCTTTTTGCCATTCGCAATCCAGCGTGATTCCGAGGGAACATTTATTAACCAGAAACATGTTTGTTTTCTTGAACTATTTAGTCAAGCTTAAGCTCGTTCTTCGAAAAGACGCGTACGCAAGGATCAACGCCCAAGGACTCTTCGGTTGTAACACCTCCTTCTGCCTCCTCGTTCACGTCCGTATTGAAAACAGCGTCGATTACTCAACTAAAGGCGCCTGCCCCAAAGCCGCCACGCAGAGTCATCATCTACAGCGACGAGGAAGAAGAAGTGCCAGAGCCACCACGGAAACCAATCAGAACCTCAGTACCACTCAAGACAATTGTCGCTAATCGGACCAAAACCACTGCATCATTACCGAGGCCGCCCCTGAAGGAGACCATTCCCTTTGAAAAACGCATGCCAAGTAATGTACATCTGAGTATTTAAAAGGAATTGTGTATTTTGTATCTTGTTTTTGGACAATTAGCTAATAAGAGGTATTTTCCCTCAACAGTTTCTCTTCCTTCTAGTCCTGAATCAGCACCAGCTGCACGATTTGCACCCGAAAAAGATAAGGTGGTGAAGAGTGAGCCAGCAGAATTAAAGTCAGGAAAGAGTGAATTGACAGAGAGCATGTCAATGAAGAACGAAGTCGACATGACTAAGTCTATAAAAGGCGAGCCGGAGCCGCCTAAAGGATTGTCGGTACCTCCTATTGTACATACGACTCCTCAGAAACGGAGCTTACCAACAACCACGCCTCCTCGACCTGAACCCAAGGGAAGTCCGTTTAGGACACCCACAGGAAAGTCTCGGCATTCCATCTCTACTATCGAATCACTTGGACTCTCGCCACAGGACTCTGTCTTTTGGGCCAAGACACCTCCCTCCGAGGCATTGAAGAAATTGGAGCGCATGAACACAGGTCGTTCACATGAAGAAGGTGTGTTGATGTCGAATCTGACAAACTGTGCGGAGTAAATTATTTTACATCGCGGTTGGGTTTGCTATAGTTCTAACACTCGCTGTTGATACACCTAATAGAGATTGCGTCGATTGTTGGAAGACTTTATGAAACGTCTTCGGCTGGCACAGCCCTCCGCGCAATGGTGAGTCAGGACACAAGATACAATTTTCATGCACCAAATAATCAATTACAACTTGTCCTGACTCTTCTCCCTTTTCATTATACCCTCATACAAGCCTCGGGGACCCAAGGATCGCATCAAAGATATGTTGAACACAATTCGCGGCTCGACAGCGCAATCTGATCAGGAACCCGAGGAAGACGCGGATCGACCTGACCCAGCCTCGCCAACAAAGGACCTTGTGGAACGTCATCGCCTCCAATCTCGGCAGGGCTTTTCACGACACCACAGTGCGCACGAGCTTGGAGGAAGTGTACGAAGGAGAGGGAGGACCGCTCGTCCCGTAACGAATCCTAGCGTCACTAATGCCCCTGTGTGGCCAATATCACCTACTCAGTGCCGCAACGATGTCTTGAAGATGATTGAACAGATCAACGCCAACATGTCAGGAAAGGCAGATTCGATGAAGACACCGCCTCGTCTTGGGTCTTTCTCGAGTGAATCAACCCTCGGCAGCCCAATGGCAGGACACTCGGAACGATCCTCTGCCACAGACACCATAATAAGGACGCCAATACGGGACTGTATTTCCCAGACTCAGCCTTCACCTGGAGACTTTGACAAGTTCTTTACCGACCTGGAGATGGATGACAATGACTTTGCGGAGTTGACCCAGCTAGATCAATCGTCTACCTCTATGTCATCAGCCTGCGCCATGTCTGCCAATATGTCGTCTATTTCCAGTTCCATAGGATCTGTATCCGATAAGGCGGTTTCCAATGTTCGACAGGACTTTGTTGGCATGGCTGTTGACTCAGGCGTGGCAAGGGATGAGCCTGGGTATGTTGACGTAGGAGATAGCTGTGATACGGTGGCGACAGTTGCTGCCGACAAGGATGACTCTTTCATGGATGATTTTGATGACCTGGGCGATCTTGGCGATCTAGAAGATGTTTTTGAGCTGGATGACGAGGTCGAGGCCAAGCCATATATTGAGACGGCCAAGTACAAGCGGTACTCTGTTCAAGAAATACAGAACGATGTTGTTGATTCAAGGTGGCCCGGATTGTGCAAGGTCCTCTTAGCACAGGAACATCAAGTTGGTGTGCCAGTCAAGATATTTCTCCGTGAATTATGGCGACCAACAGCGGTTTCCGTTGGTAAGGATCTGCCCTATTTACGCTCTTTACAGCACATTTTGCTTGTTCAATCTCAACTCGGACTTATTATATTATTATTGCATTCATTCTTTAGGTGATATTATCCACGTCATTGGGCCACATGTTTATCCCAACGCAACTCAGGAGCTGATGTTGGAGGACAAACAAGGACTGCTCATTGTGAAGCCAGACTACTTGGTGCCAACTTCTCTTTTGGCAGAAAGTTTCACGTGCATTCGGAGACCCATCGTAGATACCCGTGCAAGGAAACCTGACGAGTCGACGATACCGCTTGTTCACGGCACCATTCTCCACGAGCTGTTTCAGCTCTCCCTCCGAAACAACGACTTTTCGACTGAGGGTATGGAGGCTAGGATTGAGGACCTTATCCAGGCACACCTGAATGATCTCTGCCTTGTAAACGAATCGCTGGAAACAGCTCGGGAGGCCTTTTCTCAGTGGATCTCGTCCTGTCAAGACTGGGCCCGGCGCTACCTGCGGTCCACACCTTCTGTAAGTCAGCAGGATCTTTGCCCGCCCTTAATCGTACATGTGTCTAACATAACTAGCAATTGAAGTCTAATTACCGTTCTGTTTCTGCGACAATAGAATGAAGGAACCATGGAGGAGATGACGAATCAGGGAAGCCGTGGAGCGACAAACTTGGTCTGTATCAGCAAGCTGCTGGATATCGAAGAGAACATCTGGTCGCCAATGTTTGGTTTGAAAGGCAAGATTGATGCAAGTATCCAAGTCATACTCAAGACCGTCAATAGCAGCAATGCGGTCTCTGACGCCCCCGCACAAACTCTCGTTGTACCATTCGAGTTAAAAACCGGCAAGAAATCCAACGTCCTTTCGCATCGTGCCCAAACGATGCTGTATACCCTTTTAATGACAGACCGCTATGGTAAGGACAAGCTTGGATAGTAGCATCCTACAAACGTCGAATGAAAAAGGAATGTTGCTAACACCAGATGTCTATGCGTATTTTCTTATAGACGTCAATGTGCAGTGGGGACTTCTGTTATACCTCAAGACTGGCGAGTTCATTCGAGTACCGGCGCCTCGGGACGAGATCAGGACGATTTTGATGCAAAGGAATGATATGGCGATCCACGAACAAGCCAAATTGACACTGCCACCTATGCTTCAGCGGAAGCAGTTTTGCGGTCGGTGCTTTTCACAGTCGTCTTGCACAGTGCTTCACAAGTTGCTGGAGGGCGGCACGACAGAGTCTGCTGGTATTGGAACTCTCTTTGATGAAGTGACCGATCATCTGAACGACACACACGCGGCATTCTTCAAGCATTGGGATCGACTTTTATCACTGGAACAGGGCGATGTTACAAAGTTCCAAAGCCAGATCTGGTCCATGCTCTCGGCAGATCGACAGGCGACTGGAAACTGCTTCAGCAATCTCATTCTCTTGGAAAATCGAACCAACAGTGCCGCCAACGCGGCAGATTCACGCGACGACCCTTCGGTGCTTTCAGAGCGGTTCGCGAAATATCGCTATCGGTTCAAGATCGGGACGCCCTTCCCTTCGGTCAGTCAACAGTCGCTTTCGCAGACGCTTCGTGTTGGAAATTCTCTTTTGAGTTCCAATATCTCCGTCGGGGATCCCATTGTGTTGTCGTCAGAGGGTCAACACTACGCGTTAGCGATTGGTCAGGTTCTGGAACTCTCCCTGAGCGAGGTTGCTGTGGGTCTGGATCGTCCGTTGCAGGGCCCGCCGATGAGGCTGGACAGATATGACAGCGAGCGTAACCAGTCGTACAGGGGCTTGATTGAGTACGAAGGTTCAGCGTCGTCGTCGACTTTAGCGGCTTCGAGCTATGAGGGAGACTACTACGAGGCATTGTCCAAGGGAAAGATCACTTTCAGAATTGACAAGGACGAGATGGCTGCCGGTCTGAATCGAGCAAGAGGCAATCTGGTGCAACTCTTCCGCGCAGACAGAGATGGAGGAGACGCCAAGCGGAGACATCTTGTGGTAGAACTGGAACGACCCAAGTTTATGCCGGTGGACGATTATCACTGTGACAACCTGTCATTGAACGACAATCAAAAGAACGCGATTGAAACTGTACTAGCAGCCACGGACTATGCTCTTATTCTCGGAATGCCAGGAACAGGAAAGACGACCACGATTGCAGAGATCATTCACACGTTGGTCAAGCGCGGGAAGTCAGTGTTGCTGACCTCCTACACCCACTCGGCCGTCGATAATGTCCTTCTAAAGCTGGCGCCAGGCATCAAAACTGTCCGACTCGGGAACAAGGACAAGGTCCATCGCGACATTCAAAAGCTCGTTCCCGACTTTTCTGAGGCGCCTTTGAACACCGTCCAGGGTATTCATTACTTCTACGAGCAGTGTCAGGTCGTCGGTACCACTTGTCTCGGGATCGGCGAGTAAGTTTTTTTTTTTTTTTTTATAGGCCCTGTCGTTAAACTATAATGTGTGATATACTCATTACATGATACTCGTTACTTACTTACTTCCTTCTTAACTCGTCAAATAGTCCACTGTTTACTGAAAAGCGCTTTGACTATTGCATTGTGGACGAGGCTTCGCAGATCACACTGCCTGCCTGTCTTGGACCCATCCGATATGCCGACGTGTTTGTTCTGGTTGGAGACCATAACCAGCTCCCACCGCTGGTAAGAAATAGTTATCGTCGGTGCAAGCGTAATTCAACTTCTCATAACTTCACGATCCTTTTACATTATCTAATTATTTCTTTATCAATATTGCATCTTATAGGTGAAGAATGTCGAGGCAAAGAAGGATGGATTCGATCTCAGTTTGTTCAAGCTGCTGTCGGATGCTCATCCGGAGGCAGTGGTCAGCTTGACGTACCAGTATCGCATGAACAAAGACGTGATGCTCCTCTCCAATACGCTCGTATACGACAACAAGCTTCAATGTGCCAACGAGGAAGTGGCGAACAAGACCTTGGAAATCCCAGACATGGACAAGTTCAGGAAACACTGCCATCCCGAGAGGGTGCAGGGGCAGCAACCGGACCTTCAACAACAACGCCCAGAACCTTCACCACTGCCGCGCCCACAATGTCCTGGTCATTCAGAGGATACCCCTTGCTGGTTGGAGCAGGCTCTGGATCCACGACGAGCTGTCATATTTATTGATACGGATCTTGTCCCAGCACACGAGGTTCAGGTGGGCAACTCGACTCAAAACCCGACAGAGGCGCTGTTTATCCAGCAATTGACCGAGGCGCTCATCAGTGGTGGAATTGCAGAGGACGATATCGGTATCATCTCTGTTCTTCGCGCTCAGCTCAAGGTCTTGTCGCGGCTGCTGAGATCGCGGTCACGACTCGACATTCATACAGTAGATCGATACCAGGGCAAAGATAAGGAGTGCGTGATCGTTTCGTTGGTGCGGTCGAATGCTGAACAGCATGTGGGTGAGCTATTGAAAGACTGGCGTCGAATCAACGTGGCGTTTACGCGTGCAAAGAGAAAGTTGGTGGTTTTTGGGTCGAGACATACGCTCCAGGGATCGCCTATCTTTTCACAGTTCCTTGAATTGATGAAGCAGCAGGACTGGATTATGTCGTTGACACCGATGACACAGTATCAGCATGCCGACCTTTTGCACCGCAATTCCTTCCCTCACCCCCAGAGCCAGACGTCAGTCATTACGAGCCCGAGGGGGAAGTCGCGTCGCGGTCAGCTCCACCACCAGCTTGGGAATGTGGATGAAGAGAACAAGGAAAATGTTGATATCCTAACTAGGACTAGTAGTGCTGCTGCTGCTGTCACCGCTGATGATAGTGTGTCTGCATTGCCACAGTCACCAGGGTCTCCACAGCGCAAGATCTTCCGTGCCAAGGCCAGCGTTGCGCTCAAGAATATGCCCGTTACCCAGAACATCCTAGACAGCCTGTAGCTCTGAACTCTTTTCCTGGGCGCTGGTGACGTAGTAGAATTAATTAGCTGTCCCTATGCGCTTCTTTTTTTCTTCTTGTTCTTGGTCACCTTTCTCTTCTTCCCTCCTCGTCACTTCCTCCTCCCTCACTTCCTCCTCTCCCCTTCTCCTTCCGCTGTCATCAACACGCATTCGCATACTTCTCAAATTTGACACTTTACTCCCAGCTTGACTCAGCGCCACGTTGTGCATCCACTTACTCCTGCCTCTCTTGACACCCACAACGTCGAATACAACTATCAGAACAACAATAGCCACAGACGATCAGCAGACAGCAGAACACACTTTTCACACCTTCTCATAACATCAAGTCTCGACACTTCAACAAAACCATCAGCACAGATACCACAATGAACAAGTCAGCGCGCAAAGCAGTGAACCTGAGCGTGCTCCAACGCCACGACCCGCACATCTCCGACATCCTCGACAGCTCAAGCTACGTCGTCGTCTACAAGTTTGACGAGGACTCACAAGCATGGGTGCGTCCTTGTCTGTTGTTATGTTGGTGCAGCTGTTGTTTTTAAGGAAGGAGATCTATGTTCATCGCAAAGAAGTATTAACGGCTGTTTGGTCACTACTTTCTTTTTCTTTATTGTTTGCATTCTCGCTCTCTGTGGTATTCTTTTTCGCGCTGTTCTTCCGGCTTCGCCAATTACGTCGCCTGTTCATTGAATGCCGAATTTCCACTTCTCCCGCTGCTGCTGTTGTACCTCGCTCCACCTTTCTCGCTATCGCTCTCGGACCATGTGTCATCCTTCCTTGTAGACAAAGAAGGGTGTGGAAGGCACAATGTTTGTCTTCAGGAGGTGCGTCGTTCTTTTTCTCCTTTGCCTTGTTTGTTTGACAGCCTGCATCCTTGACCACGCTATTCTTATTTTTTTTCAAGCTGCCTTACAGCGCATTACTGTTTCACTCAAGTCATTCCTTTTGCCACATTATTTCTCACACATATTTTTCATTATTTCGTTCGCTGGATTAGGTCCACTCTGCCTTCGTACGGTTTCTTTATCATGAACCGCCTCGGGATCGATAACATGATGGCCGACTTGACCGCCGATATGGCCCTGCAGCTCACATCCGACTACATCATTTACCGCGACGAGCACGGTATGCTTCGCTACACCTCTCCCGTTTATTCTGGATCACTGCTCGTTTTTTCTTTGGATCGCCATGTGCTAGAGAATGCAAGAGGGTCAAAGATAATGGATACAAAAGGATAGAGATCATATCCACCCACACGGTGCAACCAATGGCTAATGCACACTCTGTTCCTTGCCGTTATTCATTGGTAGATATCCATGGCATCTGGGTGTATGAACCCGCAGATCGCGATCGGATCGGTGAAAAACTTATGGAGTAGGTTCACCCCCAGCGCTTTTTCCTCCCTTCCTTTCCTTCCCCGCGTCTCCACCAGCAACCACCAGCACCGGCCAGTCGGAGTAAAATGATCCGTCGTCGAAATGGATCGTATTTCACAGTGCGCTCACAACTGTGCCTTTCTTTTGTCTCCCTCACATGAACTCCTTCCCTCAGATGCTGCAAGAAAGCCAAGGACGATGGATCTCATCTAACCAACGGCAGTACAGGAAAGGCTTCTCCATCTGCCTCAAGCGATCACTCGTCAGTTCCCCGGACTCACGAACAACCCTCAGTACCCTCCGCACCCACAGACGTCACCGCAACTTCCGATCCACTTTCAAGGATGCTGAGCGAGGCCATGTCGAGAGCCAGAGTATCAGAGAGTTCAGGAGTGCCATCCACACCTCAGTCTGCCCAGCGTCAATTGGCCGAAGCGAATTCCGCACATGCCCATGCGTCCACACCTATAATGTCGGCACAAGGAATAATTTCGTCGAGTCGGAGCCGCTCATCATTGTCACAGCAGGGATCCCCTAATCTCCGACGCGACACCACCTCCCCTCCCGCACCGTCGTCATCTTCGTCAGACAAGAATGAGATCCCCTCTTTCCTGCTGGCCATCATCTCTCAGGACAACAAGGATGCGTCTTCAGGATCGCAATCAGGATCGCCTCATTTGCGTCGTGAGAGTTTGAAGGATCCTGCTATTGTCGAATCTTCATCTACGCAGGCAATGCTCCTTAGCTCTTTGACCGGATCAGGAAAGGCAATCAACGGCGACCGTCCAGGAAGTAACAGCCGTTCTCATGGACCTCCTCTTTCTGCCGAGTTTTTGCCTGCCTCGGTAATGCCCAGTGGACTCTACTCCTCATCCAGCAACAGCAATGGTCGACCCAACGGAGCTAATCAGGGGTCACCGGCACCCTCTGGTCAGCCTCAGCGCCCGTCACCTCCATCGGGCATGCCAAACCCTAACTTGATGAACCGACCTCCTAACGGAATGGCAGTGCATGGATCACCCCTGCAGGCACCAGCCTTTGCGTACTCGCCAGGAATGATGCCTTCACCCCTGGCAATGCCTCCAATGCAGGTTGGGCCTATGATGCACCCTCCTCCACCTCACCCTGCGGCAATGAACGGCGGCGGCGGTGGAGGACCTCACCTTCATCATCCACCTCCACCTCCTCTTCCCTTCCCTCCCATGGGCTTACCTCTTCCTGGTCAGGGAGCGTCATCGAGTTTCCCGGCGGACGCGATGCATGCGGCGATGGGTGCTGTTGGATTTATGCATCAACAACAGCGTGGATTCGTGAACCGTGGACCATCTGGCGAAGTGATGCCCAAGGCCGAGTTTACACAGCAGTTTATGAGCCTTTTGCAGAACGACCCTCAGTTCATGGACGTCCTCTACTCCAACTATACTGCGGTCTTTGCTAGACGAGGATAAGGAAGTGACGAGCATTCGGATGCTCTTGTCATGGATTCTTTTTTCAATATCTAATTATTTGGATGGCGTTTGTTTTGAATCCCCTCTTTCTTTTCTTCTTTTGAGCCGTCGTTGTGGATGATGTTGATGATTGTTCTTTCATTTTCGTCTGAGTCTACATGACGGGTCGGCTCTTAGGTTTTTTTTTTTTATTTTGGATACAACAGGCATCTTTTGCGCTGGCTTCTTTTTGCAGGTTGTCAAGAAATAAAAAGAAATGATGCATTCGTCTGTTGTTCTGAAAAATAAGGCGGCACAGCAAATTCGCTCTTTTTTGCTGCTATGCGAACCGGCTGTGTCCAATAGGATTTGACACAAAGATATCGAGTCTTGAGATATTTTTTACTATCACTATCGTATTGATTTTAGGGATAAGTACGCGTACCTAATACTTTCTCGCGATTCTGAATGTTTGAAAGGCAAAGCAGAGGGTTTGATTTAGCCATTATGGAGAAAATAAAAGAGCCAATGCTGCTTGATGAACAAACCTTGTCCATGGTCCATGGGGCCAAGGACGAACCATCACCTCTATTCCTCTCTTCCTGTTCATTTTTCTTGACTTGGATATCAGGGACAGCAGAGGAGGGCAGTTGGAAGAGCAAGAGGCGGAATGTCAATCCCAATGTCGATCGCGTTGCCAGGACAACCTCAGCAGCAAAGCCAGATAAGCAGCCACCATCAGATGAACGCAATATGCTAAGACCTAAACGCGATGGTGATGACGATGGTGACGAGTAAAGTTCAGAGGCGAGTTGCAATCTATCACGATTTCTAACAAAGTAGAATTTTCGATCAACAATGTCTGAAAAAAGATAAGCTTGTCTACTATTTCCTCATTTTAAATAAAAAGAACTGCGAAATCCGCAAATAAAAAGTAAAAAAATTTAAAAGTCTCAGCCCGCCCTTTCGATACCAATTTTCAATGACAAAAAAAATTATTTTTTTTCCCCTTTTTTACTTCAGACTCTTAATCTTCAACCTGAAACGGAGAAAAGAAATGATTGTTCCCATGGCTGTGCCGTAAGCAAGGTTGAGCTTTTTTTTTTCTCTATTTAAATTTATATACTCTGTAGGTTAGCAAGTATACAAATAGAACGGTGAGGAGACGAATGATATGTTAATATGTTCGTATGTTCAGGGGACTTTAATCAGAAATAAACTACTGTTGAGTTTTGGTTCTTTGCCAATACTAAAAATGTTTTTTTTTTTTTTGCTGAAATGATACCGGAGATCAAGTCAAATGTGAATGATTTTGTGGTGGAGAAAATTAACGATTGGAGATAGCAAAGAACTGAATTTTCTTGAGAACCCTAAGAGTCATACTCTCAACTCATACCCATGTCGGCAACCAGCTTGCGCTTGAGGAGACTATAGTCATGTCCGTTCTTGAATAGATCGGGGCGCCATCTCTTCATCATGTCGTAGTATTGGACAGAACGGTACATGGAGAGGTTGGACTTGTATGTCAGACTCTCGCGCCTCGCATCCAAAAAGATGCTGTTAACGAAGTAAACGTCTTCTTTTGGGACGACAATCCTTTTGTACTTGAATTCGTCGGTCGGAGAGAAATGGTCGGAAGTGAAATTCGACGGAGGAGGGCCCTTGGTGTAGACAGTCTCTGGATTGGCATGAATGTCCCCTTCGAACCATGACTTGAAGGGTAAGTGGGTAGCCCAGTTCCATGGCTGTAGTCGATTGACAAGGATGATGGCATATCTCGGAGACACGATATAGAAGGTATGGAACGGTTCGCGGCCGTCGCCTTCCCAGGCACCGAAGCAGCCTTCAGACAGGATAAACTCAGATCCTTCCTCTGCCTGCCAGATGCACATAAGATTGGTGCACATGTTGCCGAATTCTACAAGCTCTGCAATATGAATGGGTCCTTGATACTCGTCCATACTAAACGTCATCATCATCTTTGCGCGGTAGACGATGGCTTTCCTGTATTCTTCCATAATGTCATCGGCCGGGGTTTCGATGATCCACTTGAGATTGTCAAACCAAACGTCTTGAATCCTCTTGATGTTCTTGTGGCGCATGTGCATGAGGATCGATTGTCGAGTACTTGCGCTAAACCTATCGTTTTTGTACTGGTCCCTGCGGTTGTTGCTCCGGTAAGTCATAATAACCAAAAATTTCTTCATTTCGGTCAGCTGAGATCGCGTTAGCGAAAGGTCCTCCTGTCCGGCCCAGATCTCACGGATAAACCTCGAAGAAGTACACTCCATCTTTGAAAGGAGAATCTCAAATTTCATCCAATTTTCCTCCGAAACGTCTCGATAGAGGTCTTGAACGCCATAGGATCTGCGGACGCTATTGAGGGAAACTGTGCGGCTTGCTGCATGGTAAACCTTGATTTGGTAGTCAGGCTTCTTGGTGTCTTCAGTGGTTCTTATGCTGTTGTTTTCTTTTTTGACTCCACCACTCTGGCTTTCTCCTTCGATATCTGCGACCTGGCTTTGTTCGTTGGCTCCTCCACCTTCGCCTTGTTCGTTGGCTCTTCCATCTTCGCCTTGTTCGTTGGCTCCTCCACCTTCATCTTGTTCGATGGCTTCTCTACCTTCACTTTGTTCAATGGCCCCTCCACCTTCGCCAAAGAAAAAAGAGGCGGGGAAATAGAAGAACAGGAGATAGAAAAGGATATAGGCGAAGAGGAGAAGAGCAAATAGCAACGGGATAGCAACTTCATTGCTGGCTACCTCATCTTTGCCTTCTTTGGTTCCTCCATCTTGGCTTGTTCCTTTAACTCCTTCTTCTTTGGTTCCTTCACCTTTGACTTCTTCTTTGGTTCTTCCATCTTGGCTTGCTCCTTTGGCTCCTTCATCTTGGCTTGCTCCTTTGGCTCCTTCACCTTTGGCTCCTTCACCTTTGTCCTCTTCTTTGGTTCTTCCATCTTGGCTTGCTCCTTTGGATCCTTTGCCTCGTCCTCTCTTCTTCTTCTTGTTGTTCTTTTTCTTTTGCGTCCACTATCGGCTTGCACAGAACCGTCTGGTATTGGGGTCACCACGAATAAGTCGGGGATAGTGGCAAAGTAATCGGAGACGTTCAACGAGAAGTTATCATCAAACGTCTTCAGAATGAACTGTGGTATATAGTGATGATACTGAGTTTTGAGGTTTTTGACCATTTCGAAAACAACCGAAACAAAGAGAGTGTGTGTGTGAATTAGAGAAATGGCTGGAACAAAATTTAAAAGAAGCAAGGAGCAATAGAGATGATGGAAGTAATGGCGAGGGGAAAAGGTGTAACGAGAGAAAGAAAAGCTGTGAAGAATCTACACTAGTCAGAGCAAGGCGACCTTTTTCAAGACAGAGTCAAGGTATGAAGAGGGAAGCAGAGGGGAATAAAAGAAAGGCTCATAGAAGTTGGTTCAAAAGGCGCAGACAAGGTGTAGAGGGCTACGAATATTTATTCATGTCTGTTGTCTGGCAATGATATTATTTTTCGAGGTGTACAGAGTGTGATCTATCTCTCGAAAAGTCAAATGACCATATTCAATGTCGCACAAGAATCGACCGATCACTTACAGAACACAGCAGTATGCTTTCATGACTTTTTGTACCTCACAATTTCTGCTTTATCATTTTCCTTTGCCCCTTTGCTGTGTCATCGTGCCTTTGCTGTGTCATCACGCCATTGCTTTGCCATCGCGCCCTTGCTGTGTCACTGCCCCCTTGCTTTGCCATTTGCGCCTTTGCAATACCACTGCACATTTGCTATTCCAACGCGCCTTTGCTTTGCCGGCTGTCATGTTCCAGTCATTACATAATGTGATTGCACGATTTCAACATTTTTGACACGGATGAACTTTTCTCTTTTTTTCCCATCCTTTTATCCTCAATCTGAGCAAGTATGTTCCTCTTGTTCTTCTCTTTCGCCTATTACAATTTTAATAAAGTTTACACAATGCGATTGCCATCGATATCATTTTGAAGACAAGCAATTGCTGATAATCATTTTATGTAAAAATGAAGCCAGCTACAAGCTTCTCGTCTATCTCGCTGCTTGGTATTTGGTGTTGCTTCTTTTGTTTTTGATTTCCTCCAGACGCTAGGGTATGCTCTTGTACAGTTCTTGGAGAAATTTATTAGGCATCTTTGCTCAGACGTCCTTTATTCTCACCCCCAGCTCATTCAGGTTCTTGGGTGACCCTGGGTGCTGATTTAACTTGTGCTTGATGTACGACCATAATATATTCGATGGGGTTGAGGTCGGGCGAGTTGGCGGGTCAGGGAAGACTAGTGATGTTTTTCTCCTCAAAAAAACTCTATGACCTGGGTGCATTATGGACATAGACGTTGTCCTGCTGGAAAATGAATGTCGCCTCGTCCATGCGGTACCAATTGCGCGATTGCCAAACATAATCCTCAACAATGTTAAGATAGAAATCGGAGCTGATCGTGTCCTGGCCCAGCTTCCATCACTGGGACCAAAAAAAAGTGATGCATTCCCACACCATGACTTTGCCTCTCTCCCTCCCTGCATTGTTTGTCGGACTTGGTGAGATTGTAACCGTCGGGGACTGGGTTTGCTGCGTTAGGCATGCCGAAGGACCCGATGCGATCAGAGATTGTTTTATCTGAGAACATCACTTTCTTCCAGTCGTCAACTGTCTAGGAACTGAAAAGGCGAGGGGAAGAGGGAAGAGGCAGGAACGAATGTCATTTACAATGAGAGAAGTATTTATATATGTGTACAAGCTGGTAGGGGGTAAAGTTCTAGCGTAACTAATGGCCAAGCTGGTAGAGATGACACAGGTGATGACCAAGCTGATAGTGATGGCGTAGGTGAGCTGATGCCGGCGTTGGTGAGGACGAGGTGGGCGAAGGCAAAGGCAAAGCAAGAGATAGTCTATGATACTGCCACATTAAGCCTCATAGCCCTCTGCGTCCTCTTGTGTACTTTTTTGTTACCAACAATTGATCGAGATACATTGATATCATTGTCATGATTGACCTTCAAACACCAAAATAATAGATGACATTCTAGCAGTTGGTCTGTGGACTTTTGGGATCCGGAATTTTGCACGATGAGTGAGGGCCATTGATATCTGTGCGGTTGATTCGATGGAAGAAGCAGGAGATCTTACTGTGTGTCGTTCAGAAACAGCCCGTGCCCTGAAATTATTTTTTTTTCGCATCCCTGATTTTCGTTCTTTGTCGATCGGTGTCCGTTGTCCTGATAAAAATATATTCTTCCTTCGATATGATATGAATCTGCGCTCTATTCGCGGATTCGAGTCGAAGGAAAGATAAGATTGCTTCAAGTCTTGTCAAAGACATTATCGTTTCTGCATCCGCTCAAAGTTGTTCTCTTGTTTTTTTGTGACTAACAAAGATGGAGGCGCCGATCCGATAAAGCATTTTTCTTGGTGAGGGATGTGAGTTCTGTTGGATGGTCCTTAGTGCATTCTCTCTTTTTCTTTATTTCATTTTTCATGTTGTCGCGATGTGGTTAACGTAACCAGAAGCACCGTCTATTACTGGCACTTTTTTTTCGCTAACAGCAAGATGTGTGACTCTTCAAACGCTTTGACTTTTGTTTTCAGGCACGTTCGAAACTAGCTCTTCGCCTATTTCTCGTCATATCATGAATTGTGTCTTCGCTTTGCCACTGTGATACTTTTTTTCGAGGTAAACTAACTCTTTTCGCATCATTTGAATGGTTTCTTTTGCACTTTTCTTTTCCACTCTTTCACATATTAAAATTGCGGAGCACCTCTGTGATGCTGTTGACCAACTTATGCAAGATGCATGAATGACACTCTCCTTCCGCCCCCCAGGCGGTCACTCGCTCCCAAACCTTATGCACAATGCATATACTGGCTCGACTTCTTCACTCATGACTGCAGTGCCACTGCATGCAGGTGTCATGGTCATATGCGTCGGATCCAATGCTTTGCGCCCTTCTTGTGTTTATACCTCTCTGTCTTTTGTAGAACTCTTGCTAATACCTCTTCATACTACTGCTTTCTATTCGAATTTTCGTTCTCTTTAAGCTTACTTCATTCCGTCTTGTATATAGACGCCTTGCCTTGCTCTTCTTCAGCCTCCATAGTCTCCCGATACGTTTGATGTGCAATCTGTCGCGTCTTCGCCTTGTTTGTTTGCTGTCTTAGATCAAAGAGTCAAAATTATTTAATTTTGCCACCGACTGCATTCAAGCAAGCAAGCAAGCAAACATTCAAAGCGATTCGCCATTTTCACTGCCTCACTTCCATAATATATATACCTTAGTTTTTCCCTTTCTCTTTTGATCCTCACTTCCTCCTTACACTTTCGAAAACCTACTCTCTCTCCTGATTCCCTCTCAACCCCTGCACACTTTCACAAACTTACCCTTTGTTCCGTCTTGGGAAAGATCATTCTACCTCTGCCTTGTCTTGATTCTCGAAATAAGCAATATTACTCTCATTACTTATTTATGCACATCTTTTCACTGTTTTTCTCATTCTGTAAGTGGTGTTGTCCCATTCCTTGATATAATTGATCAATGTCAATATTTGCTCTTGATACTATTCCATTACCGTAAGCTCGTTAGAAACTGACACTTCCTTTTCTCCTGTACAATATATAGCACTCTTGTCTCTCCCTTTGATCCACGCGCACGTTGGTCTATCCCTAGTCTTTGACCTTTAAACACACTCTATTCCTCTTGGAGTCTTTTTTGCTCTTTACATTTTAACACCTCAACGTTTTCAAAGTCCAACTGGCCCATATTGCAAGCACGAAAGTATGACGACCTCGGAAACAACGCAATCTGCAGCCGTCGAAGCCGCAGCCGTCGAAGCTGCAGCCAAAGAATGCTTCGTGGGCGTGAGCAGGGTCGCCGTTTCTCTTTTCATCTTAGCGCTTAAGAGGCGAAACGTCGTCACTCGCAACAAGCTCACGCGGATCGTCGAGTCCACAGACTATCTTAAGCTGACGAACCACAATAATGTAGTGGTGCTTACGAGGAGTACATTCTCAAAGTCACATCCTCCTTCCGTCGCATATACTGCGGATTACAAGATCACCACCGCCACAAAGCCAGCTCCTCTGTCACCTGTCAGTCCTGTCGGTCTTCAGTTTACCTCCGCCACAAAACCAGTTCCTCCTTCACCTATCAGTCCTGTTGCTCCTGAGTTCACCACCACCACAAAGTCAGTTCCACCCCTGACTTTTAACTGCGACACCATGGCGATTGAGGATCTTCTCGGTGACATTGCAAGCGAGGATCTCGATTTGGAGAACACCGCGGTGACGGACATTTTTCTCGATGTGGGATCCAACATGTCCATCAAGACAAACGGGGAGTGTGTTGAACTTGGGAGAGTAATCGAGGATTCTGATGTAGAAGCGATACTGGAACAGCTGCCAGGAGGTGGACCTGATTTCAAACTTACCAATCGTGTAATCTTCGGACGGACCCTTCACCGTTTGGCAGCGGTGACATATGACGGTTCCACTACGGGCATCACTATCAGAGTTGGTCGGAATGTGTCAGGACTCTTACCCATATTCGAGGGAATCGTCGAGCAAAAGAACGTACTTCTATGCGGCGCACCCAACGTTGGGAAAACAACAACTCTTCGTGAAATCTGCAAGTATCTTTCCCGCGGCAAGTGCCTTTGCTTGATCGATACTTCTGGCGAGGTGTGTGGGGAAACAGGAAACAGGCGCAATATTGTGGGGACCTCACGCGTCTTCCGGCCAATAGATCCTGCCAACCAGTACGCGACTCTGCTCGACTGTGTCAGGAATCACTCACCCGACGTTATCGCCATCGACGAACTGAACACAAAGAGCGAGGTGGAAGTGTGCCAGACCATCGCACTGAGATCCATCCAGATGGTTGCCTCTGTCCACGGAAACATCCAAGACCTTGTGTTCAACCCGATGCTGAACAAGGCGCTTGGAGGGTCGACACAAGCTCTCGTTTCGGATCGACTAGCGGTTGACGGAAGAAAAGTTGTTCAACAGCGTACCACACGCCCAATTTTCGACATTGTGATCAATATCACGAGAACACCCGATGGACTCGAGTATACATTTATCGAAGATGTTGCCGAAGATGTCAGTCGCATCATGCAGGGGAAACCGATTCAAATCCGCAGAAGACGCATGGTCGATGGTGAGCTGTTGGAGACTAGGGAAGAAGTCTTGTATCCCTGTGAATGATAGATAGGAGCATGTTTTTACTCTTTCAATTGCGCGATAAAATATCTTGTAGAGATCAGACTTTATGTTATGCACTTTCCATTATTTTTAATAAAAGGATTTCATTATTGGTAGTTTTTGAAAAAAAACTGTTTTTTTAACGACCAAACACAGGGGGTTCCAAGACATCCTACGACAAAAATTGAACCTTCAAAAGCACAAGCACCACTCTACGAGATCGCTACATTGTTATGTAAGTTAACAAACAAAAGGAAATGTCAAAAATACAGCACCAGTAATAGACAACACACGGGCGTTTCCACCTATTCTTATTGCGCGACAGAATGAAATATAAAAAATATAAAAAAAGGCGAGAATGCACATAGACCAATCAGGGAGCCTCGTAACCCCCACTAACAAAAATACATGGGTTCAAATGTTATCTGTGTAAGGTCCATCAGCCTACGCTCTCCTTTGCCCATCAAAACCAGCCACCATACAACAAATAAAAAAAAAAATAAAGTCTTCGAACTCAATAAAGACACGGATGATACTCCAAAACAGAATCGGGAGACGAATAATCGCCACGCTAGTACATACCTACTCTGGCTCGTTCGACTGGGCTCAAGGTTCTTCCGATACTGTCTTGACGATCTTCCGGCAGTGTGTTACAGGCGACAAGAGGGCTGCTAGTCGCACACGGTGAACAAGGAGGTCCTCCTAAAGGTTCTCGAATCTCCTTGCTCCATAGAGGAGCGCTTATCCAAATCCTCTTCCAGATGCAAACAGCACTCTGTGTGATTGCCTTGTACGTAGCACATAAGAAAGAACTGAGAATAATAAGGTGTTATCCATTACTAATTAGACCTTTGTTCCTGAAAAAAATGTTGGTGGCGTTAAGATATCCAATATCGTATATCCTATCCAGCCCACTGTAGCATCGATATGAACGGGTCCAATAGGCCCATAATTCACGATCCCATGCAAAAAACGTCTTTTTCAACGCTCCGGACAAATGTCCATCTTGTGCCACGTTTTTCAGCTCCTAGAATGGTTCCCTTTATGCTTACTCCTTTCTGGTAGTGCCGTCTAATGCAACTTGCCTCACGTTTTTTCTTATAGATTTTTTAACGCACTCTCATGTCAGTTGGAGTTGATCGCTTTGGTCCGCGATACGTTTCTTTGTCATCAACCATTGGGGACTCGTATGCCTCATCCTGCAAAGGCTAAGTGCAGCATCGTGTGCGCTTTTCCCCTCATACTTCATCGTGTGCAATTAGTACCAGCGTTGATCCCCTGATAGTTCAACGACAATTTGCATTTCATTTGGTCCAGGTCCAGGTCCAGGTCTCCCTTGCCATAGTATCCCCGAATATTGCGCTCCTGTCCAGAATCCTGATGTAACTCGAGCCTGTAGGACTATCCTGATGTTACTCTTCCAGGATACGATCCTTGATCTCAATGGAAGATAAAAAAACGGATTTGAGATGCGTTGTGAAGAAAAAACAAACACTTTATAATATTCCCTTGTATGTTGGTGGGATGGGGTAGTTGGATAATTGCGAAACGATCAATACAAAAACAGAAAAAAGGCCCTCATGCGTCGTACATGGCCTCGTAAAGAGAAACGATAGCAAAGATCTCAAATACAACAGCACCAGCCAGGGTAACTATTACAAGTGTAATGAAAAAGGAAAATAATTAGTATCTACTCCATGAAAACCGAGACGATCTCAATCCCGATCAAACCACTATAGTCTTGATTGTTTACCTGTACGAACAGAGATCCGCGATGCCAGCATCCTGCCTCCGATGACGGCCACTCCTGTGCAAAGCGAGTGACCAAAGACACCTCCGATCGAGACCCAGACCATGTTCTATATGAAAAATCGAATCATAATGAGTTAAAAGGCGAAGGGGTGTGAGAAAAAACAAATCAAAAAAGTGGTCGATGTGAGCATTGTGTGGGAGGGGGGGAGAGAGATAACGGAAAATAAAAAGGGCTGAAAGGCCTGATAAGAATAGCGAGAGGGAGAAGGAAAAGGGGAAGGATGACAAGAGCGACAACAATAATAAAAATAAGTGAGCCCATCTCTTTTTTTTTTCAAGTTTCTCTGCCGTCGTGGCAGTGAAGAAGGCGATTTGCTGGACAGACGAACGAACGGCCACAACGCACGCTATTCCCCAGATAGACATGCGAACAAAAAGGGTTGATTTGCGTGTGCCTGTGTTGATGTTGTGCTTGCTGTTGCATAGTGTGTGTATTGTGTGTGGGGTAAACATATGTGAACACAAAAATAACCCAGGGGAATGCAGAGAAACTACACATACATACAAAAAAGTGAGGTTGGGCTGGGGTAAAAGTACGAAAACAAGATGAAAAGGAAGATGAAATCAACTTACATGTGCTGCCGCCAGGGCAATGGTTGCAATCTGGGATCTGTCACCCCATTCGGCCAAGAAGGTCATTACAAACGTCTGGACAAAGACGGGAGAGAACAAGAGTTGGAACAAGTTGACAAGTCCCGAGACCTCCTTCTTCTTGCTGTGAGGGACAGGAGTGCCGCCGACAAGGCCGCTTGTGTCCCGAGAGTTCTCGTCCGTGTTGGCTTCAGAGTCAGCAGCGGATCCAGCCTCTGCCCTCTGCAGCATCTCCAAGTCTTCCTTGTCCTGCAGTTCCTGAGTAACCTCCTCGAGCTCATGCTTGGCGTCTTCCTCGGTCATGTGGTATCCATCGTAGAACATGCGGATTCCAAAGCAGAAGAAAAGAATAGCCGCCAAATAGTTGGTGTAAGTCCTAGGGATCAAGTTGGGGACTGCATGACCAAAGGCGGCCGAGAGGAAGGTCATGACGGCAAGGGCAGAGATGGCTGCAGAAAAGACGAGGAGACGGGGGTGCTTCATGGCCATGATGGCGGCGATCAGGAAGGTCTTGTCGCCAATCTCGGAGACGACAATCATGGCGAGGGAGAGGAAGAAGGACTTGCTCTCCTCTGAGCTGACCTCGATCCCGCCGACAGTCTGGTGTTCCGAAGGTGATGATGTATCCAAATAGTTGTTGAACTCGTCGACGTTCTTGGGGTCTGCCATGGCGCGGTATGTTCCCTCTGCATCCTCAAAGTCGCTTCCCAGATCAACCGGGTACTATTTTCGAATTATAGAACAACGAGCGAAAAGGTTAGAGTCAAATCAGGGCAATGAAGGTCTAGTTCCTTTGCTTATTGAATAAAGTCCGGTTGTCTCCCACTGGTTAATGTTTGATAACGATTTTGTCTGTGTTTGTGGCAGGTTCGGAAAAGTGAGAAGAGAGGCCACCAGGTTCGGACATAAATAAACGCTGTTGTCGGAGTCAACCAGATTGTCCGAGGCAGTACGCAAAAACGAGAAAAAAAAAAAAAAAAAGGCAAAACCCACTCAGTCAGCAACAACAACAACCCAAAAGATTAAGAGAAGAGTATAAGAGAGTGGATATTTGCAATCATATCCTATGGAATCACAAGCTGAGAAAAGAAGTAGCTGCTTTGATGTTTGGTCCACAGACACTAAGCGGTTGACACATGCGCCACTCTTATACCTCCTGCACACTTAGCACCCCTAAGCTCACACAGACTGCAAATAATACACTTTGTGCATCCACAGTCTTATCCTGTGTCCGCTTGATTCAGAATGAGATGAAAGAACAATGATGATGATGACGACCTACTTTGTCAATCTCCTCTCTTGGCTGAGCAAGAGCAACAGCGTCGACGGTGTGGCGGGTAGAGATGGCGAGACAGGCAGCCAGGGTGATGGCGATGACGATGGCCAATCTCATTCTAAATCGAGCCATTTGTGAGTGGGTGTCGTTATTCGATGTCCTTTTTGTTGTTGTTTGTGTTGAGTAGGGAGCTGCTGTTGTTGGTGTTACTGGAACTGTCCTGCGAGAGTCAAATAAGGTGTCCTGCAGAGAGAGGTGATAGGCGGTTGTCAAGTGGAGAGAGGTAATGGGTAGATAGATAGCAGTATGAAGAGTAGAAGAGGAAAGAGGAAGAAAAAGTGCGAGTGGGAAAGGAAGCAAAACAAAAAAGGGACAAACAAATCGAAGTGGGGGAAAGAAAAGAGAAAAAGTAAAAAAAGAAGGGACTGAACCTTAGATATCGGATGGCCTATCTAATTGAATGAATTCTTCTAATTGACAGGAATTTTAGTTATCCATCGACTCACGTGGGTCTATTTTTTAAACATTGAAATCTTGGTGTGGGCTGTTCATTAATAAAAAAAAAAAAAAAAAAAACTGTGGGCTGAAGTCTTGCAGCTCGGCGGAGGTGGTTCGATCAGGGTCCCCTCCTCTATCTTGGAACGAACTTTCTTCCGCTCTCTCGCTCTCTTTTTATTCCAATACAACTGCCTTGCTTCAAGAAAATATCTCTGTGCAAGAGAAAAACACAAAGCGAGCTCATCGGGCCGTCAGTGAATAACATCGCAAAGCAAGCACTGATCGTGAACTCCATGCTCCTCAATAATGCATCTCAAACCCGAAAGAGAAAAAAAGGAGTACTAGAATACACACGACAACTGAAATCTACCCCATTTTAGTTTTTTTTTTGTTTCTATGCATCATCATCATCGCCCTTCTTTCACTTCTTTCACTTCTTCGAGACAAGCATCCAATGCTATTCTTAGCATCTTGGATTCATACTCTGCTTGTTTGTTTTCACACATAGACACCATTGTCGATTCGAATCGTACTACGCCCTGCCTCTTCTTTTTTTTTTTTCTCTTTCTTTTTGAATGATACTCGGTACCATCTTTCGTTCGTTCTAAATGTCATGATGAAGAGATAGAGAAGAGCACGATAAAGATAATAACCAGTTTTCTCATTCAGGAAAGATCGATTCTGACTAGCGTCTCTCGGACGATAAATTACATTAATGAAGATATGAATTGAAACGTGTGTGGAGTAAGCGAGGGACCCTGGTTCCTCCTCACTTGTCTCTGTTCCTGTCCACGCCATAGACCTGTCTGTGCCTTTTTTTTCTCCTTTGGTCAATGGGATAAAAGGCCAAGAAGAGAGAGATTCAGCCCCTTGGCCCCGTGGATGAGTGGGTGTGTGTTTGCGTCGGTGTCCCTCCTCCTCCTCTTCCTCCTCCTCTTCCTCCTTACCCCTCGAAGAAACCGTTATTTTCTTTTTGTTTCTTTGTTCCTTTGTTTTGTAGCTACTACATCATTGTGCCGTCGTAACTAGGTGTATTCCTGATGCTATGCTTGTTTTCTACTGCAATGGCCTGGAACTGTCAGTGGGACTGATTGAATGGCAACGCTGTGATCCGTGGTCGGTTGTGGTTTTAATACTTTGTCACTCTCCTTTCTCGCCAGGCTCGATCAAGATCTTGTCTTTCGTTGAAAATAAAGATCGACGCCCCACCATTGTCGTATGCTGTCGATGCTATTTCCTTTATATGATGGTACACATTGACACGATTTTTTTTTTTTTTTTTTTTTTTTTTTTTCAATTGCTACTATTGTCTGCATGATGAGAGCTGTGTTTGTTTGTTACAGAGATGTATATGTACCGGATGGTTACTCTCCAACTGTCCATATGTATGTCAGATACATGGCGTTAGATTTGGCAGTTGGAGTCCTGCTTTCGTCCTTGGGTTCTTCCTTTCCTCCTTTTTTTTATCTTACAGCCTGTCTGGACACTACTTATGTCCAATTGGGCGCCTCTTTATTCTTTTTTTCTAATTCATAACTGCCTGCTGCAGCCAGCAAAAACGGGCGTTTTTTTTTTTTTTTTTTTTTTTTTTTTGTTGCTGCTCTCTTACTCCGAGAGTGTGCCACTCACCCCACGCTACTACACCACCATCTACACTTTACAACAACCACACATACACGTTCACATACCCCATTTGCACGAGTGTGTTTTCTCCCATAACCACACTTACCCCCAGTCAACCAGTTATTTGTTCATATCAAAACTGCACCAAAAGGCACCAAAAAGCAAAGGTCGGGCCTTCAATTCGATCCCTTCCTTTCTCTTCTTACTCAAAGTTCTTCCTCCTCTTTCTTCTTTTCTACTCTCCTTTTTCTTCCTCTTTTTCTTTTCCTTTTCCTTTCTTCTCCACCCCTCCTCTTTCCTTCTCTCCTTCCTCACTCATCCTTTTCTTCCTTTCATCTCTTCTTCTCGCCGTCATCCTCCTTCCTCTCTCACTTGTCATTATTGTTCATCTCTCTTTCTATATTCATCAATCCTTCTCTCTCTTCAGTAACGACCTTCCTTTGTATCTGTACTCTCTCTCTCTGTCTCTCTCCTTTTACGCCAAAGTATTATAATTAGAACCGAACCACCCTTCTTTTTTGTGCACTCTCCTCCTACACCTTCTCTCACTCCCACTCTCACTTCACATACACATATACACATCTTCAATCATGTCAAGTACAGACGACGCCAATATGGCCGCATCCCTCGACGCACAACACGACAAGTACGTTGGCCTCATGCTTGCCGTCTCCTCTTCTCTCATGATCGGAATCTCGTTCGTCATCACCAAGAAGGGCCTCATCGACTCGACCGCAAGGCACGGCGGACACGGCTCGGCATCCGACCAATACCTTTTCTTAAAGAACCCCATCTGGCTCCTCGGCATGCTCACCAGTAATGTCCCTTCCTTCAACTCTCTTCGCTTTCGCTCTCTTCCTATTGCTCAAAAAAAAAGAAAAACAAAAAAGGCTCGAGTGCCTAGTTTCTGTTTTTCAAGGGAACAATCATTCATTTACGAAAACGAACGTAACAAACGATGAGACTGCACCCACCACTAAAATTACCTCGCCTTTTATTACGATTCACCAACTAGTGGCGGCGGGAGAGATTGCCAACTTTGCAGCATATTCGTTTGCACCAGCTATTCTGGTCACCCCACTAGGCGCACTCTCTGTCATTATCGGGTAAGAAAGTGGAGACAACTACAACACACGAGCAAGACAAGAGCAAGACAAGACGAGACACAGAAAAAGTCTCAAAACACTACTGCAACACAGACACAGTCCTTGGCGTTGGAGAGGAAGAAGGAGAGACAGCACGACGACAGGACACGTTTAAGAAAAGACGAATACCTCAGCCTACAGGGAGGAGGAAAGCAACGAGCAGTAGCAAGCTTATCGACCACGACGAACAGCAGACAGCAATCACACTCTTTCATACATACGCACGAGTCGATAGCATGTCTTTTACAATCTACAACCACAGAAAACAGAAAGAAGCAGGACACCACATATATGCACGAATGGACAACACATATCGTCTCTACGACCAACAACAGAAAACAGACAGACACAGACGCGACGAGTTTGTGAAATATGGATAACAATTGATTGGAAGAATAGAATCCTTTTACACTCACTTGCCCGCCTGTTTGCGAACAATCAGCAAATAACTACTACGAGAGATCAGTTCTCGATGTATCCCGCCCATATAGGAATTCAACAAAAAGGCGCGAAGAATTGTCCTTTCTTCATTGTTGCAACTATGTTGCGTTCAACCCAGGACAGGGATTGACGCACGCACAAAAAAGGATTCTCGTCTGACCCTCACCCTCGTTATGTCAATGACACTTTTTTTTGTTGTTCTCCTTTGGGCGAACAAAAAAAAAAGAAAACACAAAAGACGAACCAGGTTACTAACTAGCTAGCCCCTCTCCTTCACCTCATCCCTCTCTCTTTCTCTCTCTCTCCTCTTTATCTCTGCACATTCCTCGACTCATTCTTGTCTCTAGGGCTATTCTCGCTTCATTTTTCCTCCATGACAAACTTGGAATTGTCGGCAAGGTTGGATGCGCTCTTTGTTTAATTGGATCGGTCGTCATTGTCCTTCACGCTCCAGAAGATAAGAACATCGAGTCGGTCGATGAGATTTTGAACTATGCCCTGCAGCCAGGTAAGGCCATCTTGTCCCTCTCCTCTACTTTTTTTTTTTTTTTTTACTCCTCCTTCCACCCCTTCTTTCATTTCATCATGCTGCCCGCATGGTCTTCTTTTTTTTCTTTCTCTTTGATACATACTACGGTTATACATCAGGAGACGACCAGGCAACCCCAACTTGAGGCAGGGATGACAAAGGAGACAGTGAAGCGGGAGATCATGATGATACCATCCCCCCTTCACTAATACTCCTATGCGACCTATTTCCGGACAGTATTCAGGATGATCAATCAGGAATCATCCATATATGTGTGTGACCTCAAACTCCAAATACTTTCCTATGAATTGGCCATTTTACAGTTCATTTATTATCATTACAAGAGTGGGCACCGTTAGTTCAGGACCCACACCGTTTTAGTGTATTGTTGTTGTTTGTGTTGCTGGCTGGTGGTAGTGTTCTCGCTCCTATTTTTTTTTCAACACTCTCGGAATTGGGGTTGGGCCATTGGCTCTTTTTCTTTAGGCTGCGTTGCACAAATGTTTGTTTAGAAGCTCCTAAACACATTCGAGACAGACCAAGGTTGACAACACTAAAAAACGAATATACACGGGCGCATGTGCAAATCTCGTCCCTCCACTCACACACCCTCTATCAACAATAACAAAATAATCTCATCAAAAACAAGCAGCCTCAACAATGACAGAAGGAATGATCAACAGCAGTTCATCCAATTGCAGGACATCGTGCGTAATGCAACACCTAGGCCTTGCCTTAGAAGAATGCTACAGCACTGAGAGCATATTACGCCCAGGAGGATTCTTTGATACGGACACGCCCAGGAATGACAGGACAGCATCAAAGCAAGGACCACAGCCTACGTTGGGCTCAGGCTACGAGAGACGTCGTCAAGACCTCATGGCTAACCACAGCCCTTTCCTCCTCCTACCCCCTTTTCTTATGCATCTTCCTATTGCTAGCATTCATGATGTACAGTTTGTTTGTCTTGGGATTCTCGACCTTCATGATTTACAGAGTTGTACCAAAGTGGGGCAACAAGTCGCCTATTGTCAACATCTCTATCTGCTCGTTTGTCGGATCGATTACCGTCATGGCGTCCAAGGGCTTTGGAATTGCGCTCAAGCTGACCTTTGCTGGCTCAAATCAGCTGACGCACCCTTCCACTTATGTCTTTGCCCTCCTTGTCGGTATTTGCATTGTTGTACAGATGAATTACTTCAACAAGGCCCTCGACATGTTCTCCACCAACGTGTAAGTATTTGTCTTGTTTTTTTTTTGTCATGCATTGATGCACCAGTCCATGTGCGTTGATTCTATTTCGGTCCGATGAGGATCGATGAAACTGGAGAATAAGTAAGACTCTCCCTAATTATTTTCTCCGATCAATTTTCTTTTCTATTTTTCCCGCCAAATAGTGTGATGCCGATCTATTACGTGATGTTCACGACGGCAACGATTACGGCGTCCGTAATCTTGTTCCAGGGCTTCAACACGACTTCGACGGTCAATGTTGTCTCCCTCTTCTGCGGCTTTGGCACCATCTTTTCAGGAGTGCTGCTATTGAACAATGCGCAGCACCCCGCTTCAGAGTCGCATGGCAAGTCGGGATCGATCACCAACGGATCTGGAGGACATGGATTTGCCGATAGACGGTCATCTCGCGAATCGACGTTATTGAATGCCTTTGATGAGGAGAGCTTGGGATTGACGCAGTTGCGAGAGGAGGAGGAGGATGAGGATGATGATTTGACGGAGGATGAGGATAGGAGGGTACGCATGAGCAATGGTGGGCACTCACATCACCATTAGAGAGGTATCTCTCTCTGAGCAGGCGGGGAGCAAAAGGGATCTTTTTGCGTCGTGTTTTTTTTTATTTCTTTTCATTCGGCACACACTATTACAACCATCAAAAAAGGGATACCCTGGACCCCGCATCCATTAAAAACTTGAACCAGCCCCCCTTACAGGACCTTCTTTTTCTTTTTTTTCTTTTTGACGACTTCAACAAAACAAAAAGGGTTGGATTTAACCCTACGCAGCTGTATACTTTTTTCCTTCATGACCATGACCTTCAACAAAGTACATACATTAAACGATAAAGAAATGAATTAAAAAATCAACCAACGACACCTTTTCTTTTTTTCGATAACGGGAGATGGATATATGTCTTTTATGATACAGTTGTAAACTATGGATATTATGAAAATGAGAGTGGGATGAGAGAATAGCAAAGTGGAAGGGGTTAAGAAAGGACTGAGAAAAAAAAAAAAAAAAAAAAAAGAAGATAAAGGGTTGAGTAATAACTAGCGTAGTTATTTTTTTTCTAATATTTGGAACGAGTGGGAGAAATTGGCAGAAGTGGGATCTCTCCACCAACCCCCTTCTCATCTCATTCCAAATCCTCATCCTTCTCCAAAAGTGCATTCTGACGGTACCTCTCCCTATCCAACTGTCTGCTTGCGTAATCCTCATCTCCACACAACTCTTCCAACGTCTTGCCCTTTGTTTCGGGAACAAAGTAGGTGAACAGCAGACCGATGAACATGAACAAGGCGAAAATCTGAAGGAGTTGAGGAATACCGGCGTTCTTGCCACCCTTGTCCTTCAAACTCGAGAAGCCGATCTGAGCCACGATGGCGCCCAGTTTACCCATACCGGCGGAAATACCGTGGCCTGTGGAGCGGTAGCGGGTTGGGAAGACTTCTCCGGGGATAATGAATGTTGTTGCGTTGGGACCAAAGTTCTGGAAAAATTGAGTGAGCGCAAAGAGGAAGATGAAGAGCACAGGGGATTGGTCGTGGATGGGCTTATAGGCGAAGCCGAGGATACAGAAGAGGATACAAGACATGACGAAGCCCAGGACTTGGATCTTGATTCTTCCCAAACGTTCGATCAGGAAGACGGTGAACCAGTACCCGGGGATAGCGCCCAGGAGGACGATGATGGCTTGACCGACGGTGGCGTTCCAGATGGTCTCGTAGGCGTTACCGGTGATGGGCGAGAAGTGGATGGAGGAGAGGATGAAGGTGTTGTTGAGACCGATACCGTAGAAGGCCACATCGAGGGCGAACCAGGTCATGGAGGTACCCAGGAGGACTTTGAAGGTTTCCCATCGAGAAAAGTACCGGACGAATTCTCGGAAGGTTCCGCCGTTGTTGTTGCCAGTGTCTTCTTTGGAGGAGGCTGAGAAGAGAGAGTTGTAGCCGCCGGCAGCACTGGTAGAAGAACCTTTCCGATAGACACCGGATCCTTGACCGATTGGACCGTCGTCGCCTCCAAGAGCATTATTGTTCCGACGGGGATGGACTCTCGAATGCATATTACGCGCCTCTACTTCATCCCTATCGGATTGCAACGCATTCCGTGTTGTGGGGATAACTCTGTTCACATCATTCTCGGCCTTGAACAGGTTATTCTCCACATCCAACACATAACGCGGGGTCTCTGGAATCGTCATTCTAAAATAAACCGCGACCAACGCAGGAACACACCCCAACCCAATCAACATCCTCCATACATAATCCAAGTTCCTTGCATCCTCAACAATCATCCCCTTGAACCCCAACAACAAGAGGATCGCAACAACCGCTGTGGTGAGGTACCCAAATCCTTGCATCGCAAAGACGGCAGCCATCATTGCACCACGACGGTTGGTGGTTGCGAATTCAGAGGTGATAACAGCCGAGAGGGGATAGTCGCCTCCGACGCCGATGCCGAGGATAAAGCGCCAGACCATGATTGCCCAGGGGAGGGATAGGCCGTAGGCGTTTCCACAGAGCGCTTGACCGAATGTTGCGACGATGATAATCACCAGCTCCACACCGTACATCTATATGATATGGGTCAGGGGTACAAGGGGGTGGAGAAGAAGGGAGATAATAAACGTGGGAGGAAATGAATCCATTAGAGGACTGTTTAGGAGCATGCATGATTCAAAATTGTGAGCACCACCCTTTCTTCCATCTTCATCTTCCACAGATGGCATATCACAAAACCACAACGACCACGCCTCGACCCAATAACTACTACCCAAAACCACCCACCAAAAAAAAAAAGGACGTAATTAGAAAAAAAAAAACTTACCCGCTTACGACCAAGCCGATCCGCCAAATACCCAAACCCAATCTGCCCAAAGAACGTCCCCACACTGGCCGCAATCTTCAACCCGGCATCAATGTCTGCAGGAACACTGTTCCCTTGATCTGCGAAATACACAAATCCCAACATGGGCGAGACCAGGTTGATAGCGAAGAGATCATAGGCATCGGTGAAGAAACCAACACCGGCGACCATACAGGCACGGACGTGGAACCATCCGAAATCGGCATTGTCGATTTTCGCGAGTGTGTCCAGACGGCGGTTGCGCGGGTCGTCTTGGTACAGACCGCCGCGAGAGAATTCTGTTGAGGTGGTCTGTTGCTGGTTATTGTTATTGTCGTTGTTGTTGTTGTTGTTCAGGGCGTTGTTGAAGTTGTTGTTGGAGGGGGAGGAGGAAGAGTTATAACGGGATCCAGAGCCCGTTGTAGGGCTCGAAACACCATCATAATACCCATCACTCAACCCATTATTACTCATCAATGGTCTCGCCGCAGAGTGAATAGGGTAGTTGGAAGAAGAAGAGGAAGGAGAGAAGGATGTAGGTGGGTAGGTGGGTGAAAGGGGTCTAGAGTTGTGGGATGATGATACTGGAGTAGCGCCGCCACGTCTTGGTGGGGGCTCCAAGGACTGAGGGAAGGACTGCATAGCGTATTCCTGTGGGCGGTGTTGTTGGTTGTGATAGTTGTTGTTACTCATGTTTGTTGTGTTGCTGTGTTAAGAAGAAAGGGATGAGGAATGGCTGAATGGGGGAGTGAGCAGTTGAAGAGAGAGAATCGATGGGTGAAGGAGAAGGGACGTTACAAAAGGCCGAGAGTAGGAAGGAATAAAAGATGAAAAAAGAATGAAAGATGTACAAAGAAATGAGGAAGAGGGAACTCTGTGAAAGATTCGGGGGTGCCAAGAACCAAAAAAGTAAAAAAAAAAAAAAGGAGAAAGTGAAGGAGGAAAACAGGTTCCTTTATGAATGAAGAAAGAAGGTAAAAAATGACAAAAAAGAAAAGAAAAAAAGGAGGGACAACGCCAACGCTGACAAAGGGAGGAAAATACCTTCAAGTTATACCCAAAAAACAACGTTCCTTCATCCTTTCTTAAGCAACGAACAATGACCAGACCATTAACCACCTGTTCACCATCCATCGGAAGGATAATGAATCGAAGGAACGAACAAGATCGTTGCACAAGAAAAATATCAAGAGACAAATAGCTCAAGAAAAAAAAAGGAGATCCGTCCAGAACAAATAAGATTTTGAATGGCCGCAGTGGGCGTGTGCACGTTGACCCCTCCCGGTAATCCACTGGCTGTTGCTCGCTCTCAAATTCTTCAAGAACCTTGTCAGCCAGTCAAGAAAATACGCCCACGCACACACATACACACACACCTCGTACAAACATACACATACACTGCATAGAGTCAAACAATGCAAGGTGTAATACAAGAAAGAACAGAGTCGACACTCTTTGCTCACAAGCAAACAACAAACCCTCACCTCTTGCTCTCTCTTTGACACAAACAGAGGGTGTCACTGTAGAAAGAAAATCGAAAGAGGCCAGACAAACATGGCACCCATGCATTAGACATGCAACATGCAACACAGGAGACTTTGTAGGGATGTGCGAGAGAGGTAATTGGGGGAAGAGAGACGGCGCGCCCAGACGGTTGGAGGATCGAGAGTAGAGATCTACTGGATCGATAAGGCAGAGAGATCTCTCTTTACTTTTACTTGATGAGGAGAGGGAAGGGGGGGATAATAAACTCTTCATTCTGCTTATTGTCACGACTTGTAATGGACCAATTGGGCGGAATTCATTTTCGAGTCCAGACAAGACAAAAAAAAGAGAGGAAAAAAATAGATGTCTACCTTGACAGCGGATCTTTTGTTCTTGCCGTTCTGAGCGCTAGTATTAAAATCATGTAATGCGATGAGGTGTACAAACAAAACAAGAATGTCGGTCCACGATGCTGGTTCGACTGGCAGTGACAGTACCATCCCTCCTCTCCTTCCCCCCCACGACCCACGAGAGTGCCTTTGTCAAACAACTGCGAACAAGGGAGGGAAGCTTGTTCGTTCGTCAGTCGACAAAAGCAAGCCTTCTAGACCGACCCACACGGCGATCTCACTCTCTAACCCTAGTAGGGTGTGTATACAAATACACCTTTGCGGTCGAATAATCCCAAACAAAAAAATAGAGGAAGGGTCAGGGAGAGATGGGCTCCTATTAGCCTCTCACGTTGCTCGGATCCTCAATTACGATTCGACCATATGTACTTTCTTTTGCAATTTGTATTTACCAGGGATTTTGCTAACTTTTTCTGAGAGGGGGGAGGGCTCGAACCACAATCAGTCAATCAACCTTCTTTTTTCACTTTTTTGCCTTGTGTGAGAGAAGGGGCGACAGGGGAGGGGAGGGGGGGATGAGAGTTCGAGGCGTGAGGGTAGAGGGCCTTGATGAAACCGACATACGTCCGTTCTTTTCTCCGGCTCATATAAACAGATATGAGAGACAAAGAATAAGATAGAACGCCAGGACGTCCATTTTAATGCTAATTGTGACTTTGTGAGCCAAGCGGAGATGGACGGGAGGTATGAAGGAGTAAAAGGAGGAGGACTGGACCATCCAGCCAGTCAGCCAGCCAACGAAAAAAGAACAAAGATGAGCAGTGGTGGTGGGGTGAGAGAGGGTACAAGAGTTCATAGTTCTAACCAATGAACGATGAATACCGAGACTGCATATCAATTTCTTGGTTGAGAGGCCACGAAAAAAGGGTCGACCTTAACCTTATTTTTTTTAAGAGAGATACATGTGCTAAATTGACAGGGAATACGGTAAAGCAGGATAAGGATGAGCAGCTCCTTCCTTCTTTTCTTTCTTTCTTTTTCCTTGAGGGAGAGGTGTCATGAACAAGGGCACTGCCGAGGTAGGGCGTGAGTTTACCGGGGATTTTTGTTGTCCACCCTCGTTCACGACCCCTATGCATGCTATTTCGACCCCAAAAGGCGCAAGCGATGAAAATATTCCGCAGGCATTTTGCAACGCAATCAAAAGCACAAATCAACCAATGCAACACGATTAGTGGGTACACCCATTCGCACCAACGAGTAAAAGTAAACGTGGGCATATTTCTGTAATTTCGCCTATGCTTCGCTTGCGGTTGTACAAGGTCCACAGCGTCTAGATCCCTCCTTCCCGCACTTTTTTTTTGTTGTTTGACTGGGAAGGGGAGATAGGTGGATCAAGATCATGATGATGGATAATTGGTTCTTTTAATGACATGTCTAGAGTGTGTCCTTTTGCTTTCCTTGCGATTATTCTGGGCATTCACGTAGACCCCTTGACTGCTTCATGAAGCGGTCAAATACGTTTACTACCTTTTTTGTGCTGAATGAAAAAAAGAGGACCGTAATGGTCAAATATTTCTGATACCAACAGCGAGAAATCGCGACACACCCATATATTCCATAACTTGGCCAATTTTCTTGCCCATTATGCGCGATTTGTGAGAGCATATAAAAGTGCCAAAGAGTACATGAGTAATATGCAGCTTTGTAAATGTTACTGTATACCTGTAAGAAAAAAATGTAAAAAAAAAAGTCTTGAATCGAAGGTATCTCGTCCTTGTAAAATCTGACGATCACGTCCCAAGCGGCGCAGAAGGACAGACCTGAAAAATAGAAAAAGACGTGTTCACCAACTGCAGTGCTTTTATACTCATCGCCCTTTGAAAGCTCTCCACGGTAACAAAAAACAAGCATTTGTTACGATAACGTTTTTTTTTTCGCCTTTTAACCGAACAAATAAAATATGGTTCACAAAGAGGATGATGAGTGAGTGAGATGAATAGGAATCGAGACATCGTTGACCGTGGTCACTGATCTTGGTCGACGATGGTACCTGGTAGTGGATGGGGTAAAGTCACAAAGGTAAGGGAGTCATAAATTCGTCTTTATCTCTACAAGTCCCTTCTATGAAGGCAACGTCCTATTCTTCATCTTTTTTGGTGTCGTGGCAGGACCCTAATAGCTTGCACCATGCTGCGTCAATAGCTCTAGGTTAGTGAAGCTCAAACCAACTGCTCCGTTGATTCATGTTTTGTCCAGGATGAGTCCTTGACGCCTTGTCCTTTAGATCAGTTGAGCATCATATCCTTCGACCCTTTTTATGATCTCTCTTAGATACACGATCCCTTCCGAACTCACTGTTACCAGCTGTAACTGATCCTCCCGTAAAGTCCATGCCCCACAAAGAACAAATCCCGAAAGGCCTCTAATCACAACGACGCACTTCATGGACTGTGCATCTCATAATCTTACGGTCTTGTTGAAATCGCTTGTGGTAATCACTTCTCCAGAGACGGAATAAGAAGCGCTAATAGTCTTGGCCCCAAAACTCGTCAAAAAGCCCCAACGCCTCCCTGTAGTCGTGTCCCACCTCAATTCTCCGCCAGAGCAGGAAACAATATGTATGCCATTCGAAGAATATGCAGTGCACAGAACCGGGACTTCAGTATTGCCGAGAACAAGATCGCGATCACTCGTCTTGGTATTCCACAGTATAACGGTGTCGTCCATGCTGCAGGACGTCAGATGAGTTCCGGAAGGCGAGTAAACCAGGCACATCATCATATCTGTATGTCCTTCCAGAGATGATTCTTGAGCTCCTGTCCGAACGTCCCATAGTCGCACTGTCTTATCGTTACAGCACCTCTCGATCTGTAGGCCATCTAGAGAGTAGCAAATCTTTGTAGCACTTTTGGGGCAACCCTGCAAAACGGCTATTGTCTCTGCAGTTTCAGAATCCCCAATCTAAATTCTCCTATCATCACAGCTAAAGGTGATCTTCAAGCCATCTGGAGAAATCACTGTATGCAGCACCGATGAAGTTCTACGATTAAAGACTACAGCCCGAGAACAACTTACTCTGGCATTTAGCATATACAATGACCCATCGCCTAATGACGATAGGATCCAGTAATCATCCGGCGTGAACTCTACTATAACGGTTATTTTCACAGCGATGGCGCCGACCTATGCAACGTGCTCGATAGTCGAATATTGTCATCGTAGCTACCTGAAGCTGTTTGATCTCCCGAGGGCGAGTATTGCACAGATGTAACAGCCAGTTCGTGGCCTTCCAAAACAACAGCAAGCTCTCCCGAATGAGCATCATAAAGTCAAAAGTTGCCATACCCCTACCACCTATCGCCACGCGTTGATCGTCCGGTGAATATGATATACTCCAACACTCAGTAGTGAGACCTCGGAGAGCCCATTCTGGATTTTGGTTCAGAGGGTTGGTTGTATGCAAATTGACCTTGAGTTGGTTCATCATATCCATCGCAGATAAGGATGAATTGTCGATGTTCCTTAAGCTCTCAGATTTGATCCGCCGTAAAGTTATGGATCTGCAGCTGCTTGGCGATCATGTTATGCTCTGGCTAGTCGATGGAAGGCGGGCTGGTATGTAGAGGATTGGGACGACCTCTCTTGTATTTACTCTATAGCGTACGCTCCAGCCGCCCGTTGAATGTCGATTTGCCGGCACCTGAATCGCCTAATAGTAGAAGTACTTGTCTGTTACTCACCAGAAACTCCATTGTCTTGTCCATCAAAGAGCACAGAAGGTTTTCGACACCTTCGGATGCCTTCAGTTTGGACATGGCCTGAAGAAGGATATAAAGGGCACCATTGTGTTAACCCGAATGTCGAAACCGTAGTCTTTTTAGCTCAGCCTCAATATCGGAGGCATTCTGGTTTCCAGGAGGCGACTTAGGCGAGAACTTGTCGTCCACGGAATTCTTGAGAGTACAAGCGTAAAGGGCGTCGTCGTCTAAAAAAAAAAAAGAGGAAAGCGAGTCCAGGGCCAGTTTATTCTCTTGACTGTCTTGTTTGTTTTTATGCCTTCGTCGTTCTTCTCTACCGTCTGTTGACTATGGCCTGATAGCCCTTTTCGCCACTTGTGAGAGGCAAAAATGTGGCACGTGAGCACAGAAACTGAACACACACAAAAGACATGTAGCATCAAACTGTTCACTGCCCTCGCCCACGCACATATCTGTACAAGTCGTTTATTTTATTGCGAATTGGTATCGAAAGATCACAAATAATCCGCCACCTTGCCATTAGGTGTCCGCCGGGCAATCAAATACGTCAACACCATCTCCGGTAGAACCAGGAACCCCAACACCATCGAAGCCACAATCTCGGCAAACTCAATCGTACAAGTCATCTCTCCATCACATCCTTCCCATCCACCAGGGACCAGCACCCTAAACTTGACCACTAACACCGCCACCGAAAGCATCGCCAACGAGACCAGCCTAGATTCCTTGCCGAGGAGAGAAGGGAAGAATAAGGAGTAAGAGTATCCAAGTCCCAGGGCAAAGACACAGGCGTAACTGAGGATTGTAGGCCAGGGGTAGTCTTCGACTTGGTACCGGAGGCGGGACATGAAGTACCAGTAGAGGGAGAGGAGGATCATGTTAACGAGGCCGGTGGTGAAAGTTAGGAAGCGGAGAGTTGGGAGGAGCTTCTGGGGGAAGGATGTTCGTTCCACAGTTGTTGTGGTGGTTTGTTTTGTCTGTAGTTTGCCCATTATTGTTATTCGTTACGTCTGCTGTTGTTGCTTGGGTGGTATGTGCGAGATGGGAGGACTAGTATGGTTTTGGATGACCGTCAAGAGGAGTTGGGCTTGAAGGCAGATTGAGGGTTGAGAAGGGAGCGTGAGGTAGGGTATGATATCGATTGAGTGAGTGTTGAGAAAGTGGTGGTGTCAATGGAAATCGTGAGTCAAGTAGGGGTGTGAGCAAGATTACAAAGAAGGTGGGTTGTTAAAGAGAGAAGAGGGAAAAGTGAAGTGTTAAGTGAGCAGGGTGTGTTTGCCTTGTAAAAGAAGAAGGGAGGAGCGAAAAGAGTGCGTGTGTAGAGGGAAGAATAGAATGCAAGTACTAACTTGCATTAGTGACCGATCCATTGCCTTTATATAATACATGAATTGGTCAACCAAAAAAAAAAAAAAAAAAGATCAGAGACCATGGACCATATCTGCTCCTTTGCTCCGACAGACAACGAAATTAACGGTCGGGATTTAAACCACTGAACGCAATAAACGAAAAGAAATGCATTTGACAATGACAACAATGCATCGTTTTTCCGCCTCTTCCGTTTCCAATCTTTTGTCTTTCTCTCTCTCTCTATCACTCTTTTTTTTTTTTTTTTTTTTTTTTTTTTTTTTTTTCCTTCATCTCGTTTCTGAGCCCATACATACCATGCTACTCCTTTTCTGCACACCTCTCTTCCTCCTCTGCCCACAGCCCTGCCACGATGGTTCAGTCAATGCTTCCATGTGCCCCTCCTTCGTCTGGAATAAAGAAACAGAGGGTAACCGCTGGAACGAGTGTTTGCTCTCACACAGGGTGAGACAACGTACCAGGGACTGAACAATCCGTATCATTCATGTCTGGTCAACAAAAAAACCGATATCTCTGCTCTTCTTCAGAGGAGACACTCCTTACCCCTTCACGGAAGAGGTATTTTACGCAAGTTACCCGCACTAATAGTATGCATAGGAGTTAAGGTACTTTCCTAACAACAAAGAAAAAAGGAAGAGACAATGGTCAACGCCCATTGTGCCCTCTCCCATTTTTTTCCCCTACCATAAATTATGCCTTCTCCCTTCTTACTCCAATGCAGACACAGGCAGATTCAAATTTCATTTCAGAGCCCGCACCACTCTAAAAAGATGCCCAATGAACCCTATTCAACCCAAAGCCAACAATAGCCAGCCAGCCAAAACAATTGATACAAGTGGCCTACACATGAATCCGCCTCATTCTTTCTTTCTTCATCTGCGTCATTATACGAAACTCAGAGAGTGTGCTGAATGTGTTTACATGGAGTTGGATCCTACCCCTCCTAATGCCTTAAATAGCAAGAAGGGTCCCCAGCCAAAACGAAAAAAAAACCTACTCGCCTTCTTTTTTTGTAACCCCCACCCGACCAATTACCCAACATCTTTTTACTCTCATACCGACACTTACATCCAACACACATATCCCTTAGCCATGGTCAGCACACTCCTCACAATCACAGGCGAGTTCAATGTCAAGCAGAAAGAAAAGGGCAAACTAGTCGATTATCAGTCCACGCTTGTTGCTCCTGAGAATAACACCCTTCTCCCATTTTTTGAACCATTTAGGACCAAGAGGTGCATGGACCAACACACTAGTGCTTTTCGCTATCACAGTCTTGTCCCTCAGGACGCCAACAGCTTTATCCGATCCAACATCATTCGCCCTGAATGCTACGATCACCCCCAACGCTACGATCGACTTTGGCGCAAACGATAGAATCACCTCCAACGTCACTTTAGACTTTGGTGCAAGTGACAGGATCGCCCCACTTCTCTTCAACGCACAGCAATCATACTACGCTCTCAAGGCCACCAAAAGATCCACCTCTGTCCGTGCCAACGTCGGTATCTCTAGAACCATTGATGCAGGAGGATCTTCTCTCGGAGTGTGTTACTACAGCGAGGGTGACGACTATTCGGGATGTGCAGAGGTATCGACAGACAACACAGGATGCCTTGTCGCGGGGGGGACAGCAACAGTGACAAAACGCCTGCCCAAAGGTTATGTCAACAGACAAATCGAGATCCACGCCAATAAGGATGCTCTCTGTATTGATTATGTCGGATTCTCATATGGAAGCGGTGACATGCACCCGGGGAACGCCAAGATTGCAGTGACGGGCGACATGACATTCGAATGCGGACACCCCTGGGCATACAGCGGTCGGGACACGAATGGGTTCCAGCACAAATGTCTGTTTATCGGGAATGTCGAAAACCAGAACTACACAAACACATACAGCTTTAGAGTCGAGGAGTTGTGGTTATCGACCGAGGCGCTTCACCAGAACGCTAAGGACAACTTGACAAGTGTGCCCAATACAGTCCGATATGCATGCAATTACATGAGCAGCTGGAGTCGTAAGGACCTGCCAAAGACGAACCCTAATTGTGGGCAGTACGACAACGGTTTTGACCAGGAGGCGGGTGGTCCAAGAAAGAAGAAGTATATCTCTGAGGAGGTTCATCTGGCCAACTTGCGTGTCAACCCCTACTACGCCGGTAACCCGGTCGTCAATGGCACTGTGGAGATCGACACCAACTACGTGTAATAAAACGACCTTTTTGCTCTCTGGTGTCTATGCTTTGCTGTAAGCAAGTGTAATTTAAATCTCTCTTGGGTCAATTTAACATTCTCCAGCTCTTCTTGCTCTCTGACCCCTTCCGATTTCTAGCTGCCTCCACGCTCACTTTGTGATGGACAAACACGCACCATGCAGCCCACTCTTAATCGGCACCCTCATTAGATCATCTCAACACATGGCAACTCAAATGATCATTGTTCACTCATGCAGACAACTCATTCATTCAACTCACTCCTGATCAGTATATAACTCTGAATCGAATGCGCATTCCATGGTGTGTGCTCGACGATAAAAGGACGCCACCAATTTCGCATTTCACAAAAGTCGGGCGTCCCTATCTCCTTTTTTCTAGACAGTCCCCCAACACTTGAAAATAGTATTCCTTGGTGAGCACGACACAACTCGCCCCTGTTGATGCATCTAGACAAACCAAGCTTCTCTACATGCTTGCTTGCCCACAAGTTTCAGGAACTCAAGAGTGGTACCAAGCACCCAAGAAGGACATAATCTAACTTGAACCAAAATTTACTTACAAGGGACCAACTAGATGCCTGTCTGTTCGGTCTTCATGGTATCCAAGTGACACCTAATTACCATTGAGGAGCAGACTATTCAGGTACGATTGGCGTCGGATAGATAATTCAAAACTGGTCTTGATGCCTTCATGTGTAAGTTTTCTTCATTGCATAAACATATCCTGGTTTTCTGGTGTACTCCTTACAAAGGCTATTGTGTCTCATTTATTCTAGATCTCAAACCGCAAAGCGTAAATGATTGCTCTGGTAGGCACTTAACACTATTTAATCACGGTGTGTGATGAATCCTTTGTACTCATGGGATCAATCGACTGATGGCAGAAAGATCATGTACGCATTTTTTTGGTACCAATCACAAGATCATGCCTTACCCATGACCAACGCGGTTATTTTTTTGTTCTGATTTGAAGCTCTGCGCTTTTGAACAACAACAGCCTTTACTTTTCTTCAACTCCTGCACTTGATGCGGTTAAAATGTTTCCCAATGCCACGTCCATTAACGACCTGCCCCGGTCGCGTCGACAAAAAACGCGCCGTCTTTTGACAACTACCGACCAATCGGTATATATTTTTGATAGTATTTCTAGACCATAAGCCTCTATCTGCCTGCTGGTTCATTTCCACCTACGCGTTTTTTCTGACATGGGAAGTATTTTTATTTTTGTAGTTTTCAATTTTCAGACGCGTCAGTCATCGCAAAGGAAAACAACTTGGTATTCACCTGTCATCTCAACATCATCGCAATGGCACTAAATATCGATGAAAATTACGGTTAGATATCCTACCCGTTGCTGCTGAAGTCCACAAATATTTCAGAGCCGAACGCCGGGCACCGTTACAGTTCCATAGAGAGATTGTCTCCGATCCCTTCAATTCACTACTGCTCAAAAAAATGCGCACAACACAGCTTGAAATGAATCCCTCTTCTCGTTTCAGTTTTTTATAGCGCCTGCTCTAACCATTTTTCAACCACAGGGGGCAGCTTTGAGCAAGTATTACGAGAAGACCTCATCTGTTGCAAAAAAGATTAGCCTAAAACGATCCCACCAATCGAGCACACAATAAGCCCTATCCAGAAATGTTCGAGGAGAATGGGCTTTATGAGCTCACCAGCCCCATCGCACGAACACCAAGACGCTCGGTCCTCGAGCAATTTCAGTGGATCAAGGTCAAACATAAACGAACACCAAATCGTCACCAGTGCCAACTCACGTCAATGAAACGTGACAAAAAGAAGCAAGGTCGAGGATGATAATGAATGGGCAAGGTTTGAACATTGGTATGGCCCCATCGACCCTGATCCTGACGTCGAATTTCCATGCATGCGTTTCCAACCATCACCCATCGTCCAGCAGTTACGGTTATACTGGAATCCGCAAGAAGTCAGGGACTAGCAGAATACCCTAAGAAGCAGTAATGAGCTGATACAGCACCTCAAGCTTGCAGGTTTTGTGATCCGCACCTTGTAGGCCACAGCTGATTCAAAAAGAACACCAGCAGCTGCTGCAATAGTATTGAATCAAACCATGGGTAACAACAGCATAAGCTACACCGAACCGGAAGCAGTGAACAAACGAAGACGACCATAAAAAAATCACCCATGGCGTAGCTGATGCCCTGTCCTAAAATATCAACGGCAAGCATATCGTCAACTACACCTTCAAGGACGATAGCAAGCACAAGCAAGTTTCTCGACTGGATCCACCTGCAGAAGGACATTCTTAACCTCTTATCACCTCTACCTCTGCTCGTAGATACGGATATCAAACAGCATATCGCTATCCATAATTGGAATAACTTATGGCGATGAATGACAATTACAACAACACAAGCAGCAGCATCTACAAATATTATGGGAGTCGGCCACAACATTAAATCAGTGGAAAGAAACGCAAAGCTGATGTTAAACCTCCAAGGACCAAACCCTCGAAAGGATAGCAGTAATTGTCGAAAGTTGGATACCGTAAGCCCCCATCATGTCAGCAGTAGCACCAACAGTACTGGAATGCAACATTCATATAGACAATAGAATGTGCTATTTCAATATCCACACTGCAAGGCGGCGATGGAAATCGGGTTGTGATATCCATTTAAACTTTCAAGCGTTCTATTATCGCTCAATTCTCGGACCAAGAGATGTATCGGACACAATACACTAAAAGAGAGATTACGGACTTCGACCATCTATCTTCTGCCAGCAGCCTCCGGCAGCTCTTATCGCCTTGTTCGAGAATGTGATCCTCTTGCCATTCGTTTGAACATTAAAGTATGGATTTTTGGATGTAGGTGTGTTCTGATAATGGTGTAATGAAAAAGGAAGTTCTTGAGATGTGTGACTTACAAGGACAACATGTGCACAAAGAAGCAATGCATGCTTGCCCAACAAATCCCTGTGGTACGAATGCTATTTTCAGGCGGACATATATCTGGCGCTGAAAAAGTTTGGATAACTTAAATCACAAGTGCACCCTCCCTAATGTCGTTGAAGGAGAGCGACTTTGCGTTGATGGTCCATCGAGATTATTTTTTTAGGATTGCTGACCACATCCTACCTTTTAGCGAGCAAGTCTGCAATTGTTCTTTTGAATCTCTCATCCAGCCCAAGACGAATAAAGGATAGAGTACAATTGTGAAGTCTTGGTTCGAGATTATTTTTTTTGGGTTGTTCGCTATCAAACTGTTTGGACATACATTCGGAGTGTTTTCCCTTTCGGTTCCTCTCCCCTGTTCCCTGTTGGCGTAAAGGATGCAAATGATATGTTTACTTCGACCGATTGATCGCAAGCAGACAGAGTGATGAGCCCCACCCAATGTCCATCTCGGATGTAAGCCTCGTCCATGTTTTGCATAAGGGAGAGGGATGCATAGCACAAGAGGTGCATCGAGTGAGGCGTTTTGTTTGTTTGTCTGTCTGCTAGTCTCGTTTTGAGAGCACTGCACAGTACAGCAGACTACAAAGGGAATTTCTGTTTATGTCCACCTTTACTCGGTCTCCCTCTTTCGGGGCTGCCCTTTGGATTTCCAACTCAGACTTGATCGTTTTTTTTTTCTCACAGACAACCAACATAGCCAACCAATCTCCACCATAATTACCCAGACCCTCTTCTGACATTGCATTCGTTTATTCTCATTTCCACTTCTTTCGCTCTCACATTCACTCTCCTCCTTTCCTTCCTTCTCTCTCTTGAACATTCCTCTCCTCCACTCCTACTCTTCTTCCTCATCACAACCAACCTCATTCAACAAACAAACAATGCTCAACAGACATCATCACCTGATCCGCCCCTCCATCAGAGCAGTAAACATTGCCCGCGCCTCATGGGCTCCCTCAAATACCCTTGTCCGTCCATTCCACGTCTCAGCCCTCAGTAAGACTCTCAATCCCTCCCTCGCAGACAGAGATCCCACTTCCGCAACATCAACCCCTCAACAAGGCCACATCGAACGTCTCTTCGCCTACAGCGACGAGCACTCGACCCCTCTCCCCGAGAAATTCGACCGTCTCCACGCACACTCCCTCCAAGTCTACCCTACCACCGCTGGAAAGACCGTCTCGGCCCTGCAGGGACACTTTCAGCAAATGTTGATGCGGCTTACGAAACCAAAGTCAGTGCTCGAGTTGGGTACTTTTATGGGGTACAGTGCTATGGCGATGGCGGATGGGATGCCCAAAGGGGCGATTCTGTACACATGTGAGAAGGATCCCAAGGCTGCCAAGTTGTCGAGAGAGTTGTTTGAGGAGCATGCTTACAGTCCTTCTTCGACTAATAAGGAGAGGAAGGATGCTACGATTGAAGTTGTGGAGGGGGATGGACTTTCGAGTTTGGCCTTGCTTGCTCAGAGGAACCTCCGCTTTGATGCCGTCTTCCTTGGTAAGATTTCTCTCTAAAATTTTCAATTGAGTTTAGACCCTTTCTTTCTTTCTCTCCCATTGTTTGATTTGTCTCTTTGTGTCTCGTCTCGTGAAAAAATGCCTTGGCCGTTAATTTTTCTTTCCCCTTTCCTCCTTCTTTATACAAAATAGATGCGGACAAGGGAAACTACGTGAACTACTACAACTTCATCCTCGATAATAATATGCTGACTGACGAAGGATACATCCTCGCCGACAATGTCCTTTTCAGCGGGCTGGTCCTCAACTCTGAAGAGCGCAAGCGTCAAGCCGCCTCTTCCCCATCTTCTTCGAAGGGCAAGGGCAAGGGCAAGAAGGACAAGGATGCAGCCGATGGAGAGTGGACAATGGCCACCTTTCAAAAGTTTGCAGATCACATTGATACCTTCAACAAGCATGTCCAGAATGACCCCCGTGTGGACGTTGTGCTTTTGCCGGTCTTTGATGGTCTCTCTTTGATTATGAAGAAGAGACAGTAATAAAGTCAAGGCTTCGTGCGTGTTCTTCCTAGGGCAATAAAGCATGAAAAATACATACAAAAAATAGTGTACATGCGGCTCTTTTTTTTCTCACGATTGTGGACGCTCCTTTCTTCTTTGGACTCAGTGCGCTTACTGTTTGTGTGTCCACTTTAACGAATATCGACAAAGAAACAAAAGCAAGGGCAAGTACCACGCTTGTGTGGCTACCCCCTTTCCCACAAAGAACCACCTTTCATATGTCCACAATCACACCTCTGCCACCCCTTGCAAGTGCCTACAAATACAAATACGCGCCGCCTACAGGTAATAGGTATATCCCAATCATTCTCTCACTGTACTTTTCATATTTCAATCCATACCCTCTACACATCAAATCAATCCCTCACCTCCTCTCCTCTTCCTTCCCTCTTACACCAGAGAACCAATACTATCAGCAACAAATGATATCGTCAAAGCACTCGACAAGGGTGGCATTTGCACTGATACTTTTCCGTGCACTCGTGACATTCATCTGCATCATGTCCATCGTTGCCTGCACCGCTGCCATCGCCCACGGCGCCCTCTTCCAATTCCAGGTTTCTCATCCTCCTTCCCTTTTTTTTTTGTCTCTATCAATCATAATTGCTTCTTCTCAGCCTCTTCTCTCTCCCTCCCTTTCTGCTTTGTACTTCTTGAAATTTTATTTTGACTCCCTTTGATATGAGCACGTTGTTATCTGATTACCCTACTAATGCATAAGGCGTAACCTTGTTTTTTTCCTTCTCTCCTTCCTTCTAACAATTCTATGCAGGGGGCAACGACAACTCCATCAACCGCCCTCCAGTCCCGAAGCACCTCCTCCTCCACTTCCTCTTCATCCAGATCTATTGACAATGGAATCATCTACCCCCAAAAACCAACCCCAACTCCTTATTCATCATCTAGCACCACAACCTCTTCACAACTCCCAAAAGATCCGCGCGAACAACTCTTCTTCCAGTATCTGACCCTATTCCTCCTCGCCCTCTGGATCCCCCTCACATGTCTCAAAGACTGGCCTGCCGCCCGGTCTTTCCTGTACCGATCCTCAGAGTTAGTCGTTGCCTCCAACAACAACGACAGTAGCGAAGAAGTTGGTGAGAGAGGACGGTATGGGAATGAGCTCAGGCTGGGGTATTCGTTCCTCTGTATTGGTGCTTCTTTCGTCATGTAGGTACCTTCTTCCTACTTTTTCTTTACTTCCATATGCATGTATATTCGTCCAGCACCTCATAAATAACCCATTTGAGCTGACTACAACCGTGTCCTTACTTTTCAAAACTCTAAAAACCATAAAAATAACAGGATCGGAAGCACAATGCTAGCACTGAACTTAGGTTCGAACCCCATGTGGCGATTCTTTGAGTGGCAAACAAGTCTGATGGACGGATTTGGTTATGCGATTCTAGTCGTCGGAATCACGTATATCTTACTTGGACTTGGACCTTGGGATCTCCGCAAGCTTCGCGACGACCAAGCATAAATACCCTCCCCCCCCCTTTTTTTTAGCTGTGCATCTCTACCTGCTGTACAGCAAAATAGAGTTTTTGTTCATCTTCTTTATTAGTACTATGCACACCACTCACACCAGCATTAAACGTCTTCAGCCTTCAATCAAGGTCAAAAGAGCCACCATAAATGTGCACAACAAGCTGCTTCGTAACACTAAAGACCCACTCAAAAGCCTGTCGCCAAGTCATCGCAACTCCTACCACCGGCTTCCTCCCGCCTTTCGCAACCTCTCTCAACTGTGGCTCAACTTGCCGCTCATTGTCCTCAATCCGTCGCCAAAGATATCTCAATAACAACCGTACTCTCTCCAAATCACGCTCCATGACAATTACGCGTGCAACAAAATCCACAAACGATTGTACATCATCCGGATTCGGCCCTTCATCAAACACGACCGTCTCAGTCCCCCCACTTCCACCTCCACCTTTCTTCGCCTCATCTTTCTTTCTACTATCCCGACTAAGTTCCTGCTCCACAAGAGTCGACTGGACCCACTGAGTTAACATCACCCTCAGATCTCCAATCTCCCACTTACCCATCAGCGTCGGCCGCTCCAACACAGGACCCCCCTGCTGTTCATTCGATCCAGAGCTCGCCCCAGAACCATGACGAGAAGCAGCAGAGGCGGCATCCTTCTGAGCAGCAAGTTCTGCCTCCTGTCGACGACGGTTCTTGATCAACTCAACCCGATGTGCCGCCTCAACTTCTGCTCGAATATCTTGTGGCAGAGCTGCCAAAAAGTCGGCATCCAGTTCTGGCACGTCTGGTTGTTGTGCGGTAGTCTTTTTGGGTTGTGCCTGTGCATTTGTCGCTGCTGCGGGGCCAGCGCGTTGAATATCGTCTTGATGACGTGAGTCGTCCATCCGTTCACGATGATCATTGACCTGTCCTCGACCTCGACCCCTTGCACGCGACCCCCGTGGTCGACCTCGTGGGCCACCTCTCCCTCGAGTCTTCGGACGACTGGTACCTTGGTCCGGAGGAGGAAAGTCATGACCTGTCGCTATCGTGGTCGTAGTAGGAGCCCTTAGTTGGAACGCCGTATTCATTCCTGCGCCTCCACCGCTTCTACTACCGCCAGATTGAGCCAGTTTTCGGATTAATTCATGGTTCTCGATGATATGGGTATATTCCTGCTCAATTTCGGCCCGGATCTCCGGTGGCAACGCCTGCAACACTGATATATCCAGCTGAGAAAGTGAAAGGAATGACATGTCAGCTTGTTGATTAATGGACAATAAAGGAATACAACCATAGTACAGTTACTACAACCACGTCTTACTTTGGATGGCGAGGGGAGAAAAGAGTTACTAAGCAAATGGTCACCCACTTCCAAGTCAGGGGGTGCTGTCCTGGTTGATGTCGGCGGTCTTAAACTCGAAGCGGCTGTTACTGATGATCGTCGACCCTGGCGGTGATCCGTCTGTTTCAACTCGGCGTACTCCTTCAACGCATCTCTCATGACAGGAGTAGACAACGTCATCAACTCACGCGGGTCCAGTTGCGACCAGGGTGTCAACTCATGTTTCTGTTCACTCAGTTGCTGCTCGACCACCGTACATCCTCCTTCAGCCATGGCGACAGGTCCAGCACCGCTCACATCAGATGTGTCCTCGTTAAGGAACACCAGCTTATGATCGCGCAAGAGCTCGTCCTGAATGTCTTTAGGCAGCTCCCTGAATGTTCCACTGTCAATCTCCATGGTCGGTTTCTCTGGCTCAGCTCGTCGTTCAACTGGTGGATGCGGTGGTTCTTGTGCGGTTGTTGGAGGGTGAGGAGGCGGTTGTTCTGCCGTTGATTTTTGTTGAAACATGGCTGACGTCAGAGTCGTTTGATTCTTACTATCAGGAAGAGCGAACGCTGATTTCGACACCGTATTGACAATATCGTTATTCAGCTTCAGCACCTGGATTCCTAGGCCTACAAACACACATTCAGATAACATGGTTAACACAATGCAGCTTCTTCAAGATTCCTTTGAATAACTAAATGAGTGCACAGGGTGGTACCTCGTAAATCCAAGACGTCAAACCTAAAGTAGTTCAAGAGTCGAAGCGCTTCGTTGGCGATCAGATCTGGATCATCCGTGTACACAGGTAACTGCCCTGTCCGAGCAAATTGATCGACTGGTCCATGTCCAAGATGCTTCCACGCCCCTTTGACAAACGCCTTTCTCTTCATAATCTACAATCCAAAGAACAAAGTGGATGAGTCGTACTAATAAAAATATGAAATGCACAAAATTGCATTGAAAAAAAGGCATCCAAGGGTTACCTTCATGACGATAGACTTGCCCTTCCGGTCAATTTCCTTGAGGCGCTTGCTCACCTCTTGAGCCAGATCACGCATAAATACATCAACCTGCTGATTGTTCTCAAACCTCACGCCCCACGAGATCTCAGCGCTAACACTCTGTCGTGCCTTGTCCCGGTCCGAGGCAAGGGTCGTCTCGTCGATACCACGACAAGAATTGTACAGCAAGTCTCCAGTCTTCATTCCACAGACCACTTGCAATTGTTCCCTTGTGACTTGTTGCAGTTGGTGAAGTGTCCGCACATTGAGTCGCTCGAGTAGATCCTGTGAGATTTTGTATCCAATGCCTGGAAGGTCCTTAACCACGGGTTCCTTGCGATTGACTGATTTTCGAACAATAGGAGGAGGTTCGTAAGACTGAGAGTAAGACACGTTGACTGAATCTGGTGGACTCGGGTCTTCATCGGATTCTTCAATGAGCTCCGGCACAGCACCTTGCAATTCCTCAAGTGTTCTGCTTGACCCGGGAGGACTCGGCCAGATGTACTGTCCATGTGGTTTGGCCCGCTTGGTCGACAGTTTCGCCAACAAGATGTTTGGACCAATTCCAACACTCGCATGACAGCCAGTTGCAAGAAAGATCTCCTCTCGCACCTTGAGAGCAAATGCAGCTGGACTCATACGAGAAGGATCTGCATCCTGAGTTCCTGAGGCGCTGAACTGACTGCCGTTCGGTCCTGCGCCCCAAGTTGGCAGACACTTCGAGCTTATGTCAACAAGGGCCTCATCCACGGACACCGCCTGTAGTTCATCAGCATACCCTAAAAGGATCTTGTAAAATTCGATTGAAATGTCCTCGTACTGCTGAAACTCGTACGGTACAACAACCAAATCCGGACAAAGCATCCTTGCCTTCAGCAACTGCATCCCGTTTTTGACTCCAAAATCACGCGCCAAGTAGTTGCAGGACGCGATCTCACTATTGGATGTCGACCCTCCGGTTCCGTGAGCAACGGCAATAGGCTTGACCTGCAGCTCTGGTTTTCCCCTCGTCGCCACCGACGCGAAAAAGCAGTCAAAGTCGATATGCCTATGATGTTGTAACCCGATTGAAAATTATGTTTGTAAATAATCACACAAAAAAAACCCAGCCATGATGCGTCGACACACATCCCAAATGATTACATAATGGTCTTATGGGCACTTTTGGTGACGACAGGGAGTCGATCCTTTTGAAGCTTGGTCGTAACATCTCTCAGCTTGGCCTTCCATGTCGAGAGGTAATGAAGACGCGACGACTGGTAGAACTTTTCAACAAATCCTGGTTGGACGGATGAATTCTGACGGTTCCAAGGCACTGAAAGTTCAATTATTGTTGGATGCCGATTATCCTGCGGATCGGCTTCGATCTGCGATCCTACAAATTCCGTCGTCTTGATCGTGTTTTCAGATTCTGGAACAGGCATCATGCCCGGTAGTCCTGCCCGGGTGTAAGGATTGAAGGCGATAGGCTTGTATACCGGTTTCGGTAACGTTGGGGGATCCATTGGTTGTGGCTGAAGTGGAGTCTCTGTTGGCGAAGCGACAGGAACTTGAGTTAATGGTAGAGAGTCCTGCTCTGGAGATATGACAGTTGCTGATGGTTGTTGTTCAAGGGGTGATGGCTCATCAGTTGGTGGTGTGGGCTGGTAATCAAACTGATCCAGATCCAGTCTCCCGAAAAACGAATCTTCGCCCTCCATGTCTTCCAACGCGGCTTCAACCTCTGTTTCCGGAATAACCTGCATGGTTTCCACGTTGTCAATTTCGATGCTGTCTTCCGCTACAATATAACCTGCTGATGGGACTGCGGTATTGTTGGGTATATTCGTCTGGCGTTCTGTATGTTGTGTATTGTTATTAGTCTTATCGACATCGGGTAATGCCTGGGTCTGGTATGAGTTCGATCTCTCTGTCGGTTTCGCCATGCGTGAGCGTGCTTCAGGTGACGATGAGGTCGCTGGTCTTGACTGCGTCGCCTGCGATCCTGATCGAAACGGAGTAAGCGAACTAGGTATTCTGATCGTACTAAAGTTGTGCCAGGGAAGAAGCTTGTTTGCCTTGACGCTCTCCGTGACCCACTCTGGCTTTGCCACCTTGTAGTTCCTATTTGATGTGATATGATCGATAGTTGATGAGGATGAGTCCAAACAAAGACTAGGATGCAAGGCTTGATTGTTGCGAAAGCGTGATGGTTGTGACTTGCCTGAACTCTTTCATCTTGGACTGTGTAAGGTTCGTGGCGATGATGTGCGTTATCTTGCTCTTGGAGACTAGTGTGCAAGATAAGAATAATTCCGAGATGTAAGTTTTTGTCAGAAAAGTGGCGAACGCGGATCAAATTGCATTTCGAAAATGCTATGAGAACCTACTTACGGAATTGAGTAAATTCGCCTCCTAATAGTATAATAAAAAGGATGAGCGCGTTGATTAGGTCAATGTTTATTGTGCGTCTTCCAATGGAACAGCAAAGTGTAGACTATTCCGCGTGTGCATAGTTTGCTTGCCTCTCTGTACGATCATATTCCGAATCTCTAAATAATTGGCAACATAATAAACGGCTCCGTTAGACATATGTGTTTGTAGAGTACGTGTGACGAAAAACAAAAAAAGTAAGAAAGCGAGCTTCAAGGTGCATTACCATGGATAGGCGGGTCGGTGTATCCGTTCACATAGACAATGACACCCTCAAAGATCTGAGGCAGCTCGTCTTCCGCCAATGCAGCACTACGAGCGTATAATTACAAGCGATGGTTAGTAAGAGTGTCAGAAACAGCATAATCTACTGAGACCATAAGCAAACAGCAAGATAGACGTACATTTCATCCTGTTGGAGCTGGAGTTTGATCTTTTTGTTCTTGAAGTATGAGCCAAAGTCGCCATAACCAATGGCTTCGTAAGGGTTGTCAGGCTTTTCGCCTTCCATTCTTTGTATAATTGCAGATGCGAAAGCAAGTCTGTTGAGAAGGACGTTATGCAAAGTTGTTATGAAATGTGTGTAGAGAGTGAAAAGAAAGGGACACGCATTGTGTCGGAAGAGTGGAGGAACGAGTGGAGGAATGAGTGGAGAGAAATGCAAAAGGGTTTATGAATGAAAAGAAAGAAAGAGACAAAAGGGTCAAGCGATTCTCCAGGGAACAAATTCAACCCCGTGCGCCACCAAAATATGATTTACAGTAAAAATGTGAAAATGTGACGGCCACCTCGGGAGTCTTGCTGGGCCTTCCTGTCCTTCCACGGAAGACACATATGCATGGAATGGAGCGAGTGTGGGCTGTTGACTGCGTGTTGACTGAGTTGGGTTGGCATTTTGCCTGGAGTTGATTTGAAGTGGATTTGGGCAGCTAGCAGTGTCTGTCACTCGCACACGTTGCAACTGCACCCATAGGAATAATAAGCAAACCAAAACGCAAGTCAGAAGCACAAGGAAAGTTTACTCCACTCCCTTATTCTGTTTTCTATTTCCTTATTTCCCTATTTCCCTTTTTGCCCTTTTCCCTTTCTCTCTCTTTTCTTTCTCATCCATACCGACCCTGCCCACCACACCTGCACACATCCGTCCCTCTCGTCTGCCTTGTCTTGTCTTCCTCGTCTGTCTTGTCTGTCTGACTGTCCGGCCTGATCAACTTGCCTGTTCACCCTTGCCTTGATTGTCTCACACGCACACAAGGGATCACGCACGCTCTCCCCCTCTCTCCACTTGGACCACACAAGTCTGACCAAGAAAAAAAAATCGGCTCACCTGGAACAACAGGATCATACAACCAGGACAACAACCACCACCAAGCACAAGAATGGCCTTATTCACTCTGTCATCAAGAGCAGTGCCCGACGATGAAGGGAGCACAGCTCCACCCCCACAGCCAGGTGGCACATGCGAGCTGATGAGCTCCTTTGCCATCTTTGTCCAGCTCCTTCTCGCCACCATCGCTTTCTCGACCCTCATCTTTAAGCGTAGCAAGGAGAGACCTATGCGGCCACTCAAAGTCTGGTATGTTATTTTCACACCCTTTTTTTGTCAGGAAAAGAAGACGCGGATTGTCCACACGTGGAAGAAAAGAGAAGAGCTAGTGCGGTTTTATATGTGTATGTGAAAGAGTGTGGAGTGTGGAGTGGCTCCTCGCTTTGTTTCCTTCACATCCAGTCAGCAGTTTCCTCTTTTCTTGTTTATGTTTTTGTTCAGTCGCAAAAGGGATAGGGAATGCAATGAAGGAAGGACACACGACAGACTTGCCGTCACAAGGAAACAACAGAAAAAAAACTCGACGTTTGGACACAAAGATGGCAGGTGCAATGAAGGAAAGTAACAAGGACTCACACAACAGAACGGTCACGACGCAACCTAACCTTGCTCGTTTTTCGCCATGGTATGAATTAGGCTGTATGATGTGAGTAAGCAGATTGTGGGTGGAGTGGTCATTCATTCTCTGAATCTCTTGGCGGCGACCATTTTTGGGCTGTCTGAACGCAAGGACAACAACCCTTGTATTTGGTAAGTTCACTCTCTACTACTCTCCAGCACCAGCCCAGCTGTGTCTGCAACAGACTTTTATTATTGCTTCATGGTCCATGGTCCATGGTCCGTACTATGATCCGTATTTGCTAATATTTTCTTTCGTATTAATAGGTACTTTTTAAATATCTTTCTGGATACCACATTTGGAGTGGGTGTGCTGTACCTGTTCCTTAAGGCAGCGGACAAGTACTTTGTACACATGCGCATGGAGGGACTCAGGACAGGAGACTACGGGAACCCGCCTCAGTTTGAGCGCTGGTGGAAGCAGACCTTTGTCTTTTCCCTGGGCCTCGTCGTCATGAAGATTGTCGTCGTCATTGTTCTCACCTGGGTAAGTTTTTTTTTGATATCATTGGTGATCGAATTATTCATTGTCATTGATTACTTTTGTGTTGTTCCAACAATGTTGCATTGTCAACTCAAAAATTGATCTCATACACTGTCACTCTGCTCCTCCTGTAACTTGTACATTCCATTATCTTGCCTCAATTAAGCTGTGTAATTAACGAACAATTGCTTTCCTCGCTCCTTCGTAACTGTAGCCGTTCTTATTCACCTTTGGAGAATGGGTACTGGGATGGACAATGCAGAACGAAAAGCTGCAGATCCTGTTTGTGATGCTGATTCTGCCACTCAGCATGAACATTTGCCAGTTCTGGGTCATCGACTACATCCTTAAGCAAAAGACTCCGGAAAAGTTTCCTATCAGGATAGACGACGATGAGGAGGATCTCTATGGGCTGGTCGACGGTCTGGAGCAAAACTCGGACGACGACAGCAGAGATAATGATTCAACAGAACATCATGTCGGTCAAGCTAATAGAAGTCACCACCATGACAGACCACTGCGACTCCAACCTACCGACAGTCGCGACAGTCGGCAGGATGATGACGATGAGGAGTTTACAGAGCTCACCTCTGCACCTGTGCAAAGGCATCAATAATAACTATGTGGAGTGCAATGATACCACCAGCAGTGCACGTTTTCGTATTCGACCCTTCAGGATAGAGCGAATATCAACCCTTCAAAAGCAACCGTAATAAAATCCCTTGTACATTATCGGCAACATTGGACACCTATGGTTTGTTTCTTCCACTTTTTTTTCTTTCTCTTCACTCAAAAGGACAGATACATATCCACTCTCTATCTCTGCACTTTCCTCTTCTTCCCTTCACAGGCTCGATATTCCTTCTTCCTCATCCTGCTGTCTCGTTCATCAACAACAATACCCCCCATTGGTGTCGCTCGCACGCACACACACACCTTCCCTTCCTTCTCCTCAACCCTCTCCTCTTCCTTCTTCCTTCCTTCTTCTTCCTTGCTCTTTCCCTTTTCCTTCTTACTTTGGCCTCCATCGTCCTTTCCTTCTTCCATCTACAATAGCACCTCTCTCCCACACCTCTGAGCTCTCCTTCATCCTTTTTATTCACGCGCACTCTCTACTACACACTCACCTTCTTCAAGGAACTTGAAAGCATACTAAACGATATTGAACAAGTCATTCTTTTCGCGCTGCTCCCTGTCCTTCCTTCCTTCTAGTCTTCAACTAGCTCGTCTGTCCTTTGTTATCACTTCAGGCACGGCAATATGTTTTATGTCGCATCCACTCGCTTGAAACGGCTGCCAACATCAGTCAACCATCAACAATCAACAAATCCCATTCCATTTCTGACGACAACACTACTGCACGATGGCGTACAACCAAACAACAACCACTGCCGCCACGAACAGCAACAACAGCAGCAACAGTAATAATCGTAGCTCCAAAGGCAACAGGATGCACCCGTACCTGGAACTCATCCACCACGATATGATCCGGATATATGAAGATCTGCAAGTGAAAATTCACCGATCCCGCATGCAGTCCACCCAAGGCAGCCAACAAGACCTTGACGACTCACAGCATCGACGACAACAAGCCCTCACCTCGAGGGCCAACAGTTTCATTCTCCGCCGCCCTGGAATCGTTACTCAGTCAGTTTTCTGACTATCAGGCACCACAGGAAAACAGCTTCGAACAGGTCACCGCCTCCCTTGCCAGCAGCAACAATAGCAACGACAACACGATCACGACTTCACCAGCCGATAATGACGCCATAACCGCCATAACCGCCATGAGATCGCCGCCATTGTCTCCAATATGACCTTTTGATCTTTTGCAGGAAGATTCCTCAAGTTCGCCGGCCCGCTCAATTAACCCCAATATGATCCCCGGCGATATGGCGGAGATCGTCTCTCCTTGTGCAAGCGAGAATCCAAGGATCCATCGCCTTCAACCGTTATCTCATTGCCACCATCGTTGTCTGTTCGCACTTCTGCTCAACCCAAGCCCCTCCTTATCAAGTATAATGCAGACAGCAACCGCACGCTTCCAAATTTTATGAGTCAGCTCAAGGAGGTCGTTGATCGCAACCCCTTAGTCTTCAAGACCAACACCGATCATATCAAGTATGCACTCCATTCGATGGGAGTGCACACGACCCGGTACTTTGAGCCTTTTTTTTTTGAACAAGAGCGTCCCCGACAGTCGGAGGTGCTTGACATCCTATGATGTATTCCTCAAAACTCTGGAAGACAAGTTTGGAGAGCCGCGCTCGCTCGAAATGAAATGTGCAGCGACTGCTCATTTGGTGACTCTCCAGCAGACTGGCACCATATGTACCTACATTACCGCCTTCCAGGATTTGACGGCTGTCGTCCGCTGGGAGGAATCGCATCCATGCACATGCTTGTGGAGAGAATCTCGTCCGAGGTGAAGGTCTTGCTTGGAAATTCGAGCAATATCCAACCCCTATCCATGCTACAGGTCGCCGCAGCCAGAGGCTACTCCTTACACCGGATCCAACCTCATTCTAGGACATATGACCAGCACCGACGCCATTCGACTGCTTTTGATCGGGATCTGGATTGGGCGCAGGAGCGATTGCGTCGACAGAATCAGCGCATCTACCAGTCCATTAAGGAGTCGATGGGACTTCCGACCGTGTGTCCTGCTCTGGCCTTGGACCGCGATCAGGATCTCCACGTCTTCCACAGACATTGACACGGATGCCGACGCTGACGCCGTTTCCCCTACCGCTATCGCTAATCCCGTTGCCACTGCTACTGGCAACGGTAGGATTCCGCCAGGCCACCCAGCGAGAAGATATATTAAGAGCCATCCGAGGAGCAAACTGACGGAGGAGGTGAAGCAGTACCGGAAGGACAATTACCTTTGTTTCTACTGTGGCGAAGAGGGCCATTCATCGTCCACATGTCCTTTGAAAGAAATCCAAGGACGAGAAGAAAGCTGAGCATTATATTCTCCTCTTCCTCTTTTTACTCTTTCTTTCCTCTCTTTTGTTGTCACTGTCGGACAAGGTCTCAAAAGTAGAAACAAAAAAAAAAATAAAAATAAAATTCCAAGGCAGTCGTGTTAAGAATATAGGCATGATAGTTATTTCCACCTTTTATTTTTTTTTATTCGCTCTTTACTTCCTTTCCCTCTACTTCCCCATGCCCTTGTCCTTTTATTCTTTTATTCTCTCAACCGCAACACACGTGTACACCCTTGGTGGACTCTGATCTCTTTGATCTCTATGATTCACACGCATTGCTTTCAAAAGACTATTAATCGATTTGAACAAAGTTGATCGTCATTTCTCCTTCGCATCTCTTTGCTGCTCATCACCCAATGCAAAACCACTTCCCGCACTTGTCGCATTCAACTGACGCGTCTTCAACAACCAACAACCAAACTCGATCTCACAGTGCCGTCAGCGCCATGGCGTACAGCCAAATATCCACCACCACCAATACCAACAGCAAGGGCAATTGCCATAGCTCTAAGGGCAACAGGATGCACCCCTACCTGGAATTTATCCACCGTGATATGAACCGGACGTATGAGACCGTTCAGGCACAAATCCGCCGATCCCGGATGGAGTCGCTGTCCACCCAGCTATCCAGCAAGATTCACATCAACAACAGCGTGCCCACAGCCCAAGAACCAATGCTTTTATTGTCTGACGCGGTGGAGTCATTACTCAACCAGTTCACTGACTCACAAGCAAACAGCTACCAGCAGCTCGCCGACTACTTCCTTAAGAACAATAGCAACAACAGCACGATCGCGACTTCATCAGCCGATAATGACACTATAACCGCCATCTTTGCGACCAAGCGAACGCCACCTTTGTCAACTGTATCCTCTCCCGATCATATGCTGGGCGATTCTGCAAGGTCTCCGAATTGCCCTGTGAGTCATGATATCACGGAGATGATTACTCTTCGCACCAGCCGACTCGCATCTGATGCTTCCGCTGGCATGCCTTTACTCTCTATTGAGACGTACCATTTCAACAACGACTGTCAACACTCAATGGAAAAGGACAAGGACAGAAACATAGCCAGAGACATGGACAAAGACATGGATACAGCACCATCGACGTCCGACCCTACTATCGCCGAGGAACCTATATCAGCACAGACTCCGGATCCCACTAGCAGTGTGATGGCTGACAGAACATTATCTTTACAATCACCTTCGCCTGTAAGCATTTCTAAGGATACCGCGTGGCCACTCGACAAGGTTGCTGTCAAGGAGCACGGACCGACCTCAACCGAATTGACGCTCATAAAAACGAATGCTCAGCCCATCTCCAGCAGCATAACCGTATCTGTATCGTCGTCATCGTACAAGGAGTCCAAGGAGTCCTTGACGTTTCGGGAATCCAAAAATTCACTATCACCATCAACCTCAGCCTCACTCTCGCCATCATCGTCTGCGCGCACTTTTGCTCAATTACAACCCCTCCTTGTCAAGTACAACGCCGACAACAACCTCACGCTGCCAGACTTTGTGAGACAGCTCAAGGAAATCTTTGACTGCAATCCAGTAGCGATCATGAGCGATGCCGATCGTGTCAAGTTTGCTATACGCTCTATGGGAACGCATACGGCCCGGTACTTTGAACCCTTTCTGAACAAAAGCGTTCCCGACAGTCGGAAGTGCTTGACATCCTACGGTGTGTTCCTCAAGACCCTGGAGGACCGTTTTGGAGAGCCTCCCTCAATAGATGCTGTATACGACGCGACGGTTCATCTGTCAACAATCAAGCAAACGGGCACCATGTGCAATTACATCACCACCTTCCGAGACTTGACTGCCGTCCTTCGCTTGAACGAGTTCTTACTCGTGCGGATCTTTAGGAAGGGAATCTCACCGGTGGTGATGTCGTTTCTTGGAAACGCAGATAATATCAAGTCTCTCTCCATGCTTCAGGTGGCTGCAACCAGGGCCTACTCCATGCACCGGATCCAACCTCATTCCAGGATGTATAACCAGCACTACCAGCATTCGACTTCTTTTGATCTGGATCTGGATCTGACCCAAGGCCTGTTGCGGCGGCACAGTAAGCGCATCCAAAAGACGATTCAAGGTTCGAGTGCGCCTTCGAGCAGGAATTTTTCTCCGACCTCAACCGCGGTCAGTACTCCAGGCCCTGACACTGATGCTGACGGCGAGGACGACGCCGTTTCCCCTACCGGTATCACCCATGCTATTGCCACAGCCAGAACCAAAGCCTATGCCAATGCCCATGCCAGGACTCGATCAAGCCGTTCAGCCAGGACATTCTTCAGGAGTGATGTGATGACCAGATTGTCGGAGGAGGAGAAGCAATACCGGAAGGACAATCACCTCTGTCGGTATTGCGGCGGAAAGGGTCATGCATGGCATTCTTGCCCTTTGAAGAAATCCAACGACAAGAGAAGAAATGAAGTTCATGAATTGGAGTAGATGTCCCCCTCCCTCTTTCTCTCTTTCTCTGTTTCACTATCATTAAGAATCACGACCCCAAGGTTGGGGTAAAAAAAATAAAAGGAATTAGAAAAATGGCAACAGGCAGGCAGGCACATACACTCGAGTAATAACAACGGCTCGCAGGACACAGAACACAGAAACATAGAAACACAGCAACATAGAAACAAAGCAACGCAGAAACACATAAACACATAAACACATAAACACAGAAACACAGAAACACAGAAACACAGAAACACAGAACAAACAAAATGTAACATGCAGCTCTCGCCTTTGCTGATAGACAGAAATCTCAATAAGAGCACAAATATAACAAGGGAAGGCTGGGCGTCGCTATGTACGCATACATTCACCTCACTCGCTCTCACTTCCTCACTCGCGCTTCATGGCTCACGAACCCTCTTTCTCTACCCACCGACCAAAAATACAACAACGGTGAGCAATGACATTTACCAGTCCTTTGCGTGACCTGCTGAAACGTACCCTAATCACCTTCCTTGAGTCAAGTCTTTTTTATCCTTCTCAGCCTCTCCTCTTTCCTTTTGTTTCTCATCACCAACAACTCATTTTTTTTATACCTCTCATCCATCTTTGCTCTTGACATCCACAACCGCTCAACAGACATATATACACACACTCATCTTCTCCATCGCATCAGCGAACAGCAAACAACACAAACAACTCAAACAACAATCTGCTTCCATTCACAACCACGGCAGCCATGGCGCACACGCTAATAACCACTAATAGCGGCGACAGCAACAGCAACAGCAACAGCAGTAGTAGCATAAACAGGAATAACAGTAGCTACAAGAGCAACAGGATGCACCCGTACCTGGAATATATTTATCGCGATATGAACCGCACATACAAGGCACTCCAGGCACAAATCCATCGATCCCGCATGCAAACAGCCAACAGTACCATCAACAAGACTCAGCTCACGACTCATAAAATCAACCACACGCCCGCTACAACCACGACAAAAGAGTCTATGACTCAATTCTCTTCTGTTGTGGAATCACTACTTAACCAGTTCACCGACTATCAAACAATACAAGCAAACATTTTTCAACAGCAACTCGCCGCAACTCTCACTAACAACAATACTGTCATTCCTACCATAAGTTATCCACCCTTGTCCCCCTTGTGCCCTCCAAGCGATCGAATCCACGACCCTGCAAGGACACATGCTACTGCTCGCGTCATGGACCTCGGACACACGAAGAATAGTCGCACGAGCCACCCTTCAGTTACTGTTGGGACCGAAACATCCTCATTCTTGGCAGATATTCGCCCTACTGCCAGTGACCGATACTCTATTAACAAAGGCACGGACACGGACATGGTCACATCATCACAGTTCAACAGCACTCTCATCAAGCAAGAATTAGTTTCTTCCAGAATGAACACCACTACTGATGATGCCACACATACACCCTGGCCTTCTTTACGATCCTCCAACACCAACACATTAGGACCTTCAGGCTCTTACTATCACGCATTAATATCTGCGTACAAACAACTCTCGCTCACTCGGAAACAATGCAGAGATTCATCGTCTTCGACGTCGACGTCTTCACACTCCTGTCAAGACCATTACAACTCTCCTTCAACTTCAACATCGTGCACCTCAGCCGAGCTCACTCACGATCAAAACACGCCTTCTTCATATTCACCATCGTCGCCTGCCCGCAGTTTGATTCGGCTAAAGCCTCTCCCCCGAAAGTTCAATGCAGATAACGCCTTTACTCTTTCAGACTATGTGAGACAGCTCGAGGAGATGTTTAATCGCAACCCAGCATTGTTCAAGAAGGACAGCAGTCGTGTCCAGTATGCGCTCCGGTCGATGAGTCAGTATGTCTTGCGGTTCTTTGAGCCCTTCCTAAACAAGAGTATTCCCGACAATCGGAACTGTTTGACAAGGTATTATGCATTTCTCGAGATCCTGGAGGAGAAGTTTGAAAAGTCTCCTTCGCACGAAGCCAAGTTGGCGGCAAAGGATCAGCTGTTGACGATCAAGCAAACGGGTACGATGCACAGCTACATTACGACCATACGGGACTTGAGCACCATTGTTCGTAGAAGCGAGAGTTCGCTTATCAATATCTTCAAGAAAGGGATCTCGCCTGAGGTGAAGGCCTTTCTGGTCAATCCAAATCAGATCAAATCGCTCTCGGATCTTCAAGTGGCCTCTGTCAAGGCTTACTCCACTTACCGGAACCTTCCTCTGCAGAAACAACAGCAGTCGGCAAAGGCTGCCTACCCCAGCCGCTTGATGATGGTCTCAGTCCCAGTCCTATGCAGGAGCAACAACAACGTGCGCTCGAGGTGCGTCAGCGGCCAAAGGAGCTTGCCAAGTCCTTGACGACGCCAACCATCCCGGCTCTGCCCACTTCTAGCGACTCTACCATGTCTACCCCCAGAGGTGCCAAGGCTGTCGAGAACAACAGGGTGACGCAGGAAGAGAGACAGTACCGAATGAACAATGGTCTTTGTTGGTACTGTAGCGGAGAGAAGCATACAAAATGGTCCTGCCCAAAGTTGCACGACCAGGACGACAACAAATATTATCTCTATTACTATTCCCCTTCCTTTTTATCTTCGCCTTCCCTCTCAGAATACACATCCCGCGACAGTCCCGACAGACCATGAGCATTTGTGTTTTGCATGTTCATTCGGAAAAACAATAAAAAGGATGGGAGGAAAGTGAGGATCTGTACCACGGTGAATGGAATAATGGTCGTGAGAAGAATTTTTTTTATTATTATTATTTTTTTCTCCGTCCATCAGTTTTTCAAGGGCGAACAAAATACGCAAACCATGCATGCCCCGTGCTTACCAAACTACCAACACCACCATCAAGTAATCGAACAAGTACAAAGACAAAAGTACTGCGCTAGGAACACAAACGCGAAAAGCGCAAGAAAAACAATAATAAGCATCCGGAAAGGAAGAAAAGAAAAGGCCTGTCAAGAAAATAACAGCGACAACCCCTCACTTTCCTCCGTCCCGTCTAAACGGTCTTTATTTCAGCACAAGCCCAGACAGACCACCCCTCCTCATCATGCTCATTCTTACACTCCCCAGTACCCTTATGCAAATAAGTCACCAACTGCCACTCCGAGTCCAGGCGCTGGATATAGATCTTGAAAATCGATCTCCTGTCCCCTCCACGTTTACCCCTGACCATCGTCCTCTGTCCCGCAAATGGATACTTCTCTCCTATTCCACCACCCTGCAACTCCTGCGACTCCTGGTAAGAAGGGTAAGTGTAATCCTCGAGATAGATACGAACGGGTACGTTGACGTCGCAATCGATCTCACAGGGCCAGTCGTGCCAGCGGTCAGAGTAGAATTCCTTGTCGTGCCAACAGATACTGCGTTCGACAAGACCAATGTCGCTGTAGGATTGAAAGCATTTGACGTTCCTTTTGATATGCTCTGTAATCACGAACGAGCTTGCGTTCACGGTTGTGGTGAAGAAGCTGGCGACGAGGAGGAGGAGGGTTGACTTGAACATCATTTTCTAGAAGGAGCATCGAGATGAAATGCGCTTGTTAGTTAGTCTTCAAAGAGGGAAAAAATGATGGCAATGAAAGGGAGATTGTTGGGGTTCACTATCCATATGTTGGAGGATGAGAAAGGATGAGAGGAAAAGAAGACTTACGGAGCGCTTGCTTGCTTGGGTTTAAAGTTACGATCGAGAAGAGGGAGGCCAGTCGTACTCAGGAGAGTGACGAGAACGAGGTTTTTTTTTGCGTGCGTTGTCAGAGGGGATAGGAGGTGTTGTGGATAGAGGAGGAGTGAAAGGATGATGAGGAAACAAATAAGAGAAAAAGAAACGAGAGCGACCCCCTTCGTCCGCACTTTTATACTTGATCAAGCAACAGGCAATAAACGTTGACGACGGCACCATTTTACACAAAAAAAAGGGAACTCACGGCCAAACATCAATAACATAAAAAAAATTGCTTTGTTAAGGGAGGAGGTAAGCAACCACAGGCTTGGGGGGGGGGGGGGGGGGGGAATTGTACGGGAAAAGATGAAAATGAGCATCGTTAGGCTGACAACAGCGGGAAGCATGTATGCAAGGAGCCCCCCCCCCCTATTTACTCTCATTTTTCTTTTAGTCATAAGCGAGCAAGCTACCAGCCCTAGGCCAAAAAAGCAGGGAAAAAAAGTGGGTAGAAGGGGAGGCATATGGCGACCAATGAGGTCAGCGCACCTACCCACTCAACTCTCTTTCATAGCTGCATAACGGAGAGAAGAGGGAAAAAAGGAAGAAGGGATTGAAATAAGAAAGGCAAGAAAGGAGAAAAGAGATAAGAGAAGAAAAGAGAAAAACAAAGAAATGGCACACAGGGGATTTGACCAGTAAGGAATGCAATGTTGGTTGTCGAGTCGAGGTGGTGATTACCTTGGCGCGTGCTGTTTCAGCTACCATATCAGTCAGTTGTGTCAGTCGGCCGATTTTTGGAAGTGGAGGCTCAGCAGGATCCAGTCACTTCTTAGTCAGATTGCATACTTCACTTATGTCTGGACCCTTCGAGTCTCGAAACATTGTTGGCTTTGACCCCCGACTCGCACGCTGTCAGAAAGGAGACAGGCACTACATTCGGCTATCTCCCTCATCAGCCTCATCTCTACTCCACCTTCGTCCATTCTTCATCTCTTCCTTCTCTTCATCAACCTCTCAACATCCACCTCTTTGCAGTCCTCCATCGCCAATTAACGTCAACCTCAACTGACATCAACATTTGAATTCCATCATGGATCCACTGTCTCGACTGCCCCTCGAGTGCTTGCAACGCATTCTGCAGATCCTCGCAGACAAAAAAAACCTCGCCCAGCTGGCTACCCTGCTCCGCGTCAACCGATACATCTCCCTTGTCACCCTCCCCTTTCTGTACCGCGATCCATTCAAGGCAGTCAGGGACGTATACCGTGGAAGTAAACGGAGCAGGGCTCTCCTCCGTACTTTACTCTCCTCCACTTCAGTCACCAACCTTCATCCCGCCTTGTTGTTCGAATTCGAATTGAACGCCACCAGCCCGGAATTTGATTTACCTCGACTTGACTATACCCATATTATGCGCAATGTCGACATTACTCCATACCAGTTTCGCGACTGCATGCAGGAGGGCACCAGCAAATCCCGGATCAAAGAAACAGACTACATCCTCGAACGCTTGGATCGCATCCCTCCAGACTACATCGACAACTCTCAAGGCAAGAAATTCCTTACTTGGTGCTGCCACCAAGACATTGTCTTCAAAGAGCTGGTCTGGACCTTCGTGAGCCCCATTCTGGAGCAGCTGGAGACTCTGAGCATTCCCCTCTCGGACATTACTCGCTACCATCAGGAAATCGATCGACTGCCAAGGCTGGAACATGTTCACTTTATCCTGGACGTGATTTATGCCAACACACAAGGTGACGAACTGACAAAACACATGAGCCAGGATAACGCTATGCGGGCGATCGTCCATTTCGTCGAGGAGCACACGCGAGTCTTCAAAGGACGTCTCAAAGGTGCCAAAGGAGCCTCCAGTGAAACTGGGATATATCTCGGCAATACCATTACCAAGGAAGCTCAACAACAGATTTATCGACTTTTGCCTCCTATTCAACAACTTCAGTCCATCTCTAATAACAATTGGGATCACCTCCTGGCGCACCCTTTGACAACGGACCTTACAGACGTCGAGGTGATTTGGGGAGTGAAGCCCGAGCAGTGGCAGCATGCCGCTCGCGAGGGCCTACAGATCCTTCCAAGATGTCGATCCTTAAAGCGTCTGGATACATTGGCGCTGGGCAAAGGAGCCTTCGCTTGGGCAGTTCAGGAGAAGAAGAGACTAACCAACTTTGGATCAGGATCTAGTGGCGGTTCAGATGGCGGTCAAGGGTCCTTCTCCTTGGACGACAACAACGCCACATCAGCAATCCGCCAAGTAACCCTGCCACCCTGGAGCACGTCCTGATGTTTGGTTACAACTCATCAACAGACGAAGTAGACGACATTGCATTTGCCTTTAGCCAGACTCTGAAGCGCCTCAGCATCGGTGTCTCGGGAGAACATGGCCCTATTACAACAGTACCCTTTGGACGCGGTTGGATAGATCTTCCATTGTTGACAGACCTTACCTTGAGCGGACGCCATCATCAAATAGTCATCGACCCCTCGCTACTCACTCGCTACTCACTCGCTGTCCCAGTCTCGTACGAGTCAGCATAGAAGATGGCATCATTGAATACCGCGTACAGGATGTCGATCCATGTCTCCCAGCCAATCTTCTACACATTCAGTCCATGGTACTTGTGGGATGGTCGGCTTTGACCTTTCATCCTGCGACCCTTGACTCCATGACCGCCGTCCAGACCCTGCATGTCTGTTCAAACAATCACTATAACAGTACCTGCTTTATTCCACCCATGGAAGAGTTGAACCGATCCTATGGTTTTGAAGAGGATGATGGAACAGAGACTCAAGCAGCCCCGACTCCTGTACTTGTCCGCCCCCACTGGACTTGGGATTGGTGTTTACCATTGATGTGGTACTTGCACCTCACGGGCGAGTTTGCGATGATGTTCCAGTTCTGAATGCTTCTTGGATGTCCCTCTCTACAAAACTTGGTCCTGAACATTCATACGGCCGATAGACAGCATTCTCGAGCCCTTTCTCAGGCTGACTTTCTCCTGCCACCCGTCGACGCCACTACGACTGATGCCTCTACTACGTCTACTACCGCCTGTCATGATGTTTTGACAAAACATCGTCGAGGACCTTCAAAGCCGACTTATGTTGTTGTCCAATCACTGTTGAAGCTGAACCTGGGTGGACGGTGGATAATTGATGATACTCTTCTGTCCCATCTTCTCAAAGGCGTGTTTCCCAAAGTGAACTATGTGCATGAGGGGATCGGAAGGATTCACACTGCGACCACTCATCCAGCTTCTCAAGACCAACCTCAAGCATGTTCACTCGATCGAAACCGGTTTTCCAGAGCCGACTGCTGAGGAAGGCACTGAGCTCGGACTATACCCTCGCCGGGGACTTAAAATGGACATGAAGTTTACTTTTAATTACAAGTTATTCTTCCGACAAGTCGAGTATCTCCTTCTCCGGGACCCCTCTGTTCTTACACCCAGCAAGAAAAAAGGAAGACAATAAACACACGGGTTTTTATTCCTTCTTGACTTGATCACCTGGAAACAGTACAATGGGCGCGAGAATTACATTACCGAAGTGAATAAATCGCCGCCATCGCATACGTGACCCAGCACTATGGAACATACTGGTAAGCATGCATATCTTATTATGAATGATATTGCTATGGTACATCCCGTAATATGGTGAACTCTCGCGTTCATTTCTTCCTTGGCTTGTTCTTGGTGTGGACGGATGAAGAACTTGGTATATCAACTGTGGGATCGACATCAGTGTTGGGGACCTCGGCTGAGAAGACTGAAGCGGCACGTCTCTTCCTGGTTGGGCCACCCACATTGGTCGCTGCCGCCATCGACGGAATGGCTGCTGCTGCTCCTCCACCACCACCACTGCCGCCTGCCCCATCTCCGCTGCTGTCCATGGCCTCAGCTGATGGTCCGCCTGCTTCTCCTCCATCACCACCACTACCGCCACCAGCAGCGACATCCATCGATGGGTAAGATCCATCTTGGCGCTGAGGTTGAAGGTAGAGCGGCCGTTGCTGATGGATCAGATGGTTCTTGATGGAATTGTTCATGTTATCGGACGCCATCACATCGCGCTACCAGAAACGCTTGCAGTTTTTGCAGTATAGGGTTCACCAGTCCAACGTCGCGCAAACAAAGCCATGGCAGTGTAGGCATCTTTTCGATAAGTAGTGCTCGCTGATCCCGATGACCAAGTAGCCCAACGAACGAGCCTAAGTGAAGCCAAGAAAATAGAGGTATTATTATATGTCGCTGTAAAGAAATGACCCTGCTGAACAGTCGACGCAGCAATGTGCCCTACCAGATTGGCGGGTGTCCGGATCCTGATTGGATGTGGCACAGCAAGCGTCTTCCTGGATTTCTGGCGTCTTTTAAAAGCTTCAATGCCAATGCAGGCTTTTGAACAAGCCGTGACATCGTGCAGCCAGCTGTTGTGTCGATGGACGCGTCTACAGCAGCAAGCAACACGACATCTAGAAGGTGCGCAACATATAACTGCGTCTCGTTGCTTTGAACACTGTCTGGCTTCTCTGAAGGCACTGCTACTCCTGCAAGACAGCCGCCCATCGATATTCATGCTCAGCTCCTAGCACCATGGCAGACACAAAGGGACATACTCAACAGCAGCCGGCAGCTTGTCTCCTAAAGCTCTGTGGACAGACTATCGTGATTCTTGGACCGTGGCTGATGAGCTGTGACTGAAAGCGCTGTAGAGATTTAGTGGGCACAGTGCTGAAGTACACATAGCAGACGAACATGATGATCCTGACACAGACACCTGGATCGCGGATGACTTGCTGGATCCGGCCGCCTTACAGAAAAGCACACATCTTCCCCGTGATTAAATAATTAATCACGCACAAACTACGTGTAATGCTTTTCCCTCTTAGGAATGTGGATGTTTTATTTAAACAACAATAATAAACAAGCTAGGAATGAAGGGTCGTTTTTGCATCTCTGTGGTGGAGCCTAGAAGAAAGATGTGTACAAGAATGTAGATTCGCGGCAGCGCTGATTTTTTATCACGCCAACAGAAATGTCGAAGGGGTTTGCATTAGCTGGGACTAGATCATAGTTATGCGACATTCCACTTCACCCTCTCTAATAAAAATTTATCAGCCAAATTTTTAATTTAACCAGGGAAAACAGGTTTGACGCACAAAGCCCGTGTGATGTGGATTGCACTGGGATGTTCTCACCCCTTGCTGTTCTTGCTATTTATATTCTCACGCAAAACCAAACACACTGTCCCTTTTCCTTTGTTCTCTTCAATTCCCTCTCCTCCATTTCTTCACGACCCCACTCCATTCTCTGTAAATTTCTCAGAATGCCATCTTCTTCATCTTCCCAAGCTTCATCCTCCCAAGCTTCGTCTTCTAGGGCTGCAATCGCCCGTCATGCCGTTGATGCTTCCATGGTCAAGGAGGCATTGAATGCAGCTGCCAAGTCCACACAAGCCCATCTTTACAGCAAGGGGACCTCAAGGAGTTATCAGGGCCACGTGAAACGAGCTCTGGAGTACGCCGCCGCTACCGCGGATCCTGAATACAAGACAGCATTCACCACAATATCCGCCCACACTCCCACTGTTTTGCTTGCATTTATCGCGTCCAAGTGTGAGCAGTCCGGCTACACATTCAAGACAGCAGAAGGCATCAGGAGTGCACTAAAGCAATACTTCGAGACCACCTTTAATTGTCAAGGCGACACCTGGTATTGTGACGATCTCAACAATTGGACCGGTAACCCTGTCTTCGACCCAACATTTGCTAAGTACTATAAATCTCTCAAGAATCGCGATGGAAGATCAGGAGTCAGCAAACAAAGTCTGGCAACATCCTACAGAGACATGACCAGGCTTATGGGGCATCTAAAGGACAGCAGGACTATCGAGAAGGAGACTGAGGGAATGTGTCTGCTCTTCCAGGCTTTTGCGGCCACTGGGTTTACTTTATGGACAAGGTACCGACCTCAACAGCGTTATTAGTAATGATGCTAATGCTTCTAAATATTTTTAAACTGACTACGTCCATATTTAATATGTACCATCCTTTAGGAATGAAGAACTACTCCGACTTCAAAGGAGAGACCTTGAACTAGGCCTCAACACCGACGCAGGCACACCATATTTAACCATCACTCTAACTTTCCGCAAAACGAATCAAACAGACGCTCTAAAAGGTATAGCCTTGTTTTGAACTGAGAGTTGGAATATGCCGTAGGTCTTGCTCAAACAGTGTACGTTTACTCTTCACTCTCAATCACATAGCTAACATCTATGAGATCCATCCTCAGCCTGAGGATCCAGATATCTGCTGTTTCACGAAGCTCAACACTTGGATTCGATGGATGGAGCGCAGTGGGCAAAAATTGCAACCCGACGATTTTGTTTTCCCAGCGTTGGATGTAAGAGGACGTGTTAAAGTCAAGGAGCCACTATCGCACACACGCGTGCAGGCGTTGTTGGATCTATTCACAAGGACTTCAGGTGCGTTACATTCATATTACAGTACAACGATTGCTAGTATTAATTGTGAATTTTTCTTGCTAACTCTGAAGTTGTTGTTTGCTATGCACTTAGGACTTCTGGATGGTCGGAATGGTCGGTTTACTACACATTGCTTTCGCCGAGGCGGGGCACAATATCGTTTTATGTTTGCCAAGGAGAAATGGTCATTGAAAGCCGTGAAGTGGTGGGGAGGGTGGACTGAGGGCGAGGGGACGGGCACAATCATGCGATATCTACTGGACGAGTACAACCGATACGAGTTGGGCTTTAGTGATATGCTTTCACCAGTACGACAAGACAGTCGACATGCCGTTTTCATGGGAGAAACTGACACCCCAGGAATGGCTCCAGTCACTCAACAAGGTCTTGCAACGTCCCTAGAAACGCTTCGCGCAACAGTGGATAGGGAGACGGCTCATCAGTTCTCTATTCTAAAGCAGGAGATGCAACACCGACATGAGACGATGGAGCGACGCCACCATGAGTCGACTAAAACACTTTTGGACGCTATCCGGCGATTAACAGTGACAGAAACTCGTCAATCAGCAGTAGTACAACATCCAATAGATCCAGTCACTCAGGAACAGTCACCCCAGTTACCTCAACGCATTGGTCAAGTAACTCAACAACAACAACAACAACAACAACAGCAGCAGCAGCAGCAGCAGCAGCCATGTGTCATCCCGCCGGCTGCTCCACGTATACCTACCATCTCGAGGTGGCAAGATGCTGTAGAACAGTGGGAAAACGGTGATCCAAGCAAAGGACTGCTGATACCACTTCGCTCCTGGACAAAGGCAATGCGCAAGACAGATTCCGCCAAGTATTCTCAGAGAAAATCCATTGCAATGGAGTTTATTTATTTGGGAAGAAACGAAGGCAATATGAAGGATGTCCATGGTAAGGCAGCTGATACGGTCAGACAGCTTCTCAAGTCCATTCATCAGAAAAATCTTGAGCGGGAACATACAGATACGATTGGAACTTCGTCAATAAGACTTCAGGACCATGGGAGAGACGACGACGAGGATGAAGACGAGGATGAGGAGGAGGAACCAGAACCGCTGGTGAGACGCAGACTGAAGAGGCATATGATCCAGAGCGTGGAAGGGCATCGTGCAGAGCAGGTAGAGGGACAAGGACAAGGATATGAAGGTGATGGGACTCCGGAACCTCTAGGAGCCAAACGAGTGAACAATCAACCTTCAAAGCCCAGGATTGCGATCCCTCGAGTTACAAGGAGTAAAAGTGCTGCTCCTGCTCTTGCCACGGCCCCTGCTTCTACTACTACGCTTATTCCCCTTCCTATTGCCAAGCGGCTACGGAGAAGAAGTACAATTGTAGGCATAACATCCTAACATCCTCATCCTGTGTAGAGAATAGTAGAAAGCGTCTGCGATTATTAAATGGCGATGTAATGCTTCATTATCACCCAGAACAGAAAACAAAAAAAAATAAAAAAAAAAAAAAAGGTGTGTGTGTGACTGTGAAAAATCAAGAATTAATCAAGCGAATTGTTCCATTAAAACGGCGCGAGATATGGCCCACATACGTTCACCTTCGGCCCTCTCTTATTGACAGACCCTCCTTTATTGACTATTAACACTATCACCAATACCACCACTACCACCACTTTTGTGCAACTTCTAGAAAGCTACCAAGTGATGACAAGGCCTCGTTGCTCGTAAGCCATATAACAACCATGCAGCAACTTAACATGGAAGTCTGCGCGAAGACACTTACAGAGCTGGGCTATGTGCCCATCGGCATCCGTCTGCAGTGGATGCAACAGACCAGCAGGAAGAAGATCGACTTCAAGCCGCTGTGGCAGCGAGCATCACTGGGGACGTACAGAAACCTCTTCTCTCCCGACGACAATGGGACCGTGCTTGTGACTGGAGGAGCCAGCAACCTGATCGTCATCGACTGCGATGTGCTCAAGGACCCCGAGCGAGACAGTGGAGTTCAGGACGGGCTAGTGCTCTTCCAGGAGCTTGTTAAGCAGCATGGAATACCTGAGGACACGCCAGTGCAGCGCACAGCAAGCGGTGTTTTCACTACGTCTTTACCTTCTCGAAGTCTCTGGAACAGGGACTTCAGAAGGCTGGTAACAGCACCAAGCTGAAGATCAACGGCACACCAAGCAGCATCGACACACGCGCAGACGGAGGCTGCATCATCATCGCATCCAGTCAAGTCGATGGGAGACGTCTTCCTGCAGCCACTGCTCTCCACAGATCCGCCGCCAGCAATGCCGGAGTAGTACATCGATCTACTCAACCAGAGTAACAGCAACAGCAGCAGCCACTCTGCATCCGCACTTGCGTCCAACAAGGACAGTCTCACTCTCACTAGGCTGTGCTCCTAGATGTCGACTTTGAATTTTGAGTCAGCTGCAGAGCAACAGCTCTCTGTGTTTTTCAACGATGTTAAGTCCGTCATCAAGAAAACACTAAGGACTGAGATCGCCAGGACTTGGGCGCATGCCAACCTCAATGGCTTTGACTTCAAGCCACTCAGCATTATGGAGTGTGCTTTGTGTGGCACTATGTATAAGTCCAACAACTACCTGGTGCGCCAGATCATCGAGGACTGCTTCTTCATGGGCAACTACTCAATCCAGTTGCAAGTCCGGCGCATTCAACTGGAACAAACATGAGAGCCTGCGCGGCGTGCTAAAGACGCCGCTTGGGGACAAGCCGTATGCTCAGATGCTCAACACATCCTTCAGCAGCCGTGGCTTCCTCCTGGTCGGTGCATACAACCCCAAGACAAGCAGACGCGGCTCATGGTGTTCGACGGTCATGTTTGGCGGGAACCTAGCACCGCACGGGTGCTCAACGACATCTCGGACACGTGTGACACGATCTTGGAGTGCTTGTTGCGACACATCCGACCACACCGCAATGCTAAAACCAAGAAGAGAGCTGTCTATACTTCCCTGTTAATTAAAGATCTCTCTCTTTGTCTCGCTATTTATTTCCCTTGTGCTTCTTTTGATATTGAATACCATCCCCCGACCCTCACTGCTCTCCCGGTATTTATTCTCCAGTTAGTAAATTGCCCGCCTTCCCGAATTCCAAATTTGACCCGTGTATTTGTTAATACATAAAATAGGCCTAATTTGCGTGCAAATGACTTGGTCTGCTGACATCAAGGAGTGTTGGGTGTTGATATCAGGGCCACTCACTTCAAGATCACTCACGGACTGCGGCCCTTGGTCCTCTCGCAATATGACAAGAATAAGAAGGCAAAGGCCATGGCGCTGGCATTTGATGTTTCCAGCAGTAAGATCTCTGAGGTGTTAGAGAAATTCAAGGCATGAGTGAAGATATAAAGCCGTAACCTTTTAACGTTGTAACTTTCTTAACTTTTTTTTTTTATAGTATCTTGTCACGGCGTTCGAGGAAAACGAAACCAAAGCGCTAGTCCTTGCCGAGCAAATACTTCTTGAAGAGCCCCCCCCCCCCCCCAAAAAAAAAAGAAAGTGTACACTTCAGTACATGCAAACCGTGGTCGTAGGCTTAGAGCGAACATTGCTTGAAGTCAAAGGTTTTAATGCCGTGGCTGTCGGCCGTACATGTCAATGAATAAAGGGTTCTAAGTCAAACGAATCAAATGAGCCTTTGAGACGCCAAACGAATTGTCGCAGTTTCACTTGAAACTATTTCCATATTTAGAAACAACCGAAGCCTTCGAATTCTATGACTGCTTATTTCTTCTTCCCTTTCCAGCCAATTGATGAATTCTCGCGCACATTGTCCTGTTTCCATGCGCCCATTGTCGCCCAGCCCTGAGAAGAAGAAAAAAGTGTTCCCAGGCACAGCCACTCTTCAGAGGGTTGAAGAAAAAAACAAGGCGCACATGGCCGAGACTTTCGCCATTTTTCATTCTTTTCCCTTTTTCTTTTCCTTTTGCAATCTTTGCCTTCTCCTCCTCTTTTCACTCTCGTCACTCTCATTCATACTCACCGCCTTCAACACAGACTCACATACATCTACAAACAATGAACGTATTCTCAAAGTTGTCCTTAGAGTTCCTTCAGCACATCCTCCAGATCATCGCCAACAGGGACAACATAAAGTCTTTCACAGCACTCCTCTCGACCAACAAGTATCTGTTCACAACTACGCTTTCTTACCTATACAGCGACGTCTTCAACGGGGTACGAAGATGAATTTGCCCGAGGAGCAGAAATAACTCAGCGTCAACTTTTACTCGTCTATTACTCAAACGTGCACCAGTCCATGACCTCCTAAAGTTCGTCTCTCTTTCGTTGGACTCGATACTACAAAGACCGATACCAAAATCGACAGCCCCGGCTCACTCCTCAATGATACCTGCATCTGCCACCTGCACATCGACATGATAAACATCGACGCAAACTTACGTTTCCTTTCAGAGCCACTACTTCAATTCTCGTCATACGACCAGATCATTGACTATTTTTCCTTTCAACTCTATCTTGGAGAAAACACCCGCCCCGGAATACACAAGACGATCCTCTACTACGTGGTTTGCTGGTCGGTTGCCAGTCCTATCCTCGAACAACTCGAATCCCTAACGATGCCACTTATCTACGCGTGCCGTTACCTCGACAACATCCGCCGACTCGAAAAACTTGCTCGTGTCCGCTTCAACATCGACAACACATTCGTGTAACTCTCCGACACCGATAGCACCGCCTCCCAACTGGTAGGAGTGCATACCAACGATGCAGTCTAAGGGATGGTCGCGTTTTCAAAAAGCGTCGATGGCTGTTCAAGGACCGACTCAAAATTGTCTATATTAAGGATGTCGGTAAATGTCGATGGAGCAGTGAGTTGTGTCCCAGAGATATCCGAATGGAAATTGCATGGGCCGCACCGCCACTTTCTCGACCGCGGTATCTTACTACAGTCAACTTGAATCACTTTGCGGCTCACCTACTTTCGACGGAGCCTACGTATGTACGAGATATTCAGAATTATTAGCCTTTGGGAATGGTTTGATGGCCCTCTCGATATTCAGGGGCTGCTGCGGCGCTGTCGTTCTCTTCAGGCGCTGGTTATTACGCCACTTGGTCGTGAGGTGTTCAAGTGGGCGGTTCAGGAAAGGAGGTTACAGGAGGAAGAGAATCAGCACTCTTCACACCAGCTTGAAGCGGCACTACGACCGCTGGCCGCAGTGATGATCGAAAATTGTGACACTGTCGAAGAAATCAATGACAGTGCATATGCTTTCAGCCAAACCTTACAACTCTCCTCCATCCAATGTACAAAGCTAATCACCCTCCCACCAACATCCTCGCCCGAAGTGCGAGGATGGGTCGAATTACCCCTCCTGACAGATATTAACTTTTCAGGATATTGGTATCAATTTTTTATGGCCCCAAACTTCCTCATCCATTGCCCCAACATCGAGAGCCTCCAAATCATCGACAATACTTCATATTATTTGTTACAGAATATTGTGCCTTCCTGTTGACTAAGTTTGGAGTACTTGCATTTGAATGGGTGGGCTGCTTTGATCCATCCAGACACGTTACAATCGGCACACCGCCTGCGGACTATAACTCTTGACGCATTCGCAGTGACATTTTATGATGTATTTATCCCGTCTATCGAGGATCTAGACCTATACTACAGCAACTATGGAATCGTACATTTGGACGAACGACGAAGAGAGGAAGAATTGGAGTCGGCGGCCGACGAGGAAGAGGCCGTTGAAGTAGCGCCATATCGACCGCTGTAGACATGGGACTGGTACTTGCCTATTCTGGAGACCCTGGCGTTGACGTTTGAGTTTGCGTACCGCTTCGAGTTCAGGGTGTTGGTGGGGTGTCCGTCTTTGAGTGTGTTAGATCTGGATATGAGGTCGAGAGATGAGCAACATATCCGAGCCATCACCCAGGCTGACTTTTTCACGCAGCTTTCACGCAGCCTGGCATCAACATTGATGATGAAGAAGGCAACAATAGCCACTTCTCAGAGGCAGCAGCATCAAGTTTCAAGAGAATTGTGGCAAATTCGGTACAGACACTCCGATTAGCAGGCTCATGGCACATCGCCGATGCCCTCCTCCTCCCCTTCCTCACAGGAACATTTCCAAACCTCACAAAATGGATCGAACAATCCTAAAAAGATATTGCGCATTCCACATAAAATATTTTATTTCGGCCGCTAAACCCCGATTAGCCACCTATTCACGACTACGCTTTTGTTCTAAACTCATGCAAACCCGCTCACAACCGGATTAGTGGTTAATTTTTTTACTCATTTTGGTTGAAAGGCATAATACATCCTCCCAGGACTAATCAGGCTATTCGAATCGGAGGGCATATCTAGATATTTGTACATGTCGAGTTGCTCGAACCGTCGCATGAGGAGATGGTCGAAGTTGGGTTGTGTACGGCCAAGTCGAGGAAAATGTGGAAAAAAAGAGACGTGGCGGCGGTGGTGGAGGAGGGATGCTGCACACGGATGTATTTATTGAGGAGATTAAGTATGAAGTTTTGAGAATTGTTGATCTTGGGCGAAAGATTGAGGATGACAGAGAAGAGAGCGAGGATTATGATTTTAGTGATGAGTGTTTAAAATAGGATTTTAATGATAATGAGAGTTTGAATATTCGATTTGAATATGCAAATTTTAGTACGAGGCACAGATGAAATCCGACTCATTGAACGTTCGGGACAAACGAACACACTAACGACTGCTACACACAAGCAAAGGGCATCTCACTAGTCAGCGGCCATGTTTTAATTAAAAGAAAGCAATATTCCCACCTCCCTTCCCTTCACAATTCCACCCTCCACCTAAAAACATGACATCCTTCTCAGTAGTTACTAGGAAAACGATTGGCTACTCTTGATCATCTTTTCCAATTTTTTGTCCTATCCATTTGAGCCTTCCTGTATTCATATCGCGACTGGAAAGTGGCGATGACTGCGCCTCAACCACGCGTCATTTCCTCATCAGTGGTGACCAGTGATCAACAGATAAGAACAAACAGAAAAAGCAAATCTCGTAGGGGAGTAGACGCATCTCGGGACGAAATGTGGTGGTAGTCCCGTTTACTAGACTTGATCCAAATTGCATGTACTTTGAAAAAAAAAAAAAAAAAAAAAAAAAAAAGTAGGGCAAATACATTATTAATAAGAAGCAAAGAGATCTGCCATTCGATGTATGAACGACTCATCCAAAGACTTTTTGATAGCCGAGGGTCCTGGCTGGGTCAAGTAATCAAAACTGAATAGTCCCAGGTCTTCGGTACCTGAATGGAGCTGATGCTGTTGTGTTGGGGGTTTCAGTTGTCAGCAAACATTTTACAGAGTTGAATCATTACAAATAGTAAAGTTTTTTTTCATCGATCATGTAATAAACCATAAAAAAAAATCCGCGACACAGACACACATACAGCACAGGCACGATAACCAAATGAGATATTCAAATAACTTCTACCTTGTCCGCTTTTTCTCGTATCTATTATATGCGACCTGTTTCTGGGCCTTATAATCCTGGTCTCGCCCCAGTCATCAAGACAAGCAAACAACAGCCGTATCTCTCCTCACTCATTTCTTCCTCCCCTAAAAACGACGATCCGAAATGGACGAGTTGAGTATGATTGGTGCTATGGCTATCGCCGATAACAATCGCCAAACTCTCCGCATTAGCGTTTGTACCTGTGAATGTTCTTTTCGAATTCACTTGCCCTCCTCCACACCACCCGTTAGGGGGTGCAGTCATCTCGCTGCAGGAACTCGACGAGAAAAAAAAATATGGTCAGACCTTTTTTTTCAGCTACTTATTCGAAGACCGCTCCAGACCACAACCCAAAACATGAGAGTCAATTTTTTTTAGGTACGAAAACAACTAGTTGAGTACGAGGGTGGGTACCTTTTTGTTAGTATGGTTTTCATAATTTTTTCTTTTGTTTCCTTGCTCTTTTAGTCCTTTGGGACGTTTATAAAGATGAGGGTCATCTGTCATCTAGAACCATGTATGTGAGGGATAAACGAAAAAAGAAGGATGGATGAGAAAGACGAGACTTTTTCTCACACTTTTGTTTTTTGCTGTTGGTTTAAAGTTTCAAGGATAGTTTCGGGATTCAAATAAATAAAGATTGGACTCTTTTCTCTTTGAAAGGGCTTTTGATTCAATCTCAAAAGGCCGACCTTGACCTGTTCTGTGCATCTGTAGTGTCCTCTCCTTGTGGCACGAGTGTAGAAATATATATTGGATTGGTGGCATGGGCAAGCATGGAGATCATTTATTGGTGGCAAACAATGATTTTCAAATAGATGGAACGGAATGTGTCTGTCCATAGCTCGGTTGTTGAAAAAACGTGTGGAGGGGAGCATGGCCATGCACAGGAATGTGTCACGTGGAAAGTATTCAGGGGAAGAAAAGGAGAAGCAACCCGAATGGATACTCATATCAGCCACGGATCAAAGGAAGCAGCAGGCGCGGCGTGATAAGCTGTTTGTGTGGATAGTAAGATGATGAGATGCTTGTCTACGCAGAATATCAATATGAAGGATATAACGGACTGCGTACTTTTGGATACAGTGAGAATGTGAAGGTTGATTGGATCGTTTCTGCCCTTTTGCTTAACGGTCGACTGACGGGTCAGAGCCGTGAACCTTCGATAAGTAGCAGCAGAGGCTTGTTTATGGCACTGCGTGCGAGAATGTAGCAGAGACTGGTTATAAATAATGGGGGGAGGAACAGGACACCACAGGCATGAGACATATGTCATGAGTACGGCATATAATAATGATACAGACACCAACGGAGCATTGGCGTCTAGTACCGGATATGGCTGGATACACATTCACTTTCTGGCCATGTATTTTTTATATTTCTTCTCGTACTTCTTCCTCTTCTCTCTTTTCTTTCTTTTCTTTTCTTTTCTTTTCTTCTTTTTTCGTTGTTTAATACCATCCTTCCTTCCCCCTTCCTACTCATCACTCTCTCATCTCGCTCATACCCCTTCCTTTCCTCCTTCACTCTCATCACTCTCATCATCAGCCCGTCTTCTCTCTTCCTCCTTCCCCCTTTCTTCATCTCATCACAGCAATCATGGCCAAGCAACCTAATCAGCTCATGCGCGAGTACAAGCTCGTCGTCGTCGGTGGAGGAGGTACTTACTCTCCCTCGCACAATAGCCTCTTTCAACGCCAACGTCTCTCTTCCTCGGACATACACGCCCTTACTTCTCTATCGACCACGACCTAAATAATACCTTGTCTTGCATGCCTCACCCCTATTCATTCCCATTATCAATGATGCTCACTCAATTGGACAACAACAGTAACCACAACAATCCAATCGACAACGTTCAGGAACAACAATAACGACAGCAACAATAATCCCGACTCCTATTCGATCATCCCACCTTATTTTCACACCCATAGTACCCCAAAAAAAGACCAAGCGGCTCTCTTTCTGTCATACACACATACATACCTATGCTCACTCGTTCTATCTATTCACATCCTCGCCCATCGCCTCTTCCCAACTTTCATTATAGGTGTCGGTAAATCCGCATTGACTATCCAGTTCATTCAGTCACACTTTGTCGATGAATACGACCCAACAATTGAAGGTAAACAATAGCAACTGCAGCAACAGCAATAGCAACAACCAGTAATGATAGCAAGAACTCGACTGTGTAACTACACAACTCCATTTCGCAACTCCTTCCCCGCAATTTTGGCGCCCTTTATTTTCTTTCTTTATTCTCGCTCTTCTTTTCTTGCATGGAAGGAAAAAGACAGAGAGAGGGAGGGAGAGAGGGTGGTGGGTGATTGTTTTGAGTGGTTGCCGTGTGTGGTTGGGGCAAGGGCAGACATAAGGTCGCGTGTCTTTTTCTTGTTGCCCAACTGCCTGCGCATACCATTTTTTTTATTTAGTTTGTTTGCGAGGTCGAGACCACTTCCATTGAGAACCATAGGGCACTTCACATAGCAAACAGGCTAGCCCACCTTCTCGTTCATCGGAATCGTATCTCCCTTCTGGAAAACTCAAAAAACTGTTCCACTTTAATATGGACAACGCCAACAATAAGAACAATGAATGGATATACGGCAGAAAGGCAATGGGCGCACGAGTACAACGAAGCCCCAGGAGGATGAAACAGTGATCCATGCTGGTGTCCCTTCCTTCACCGCAACGCACCCCTGAGCGAGGCTTAAAAAGGGGGGCGGAGAGGGGAGGATCATTTTGCATTCAATGGAGACCATCCTCCTTTCCCCCCCGCCTGGCATGCGTTGCGTCAACTGCCTGAACCTACGCCTCCGTTCACTCACCCTTTCGCCTTTCAACCTCCTTGCCATCTTTTTTTCTTTTTGGCCCTGCTTGTCACTGGGTCCTTTTCTACCTTGTTTCCTCTCTCTATATACCTCCTCGCTCCCTTTGACGGTTCTCTCTCTCCTTCTCCCTTTCTCCTTATATACATACAATACTGACGAGATTTGTCCTTGTTCTTTCGATTTGGTGTAATAGATTCCTACCGCAAGCAGTGTGTGATTGACGAGGAAGTCGCTCTTTTGGATGTGCTTGATACTGCTGGCCAGGAAGAGTACAGGTAAGCATCTCTTTTTCTCATTGGCAACCAAACACAATCGAGACAAAGGACAAAAAATATGTGATGGTGTGACCCTTTTACACTTTTCTTTGTTGTTGTTTGGGCTCATCATAAGAGGAAACCAGGACAGAGGGAGTTATATGAAAAACGTTTTTTATATTTATTTGCGTGTCCGGTATTTGTGTCCGCCAGTGTTGATGAATAGACATTCTTTTGATGGTTATCTCACTCCTTGGCATGACGGCAATGGAATGGGGTTGTTCTCTTTTTCATTATCCAAGACACAAAAACTAAACCATGGAATGATATGGCATAGCATGGCATTACATTGCATGGCGGCTGTTCGTCGTCCTTTGGAACACACAAAGCGGAGCCCATTCATAAATGAAGGAAAAGAAAAAGAGAAAAATGAGGGATTGAAAAACGGCCGTTGGAGCCGCGAAATGGGTTTGGGCTCTCTCTCTCTCTTTTTTTTTTTGCCCTATCCTCATCCATTGTAAACCCACCCACAGTTTGAAGAGCAAAATAGATAAACACCCAGAGAGAGAAAATGCTCTGAAGTGAAGTGAAGAAGAGGACAAAGAGGGCTGAGAGCGATATTTTACTCTCATCCACAACATGAGGAAGAATACATCTCTTGCATTTTATTCTCCAAACTGGCGCATCTCTCTGTAGTATTGCTCTGTTTTCTTCGATCTCAATTATCAAGAAATCTTCTCTTCACCCTCCATTCCCTCATTTCCGATGGTTTCGAGCTCAACCCCTACTTCGCTTTTTTTCTCCTCCCTCACCTCACTCCCGCGTGGGATAATTGTCTCGCTACCCTCTCCTGCTCTTGTATTATGCAATGCTTGGTTAATTATCTTCCAAGAATGACTGCAGACACTAACGATTATGTTTCTATTCCCCTGTTCCTACCCTCTATTCTCGATTGTTTGAATTATTTATAGTGCCATGCGTGAGCAATATATGCGCACTGGCGAAGGTTTCTTGCTTGTTTACTCGATCACCTCGCGCAACTCGTTTGAGGAAATCTCGACTTTTTACCAGCAGATCCTCCGTGTCAAGGACAAGGATGTCTTCCCCATCATCCTCGTCGCCAATAAGTGCGATCTCGAGCACGAGCGCCAGGTTTCCACCCATGGTATGTTGTCTTTTGTTTTTAATTATACCTGTAGTGGTTATCATGTTGACCTATTCTCGTGTGTCTTTGTTCGGTGATGATCTTATTGTTTTTTGTTTGCTATCTTTATCTATGACCATGTTAGTTGCTGAACTGTGCTCATTCTTTATCTATTACTCCATGACAAATCTCATCTTATTTTCCCAAATCTTGTTCCTTTATGACTATTCTCTAACCAACACGCATCCTTTTTTTTACTTCAAACTCCAATAAAAAATAGAGGGACGCGAGTTGGCAAAGCAATTTGGATCGAGACTAATTGAGACATCGGCCAAGCAGAGGATCAATGTGGATGAGGCGTTTTACAACCTTGTACGAGAGATCCGCCGCTTCAACAAGGAGACACACAGCAGTATGCCCCAGGGCGGCGCCTATGGGTACTCGCAACAGGGACAGGGCTATGGCAACCAAAAGTCTGATAGCGACGAGAAGGGCTGCTGCTGCATCATCATGTAGACACACTTTGGAATCTTTTTCCGAATGGATTTTTAAAGAAGATTCTCTCTATTTCTTTTCTTTGGCTGCGTGCATAATGTCGAGTCGTTCCTACAATTTGGTGGCAAACAATCAGATTCCAATTCGACGCCACCACTCTTTCTTTCTTTTTCCTTTCCCTTTCCTCCTTGCTCCTCCTTCCTTCCATCTACCTTTTGATAAAGTAATGCAGACGATCAAGGATACGCTGGTTCGTGCGACTTGATTCTTTATTTCTGCACCCATATACTCCCTCATCCCATGTCATATTCATAGACACTTCTACCCTTATAATTTTAATATTATTATTCTTATTTACCACTATGCGAGTCGAAAGAAAGATGTTGTGTTGATGAAGTTGAAGAAGCAGGACAAAGAAAGAGAAGAGGGAATAGAAAGAGTCTATATGTGGTGCCACTTACAGGGCCTCGCCTGTGTCATGATTTATTTCAAGCCATCAGAAATACATCACGCACCCCTTAACACTCTAATTCTATTATTACCTTCACGCTGAGCATACCCAAAAACGAATAAAAAGAGTGATGAGCCAGTCGGTGCTCTCTTTTTTTTTGCACTTGTTATTCTTGTGATGTTGCCCTGTCCCGTAGTGTTGTATGGATTCTTGGAGCGAGGAAAAAAAAAAAAAATAAAGAGTGGAAGAAGAAGAAAAGGGACAAAGCCTGAGCCGATTTTTTTGATTATTTTTGTTCCTGTTGTACAGTGAGTGCAATTGAGGGCGTAACATGAATATGTGTCTCCTTATTGATATACAAAGGCGTGCGTTTCTTGGTATAAGTGAAATAGATAGGCATGGATTCGGAGCTGGTTGTACATGTTCACCCACACCCAGTCCAAAGTCCAGGGGTCCAGTCCACACGAGCAAGGCATGGCAAGGAGAACGAAAAGCAAGGTGCAACATGAAAAGGGCACAGGTCAGGCACCTCGAGCCAGCTTTAGTATCTAATTTAAGAATTCAACAAGTCGGAAGTGAAGTAGACAAAAAAGTCGGCCTGTAATTAGTACACAGGTATCCAATTCTCCGCTGTCTCTCTCCCTGTGTGTCTCTGTGACCCTGCCCGCTCGTCCTTGCCCTTGTCCCTTGTGCACACCACACACACACCTACTTGCTCGCTCGTTCTTCTTTCTCCCTCCTTCCTTCATCCCTCTTTCATCTCTCTTCTTCTTCTTCTACTTCCTTCATCCAACCAACCCCTTCCTCCTCCTCCCTTCTCTTACGATCGCATATACATCATCCTCTCTTCTTTATACACACCGGCAAGTGCATCACTCTTAACGTCATCCAAAACCTATCATTTTCTACCCTTTCACTCTCCAACAATCCTTTTCTTTCCTCTCTCTCTTTCTCTCTTGTTCTCTCTTTGACTGTCCATCAGCAACGACAAACAAGTTGAGGCGTCTCCCTCGTCACCTTCTAATAATAACACACCCTCTCTTATATCCGCCACATATCAACATTCATCCCTCCTTTCCCTTCACTGCCTTTTGGACAGCCACTACCCAGCCCTGCCCTATCCTTCACACCGTCGTCTCACCCTTGTTACTCGTTACTGTTTTTAGCTGTTGCTGCTGTTCGGTGCCTGACTATCTGACTGAACACTCTCCATTCTTGTCTCACTTCTTGTCCGCCTTTCTTCTTCCCTTCCTTTTCACGCAAAAACAAACAACAACAACAACAACAACAACAACAAAAAACATCTCTCTCACTCTCTCTTTCCCTTTAACTTGTTATTCATGAACTGTTCCTCTTCTATCATACACCCTAAAATACAACCACACCACACTGAACTGTCTTGACTTACCTTATTATTCTCATTGTCTCCTATTCTTTTCGTCAACCTCAAACCAAAATATACCCCCTATCAACAGCCAGCGACAAAGTAATAACAAGGCGCCTCGCTACCGTCCCCCTAGCCAGGTCTCACGCATACAAATAACAATCAACAACATACACAAAACACCCCGCTGAAAAGACAAATACAACTATGTCGGCCCCCGATTACAGCTTTCAGTTCGGAAAGTTCAACTACATATGTAACAATGTCATGTTGACCCTGTGTCCGCTAGTCGGCACAGCCGACGGCATCGAGCCCGTCTGTTACTCCCGTAACGTCCGTCTCGTCGACACCCTCATCTTTCAGCCCTGTAAGTGTCTTTTCTGCTTCTTTGTGTATTGTCTTTTGCGTCATTGTTGTTATATTGACAACAAAGAAGCGGATTTTCTTAGTCCTCTGTTACCTGCAGTCCATATGGCGCTCAACAACAAATACATCTACAAGAACCAGTTCTCCTCAGAAAAGAAACGAGAACAAAAAGGGGACCAAGAAAGACCACATAAAAGCTGACCGAATGAACTTTTCTTTTTTGTTTATTATTATTGCTCTCGGCGGATAATATAGCAACACTCATTATCCACTTGATCGCCTTGATCATGACCGCTATTATGATTTATCATATCCGGTCAAAGTACACTGCTGTTGGTAAGCATCTTCTCCATCTTATCGACAGTTTAGACTGCAAGCATTATTCAAGGATATCATAGGAAGAAGGAATTTAAGTTGAACAGGAGGGGGTTTGGCCACTCCCTGGCGGGAGAGGCGGGAGAAGGTGGACAACCGACGAGTCTAGGGGTGGTCAAATATGAGAGAAGAAGGACGATTGAGGGGCTGGACTACATTTTCCCTGACTTGATTGGACACATGCATCAATCCATTGGCAAATAGAACGCTATCGATGTATAGTGATGATATAGACAGCACAAAACCAAAAACAAGGAGATACATCATCGAACAGCAAAATTATAGGAGACAGGAAGGACGTGGCAGCAGAACTCCTCAATCACTCCAGGAACACACCCATGGCAGCTCATTTTTTTTGACTCCACTGGCATGGAGCGTGCTCTTCAGAAAGGATAGCAACCATGGACATGATATTTGGCTTTTACGGTGTGCGAAAAGTAGTGCTCCATGTATGCACAAGAGACAGACGTACAAGCACAAGACAGAGCAATAGAACATCCCTCGAATGAAGAAAGTCAACCTCAAATGGAACGAAGATCATGTCCATATCTAACCATCACTGACGATCTTTTTGTGTTTCGATCGCTGATCAATCTGATAATAATCAATAGGCCGCAAAGAGATCATCATGTTCTTTTATCTCTACATGCTTGTGACTATCATGGACCTGCTACTCATCTCTGGAATCATTCCCACTGCCAGCAACCTTTATCCTGTAAGTCTGATGTCGTGTGGTTACCTCTTTCATTCACTCCGTCCGAAAAAGAAGGCATTTCTAACCATCTCTATTCAATTGTTCAATGCCCGATAGTACTTTACTGGAGTCCATCTAGGACTGATTTCGGCGACTTTCTGGTGTCTTCTCTTGAACGGATTTGTCGGCTTCCAGTTTGCTGAAGACGGCACTCCTCTCTCCCTCTGGGTATGTCTCTTTTCTCTCACTCTCTTTCTCTTTGTTTACATGTGTTCTTTCCGAGTGCAAATATGTCCCTCGTCTATCTATTTGTCTATTTCCTTGTTTGTCCAGCGAGTATGAAAAGATAATTGAAGGCGTAATTAACCCTCCTTGCCTTCAATTCTAAATGAAAAAAAAAATAGTCAATTCGATTGTCGTCATTTGTCGTGTTTGGAGCAGTGACATTCGTGTCGATTGCAACCTTCAACGACATGTCACCTTTCAGCAGCTCCAACCCCATTGCTCTCTGGATTGTTTTCTTTATTTTCAACGGCGCTGCTCTTTTGATCTATGTGATCTTACAGATTGTCCTGGTTGTCAACACTTTGGATGATCGCTGGCCCCTGGGAGACATTATCTTTGGCATTGCTTTCTTTGCTACTGGCCAGGTTATCCTCTATGTCTTCTCTGTCCAGATCTGCAACTTTGCCAAGCACTATATTGATGGCTTGTTCTTTGGCACGATTGCTACTCTTTTGAGTGTGATGATGGTGTACAAGTACTGGGACTCGATTACCAAGGAGGATTTGGAGTTCTCTGTCGGATCGAAGCAGAACGTATGGGAGGTTAAGGAGTTGTTGGGCGAGGACGAGATGGGCGGAAACGGTGGTATGTATGGCCAGCAGCATCAGGGTCATGGCTATGGTGGACCTTCTCCCGCTGGCGGTCCCTATGGCCAAGCCAACTACTACGAGGACCGCTACTAAAAATGAGCAGATCTTTCGATAGTATTACTTTTCTAGTTTATTTTTTGATTTTATCTCTTATTACACACATAACAATCATAACACAATCACATTTCAAAACGATAGCTTTTTCTTCTTCTTTATTTTCTTTTCCTGTTACTGTTGTTAGCCCTCACGAATGGAGGGTCGCCCCCGCCGAGGTGACGTCACTAAGGTGGGTCCATGAAGGCGATGGTTGATTGTGAGCGTCAAGAAACGAGAGTGTGACTGCCTCCGGGATTAAATTGGCCAATGGGCACAAATCTGGGATCATCGTAAAAGCAAGAAAAAGGGTGGGGGGCAGACGGACAGGTTGGCAAGTCAGAGTGAAAAAAAAAAAAAAAAAAAAAAAAAAAAACTTACAAACGTAGCGAAAAGCGTCTGGTCTCGTTTTTTTGTTATTTCAAACACACACCCACACAGAAAAATACAAACATCCTTTTTTCTTGTCATCATCATCTTTTCTCCTTTCACACACACAAACACACTCACTCCATCACTCCACAAAGGGATTCGCCCACTTGCTTCTTCTTCCCAGGAACTTGGACCAGCCACTTATAGGACACATATACAAGGACCGCGCGCTCGACCGTTTTTCGTGTTCTGTGTGGTATGTTTGTTCTCCCTAATTCTTACACGGGTCCAGTACACCCTCCACTTTGCCACTGATTTCGTACACAATCGCACACACATGGATTCATTCGCTGACTGACAAAATATTATTTGACGCTTTTGCTCTATCTATCTCTCCCTTTTTTTTTATTCTTTGTCTTCGTCATCATCTCTTTTTCCTCTTCTCTCTCTCCACTCCTTTTCTCTTTCATCACTCTCCCTCTGTCTTCACTGCCATACTTCCCCTCCGGATAAACACCCTCCCACTCCTTCACAGGAACTCGTCCCTCCCGTCTTCCCTTCTCACTCCCTCCACTCACCTTCACTTACTCACCCCGGAGTGACTCGATCAAGCCTTTATTCTTAACCTATTATTATTATCCACCTCTGAGCTTGATCTGATCACACCTCCAGTGCAAACAACAACACCAAACAAACAACAATCACACTCGATTGATTAACTGATTTTTGTAAAAGAGTGAGAGCGGACAACAACTCTTCACCCATGGACCCGCACATGGATATGGACATGGACAAGGATAAGGACACCTCCACACCAAAGGCCTACCAGCCTCGGTCCCATCCGCCTCAGCACCACCAGCAGCAGCCACCACAGCCACAGCAGGGTCACCGCATCGCGTCACCCCAGGCCCATATACATTCCCAAAGTGGTCCCTCTGCACACATCATGCCTCTCCAGCAGAGACCCAACTACTACAGATCCCCTCCCGGTCCCGCTGCCCCCTCTTCCTCTGCCGCTGGACACTACCGTCGACCCTCCTCCCCAGGTCCTTACGGGAACCCCCCTCCTGGCCCTTATGGCTCTGCACCCCCCGCCACATCCTACGCAGCCTATGGCCGCCACCAAGACTATGCAAAGGAGGATTATCGATACAGCCAGCAGCAGCAACAACAACAACCCTCTGAACGCCGTCGCGACTACGAGACTGCCGAGCACAACCACGAGTACGCTCCCATCTCGAGAGACCTCTACAGGTCGTCGTCCCCCACGCGTCATCACCACCAGCAGTCGAGAGAACCGGCCCCTGTTGCCACTACCGCCTCAAACCGTCGTGGCGCTCCGACTACAACCTCTGCCAGCTATGCTGCTCACCGTGGACAAAACACCCCACAGTCACATTCATCGATCTACCAGTCTGCCGGACCTGGACATGACCAAGACATGCACGAACGCGAGCTCGGGATGCGTTCAGCAGCTCATTCACCACCACTATCACGCACTGGTCATCCCTCATATGGCAACAGTACTGGCACAGCCAGGAATTACACTGCACGCTCTCCCTCGCCTGGACCCTATGGATCATCGCCGCCGGACAATATGTCATACCGCCATTACTACGAGCAACAGCAGCAACAGCAGCAACAGCAGCAGCAACATCAACGGCAGCAGCAGCAACAGCAGCAGCAGCATCGGACCTACCGGCAAGAGTACTATGTCTCTGACGGTGAAGGTGAAGGAAGCGCTATGGGACAGCATCATCCATACCAACAGCAGCAACAATCCCATACTTCTCGGGCACCGGCCTACCGGGCATGGCCTGCCGGCTCTCATGAAGCTGCTGGACGGGACTATCCACCCTCAGTGTCCCACCAGGTAGGATATTGGATACTATTTTTTGTACAGAGACAATAGCGGGCAACAAAGCAATAATGCTGATTCTTCGCCTTTGTTCATTCATTCCTTTGCTTGCCGTGGCAACCTAGTCTCCATACTATGCAAATTCGCGGCAGTCAGTTCAATCTGATAGATACGAAAGCTCAGGCCCAGCACCTATTCGGCCCGTCTCTCCTTATCAATCGTCGTATGGACGCCCTCCTTCACACTCGGTTCATGCACCTACAAGCACTTGGACATCCACTCGTTCACCAGAGATTCCTCCTCGCACAGGGTTGAACTATCGCCGTCGATCGGCAAGTGTTGATGAGGGAATTGATAGGGAAAAGGTAACTTTTATTTACAACAGCTGGTTGATAGATGTGTGTTTGTCTGAAAGATGGCACTGTTTACTTACACAGGGTTTGATATTTTTTGTTTCATGCGACTACGACAAACAATAACAATAATAGCATTACTACTCTCACTCGTATCACAACCCTGCCGCGATGGGAGCACGCTCAAGGTCTCCTCCACCCCGTCCTCTATCGCCACCCATTCCACGAGCACACTCTCCCTCATACCAGGTATAACCCTTTGTTACTGCTCTCGAATTACACCCCTCTCATACAGTGTGGTATCCTGATCAACGTACTAATTTCCCTTTATCCCTCTTGATTTTGATCGCGAAGCAGTATAATTCCAGTCCTTACAACAGAGGAATGCCTCCATCATACAACGAGCCTACCTACATTTCATCCAGATCGCCTTCGCCTGTTCGACCCACAACACACCGCAGCGTTGAACGTAAGGCACCCGCCATGTCGATTGCTCAACTCCTCAGTGACAAAACATCGCGGGACCCCTCGCCAGAGTACATGGAGGAGGAACCTATGGACGATAGATCCCGATCAGTATATCGCCATCCAGTCCAGGACCATCGCCATAGAGACCCATCGCCGGGCCCTATGCAGCGATACAGAGACAGGTCACCTATCCGAGAGCCATCAGTCCCACATCGTTACAACGACGCACCACCTCGTGGTCCCGGACAATTGGCAGAGCGGGCAAGGATGCTTCCTACTCACAGCCCATTGGAAAGTGGTACCTCGTCGACCTTTCACCCAACTAGAGCAGATCCCAGAGATAGGGAGAGGAGCGTTACGGATTACCCGAGCGAGCCTGCTCTTTCAACAATGGTACGCCCAAGAGATGAGAAGAAAGTGGATCACCCTATTTCACACGAGGATGCCCAGTCGACTTCTACATCATCTACCAGGACAGAGGTCTGGCCAGAGGTCGAGCGCCCCGACACTCCAGCCAACTCTCAGGAAGCCTTGGAGAAGGCTCAGCAATCGCCTGTGCAAGTCAAGCGTCGTGCCAAGGCAGAGCAGGACAAGCGCTCGGCCAAGGCAAAGACGGAAGAGACGGAGACGCCTGTGGAGGAAGTCAAGGTCAAGGCGAAGCGTGGGCGCAAACCCAAGGTCAAGGAGAATCCTGTCGAGACCGCAGCGGCGGCCACTCCTTCTTCAATTGCGCCCAGTCCCATGATATCGTCTCGTCCAGAGCCATCAACTAAGGCCACTGCCAACAGCCTCAAAAGACGTGCGCCTGATACGGCCGCAGACGACAAAGAGACTGTGCCATTGGATCTCGCGCATATGAACGAGAGGAATGGAGCGAGTACCGGACGGGCGGTCTCCGACTCGGACGAGGACTTTGCACAGCATAAGGATTTGATGACTTACATGCTGGAGGTTCATAAGCGTGGTCAAAAGGTCCAAAGGGCTTATGAGAAGCAAACTATCGTAAGTGTTACTTTTGAACATGAACATTTATTTGATTTTTTATGACTAAAAGCTATACATTAGTATTAACAATATTTATTTTGTATGTTTCACGAATCATAGCGCAAGCGTCGGAAACTGCATGACAAGTTTTTGGCCAAGCAAGAGAAGCGACTAGAGTCCAAGGGGCCTGCTGATACATTGGAGGATGAGGGCTACCTGGGCACTCGTGCCCCTTCAACAGAGACTAGGGAGTCATCTCAACAACCACTACCGGCACCGGCTACAAAAGGCCCTGGCAAAGGACGTGGACGGAAGAAGCTGCAGGCTGTACAAAGCTCAGATGGGGGTGTCAAGCATGAGCAGGATGACGATGCCATTTCTCACGAGACCGCGGCGGAACGAAAGAGACGTGAACGCAAGGAGGCCGCCACTGCGGCGGCGATGGCTCAAGTGCAGGCAATCAAGGCCAAAGCCAAAGCCCGTGCACAGGAGAGCGAGCAGGCTGCTCAGTCAGAAGGCATGGACGAGGATCATGACAACCACGTTCCCCGCCCAGACTTGTATGAAGACGAAAGTGACGACCAGGCGTTCGCGCAGGATGACCAGCGCGTCGATCTTGAGGCGACCGACAACGAGAAGGAGCCCGAGGATGAAAGCGTCATGGACGAAGAGACGCTTGCCAAACGCCAGGAAAAGGAGTACGAGGCTAAGCGCCGTGCCATCTGGGATCTCATTGCTCATCGACAGATTCGCGAGGTGACTATAGCTTTGGATCTTTTTGACTTGTGCTGAAGTCTTTTTTTTTTGTGGGCAAAAATTAACAACCTTGATCTTTTTATCCCACATTCTAGGTGGGTAAGATCGTGGCTAACACTACATCGGTTAGACTGCAGAACTGCAAGAAGGTGGCCCAGTTGTGCCAGCGAGAGTCTAGAAAGGCTGCCATGCGAATGGTGAAGCCAAGCAGAGATGTTCACAACAGAGCGAGAAAGGTCAGCAAGGAGATGTTGTTCTTCTGGAAGCGTAACGAGAAGGAAGAGCGTGACCTCAGGAAGAAGGCCGAGAAGGAGGCGATTGAGAAGCTTCGCATCGAGGAAGAAATGCGTGAAGCCCGTCGACAGGCTCGCAAACTCAACTTCTTGATTACCCAGACCGAGCTCTACTCTCATTTCATTGGCAAGAAGATCGGAAGTAAGTATAATTCATGTCTGGTTGATAATAATTGCCTTGATGAACTGTTTTTTTTCAGCAAGGTGTCCTAGTAGTACTTATGACTAACTACTTTTCCAAAAATCTCAATTATCTGAAATAGCTGAAGCGGCAGAGGCGGATGACGACGCAACACCTGTCAGGATGCAACCATCGAGCGATCCTTCACAGATGGCGATTGCTCAGGATCCCAACCATACTCCCATGGAAGGCGAACCCGACTTTGAGGAGGCAACAGACGAAGCTCTAGAGGCGCAGGCCAAGTGGGGTGCGCAGCAAGCTTTGTTGGCTGCTCAGGAGAGAACCAAGACCTTTGACGCTGAAACCAAGGAGCTCCAACAGGCCCAGACTAACATTGCTCTTAACCAGGCTGACTGTAAGTATCTAACATACCAGTTGCAGCGCTTGTTTCAGTGTGCTATCATGTGATGAACGTTGTACTCACAGCACTGATTTTCTTTATGATGCAATAGTGGATGAGATGAACTTCCAGAATCCATCGAGTATGCCGACAGTGACGGAGATTGAGCAGCCCAAGATGTTGATGTGCCAGCTGAAGGGATATCAAATCAAGGGTCTGAACTGGTTGGCGAACTTGTACGAGCAAGGAATCAACGGTATCTTGGCTGACGAGATGGGTTTGGGCAAGACGGTCCAGTCGATTTCGCTGATGGCTCACTTGGCCGAGTCGCAGAACATTTGGGGTCCTTTCTTGGTCATTGCCCCTGCCTCGACTCTTCATAACTGGCAGCAGGAATTTACAAAATTCACTCCTGACCTCAAGGCCCTGCCTTATTGGGGTAATCCCAAGGATCGCAAGACCCTCCGCACGTTCTGGAACAAGAAGCAGGTTTACAGTAAGGATGCGCCCTTCCACGTCCTCATCACCTCTTACCAGTTGGTCGTTTCGGACGAAAAGTACTTCCAGCGTGTCAAGTGGCAGTACATGGTTCTAGATGAGGCTCAGGCAATCAAGAGTTCTTCGAGTGCTCGTTGGAAGACGCTGCTCGGATTCAACTGCCGTAACCGTCTGTTGCTGACGGGAACGCCCATCCAGAACAGTATGCAGGAACTGTGGGCTCTTCTCCACTTTATCATGCCTAGTCTGTTCGATTCGCACGAGGAGTTCAGCGAGTGGTTCTCCAAGGATATCGAGTCTCATGCTGAGAACAAGGGAACCCTCAACGAGCACCAGCTCAAACGTCTCCATATGATCCTCAAGCCTTTCATGTTGCGTCGCATCAAGAAGAATGTCCAAAACGAGCTTGGCGACAAGGTAACTATTTCTTGAAACAATTGTACTGTTTTGCTGTTGCACGTTTGATGCATGTACGCATAACTAACAACGTCTTTCAAAATGTCATTGTAATAGATCGAGCTGGAAGTGAGCTGTGAACTGACGGCACGACAGAGGGCGCTGTACAGAGGATTGAAGGAAAAGATTTCGATCGCAGAGTTGCTGGAGACGGCAACATCACTTAACAACAACGACTCTGTTGACAGCTTGATGAACTTGGTCATGCAGTTCCGTAAGGTGTGCAACCACCCAGAGTTGTTTGAACGTGCCGATGTGGTCTCGCCTTTGGCCTTGTGCTCGTTCAGTCAAACACCATCCATTGCGCGCGAGGGAGACGATCTCTTTGTGGCGTACACAACCAAGAGCAGGATATCTTACTCGATCCCCAAGCGCCTTTATCGCGAGGGTGGTCTTTTGAAGGTTCCCTCTGAAGAGTCAAACGCTGGACGCGACACCAAATACCTTGACAAGCTGCTTAACATCTGGACCCCGGACAACATTGCAGAGTCGATGTACGAGGAGGATGGCGCGTATTCGTTCTTGCGGTTCACAGACTACTCCCCTAGCCAAGCCAGCAAGGTCTTCAAGGGACACCTTCTGGAGCGATTCGCACAGCACTTGGAGATCGCTGAGGAGCGCTCCCGACGTGGATATGGACTCGGCCACGACGATTCGGACTCGGAGCTCCCTGGAAGCACATATGCTAAATTTTTGATCTGCGAGACTCAGGACCCCTTCTCAATCAGCAATCGGTCGCTCTTGAGTCACACTCAGCAACTCGGATCTGTTCTTGAGAGTTCAGAGTTGGGCGAGTACGTGCCGATCATGGAACCAGCCTACCGACCTAAGGCAGTGGCACCTCCGATCGAGATAATTTGCTCGGACCGTAGCTTCTTGGTGGACCAGCAGGAGCAGCTATTTGACCAAAAGATGCGCCAGTTGCTGCTGGGTGTCTCTGACTTCAAGACCGAGGCCTCGCACCAGGAGGAAGTTGCGCCCATGATGGATCTCTGGAGAGTTAACAATGGACGCGGATTGCTGGGTGAACCCTCGATCAGCTCAATGGGTTACTCGACGATTGAGGTGCCTCAGATGAAGCAGTTGGTCATGGACTCTGGAAAGTTGGCGGTGCTGGACAAGCTGCTGGTGGAACTCAAGGCTGGTGGACATCGTGTGTTGGTCTACTTCCAGATGACAAAGATGATTGACTTGATGGAGGAATACCTCACGTACCGTCAGTACAAGTACCTCCGTCTAGATGGATCGTCCAAGATTTCGGATCGTCGAGACATGGTGACGGATTGGCAGACGCGGCCCGAGATCTTTATCTTCCTGCTGAGTACCCGTGCAGGAGGTCTCGGAATCAACTTGACGGCAGCCGACACGGTCATCTTTTACGACAGCGACTGGAACCCGACGGTGGATCAGCAGGCCATGGACCGTGCCCATCGTTTGGGACAGACACGCCAGGTCACGGTGTACCGTCTTATTACGCGAGGTACTATCGAGGAGCGTATCTTGCAGCGTGCCAAGCAGAAGGATGAAATCCAGAAGGTAGTTATCTCTGGAGGCGAGTTCAAGCAGAGCGTGGACTTTAAGCCTCGCGAGATTGTGTCACTACTGCTGGATGACGACGAGTTGGCGAGCAAGCTGCAGGAGCAGCAATTGAAGCGCAAGATCGACGAGGAGGAGGCCAAGAACTCGAGGAAGGGAGGCAGTGGATCCAAGGATGCAACACAGCAAAGAGCCTCGAAGCGGAGCAAGAAGGATGGCAAGGGTGACAGTACAAATGTTGCGACGCCCATCTCGACACCGTCGAGCTCTGCCGCAGCTACTCCTGGCAAACCCCGGACGTTGGAGGAGATGTGGGCCGATCTGGATGCTCAGGCAGCAGCTGCTGCAGAGGCCGCGAATACGCCAAACGAAGGAGGTTCAGGCGGTAAGGGCAAACGGGGTCGTTCCACGAAGGAAAAGGCGCCCAAGGAGCCCAAGCCAAAGAAAGAGAAGGAACCAAAGGCCAAGAAGCCTGCCAAGCTCGGCAAGAAGGCCCAGGCGGCTGCTGATGCTGCTGCTGCCGCCACCGCTTCTGTTGCTGGTGGTATTGGCGGTGAAAGTGGCTTTGAAGGAAACGGCTTTGGATATGGCGACGATGGAGACCTGGACGTAGACCGGATGGAAATGTAGTTTGTAGTTCTCTTTTTTTTTACGTTTTTGTCCTGGAGGGAGTAGGGGTGTTGGGATGAGGAAGGAAGGATGGAGGAGGGATTTTGGATAATTCTCTTTTTTTTTTTAGCAAGCGCAACATGTACAAGTACCAAATAATAACCACTTTTTCTCTCGAGTAGCACTTTTGATGTAAACATGCAATGTGAATGCGAGAAGCAAACAAAGAAGGGAGCGAGAAAACGTCTGTGTCAAAAATGAAAATATTTGTAAACACAGGGTTGGCAGAGTGTTTAATGAGGTGTATCTAGACTTTTTCGATCTTTCCTTCAAACAATCCCGATTCCTGGAACATGCCGTCAAATCCAATCAGCTTTGAACCCTGTAGCAGTTCTGTCATCGTCCGACTGCTCTAGTTGCAATCGTTGCTGTTCCTGAAGGCGAAGTTCCTGTCGCTCTTGAAATGCCTTGACTTTCCGTGCAGTGTTGTACCTCCTCCGATCAAACATAAAGGTGCGATCGTCTCGGCTGCATTCAAGCTCCCAAAGATCGCACCACAGACCGAATACCTTAGCCTCAAGTTCCAACTCGCCACAGCCTCCTTGCGCATGATCACCTAGACAGTGTCGGCTACAGTTCAGACAACGAGTAAACAAGCCGGGAAAAAAAGTGAAAAAGAACCTAGATTTCGAACGGAGATGATGTGGGATGCGAGTGGTGGAGGGCTGGATCGTGTCATAGACGTGGCGAGCCAGAGGCAGCCTAAATGGCTATAACGAGGATTCTGTCGAAGGAGGGTGGTGTTTTTGTAGTACCCGGCTTGGGAGTACTGTTTGTTGGAGAGCATGCTAATGATTGCTGCAACGCAGAGCGAGCAAGTGACGGTTGTGAGTGCTCGGTGGTTCCTGAAGGGGCGAGTGAAGAAGCAGTGTGTGCTTGGTACATGGACTGGAGGTATTAAGAAGGAGGGTAAGGACGACTGGAAGCTGGTGTTGATGGGAGTTGATATACATTTGTGAAACAGAAGGGTGTTCCCACACGTGGCGGTTGGTTATGAATGACGATGTTTCCGTTCCTGTTCCTGTTCCTGGAGACGCACTTTGTTCTCGATTCGGTAGGCGATGGACGTTTCGACGAGGGCTGGGACACTCAGTGCGTGGGCTAGGTATGGCTGAGCATGCCACTAACGACAGTGGTAGTTTGTTATTTTTCCATCAAAAGATTGACCAAACGACTCCCTGGGATTCTAATACCTCCAAGGCATACTAATAGACGGATGAAGATATAGAATTACCAGACCTAGAGTGATCAGGGCTGGGATCACGACGGAGAAACAGCCTTCCATGGAGGAGAGCCAGGCTGGAAGGCTGCCATAGGGAGACTTGCGGTAGAGGAGGATCGGGCTCACGATTGAGGCAGCTTAGTAAATGAGTAGGAGCCAGAAGAGCGAAACTGCGGATGAGAAAAGGCTGGAGAGAATGGAAGAGTGACTTCAAAATGAAGGTCTCTGCAGCGGAGATAAGATATCGTGTAGCCAAGCAAATGTGCAAGATGGTGCAAGGATGAGGAGTTGAAAGGATTTAGCGAAGAAGAGGAGAATGCGATGGTGACGGGAACTGATGCCGGTGCTGAGGAGTTATGATATTGAGCACGATTTCCGGTTAAGGGCGAGCGAAGTAGAAGAATGGATGGGAATGAACTGGAAATATGGGCAGAAGGGAATGAGGTGTGTTTATGTGAGTTTAAGAGGAAGGATGAGGCGATGAAGGAAGTTGAAAATAAGGACCGAAAGATGATTGAAAAGAAAAAAAAGCAGAAAAGGCGAGAGCCAACCATAATACAACAACAACCCATGGATTCTTTGTGCACTGTATGGTCTGAGCTCTCGCACACTTCCGTTGCCTGCCATCCTTCTTTGTCAAGGCAAGGGAAGGGGAAGGTTGTAGCTGCTGTAGAAATGCAGCCTAACACTGCAGGCAGGCAGGCACATGGTTCAATTGCTTGCTTATTTTGAGAGTATAAGAAAACTGGCCTGTTTATTCGTGCATGTAGTCTTGCCAACATATCCGAAAACCATGTTTAAAAAACAGCGCGGGAACCGAAAGAATATATGTTTGTGGTCCAGAACAAGGTTTATTTCGTAGATGTCTGAAGATGCTTTGGGAGATGGAAAAGCGTTCATGGCAAAGGAAAAAAAAATACCGAATGTGATTATTGTATGGGTAATAGAGAGTATAATGGAAACTACTCAGGCCTCAATCTTGCCATCATACGATTCTGGTTCCTCGAACTTGCCATCATCAACGTCTACCAGCTCCACCTCGCCATCTTGCGATTGCGATTGCTGTTTGTGTTTTTGCACCTTCCTTGTCGTGTTGTATCGCCTCTGATCAAAAATGGATGTCAAAATCGCCTCGAGCGCCATCAGGAAGCTGAAGAGAACACCTACAAAAGAATATCCCGTTCGGACTCCACTCCTTGCATATCCGCAACCATCTCGCAAAAAAGGTGAAATGAGAACAGGCCATGATAGAAGTGCGAGCGCCGGAAAGTCTGTAAAAACGAAACGGAGGACTGGATGGAGATCCGGGGCGGGACGAGTGACGGTCGATCGGACTGTCGAAATGACGGCTTGGAACCAAAGGAGACGGGCTATGATGTGCGTAGATATCTCTTACGATGTAATGTTCGTCAGCGCGTGTTCTCTAGCGCCGAACAAGAGAGTGATGGCCAGCCCTACAACGACAGCGCCAGCAATAGAGGCAACAACGCGGAGGTTACGGAAAGAATACGGACCGTAGAACAACATGCGCTGACGAGGGAAGGCGCTGCTGATAGCTTTTTATTGGTGATGGACAATACGCACTTGTGGAGACAGAAGAATTTCCCACAAGTAATGGGAGCAGGTTGCTGCCGCTGGCGAGGAGGCAATTGAATGTCGAGTCGGTAGGTGGTGCACGCCTTGATGAGGACAGGGAGACTCAGTGCTAGGGCAAGATACGGATGAGGATACTGCTGACGTATTGACATTCTTGAAATATGTCCTCCCAATGTTCCTCAGAGTCAAACATTTGGGTGTAAGCAGGCTGGATGACATAGGCGGCCAAGCCAAGAGTAACCAGGGCGGAGATCATGATGGAAAAGTAGCACTCCTTGGGTGACAAGCAGTGTGGACGGCGGCCGTAGGTAGATTGACGGGAAAGGACTAAGCGCTTACGACGGCAGTGATGAGGTAAATGGGGGGGAGCCAGCAGAGTGGATTGCAAACATGAAAAACTCTTGAGCAGGAGGGAGAATGACCTTGAATTGGGTAATTCTGCAGTGAAGGTAAGCTATGACGTATCCAAACAGGGCGATTGACACCAAGACAATGAGGAGCTGAAGAAGTTTGAAGAGAATGGAGAGCGGACTCTTGTCGAGTTTTGGTAATGGTGGTATTATTTCTGTGCTGGGAAATGAGAGAGAGTGGATGTAGGGAATAGGTGAAGATGAACTGAAGGAGGAGGAAAACGATTTGAGTGAAGGAAAAAAAAGGACTGGGTTGAAATTAAAAAAAAAAAAAAAAAAAAAAAAAAAAAAAAGACAAGTGATAACTTAAAAGCCAAGGACAACAGGCCAAGGACAACAGGCCAAGGCATCTTCGATTGCATGAGTCCATTTTTACCGAGTAAGAAAAACTAAGTTTATTTATGGCTGTTGTTTCCGAGTCCAACTTTCAAGTAGTTTCTCCTGACCTCCTGTGTGTGCCAGTGGAGTAAAAAACGACAGCCATTTTTTTTTTTCAAAATGGGAGTTAGCCTTGCTTGGCGATTGGGTATAACTTATGCCTATTTCGGACGTATAAAGTCCAAGTGATCTTGGCAAAAACGATAGCTACATGTAGCAGCCGCTATATCATTTTCTCTTTTATTCCCTACTGTGACTGATAGGACACGGTCGGTTTGAATTTCACTGGTCTAAGTAGCATTGCAGTAGAATGCATCATAGTCAACACAGAAAAAAATAAAATTGTTGCTCACAAATTTTGGTGGGACAACCAGAACGAAAGGTCGAATAGGGTGCAGGAGAATGGGGCGGAGGAGGAAGAATCGATCATACGATTATAAGGCATGGGTATTATTGCTCCCGTATCGCGTGACTTGTGCAACGGACAGAATGCATACGAATGCGAACACCAAATGCATGGTAATGTGCTCATTTCGGATATCGGCATACGAAAAAATAACGTTCAACGGCCTGAGGAAACATATGTGCCTTAGCTTTTTTTTTATTGTGAGCTATGGCAACATAGAGACACATAAAAACGCGCAAGTACTACAAGAGATGCCTGTCGATAACAACGAACGTTGTACTTGTACCCTCGTATATGTAGAACATGAAATCTACATATTTTCCAGCACAACTGTAAGCCCATAAATGGATGCTGAAGTAAGTTGAAAGTGAGGCATGAGATCGTTCAGACATGCCGCAAATGGCCACTATATTTCGGTGTTACCTCCTTATTTTGCAAGTATCTCAGTGATAAGAGGCAAATGGACGAAACGAAGTTATTCAAAAAGAGGGGCGCGAACGAACGTAGGCGAAGCTAAGCCTTTTGAGCACACTGGTTGCTCTCAAGGTCATGAACAGCAGCCTACTTGGAGGTACCACGGGCCATTTTACGAAATATTAAACCTGCCTGCTGTACCACTCTGCTTCGAAAACTCAAGGGTACTCTCACTTAAACTAACAACGCCGTGAATGTTGCTGCGTGTTGCTGCGTGTTGCCTCGTGTCTCCAATGCTTACATGACTACAGATCGGTAGAGCATTAGTTAACGGCAGTTAGAGACCGTAGGTCCTTGTTGTAACTCAATTGAACACTAGAGAGTGCCTAAACAAAGTGTACAGGGAGTAGTTAGATGACCATAAACACCACAGATATATCGTCTCCCTCATGGTCGCGTTTTTCTTTCCTTTCTCCCAAGAACTCCTTGCAATGAGAATAATTCTGCCAAAGGGTTCACTGAGCTGAATGTCGACTGTGGAGGTCATTGGTTGAGATCAGGCGGGTGATGAGTCCTGCGGGAGAGATGATGAACGAAGCAGCATTCGTCATCAGGCTGACATAGACCTGCTAACTTGTTGGCTGTGCGTTTGTGCTATTGAAGTGGAAGGTTACAATGAGATATGGCAGGTTAGCAGAGAGTTGCGCGACAAAATACAGAAGAGGAAACAGGCAGAGGCAAGGTAGAGGTGATTAATCTATTGGTCAAAACGCACTTTGTTTAGACAAGGTTGTTCGGGAACGCATTCAAATATTATTGACAGACGTTCCGAGAAGTGTGCAGTGCGGAGATGAGTTGACGTCAAGCACCAGTGAGTGGTTGTCGGTGACGAATAGAGTGAGATACTACTCGGTGGTCGTCACCGGATGTTCTTGTGCACTGAGGACGAGGAGAGTGGTGGTTCACAAAAGCCAATGAAGAAGGGTGTGGGAACGAACAAGAAAAACGACATATAGTTGCTGTTGCAAGAAAGCGCGAGAAAGAGCAGGGGAAGGAATGGAATTGCATGAGTTGCAATAGAGAGAAGAGGGCAAGCAGAAGGGCAGGATTTTGATAGCTGCCCTCTCTTTTCATTTTTTCCGTTTTGACTCGATATAAGCATTTTGATTTTGTTTTCTTGTCTCTTACACTTTTATTCTTCCAAGTATTCATGGGCCGAAATTAGGGGAGCCTTTCAGGAGGGAAGGCTTATAGTACACCTTACACTATGAATCCAGCCCGGAGCCGGCGAAGCAGGAACCGACATCAACAAGCGGCGATTCAAAACCACAACCAGAACCAGACAATTCGGTGGAGGTAGTGGGTACTTTATCACCATACCCAGACTCGGATGAGAGCTCCAAGTGCTCGGTCGAGGTACTGGGTGCCTTGCCTCCACACCCGCCGGACTCGGACGAGAACTCAAATGACAACTGGGACAAATCCGACGGAAGCATGTTCTGCTGAACTAAACACGGCAAAAAGGATGCAGACGGCAGTGGTGAAGGCTCAGACGAGAAGGTTTACTTTGACTGGATGAAGGTCCATGAAAAGGCGGTCCAGTTTATCCAGTGGGTCCGATGATGACGACCCTTCGATATATGACGCATGAGGATTTAAAGAAGGGCCACCTTCGGGAACAAGTGAATGCACCTGTAGAGCCTGGACAGCCAAGAGGCCTTGAACTTTCTGTTAATGGCGAGAATGAAGATTATTAGGGCCTTTTCGGTACTGGACTGGTTTGATTGTCCGGATGATATTGAGTAACAAATATTGGATAGATTGGTGGATGCGCAGATTCACTTTATAAGAACTGGTCATATCAAACATGAGCGACTGGTGGAATATAGATCAGCAAGGCTCAGTAACAGTCTTTCTAGTTCTCCCTCGCCGACGCGTTCATTGAACGTTTTGAGTGAGACATAGTAGCATTTCTTTTCCTTCCATATCTTTTTGACAGTCTCACCATAAATTGCAGATTAAGATGTTACAGTTCAATGATGATCTGAAGTCCAACGTCCCATGAGGCCTAAGCCCCTAATCAAAGAGGAGACAAAGAGTTCGACGAAAAAGCAGTCCTTGAGATATAAAGTCAAAGGACGGAGTTTTCTCGCCCTCATCGCGCTCCAGTGGTTATAACTATATCGAACAAACATCATGCCTTTTACCTGACGTTTTCGAGTTACAGCCATGTACAATGGAGTTGATCCATATTTTTGGTCCCGCTCCTAGCGGGTTATTTCTTACCTTCAAATTTAAAAAATAACAAACAGTAACACAATAGGTGTTGGTGGGCGCCGCACGGTATGCGAAGAAAGCCAAAATCATGATTATGTTCGTTCTCGTTCCTTTGAACTGTCCCTGATTTTTGGCGCTTCTTTTCGCATGTGACTGTTGGTGGCTTGTGTGTTTTCATCGAACCTGCCTTTTTTTTTTTTTTTTTTTTTTTTTTTATTATTATTTCTGAGTATCCAGTTCAACCGGGCGTGCGCAGTTGTTTATATTATCTTCGCCTCACACTCTTTTTCCTCATTCACCCTCCCTCTCCTTTCCTCTCCCTCCCATTCACAACGAAATGGCCTGGCTTGTAGAAGACAACCCAACCCCCGTCCCAGCAAAGCGGTCCAACGCCAAAAGGAAAAAGGGCTCAGCCCTCAATGTCCCTACAACAAAACCCGATACCACCCCTCACAATAACAACAATAACAACTCAGATGGAGAACACGATACCACAGAGGGAGGAGACAACGACACCAAGAAAGAACTCTCGAAATCACAACGCAAGCGTGCTCGCCACCAAGCTGCATCCGCAGAAAAGTCAATGACCGAGGACGAGAAGAACTGGAACCAGGTCTCTCTCTTCAACGTCCCCGACCTTCCCTCTAACCCAGAACCCATCCTTATCTCCAAGAAGGCCGCCAAGGCCGCCAACAGGAGCGCTGCTGCTGCCAAGGGCAAGAAAGGCGGCAAGGGAGGCAAGAAGCTTCCTGGAGGCGGAGAGATTGTGGTTGCAGATTATGGAAAGATGGACGACTGGGGCTGGACTCCCGTCAGCACTGAGGGCATCATGATGGATGATATGGATGGATTCTTGTGTCTCGAGGAACTGGACGGTGTCGAGGTTGCCTACGAGGGTAGCGACGCCACAGGAAAGACTATCGTCTTTAAGGTAAACAGACAGCGAGAGCAACAACGGTATTCTCTTTGTTTACCCGAGTATGACATGGTTCTAATATTTCCTTTACTGTATAATAATGCATATCATAGCACGACGCAAAGGCCGCGGCAACAAAGAAGGGCAAGAATGTCAAGCACTCGGAACCTTTGTTCGTGGAAAATGGTGAAGTCTTTTACGATATTGATACGTTTGACGAGGAAACTCTGATCAAGCAACAGCAGGAAGGAACACAGAATACCGATGGCGATGCCGTCATGGCAGAGGTAGAAGCCGAGGGCAATGACAACGACAATCAGATGGACATTGATGAAGAGGAGAAAGAATCTGTCGCCAAGAAGGCCGAGGCGCCCGTCAAGGAGAGGAAGCAGAAGAAAGAGGTTAAGGAGCAATCCGCCAAAGCTGAGAAAAAGGAGCAGAAGACCGTTACCGCCGCTAATGGATCAGAGAAGGCCACTGAAGAGGAGATCAAGGAGGGATCCGAGGCAGCAATAAAGAAGCTGTCCAAGAAGGAGAAGGCCGCTCTTAGGGCGGAGGAGTTCAAAGCCAAACGGGCCGAGGCAAAGGCTGCCAAGGCCGCCCTGAAGGCTGAGGAAGTGCCCAAGATGGTCTGTGATCCCATGGAGGGCGTCGATCTCGGTATGTTATCCTGTCCTTGTATCGCTTCTCATTTTTGATTCTTTTGTCGTACTATACCTACATGCTAACATTAGTGTTATATATTTTCAACTCTGTTGTATGGTAGATTTCGACATTTCTGCATGGAAGGATTACAAGTTCTCGCCCATGATCGAGAACGGACTGAAGAAGCAAAAGTTCACTAAGCCCTCTCAGATTCAGGAACAGGCCTTGCCTCTGGCTTTGGCTGGACGTGATGTTATTGGTGTTGCTGAGACAGGATCCGGAAAGACATTGGCCTTTGGCTTCCCCATCCTCCAGTGCCTTGCTCAACAGGCGGCCGTTGCCAAGGAGAACAATGGCCCCCTGAATGAGACTCTCACAGCCCTCATTTTGACTCCTACTCGTGAGTTGGCCATCCAGGTCAAGGATCATTTGGTGGCATTCACCCAATTCACCGGACACCATGTGGTGCCCATTGTCGGAGGTATGTCGGTTCAGAAGCAGACGAGACAGTTGGACAGGAACCCGGCGATTGTTGTCGCGACCCCAGGACGACTTTGGGAGCTGATCTCGACCAACCCTACGTACTCTGAGAGATTGATCCAGGCAAGGTTCTTGGTACTGGATGAGGCTGATCGCATGCTGGAATCGGGACATTTCGAGGAGCTGAGCAACATTTTGAAACTGTTGGAGCGCAAGCGTGAGAAGACCAGCGATTGGGATCAACACATCAAAGCTGCCGCTGCTGCCAAGGCCGCCAACGGTTCCGATGATGACAATCAGGAGAAGAAGGACAGCAAGGACAAGGAGGATACCGTCAAGCCTACTTCGATTGCCAGGACCGACTACGAGTTTCCTCGCCAGACCTTCATCTTCACTGCGACATTATCCAAGGAGCTGTCGTTGAACTTGACCCGTAAGAAGAACAAGGCCAAGTCTGCCGAGCAGTCAACGGAGGGTACCCTCGAGGATTTGATGGAGAGGATCGAGTTCCATGACGAGTCGCCAGCCTTGGTCAACGTTGGCTCTGAGAAGATTGTCGCATCGAAGCTATTGGAGGCCAAGATTGACTGCTTGACAACCGAGAAGGACTTGTACTTGTACTACTTTGCCAAAAAGTACCCCGGCCGCACTCTGGTCTTTGTGAACTCGATCGACGCCATCCGTCACTTGGTTCCAATGATGCAGTTGCTCGGGATCGAGGCTCTGGGAATGCACGCTCAGATGCAACAGCGTCAGCGTCTCAAAAACCTAGACCGGTTCAAGTCGAATCCCTTTGCATTCATGATTGCCTCGGACGTGGCTGCTCGCGGTTTGGATATCCCTTTGGTCGATCATGTTATCCATTATCAGGTGCCTCGCTCCGGTGATATCTACGTTCATCGGTCTGGTCGTACTGCTCGTGCCGAGAACGAGGGTATTTCATTGTTGATCTGTGGACCTGACGAGGTCCAGCTCTACAGGAAGATGTGTGTCACTCTCAAGAAGGACCAGACCGGAGGCATCCCTGATTTCCCTGTCGACCGTGGAGTCATCACCGAGATGAAGAAGCGCGTCGCCCTTGCCAAAAAGATTGATGAACAGGAGCATCGCGTCCAAAAGGTATGTTGTATTCATTTCTCGCTAATGCTGATTAAATGTGGTACGAATACTCATATGTTAATTATTTCTTCCTCTTCTTTTTCAAATCTCTATAGTCGGCCCATCAAGACGACTGGATGTTAAAATCCGCAGAAGCAATGGATATTATTCTTGACGAGGACGTCCTCAACGCTGCCCCCAAGTCCTCAAAGAACAAGAGTGGTGATGACGAGGACAACTCTGCGATGACGGGCCGCAAGAACAAGATCAAGGCCATGCGTGCAGAATTAAAGGCCATGCTCCAGACAAGAATGATGCCCCAGGGTGCTTCTGCCAAATATATTACCTCGGGTGCCATCCGGGATCTCGCTGATCGATTGAGGGATTCTGCGAACCATAACCCCTTGATGCCTGCTCACATCAAGTCCACCGCTTTGGAAGATATTAAGGCACAGAAGAAGTCTACTAGGAAGAAGGCTGCTACTACTCCTACCACCAACACCGTATAAACACACAAGCATAGCATTTTTAATAACACTGCATTCACACACTTTTCATCATTTTTATTTCCCTTTTGTTTTTCTTTATTATGGCCATCATACGGCCTGTAAAAGTGCTTTTAAAAGAGGATGCACAAGGTTTGAACGGAAGGGGGGAAAAGAAAACGTTTAAAAAGGGTTCAAAAAAAAAAAAGAAAAAAAATAACGAGGCAATCTACTCCTCTTCCTCTTCGTCTTCGTCGTCATCACCGGCAGCAGCCTCCAGCTCATATGTCCTTGTGAGCAACTGAGCCATAATGGAGACGTCACAAGCAAGACCTAAAAATGGATGCGACAGCAGCTCACTGGCACTTGGTCTATCTTCTCCCTCGCCTGACGTACACACTTCCACGAACGATTGGCATCTCTTGGATGCCAGTCCCTGATGCTTGATCGCTGGCAATGCTCCACTTGCTATCAAAAACATGGCCTAATAGTCGCAAAAACATAGATAAGCACCTGTTAGATCGTTTCATTAAGCCGGTAAAAGAGCAATAGCTCTGAGTGCAAAAATACACAAGAAACTTACGCGAAGTGGCGGCTCGTGGAGATATGGTGGCTCGCCCTCGATCATCTCGCGCATGACAATCCCCAAACTCCAGACGTCGACACGAGTTCCATAATTCCAACCCTGAATGACCTCGGGCGCCATCCAGTAAGGTGTTCCGACCACAGAGTTCCTCCTGGGCTGCTCTTTGGTCAACTGTACCGAGTGTCCGAAATCTGCCAATTTGACTCGTCCCTGGGAATCCAGCAAGATGTTGTCACTGCGAATATCGCGGTGGATCCGGTTCTCCTCGTGAAGGTACGAGATGGCCTCCAGAATATCCTTGGCAACTCTCGCCATATGACACTCCTGCAAAAGTCCCTGATCCGGGTGACGCTGACCCTTATAGGGATTGATCGCAATCACGTCCGCGAGGGAAATGTCCATACGCTCCATGACCATCCAGAGCTCCGTTGACGACAGGTGACAGTCCACAAAAGCGACAATATTGTCGTGGTGACTTGCCTTCATCAGCTCCAGTTCGTTGCGGATCGTCTTCATCTTGGCCGTCACCGTCTTGGCAATCATCTTGATCGCAACCAGTTGGCCTGACGAGCTCTCTGTAGCCGAGAACAAGAATCCAGACTCGCCCTCTGCAATCTTGACAATCTCTCCGTACAACTGGTAGGGATCCTTGGGCCTGGGCCGGCTGAGAAGTGACTGGAGCCCATACTCTTCAATAAAGGAGATATCCTCCTGGTCCTCTGCAGTCCAGTCCTGAACAAGGTTCGACTCTGTTACAGTGTTCGTTGCCTCAACCTCTTGCGCCTTTTCCTTTGCGGATGAAGAACCATTGGAGATAGTAGCGTCCCCTGGTCCCTTGGCCAGTGGAGATGAGCCCACGGGTTCCAGAGCATACTTTCGCAGCAAATCGTCCGACAAGGTAGGCATAAGTTTTTGGCGCTTTTCTTCTTCCTCGCGAGAGATGGCTCCGCTCACATCCGGAGGCGTTCCACCAGCTGCACGGTCTCCATTCTCCAATGCTGCGTCGACATGGGCTGGGGTGGGGATGTTGACGTACATGCTCTTTACCGATTTTCGTCGAAGGTGATGAGGAGTCATGATGCTAGGAGAGGCCGAAGTGCTGCCAGAGACGGGTGGCGACATGGGTGAAGGACCAACAGTGCTCTTGGTTGCCTGAGGGATGGTAACGATGGTAGGAGACCGTTCCTTGAAATAAGACGAAATAGGCAAAGGGTTCGAGTCCGTGGGCGCACGCATGGGTCCTGGAACAGAGTCTGGCTTGCGCAAAGAAGTGGAAGGAGATGCGGCGACTTGTGTAGGGGTAGAGGGGGCCGACACAGAGGTGGGCGACTGGGTAGGTAATGGCTGACTGGGTGTTGTTGCTGCACTATCTCGGTCTTCGTGATGAGTTGTGGATGTTGCAGTCGCTGTCGTAGTCTCTGATCCATCCGAAGCGCGCTGATGAACTTTGGGTGTGGAACAAGTTGAATCTGCGGTCCGTGTCCTAGATGAGGCATGCGATTCTGCACTCTCCCTTGGCGAAGGTTTCCGTGCATCCCGTCCCTCGCTTAATGTGGCTCCTGCGGAGTGATTCCGGGTCCGTGAATAGTCTTGAGGCGTCTCGTCTGACTCTCGAACAGATCCCATACTAAAATTGGTTGGCGTCTTTGGCACAGATCCAACCATTGTTTTGGCGTCCCAACTGTCGCTATTTGTCCGTGGTGCTGGTGATGGTCGACCGGTCGTTGGGAAATTGAGCTTGTTGGCCTGGGGAGACTCGAGTGGGTTGCGCCCGGCAGGGTTGAGACTGGAGGTGCGACGAGGATTGATGGTCAAATCTGTTTTGGGTGTCAATGAATATCCTGATTGGTCTTGGCGTGATGGCCGGGTGTCAGGACCTCGAGGTACGACTCCAGGAGCACTGGTGAGGGCAGAAAGAGGGGTATTATTTGGCTTTGGTGGAGGAGGTGGTGGTCGTGATGGGGGAGGCAACTCCAGATCGTTAAGTTGCAGCTGCATCAATTTCCTAAGTGCCTGGGGGTGTTGCTTGACCTCCTGCTCGGTAATTCCCTGCTCCTTTAGTATTGCCATCCATTCATTTGGCAGGCCCTATTGCAAAGACAAGCAGAGGCGAGACGGGCAAAGGAAAGAGTGAGCAGAGGGGGAAGTGAAAATATTTTGGTTAGAATGGTGTGCGGTGTTTGTGTTTGTGAGCACCAGGTCCACGCTCGGCAAGTCTACAAAGGAAGGGAAAAGAAAAAGAAAGGAAAAGAAAAGGAAAACAGAAAGCAGAAAACAAAAGAAAAAAGAAAAGAAAAAAAAGCGCACACAAACAAAGTGAGCAAAAAGTCTTACCTTGAGTCCAACCTTGCCACTCTGTGAGATATCGACGTCGACGTGAGCCTTGTGCTGAACGTTGTACGGCCATCCGATCTTGTGCTCTGAGATGATTCGGTGTGCGCAATTGGAGGGAGTCGAATGAAAAAAAGAAAGCAAGGGAGAAGAGAAGAGATAGCATACATAACAAGAGGAATAATTCAAGGGAAGAAGCAAAGCAAGCTATTAGTAATTCTTTCTACTTCATGTTTACAGACATAAACAAACAAACAAACAAACAATAGCAGAAAACGAGATGATGACATTGAAGAAAAAGAACACAGATGATGTATTACCTTCGGAAGAGAGGTTTGGATTAAGCATGGGCTGGTGTCGTGCGGTGGGCACGAGATGAGGGCTGATGCAGGTAGTGTCGAGGGGATCGTCGGTGGGAACTTCGTTCTGCCAAACATCGGGGATGCCCATAAACTTGCGGCGTTCGTGGTTGTATTCGACGTGGATGCCGTGCTCGATATCGGTGGGTTCGCCAATGTTGACAATCTTTTTGGCGTGGGTATGAGTGTTCTTGTTGCGACCGGGGGACCACTGAGCGAGACTGGAGGAGGACTGGTTGGCGTGGAGGTATGCGGCTCCTCGTTGCTGGTGATGTTGGTTGGGTGCGCTACTGGCGAAGGAGGTGGTGGAGACGTTCCTGTTGTTGGTCAAGGAAGATGCTCTGTTGCGGTGGTATCCCTGGAAGTGCCCCGTTGTTGAGCTTGCTGGGGACGAGCGTGCATTGTTGTTGTTGTTATTGGAGTATCCCTTTGACTTTGAGCCGGGATTGTTATGGTTGTTGTTGGGCAGGTACCAGTCTTCGGGCTTGGAGCCGTGGCCGTGGATCGCGCCCTCGGACGACATCTTTTGGCCCATATTGGAGTTTCTTCTGTTTTCCTTTGCTGTTGTTGTTGATGTTGTTGCTGCTGCCGCTTGTTGCTTTTTATAGATGAAGAAGGTGTGCAAAAACGATGATGGATAGAGATGAGCGAGAATGATTGAGAGTGCGGGTAAAGGTGTGGGAGTGTGAAGCAGTGAGAGCAAGAAAAGAAAGATTGGGAGAGAGAGGGTGAGGATGAAAGTGAAATAGTAGAAATAGATAAATGGGGTATATGCGTGAAAGGATGATGAGCAAGAAAGATGAAGAAGGGATGAAAGGGAAAGGGAAGAAGGAATGGGTGGATGGGTGAAAGAGACAGGGGAAAGGGAAAGGAGAGATGGTGGCGGAGGGAAGGAGGAGCTAAAGAAGAAGAAAAAAGAGGAGAAAATAAAAGGCCGACCCAGGAACACAACAGAAAAAAAGACTTCCTCGACAGGGCGACAGAGCGGAGGGAGAGTAAGAAGGAGACACTCCTGACTCGCTGCTGGCGACAACCTTAACGTCGTCTGAATGTCTGTCCACAGGCAACACGAACCAATCGTACAAAAGAGCACAAGTACAAAACAAAACACACACTCACACACTTTTCATTCCTTTTTTCTCTCTGTTCCTGGAACATATAGCACCTCTGTCTCGAGTGTGTGTCTCACTGGCAGAAAAAAAAGCCAAAGGTGACTGTTTCTTTCCACTTCGTCTGTAAACACCAAAAAGAACGCAACTGACACGCGCTCTCTTTCCTTTTCCTTCTTTTTTCTTTTTTCTTTTTTCCTTTTTCCTTTTTCCTTTTCACGTTTTGCGTTGCTATTCTCTCTTTCACACCACACTACCCTCTCGACCCTTAGACTGACCCTGGACGAACAACGGACACAACGAACTCTTGCACGCAAAAAGGAACAAGAAACCACAGGAACAACACATAAAAGGAGATTCACAATGTCGACATTCTTTCCAAAGGAGGCTCCACCAAGGGCACATCTCTACATGAACCACTACTCCTTCAACTCACCAAAACAACTCCACAGCCGCTGTATCACAACTCACCCCTTTAACCACAAAGTAATTAATCAACAGTACGATCATACTCTAGGCAAATAAGGCGACAGGAAAGAGCGCGGAGCAAAGCAGAACTCTCACTAATCAATGGAAGATACAAATCATATTAGATTCAAGTCTTTCTTCCAACCAAACTCTCACCCGCGATCCAGTCAGCGCTCACGGAAAAGCTTCTGAACGAAACCTCGATCTATTACCATGCCCACGTTCCACTCTCTCTTCTTCTCACCTCAAACTTTATGCAATACATCCGGAATGGTAAGCGCCCGGTTAGTATGCTGTGTTGCCCTTTTCTTTTACCTCAAACTGGACAGAAGAAAACTAACACATTCTTGTGAATCAACATTTCTCTGCAGGCATGATCGCGCTATCAGTGCAAGGCGGGATTGACACTCACGACGTTGTATGCCTGGATGGGAAGGGTATGGCGCTTGGGGCCGTGTTGGTTTCTGGGTGCAGCTGGTATTCATCGAGTAGAAATATTTTTTTCGGAACAAAAAAACGAACTCACTGTTGGTACTTCTTACCATGAAATAGGGAGACTCGTTCTCAATGTAACAAAGGATTCCTATGAACAGCTCGGACTTTCAGGAAAACCATCGGCATTCCACCAGGATCGTCAACGCTATGGTATCCACAAATTACACGAGAAGGATCGATTTAATTAGTATGATCAGCACTGGCGTGCATTAAGAGAGAGAGAGAGAGCATACGTTAACGCTGGGTTTCTTCCTGTACTCATTGTTTTTGTAGTCGTGGAGATTGAACTAAACAAGCCAGCAATGGTTCCAGGGAAACCAGGATTCGAGAGGATAAAGTGGTGCTTTGAGAATACCTTCACGGCTCAATTCTCTATGCTATTCGCCAGCGTCGACCCACAAGGTACAATATCACGCCAACTGCACAGGACATAGGAAGATACTTCAACCTTATTCTGGTTATTTTTCGCTGACCACACTGATTGACATATACACTTCTGAACTCACAACTAGGTGTGTCATTACCACTCGAGTTTCCGGAATCGGCGCGGGCGACATCAATGACATTCAATATTCAATCTTCCTCTCTCAATAATATTGTCATCCCGGACGCAACTCCTATCCGGACCATCGGAAAGAACGACCTTCGCTGGCGAAGATCAGTTTCGGACCTCTACGAGTGGATCGGCCTCGCCTCCATGCAGTCTGATCGGTACGCTATTTTTCGATTATTTTTACTTTGGCATTTCTTTTTGACGCCGATTTGTGTCTTTCTTTGCTTCACGTTCTTTTGTGCGCCTTTTAAACACTTCCAACATTGACACCGCTGTCATTACTTTATTCTCTAGAATTATGTTTGGCGACAACATTGATCCATTTTTATGCGTATATTCTCCTCCAACACCTACAACAACAGATGAGCAACAGGATCTAAAGCCGTCTTCTGGTTGTCTTATTGAAATCTCAGGACTCATTCCATCTCAGGGCATTGTCAGGATATTGGAGGCACTTCGGTAATGCCATGTGTCTCTACATACACATTTCTTCGCTTTGCTTGGGTATCACTCGACTGATAATAGCAACGACTAATGACTTTTCTATCCGCAATACGATAATTCTTTCTCCATCTCTAGTTCTCTGTTGGATAGTTCCAACCTGACGCTGTCCTCAGCACAAAGATGGGCTAACATGACTGTCTGGGGCTTCCAGGACTCTCCGATCTCTTGGATAGGCAGAGAACATGGACACCTGGTCTCGGGCGAAAACATGTACTCGTTCTTCCTGTGGCCTTCTTCAGGCCCCTCTCGGCACTCTAAAGCCCACCTCGACCAAGGCGTGTACGTCTTGCTCGAGAACGTAGCAGCCCACGACGCCCATTCTTGATTATCAAACATGAGTGCAGAGTCTGGACCTGATTAAAACTGGCTCATGATTCTTCCAAATCAATCTTTTTTTCTTTTTTTTTCTTTGCTCTCCCTTGTACACAGGGTACTTTCACAACGATGGCGGAACAAATGTAGAACTTCAACTTGTTGTTCAAGCAATGGGATCAAGGAATAACACCCGAATGAAGAAAACAGGAAGCGCTTTTGCCTTTTTTTTTTTCCTTCCCCCCCCTCCCCCCTCCCCCCCCTTTTTTTTTTTTGTAAACAAACGCGGCGCACTTCGTCCTGTTCACATATCTAAGCTTTAGCTCGCTCTTCTTTGATGCTCCTCGCTCACTCTCACGCTGTTTGTTTCTTGCATTTTTCGGTCCTCTGCACATGCTCTAGTGGTGCATGTACATTGCATTTTGATGACAACGCCTTGCCTTCATCTCTCTTTGATAATTCATGCTTTGTGTTAGCATCCTTCTGAGCTTCGAACTGGCCGTTGTATCGTCTTCGTACTCCTTTTTTCCCCCTTTTCTCCTTAGTTACGTTTTCCTCTGAATTTTCGATCAGAATTCCATCAACAGCAGAGCAAAAACGCCCATGGATCACTTCTACTAAAAACGACAACGTCATTTAGCAAATGATTCAAGGACATTCGATCAGATATGTGGCGGATTCTCTCAGGGTCTCGATCGGTTCCGCCTGAAACATACTCAAGGAGTACGTGGAGAACATCCAGCCATCAAAACTAGGCCGACCTAACCAAGCTCTCTCCAAGGACAAAAGGGGTTCTTACTTTTCGTTTTCATACTGGCCAACTATTGATACCTCATGACACTCAGCGGTCGGCAAACGAGAGTGGAAAAGAGAAGGGGAAAGAGACTGTGAAAGAGAACTGATTTTAAGATCCCTTTTCTTTTCTTTTTTATACTTGTCCGATCACGATCAACCATGCAGAACAAGCAATAATGAGCCAAATGATCTATTCTTTTTTTTTTTTTAAAAAAAAAAACAGAGGTATGTGGCGTGGATATGACAGAAAAGGAGCTGCTTGCTTCGATACTCGTTCACGCAAAACATAAAAACAAGTAAAGAGACAACTTCGTTGAGCCAAAGCGAGCGCCGCTCAGTGATCTGTTATTCGCCCTTTTGTGCAGTCTTTTATATTGGCAGTAGCTATCACGGCCAGACGCTTGCGAGAAGGAGAGAGAGGGCGGGATGAAAACTAAGGGAGCGCTAGAAAAAGGGCAAGGGTGAGATCAGGTACGAGTGAAACAAACAATCATCTATCAGTCTCATTTCTACTGATGAAATTTGGCTACAACACACAGACCACCTTGTCAGTTGTGCCGATTTACAACCGCCCTCCTCTTCTCTTTCCTTTCTTCTTTCTTCTTTCTTCTCTCTACTTTTCGCCTCCTTCTTCTTGCAAGAACTCGTCCTCGCCTCCTTCCTTCTATTTCTCAACAACATTCTATCTTTTCCCCATCCCCGCCGTACCAACACATCTTGTACACAATTCAATACTCATTCAATCTCCTTCAAAGGGTCTTCCACTGTTCAACGCCCTTCTCCTTCGTTGAGTCATTCTTTACCCTCTTTTTCTTTTTTTTTTTTTTTTTTTTTTTGCCTGATTTTTTTATTCAAACGCCTCGATTCCCTGTACCATCAAATAACGCTAGGAAAGAGTCATCTTCCTCCTTGTTGCTTTGCCTAAGTAGTAACATCGACACACCGCCAACAACTTGTTAAGGCACAGGTCATCATCCACACTCGTTGTTCTTTTCCATTATTCGTCCCTACCGTTAGACCACAATGTGAACAGCGCTGCTCTCTCAAGGTATGGCTAGCATTTACTGGTGTTCTCTATGCACTGTTTTGGATCCTAAACTGGCTTGAGTGGACATAGACTGATGAGAAAAGCCTTTCACTGTGGTTCGCTTCAATCTCCTGCCCACTGCCATGTTTTTTTTTTCTTTTTTCATTCACACTCTCTTGTCTTTTTTCAAGCCTTGTTTTTAATCTGCTTTTTTCCTCTCGTCCGGTCTTTTTCTATCTTCTCTCGCACCCTTTTTCTTCTTCTCTCTCTTTCTTCCTTTCTCTTCATGCTTTCTGGGCTTCAGTGGTTGCAAGGTCAGAGACAGGACGAGAGGGGAACAAGAATAGAAGACAAGGCAAGAACAATAACAATAGGAGAGGCAAATGTCAAGAGGCAGACTAGCCCAATCTAACAAACCTTATCAACAGTGCGGCGGCGTCTCTTTTTTTTTGCCCTTATTACTCATGCACTATATTTTTTCCTCCCCGAGAGAAAAATTGGCGAACACAAAACAAACAAAAATGTCCAAAGAGCGACAAAAAAACAGTTCCCAGTGCCTCTCTTGGCTGGCACAGTTGACACATTTTGAAAACAATGCGGCGTCTCCCTCTTTCTCTTTTTTTTCTTTTCCTTTTTTTTTTTTTGCCATATTTGCTCGGCTCTCATTCCCTTTCATCTCTTTCTTCTTTCCTCCTTTTCCTCTTCTACTCTTTACCTCCATTCACCCCATTCTTTCACCCTTTCACCTCGAGCACCCTCTTTCCTTCCGTCATATTGATACATTCGAAATGGCTACTACCGAGCCTCCCCTCTGCGTTGCCTCCAACAGCGATTCTGTCTTCCTTGCCACCTTCGACGACTCACAAGCGTACAGGAGCAGACCCCCTGCGGTCATGCTCTATAAGAGTCAAAAGAACCCAACCTCTTTGGCATCGATTCAATGGACATACGTAAGCTCAATCCTTGTCAACGGGCCCACCTCAGGCGCTCTGCCAATCGACAACAACGGGTATTGGTGTGCCGCGGATGACAGCGGTGCATTTGCAATTATATCTGGGGCCAAGGCTATAAAGTCATGGTATTCGAATCCCTTCAAAGCTGAGTACATCAATGGATTGTTGTACACCCCTCCTCCACCTACAAACTCCAACTCCGGCGTTACCATCGGAGGTCCTGGTCTAGGCGTTGGGTTCAGTAATGTGGATACAACCGGTACCTATCCTTGCTTCACAGGAAAATGCAGTGGCTACTTGTACACGCTGCCAAGCGCAGCAGCAGGAGCTCCATCGAATTTTGTGCTGGCTTTGTATAATTCTTCGGGGTACTCTTTCGAGGTGCTTGATCGAACAGCCGAGAAGTTCACCACTCTTACTTTAGTGAGCACCGATGTAAGGCAAAAAACAACTATGAGTTTTTTATTTTCCTACAAAATATAAAGTTTTTCACTCTATTTTTTTTTTCTTTTTTCATTAGACCCCCGCTCCTAAAGGATTTGGATATACCAACAATAAGCTTGTAACGGTAACGTCGTCTGGAGGACAAACAATCAGCCTGAATTCACAAGGCCTACCTCCACAAGGCAACGGAACTTCGACTAGTCTCAACTTGGACGCAAGTGTGATGAGCGAGTGCGGGGTAATTAACCGAGGCATGTACGCCAGCGTTAATGGCCTCTCTTACTTTTCCTGCGCGGTAAGAACCTTCAGATAAGGGAATGACCTTCTTTGATATATTGACACAACTGGAAAATCAAAACAAATTACAAGAAAGAACTAAATCTTTCTCTACCTCCCTTAGTCAAGTGGGAAACGTCTCGTTTTTTCAACAGATGGTAGTACGGTCACCAAGGTGACAACGGTCAATGAACGGACTGACGCCACCCTTCAAGGCGTTGTCCCAGTCCCAGGACCCAATGGTGGCCCATCTACCTGGGCGTTGGCATACAGTACCCAAGCTGGAGGTCTCTACGGCCTAATGATGTCAGGCGCCTGGGAGGATCAAAAGGCAGCGAGTACGAAAGCAGGTATCATTGGTGGTGTTTGTGCCGCCATCGTTATTGTGCTTGGTATCGCCGGCTTCTTTTACTGGCGCCGCAAGAAGCAACAGCGAGAGGCAAGGAAGGCCGAAGAACCTCAGCATGTCAATACCAAGTTAGAACCTCTTGACGGAATTGCTCCTCCCCCTCCTACTCCAGGCAATTACGAGGTCAACGGATCCAGCAACGCACCCATCTTGGGATCACCATTTCCATCTCTTCCACCAGGCTCTCAAGGTCAACCTCAACCCCAGCACCAGTCTCAGTCATACCTTACGCAGTATCCTCAGCAAATCCCCCTGCAAGTCCCTCAACAATTTCCTCAGTTTCCTCAGCAGTTCACTCAACAATACCCTCAGCAGTATTCACAGCAGCAATTTCCACAGCAATTTCCCCAGCAATTTCCTCAGCAAGGTCTCCACCCTGGTCAGATGTATGGCGCCTACCCAGGACAACAACAACCTAGCCCAATCTTTAATACAACTCAGCTAACTCCCTCCACGTCGTCACAGTCCTTCAATGTTCCAACCCAACCCTATCAGCAACAACCTTCGCCCTTGACAACAACTTCAACTTCAACTGCAGCTACAAACACGCCCAGTTTCAATGCCAACGCCAATTCTGCCCAGCAACTCCAGGATATTCAGTTCTCGATCCATCCAAGAGCAAACGTTACCGGCATGGTCGGCGGAGTTAATTCGCAGACTGCCAATGCAACATCAACCTCTACTTCTACTCAACCTCCCATTGAACAACTTTAGAACCACATCTATTTTGCGGAAGATACTGTAATATCAATAATGAAGTGTCTTATAACTTTTTCTCCCCTTTTCCTCTTGCGAAACAACTTCCTCTGCCCAAAGACCTTGCTTCTTTCCCTTCCCCCACTGTCATTTCACTTAATCCCTCATTCCATATCTCTTCTCCCACCATGGTTGAGCTTCCTACTGTATGCGCCTCTCCTGTCGCTCCTTCTCAAGGGCGAAAAAGATCTTCTAGCTTTCCCTATCAGACAGGCACTATCAGATTAAGGATGATGGGGAAAAGAGAAAATTTTGGTGTAACTTGTTTTTCTGAATTTTGTTATTTTAATGGGAGTAGTCAGAATAAAGAGTAATGTGGAAAAGCAAAGACGCCTACCAGAATAGACGCTTTTTTTTGACCAGCTGACTGTTAAAAGGGTCCATTTGACCTGACTGGCCTAGAGTGGCCGTCGTCTTCAAAAGACGCCAGGCTTCCAGGCCCTGTAGTTAAAGGCGACATTGTTCAAGCAAACTAAAGCAATGTCTTAACCTTTTGAGCTGTTGTCAGGCACCAAGCACTTAGACACATACATTTATGGATTGAACAGCAATGCACACAATAAAGAATAGCCAAGGAAGCAGGGCCATGGCTGCCATTACCCTTACTCGCTCACTCCCTCTTTCCCATTTTCCTCTTGTACTGTTTTTCTCATCTACTCTCATTGTCTTTTATCCTCCCCTTATACTCTTGCTGTCTTATTCTTTTCTTCTTTGCACCTTTCCTCACTCCCACCATTAATCCGTAAAAGGAATATAGACGAAAGAAGAAGAATTAAAGAGATAAGGATAGAGACTGACATAAAGAAAGAGAAGGGAGAGGAAAGGTATGGTGTCGGCTTGCTTTGTACATGCTCTTTAACAGCGTCCCTTGTAAACTGTCGACTGTGGCCCTATGTCCTCCTCCATATGTCTGCCTCTCTTCATTTCCTCCTCCTTCCTCACCCTCATTCTCTTTCTCCTTCAATTTCTTTGTTGCAGAATTGACAAAACGATAGAGAAGGAAAGAGAAAGGTGCCAGAACCGGGCATTCCACCCTTCTCCATCTCCCCTTTTCTATTTCTTTTTTCTTTTTTCTTTTTCTTTTTTCTTTTATTGTTCTATCCCTGTTCCTTCCTCCATTCTTACACATACCCCTCCCACCTCCCCTCCCCTCCCCTCCCCCTTTCATTCACTGGCCCTTTCTCTTTCTCTTTCTCTCTCCCTCTTCATTTCTCCATCCTCTTGGGTACATTCCGATCCTTGCCGTCTACACATCCATTGTCATCATGTTTTCTCTTACATCCTTTGCTTTATTGAATCCTTATTCGTATTTTCACACTATACACATTCTACCTTCCTTGATTTTGGATCTTGTACTCGACTGCCACCATCTCGCCTTATTACTCTCTGCTTTTAAACTAAAAAAAAAAAAGCGAGTGAGCTGTGGTGATTTAGAGCGGCTTAGCTTCAGATGGCCATTTGACTTTTTTACGCGTTTGCCTGCGAGTGTTTGAAAAAGCATCTTTCTTTCCACAATACAAGCAGGTAGGCACTACACCCTTTTGACCATTGGTAACAGTAGTAACTTCTAGTCTTTGGAGAATAGCTATTGATATAAAGCATCTTTCTCTCCACAACATTACAATTTTAAGAAGGGATATACACATATATAGTAGCCGCCAAAATCCTTCAAATGTTTTCTTATTTTTCATTTTACACGTTTTTTTTCTAAGCCTTAATGAAATGCTGTAATGATTGGACCCCCGATCACCTTAATTAGATAAATAGACAACTGTTACCAAAATACAAAGACAACTCTTCCTTCCACTCCTTACAAAAGTTGCATGGTAGCAAAGGTTCACAACTCCACCAACCAGACCCCAGAAAACGCAACACAATCCCCAGAACACGCAACACAATCCCCAGAACAACCAGCACAAACCCTAGACTCCTTCAGCTCTTCAGAAACCTCATCTAGCACCTCCTCCATCCCCTCACCCTGTCTTCCACCCATTGACACATATTTTATCACTGACTTTTTATCGGAACTTACCATTATGACCGATGACAACCTCGCCACCATCATCGAACTTGGCACAACCTCCAAACCCGCCAAGTACGACGGCACTCGCGATGGCTTCAAATGCCTTGCTTGGCTAAAGGAGGTATAATGCTACTTGATCATAAAGAACGTACCCAATAGAAAACGCACCATCCATGCCGTCAACCTCCTCAATCAAACCTCCCTTCTATGGTGGGAATCACTCAACATTTACAACACCTGCGACTACTCCACCTTTACAATCCTGTTCAAGAAGGTATACATACCTGACAGATTTCTCAAGCAAGTGCGCGGCCTTTTCAATGCCAAGCTTACCACTAACCTGGCCGAGTGGTAGAGTTCCACTCTAACATTATGGTGATTTTAAGTGGCTTAGCTTCTAAAGGCCGCTTTGACTATTTTACACATTTGCCTGCGAGTGTTTGAAAAAGCACCTCCTTCCACAATACAAGCAGGTAAGCACTATATAATAGTATTATAAACTGCCCTCCTATCTCCGCGGTCGCGCTTCCTATCTAACCACCCTTTATCTAATCACCTTTCCCATCTAACCACCGCCCCATCTATCCATTTCTAGCCTTTCCTTCTTATTTCTAGTATTCTCTTGTTCCCTCTGCCATTCTTGTTTCTTTCTATCTTTGTATTCAAACTCGCTTACTCTGTTGCTATTACATGGTAGCAAAGATAACATCGTTTCCACCTTTTTGATTCATCTATTCCCTTACACTGTTAATCCTCTTTCTTTTCTCTTAATCTCTTTTCTCCCTTGTACTATTTTTTTTATCATGTCAGACGTACTCAACTCTCTTCTCAACGGCATTGATCCTGAGCGTCAGATCGCTATTCTGTCAAGAGACAAGATCGAGCTAAGGCTTGTTCTTGTGACTTTGCCCATCTAACAAGTATAGAAGAACTCTTACATAGTAAATTGATAGTTCTTTACTTGGTATCGCCAAATACAGTGGATTCCAAAACTGTCCAAATGTTTTCAACTTTTGCCTTTCATTATCTTTTACTCAATAATGGCATGGGCGACCAGATCTTTCTAGACCTTGGTAAACTTGTGTGTCATTCTTGCGTGCAACAGCAGAAGGTAGGACCAGTGAAAGCAGGGACAAGAGACGAGGATTGAAGCAGTGATGATTGATGTTATTACTATGGTACATCTATATATACAAGGGAGTAACTAGGTTTCTAGGTCTAGTATCATAGAAGAGTCAGAGGTGAATAAGAGTGATGAGAAATGACTAACTAAGGTGGACTTTAAACCTAATATGTTGCACCTTCCCCTCTTAAAAAAAAATCCTATCTCCTAAGGCCATGGTCATGCTTGTACTTATTGAGGATCGTCTTGCAGTGAGCCAAGTGATCCTCAGGTTCCCATGTCCAGTCTTCTCGCGGGAAACCTTGCCACTGAACAAGGTACTCACGCCGCCTATTGTTAATCCTGTGCTCCGCTATTCCTTCGACCTCATACTCTTCCTCATCCTCGACGATCTCTGGTGGTGGTCGTGCTGGTGTTCGCGATCCGAGTGCTGGGGGTGATGGGTAGTAGTGGCGGAGTCGGTCGACGTGAAAAACTGGATGGATCTTCATAGTGGGAGGCAGGTCAAGGCGGAAGGAAACCGAAGACAACTGTTCAACAATGGAGTGGGGACCAGCAAAACGAGCGAGGAGCTTTTGTGAAGTGCGGGTACGGTCAGCGGGAAGAGTGATGTTCTCGAGGTTGAGAAGGACCTGATCGCCAATCTTGAAGTCATGGTCGCGGCGACGGGTGTCTGCGGCGGTAACTTGTCGCTCCTGAGCAGCAGCAAGGGCTTCCTTGGCCAGAATGAGAGCTTCGCTCTGTGATCGTACAAAGTCGTTGACCGCGGGATTAGGACCGGGGGATGGGGTCAGCAGGGACATGGGGACATTGGGATGGTTGCCAGTGTTGAAAAAAAATGGTGTAACGCCTGAGGAGGTGTTGATAGCGTTGTTGACAGCAAACTCTGCCGCAGGGAGGAGAAGATCCCAGTTGGATTGACGTTGGTCGACAAAGGAGCGGAGCATGGTGATAAGGGTGCGGTTGGCGCGCTCGGTCTGACCGTCTGTCTGGGGGTGGAATGCTGTTGACATTGCAAGGTGAACATCCAGCAGGCGACTTAGCTCCGTCCAGAAGCGGCTAGTGAACTTGGCATCCCTGTCGGAGACAATGGTGGTAGGGAGACCGTGGAGGCGGAAGACGTTGTCAAAAAAAATTCTTGCAACCTGTGAGGCGGTATCAGAGGTATGGCTGGCGACGAAGTGGGTCTGCTTTGAGAGTTTGTCCACGAATACCGTAACAGAGTCGAATCCTCGAGGTGTCTTGGGTAACGGGCCGATAAAATCCATTGTCACCGTCTGCCATGGTCGATCTGGGATGGGTAGTGGTTGTAGGAGGCCAGCAGGGAGCTGGTTGCTGGGCTTATTCCGTTGACATGACTCGCAAGTGCGGATGTACTCTTATGCGTCCTTGGCCATGGTGGGCCAGAAGAATCGCGACCGGAGATGACCGTAAGTCTTTTCAAAACCAAAATGACCAGCTATAGCAGAGTCATGGGCATCATGTAAAAGGGAAAGACGGAGATCGGAGTTAGCAGGGATGCAAACCAGAAAGAGATCATTGCGTTGCACACAAAGAACACCATTAATAAGAAAATAATTTTTTGGTGGGCTTCCCTGCAGGCAGCTTTCGTAGATCGGCTTAAGACGAGGGTCCGTTTCATAGCCATCTACCAGGCGCTGCCGGAGCCCGGGGTCAATCTGTACTGAGAGGGTATTCAACTCTTGATGATCTGGTCGGCGAGACAGGGCATCCGGAACAATATTGTCGGCGCCCTTCTTATACTTGAACGTAAAGTTATATTCCTGCAACAGCTCCATCCACCGAGCCTGGCGACGTGTGAGCTTGGGTTGTGTAGGGAAGTGTTGGAGGGTGGCATGGTCGGTGTAAACAATAAAATGAGAGCCATCCAAGTAGAATCTCCAGGTCTTGAGCGCGTGGACAACAGCAAGTAATTCCTGCTCATGGGTTGGGTAGTTGCGCTCGGCCGAGTTAAGTTTGCGGGAGGTGAAGGCGACGGGGCGTGATACTCCATGCTCGTCGGTCTGAAAGAGGACAGCACCGAGGGCAAATCCAGAGGCATCAGTTTCGACGGTGGTGAGTAGGTCAGGGTCGAAGATTCTAAGCACGGGTGCTTTACTGATCGCCTCCTTGAGAGTTGTAAACGCTACTTCCTATTCCTGAGACCAAGAAAAAGGAGTGCCTTCACCTAGGAGAGCGGTCAATGGTAGAGCGATTTCCGCGAAGTTAGCGATATACTGATGGTAAAACTGTGCAAGGCCAACGAATTGCTGAACATCCTTCTGCTTTTGAGGTCGGGGCCATTCACGAATGGCACGGACGAGACCGGCGCTTGTATGGATGCCATCCTTGGAGATGACGTGGCCAAGAAACTCGGTTTGTTCTTGCATAAAAGAGCATTTGCTCAATTTGGCATAGAGACCGTGCTTGCGGAGGAGCGTCAGGACAGACCGAAGGTGTTGTAGGTGCTCGGCTTCGGTGCGGGAGTAGATGAGGATGTCGTCGAGGTAGACAACAACCCACTTGTCGAGGACAGGGTCTAATACTCGTAGCATCATATTAGAAAAGGACGCCGGTGCATTTGTTAACCCAAAAGGGACCACGTTAAACTCAAAATGACCATAGCGACACCTAAACGCTGTTTTGTGGGTGTCCTCCTCAGCAATACGTTGTTGATGATAACCAGAGAGTAGATCCAGTTTTGTAAAGTAGCGGGCACCTCTGAAGCGGTCGATAAGCTCATCGATGCGGGGGAGGGGGTGGCGATTCTTCTTTGTAATGCGATTAAGGCCTCTATAGTCCACACACATACGCAAGGAACCATCTTTCTTTTTGACAAATAGCACCGGTGCACCATAGGGAGAAGTAGAGGGTTTGTGCAACTTTTGTAAGGAGTGGAAGGAAGAGATGTCTTTGTATTTTGGTAATAGTTGTCTATTTATCTAATTAAGGTAATCGGGGGTCCAATCGTTGCACCTTCCCCTTTTAAAAAACGATCCCATGGTCCTTTTTGAATGCGTTGACCAGGTCTTGGCAATTTTCCAGGTTGGCAGCTGGCTCCCATGTCTGATCCTCACGTCCGTAACCTTTCCAAGCAACGAGGAACTGGTGCTGTCGCCGGTACTTTCTGTATCGTAGAATGGATTCGACCTCGTATTCCTCGGTGCCTTCGACGACGACAGGTGGTGGTGGTGCTGGTGTTCGGCGGCCGAATGTAAGTGGTGACTCAATATAGTGGCGAAAAAGATCGACGTGAAAGATATTGTGGATGTTGTAGGAGGGGGGTAAGTCGACGAGGAAGGTAACTGGTGATCGTTGCTCCAGTAGGGTGAATGGTCCAATAAAACGAGGCTTGAGCTTGTCCGAGCTGAGTCCGCTGTCGGCTGGCATGGTAATGTTCTCTGCACTGAGAAGGACCTTGTCGCCAACTTTGTAGTCATGGTCGCGTCGTCTCTTGTCGGCTTGTCCCTTTTGATGATCCTGAGCTCGCTGCAGTGCATCCTGGGCGAAAATTAGTGCCGTTGCTTGCTGATCCAGATAGTCATGGACGCTGGGGACGTTGCTGTCAGTGTGGGAGAGGAGGGTGGCGGGGATGCGGGGATGTTGTCCAGTGTTGAGGAAAAAAGGTGAATGGCCGGTTGAGTGGTGGACGGAGTTGTTGTAGGCAAATTCTGCTGCAGGGAGGAGGGTGTCCCAGTTAGTCTGCTTTTCATCGATAAAGGCGCGCAGCATGATTCCTAGTGTCTTGTTCATAACTTCCGTCTGTCCATCCGTCTGTGGGTGATAGGCTGTTGACATTGCAAGCTTGACATCCATAAGCCGGTGGAGCTCCTGCCAAAAATGACTGGTGAATTTGCTATCGCGATCCGAGACGATTGTTGTTGGCATCCCATGATGGCGGAACACATTGTCGAAAAACTGGCGAGCAACGTCGGGGGCGGTGGCGGTGGTGGTGCTGGGAACAAAGTGGACATGCTTGGATAACTTGTCGACAAAGACGGTGATGGCATCATGATTGCGAGGTGTCTTGGGCAGATGGGTTATAAAGTCCATGGTCACCACCTCCCAGCGTCTGACGGGAATGGGTAGAGGTTGAAGGAGTCCAGCAGGTCGCTCCTGACTTGGCTTGTTGCGTTGACACTTCTCGCACGAGTCGACATAGAGTTGGGTCTCCTTTGCCATGTTGGGCCAGTATGCTATTCGTCGCAGCTTGTCATATGTTTTCCTGAACCCAAAGTGGCCAGCTATGGGGGCATCGTGGCAGTCATGCAAAAGAGAGTGGCAAATGTCAGCTTTCTGAGGGATAGCGAGAACGACGGTGCCGCGGCGGTCATAGTAGAGAAGGCCATTGTGAAAAGAATAACCGGGGGGCACACTTCCCTCGAGGCAGCTTTTATAGACGAGACTAAGCCTGGGGCTGTTCTGGTAGTCCTCTATCAGGCGCTGCCTCACACCTGGTTCAAGCTGGATATCAATTGAATGAATCTCCACTGGGTCTGTGGATGGGCTGACTGGATCTTCCGTGTGATGGTCGGGTCGTCGAGACAGGGCGTCGGGGACTGTGTTATCTGCTCCGCGCTTGTACTTGAAGTCAAAGTCGTATTCCTGCAGCAGCTCCATCCATCGAGCCTGGCGGCGGGTGAGTTTAGGCTGTGTTGGAAAGTGGCGAAGGGTTGCATGGTCTGTGTAAACAATAAAGTGGGATCCGTCTAGGTAGTATCGCCATGTCCTGAGGGCGTGCACGACTGCCAGTAGCTCCTGCTCGTGGGTTGGGTAGTTCCGTTCTGCTGGTTGTAATTTTCGTGAGGTGAATGCAACGGGTCGGGATACTCCGTTCGCGTCCGTCTGAAAGAGAACAGCGCCAATTGCAAATCCAGATGCATCCGTTTCGACGGTGGTTGGCAAGTCGGGGTCGAATATACGTAGAACTGGGGCGGAGCTGATGGCCGCTTTGAGGGTGATGAATGCCTGTTCCTTGTCGTTGTCCCATGAAAAAGTCGCTCCGCCTGCTAGAAGCTCCGAGAGGGGTAGGGCAATGTCGGCAAACTTGTCGATGTAGGTCTGGTAGAACTGTGCGAGGCCCAAAAATTGTTGAACATCTTTGATACTGGTGGGGCGAGGCCATTCCCGAATAGCTTTGACAAGACCTGCTGAGGTGGAGATCCCGTTCTTGGAGATGGTATGGCCCAGGAACTCAGTCTGCTCCTGCATGAATGAGCATTTGCTGAGTTTGACGTACAGTCCATGTTTTCGTAGAAGTTCAAGGACGCTGCGAAGGTGTTTCAGATGGTCGGCCTTGGTTTTGGAATAGATCAGGATGTCGTCGAGGTATACCACCACCCATTTGTCCAGAACCGGATCCAGTACTCGTAGCATCATATTAGAGAATGAGGCTGGTGCGTTGGTGAGTCCGAACGGAACGACATTAAATTCAAAATGGCCGTAACGACATCGAAATGCTGTTTTGTGGGTGTGTGGTTCATATATCCTCTGCTGGTGGTATCCCGAGAGTAGATCCAGTTTGGTAAAATAGCGGGCGCCACGAAAACGATCGATGAGTTCGTCAATTCTGGGTAGAGGGTGTCTGTTCTTCCTGGTAATCCTGTTCAGACCGCGGTAGTCCACACACATACGCAGGGTGCCATCCTTTTTCCGAACAAAGAGTACCGGGGCGCCATAGGGTGATGTGCTGGGCTTGATGAATTTTTTCGCAAGTAGATCGTCAAGTTGCTTCCTGAGTTCGTCGAGTTCTGCAATTGAGAGGCGAATGACTGGTTTGAAGGGTGGATCGGCTGTTGGGTCTGTCTCAATTTTCATGGCATCGCCTCGGTCTGGTGGAAGGCCGCTCGGAAGTGTATCGGGGAACACATCCTTAAACTCGTCTTCAACGATGGCTCTGATCTCAGGCGTCATAGCTGGGCGTTTGGGTGGTGCTGATGCGTCCTTGTCTTTGTTGTTCTTGTCCTTCTGCAGATCCTTGGAAGATTTGACCAGTGCCAAGAATACGTCGGAGCCGGGGAGGGTGGCCATGGTGTGAAAGTGTAGGTGGGTAAGGAGGCGGCCACCGGTGCGGGTTTGAATATTATTTGATTTGAATCCAGTACAGTCCCACTCGATGGCTGTGTTGTTGTGGTTGAAGTGGAGAGCATTGGTGCGCCAGTTGATTTGTGGGTTGATGTGAGTAAGCCATGGTTTGCCCAGGATAAGGTCGTATTTTTTGAGTGGGTACAGGATTGGGTTGAGGTTGTCAGTGTATCCTTTGCGTTCGATGGTGATGTTGACCGTATGGTTGGTAATAGAGGATGAGCCGTCGGGGAGAAGAACAGGGATGGGGTTGATGACGGTTCGAGGCAAGTTGTTTTTCTTTTGAAAGGATGTGCTGATTACATTACCTTCAGCACCGCCATCGATCAGCACGCGAGCCGGGAAGCCACTGACAAGGCAGTTAAAAGTGAGCAATTGACGCTCAGCCTCAGCGATAGAAAATGAACAGAGACGCAATTGCTTTTGTCTCCGTCTTCTCAACTGTCGCTTTGTAGGCGGTGTGGTCGACACAACAGGGGTATCCAGGTCCAGGTCTGGTCCATCTGAGGTTCTAGACACAAGGTGGGACGAGTCAAACGTTGAGGTCTGGTCCAGTGAAGGTGCCAGAGTGGGGGGGAGTGAGTATCACGATTTGAGTTTGTAATCTGAGTTTGGTTGCTAATCTTATTAACTGAGCGATCTGGCAACTTTATTTCATTTTTTTCTTTTCTACTTAACTCTGGGGTGTGATCACTCCCTTCACCACTGGGGCAAAGAGAGGGGATTTCAGCAACTGGGTCCTGGACTGCACCTAGTTGCTGGGGGCATTTCCCGACTGGTCTGTTGGGAGATTGCCCACGTTAGCAATATTATTGACGGTCTGGGCCCTGGATGAGCGGTTGGTGTTGCGGTTTTTTCCACAGTCCCAAGAGTAGTGTCCGGCGTTGATTCGACGGCACTTGAAGCATCCGTTGTTGTCCTGCAGATATTTCTTTTCATCGTCGGTAAGGCGGGCAAGGCGTGGTTGGGATTGTTGATTGTTGAATTGGGTTGTCATGGCGTGGACGGCAATGGTAAGGGACTGGACCGAGGCCATAAGGGCGCGGGTGGTGGGGTCGAGGCTGATGTTATCGATTTCCATTGCCATTGGGTCAAAAGCTGGGGGTGCTGGGTTTGAGCTGGTGGTTGGAGTGTGAGAGCGCATGCTATTCATAGCCTTGGCAAACATACCCTTTGTGGCTCCTTTGGGGCCAAAAGCATAGATGGTGTCAAATCCTTCAGCCTTGGAACACATATCAAAAAAGGTGTTGTTGGGGTTAGATACCTGATCGGTCTGAAGCAGCTGTCTCAGATCGTCGGGGCAGCCTTGGAGAAAAACAACTCTGACGGTGGCTTCGAGAAACACGCGACCAGTGGGATCTTCCGCGAGCAAGATGTTCATGTAGAGGCGGATGCGGGTAAGGTACTCGGCCAGGTTGGTGGTAAGCTTGGCATTGAGAAGAAGGCCGCGAACTTGCTCGAGAAATCCATCAGGCATGTATGCCTTCTTGAACAGGGTTGTAAAGGTGGAGTACTCGCAGGTGTCGTCGATGTTAAGTGATTCCCACCAGAGGAGAGAGGTTTGGTTGAGGAGGTTGACGGCATGGATGGTGCGTTTTCTGTCGGGTACGTTCTTCATGGTAAAGTAGCGTTGCACCTCTTTCAGCCAGGCGAGGCATTTGAAGCCATCGCGAGTGCCGTTGTACTTGGCGGGTTTGGAGGTTGTGTCAAGTTCAATGATGGTGGCGAGGTTGTCGTCGGTCATGATGGTGAGTTCCGATAAAAAGTCAGTGATAAAATACGTGTTAATGGGTGGAAGACAGGGTGAGGGGATGGAGGAGGTGCTAGGTGAGGTTTCTGGGGAGCTGGAGGAGTCTGGGGTTTATGCTGGGTGTTCTGGGGGTTGTGCTGAGTGTTCTGGGGTCTTGTTGGTGGAATTGTGAACCTTTGCTACCATGCAACTTTTGTAAGGAGTGGAAGGAAGAGATGTCTTTGTATTTTGGTAATAGTTGTCTATTTATCTAATTAAGGTAATCGGGGGTCCAATCGTTGCAGTTTGATAAAGCCTTTGCCCAGTAAGTCATTGAGTTGCTTCCTTAGTTCATCCAATTCAGCAATCGAAAGACGAATAACAGGGCGAAAGGGAGGGTCAGCAGTCGGATTGGTTTCGATCTTCATAGCATCGCCCCTATCAGGAGGGAGACCAGAGGGGAGGGAAGAAGGAAAGACGTCGGAAAACTCCTTATGGACGATAGTATGTATTTCTGGTGAGAGGGGTGGTGAGGTTGGTTTGTCTTTGTCATTGTTGTTGTTGCTGTTTGACTTTTTAGCGATTTTAACAAGGGCGAGGTAGACGGAGTTGCCGGGTTGAGAAGCGAGTGAGTGGAAGTGAAGATGAGAGAGAAGTTTGCCTTTGGAGCGGATGGTGATGGAGTTGGCGTCGGAGCCGCGGCATCGCCAGAGGACAGTGTTGCCATTGTGAGTAAAGTGAAGGTCGTTGTTGCGCCAGTTGATGAGAGGGTTGGTGGATGTAAGCCAAGGTTTTCCAAGAATGAGGTCGTAGTTGGAGAGGGGGTAAATGAGTGCATCGAGAGTGTCGGTGTAGTTGTCGCGGTTGATGGAAAAGGTGGAGGTGGATGAGCAGAGGGAGGAGGAGCCGTCAGGAAGAATGATGGGGATGGAGGGACCAGGGTTGCGTGGGAGAGAGTGTTTTTTGCAAAAAGAAGAAGCGATCACATTGCCCTCCGCACCACAATCGATTAAAATTCGAGCAGGGGCACCAGCCACATTACCGACAAATGACAGAAGAGTATGGGAGGCTTGATCGACAGTGAATGCATGTAGGCGGACAGACTTGTATCGCAAGCGCTTGGCCCTGCGCTTGGACATAGGTTGGTCTATAGCAGCAGGAGATAAGAGTGGGTCCAGGTCCACTTCTTCTGATGGGCTCAGACCAACAGACGAGGTATCAGATACGTCGTCGGTGAGTTGCAACTCATCATTCGAGGGTACCGAGGTGGAGTGAGTGTTGGGGACAGTGGAGGTCAAATCAATGGTAGGTGAGGAGGGGGTGCGAGGCGAGGTGGGGGTGGATGAGCCAAAGTGGGAGGGTGGAGGGGGAAAGAAGGAGGGAGTGTGAGGGCTATCAGATATGGATGTGATGGTGCGAGTACAAGGTGTAGAGGGAGGAGTGTTTTTGATAGCAGAGTTTTTATTCTTGTAACTTAACTCTGGTAGAGAGACACTCCCTTTGTCCAGAGGAGGAAGGGAGGAAATGTCGACAACCAAGTCCTGGACTAAGCCTGATCGTCGGAGGCTTTTCCCGACTCGGGGGAATCGCCCACAGCTACTTGAAAGACCCATCGGCCTTGACGATTGTTATTATTGCCACTGTTGCTATTGTTGTTGCCGTAGATGTGACAGTCGGCTGCAAAATGTCCAATTTGGCGGCAGCGACGGCAAGCATTGTTGTTTTTGCACCAATCGCGCTCCTGAGGGGTTAAGGGAGGGGGGTTACCATTGTTATTGTTGAAGTTGTTACGAGGGCCGTTGTTATTGTTGTTGTTATTGCGGAAGCCGTTATTGTTGTTATTATTGCCTCGGTTGTTGAAGTTGCGGGTCATGTTGCTGAGTTGGCGGTTGATTGCAACTTTTGTAAGGAGTGGAAGGAAGAGATGTCTTTGTATTTTGGTAATAGTTGTCTATTTATCTAATTAAGGTAATCGGGGGTCCAATCGTTGCACCTTCCCCTTTTAAAAAACGATCCCATGGTCCTTTTTGAATGCGTTGACCAGGTCTTGGCAATTTTCCAGGTTGGCAGCTGGCTCCCATGTCTGATCCTCACGTCCGTAACCTTTCCAAGCAACGAGGAACTGGTGCTGTCGCCGGTACTTTCTGTATCGTAGAATGGATTCGACCTCGTATTCCTCGGTGCCTTCGACGACGACAGGTGGTGGTGGTGCTGGTGTTCGGCGGCCGAATGTAAGTGGTGACTCAATATAGTGGCGAAAAAGATCGACGTGAAAGATATTGTGGATGTTGTAGGAGGGGGGTAAGTCGACGAGGAAGGTAACTGGTGATCGTTGCTCCAGTAGGGTGAATGGTCCAATAAAACGAGGCTTGAGCTTGTCCGAGCTGAGTCCGCTGTCGGCTGGCATGGTAATGTTCTCTGCACTAAGAAGGACCTTGTCGCCAACTTTGTAGTCATGGTCGCGTCGTCTCTTGTCGGCTTGTTCCTTTTGATGATCCTGAGCTCGCTGCAGTGCATCCTGGGCAAAAATTAGTGCCGTTGCTTGCTGATCCAGATAGTCATGGACGCTGGGGACGTTGCTGTCAGTGTGGGAGAGGAGGGTGGCGGGGATGCGGGGATGTTGTCCAGTGTTGAGGAAAAAAGGTGAATGGCCGGTTGAGTGGTGGACGGAGTTGTTGTAGGCAAATTCTGCTGCAGGGAGGAGGGTGTCCCAGTTAGTCTGCTTTTCATCGATAAAGGCGCGCAGCATGATTCCTAGTGTCTTGTTCATAACTTCCGTCTGTCCATCCGTCTGTGGGTGATAGGCTGTTGACATCGCAAGCTTGACATCCATAAGCCGGTGGAGCTCCTGCCAAAAATGACTGGTGAATTTGCTATCGCGATCCGAGACGATTGTTGTTGGCATCCCATGATGGCGGAACACATTGTCGAAAAACTGGCGAGCAATGTCGGGGGCGGTGGCGGTGGTGGTGCTGGGGACAAAGTGGACATGCTTGGATAACTTGTCGACAAAGACGGTGATGGCATCATGATTGCGAGGTGTCTTGGGCAGATGGGTTATAAAGTCCATGGTCACCACCTCCCAGCGTCTGACGGGAATGGGTAGAGGTTGAAGGAGTCCAGCAGGTCGCTCCTGACTTGGCTTGTTGCGTTGACACTTTTCGCACGAGTCGACATAGAGTTGGGTCTCCTTTGCCATGTTGGGCCAGTATGCTATTCGTCGCAGCTTGTCGTATGTTTTCCTGAACCCAAAGTGGCCAGCTATGGGGGCATCGTGGCAGTCATGCAAAAGAGAGTGGCAAATGTCAGCTTTCTGAGGGATAGCGAGAACGACGGTGCCGCGGCGGTCATAGTAGAGAAGGCCATTGTGAAAAGAATAACCGGGGGGCACACTTCCCTCGAGGCAGCTTTTATAGACGAGACTAAGCCTGGGGCTGTTCTGGTAGTCCTCTATCAGGCGCTGCCTCACACCTGGTTCAAGCTGGATATCAATTGAATGAATCTCCACTGGTTCTGTGGATGGGCTGACTGGATCTTCCGTGCGATGGTCGGGTCGTCGAGACAGGGCGTCGGGGACTGTGTTATCTGCTCCGCGCTTGTACTTGAAGTCAAAGTCGTATTCCTGCAGCAGCTCCATCCATCGAGCCTGACGGCGGGTGAGTTTAGGCTGTGTTGGAAAGTGGCGAAGGGTTGCATGGTCTGTGTAAACAATAAAGTGGGATCCGTCTAGGTAGTATCGCCATGTCCTAAGGGCGTGCACGACTGCCAGTAGCTCCTGCTCGTGGGTTGGGTAGTTCCGTTCTGCTGGTTGTAATTTTCGTGAGGTGAATGCAACGGGTCGGGATACTCCGTTCGCGTCCGTTTGAAAGAGAACAGCGCCAATTGCAAATCCAGATGCATCCGTTTCGACGGTGGTTGGCAAGTCGGGGTCGAATATACGTAGAACTGGGGCGGAGCTGATGGCCGCTTTGAGGGTGATGAATGCCTGTTCCTTGTCGTTGTCCCATGAAAAAGTCGCTCCGCCTGCTAGAAGCTCCGAGAGGGGTAGGGCAATGTCGGCAAACTTGTCGATGTAGGTCTGGTAGAACTGTGCGAGGCCCAAAAATTGTTGAACATCTTTGATACTGGTGGGGCGAGGCCATTCCCGAATAGCTTTGACAAGACCTGCTGAGGTGGAGATCCCGTTCTTGGAGATGGTATGGCCCAGGAACTCAGTCTGCTCCTGCATGAATGAGCATTTGCTGAGTTTGACGTACAGTCCATGTTTTCGTAGAAGTTCAAGGACGCTGCGAAGGTGTTTCAGATGGTCGGCCTCGGTTTTGGAATAGATCAGGATGTCGTCGAGGTATACCACCACCCATTTGTCCAGAACCGGATCCAGTACCCGTAGCATCATGTTAGAGAATGAGGCTGGTGCGTTGGTGAGTCCGAACGGAACGACATTAAATTCAAAATGGCCGTAACGACATCGAAATGCTGTTTTGTGGGTGTGTGGTTCATATATCCTCTGCTGGTGGTATCCCGAGAGTAGATCCAGTTTGGTAAAATAGCGGGCGCCACGAAAACGATCGATAAGTTCGTCAATTCTGGGTAGAGGGTGTCTGTTCTTCCTGGTAATCCTGTTCAGACCGCGGTAGTCCACACACATACGCAGGGTGCCATCCTTTTTCCGAACAAAGAGTACTGGGGCGCCATAGGGTGATGTGCTGGGCTTGATGAATTTTTTCGCAAGTAGATCGTCAAGTTGCTTCCTGAGTTCGTCGAGTTCTGCGATTGAGAGGCGAATGACTGGTTTGAAGGGTGGATCGGCTGTTGGGTCTGTCTCAATTTTCATGGCATCGCCTCGGTCTGGTGGAAGGCCGCTCGGGAGTGTATCGGGGAACACATCCTTAAACTCGTCTTCAACGATGGCTCTGATCTCAGGCGTCATAGCTGGGCGTTTGGGTGGTGCTGATGCGTCCTTGTCTTTGTTGTCCTTGTCCTTCTGCAGATCCTTGGAAGATTTGACCAGTGCCAAGAATACGTCGGAGCCGGGGAGGGTGGCCATGGTGTGAAAGTGTAGGTGGGTAAGGAGGCGGCCACCGGTGCGGGTTTGAATATTATTTGATTTGAATCCAGTACAGTCCCACTCGATGGCTGTGTTGTTGTGGTTGAAGTGGAGAGCATTGGTGCGCCAGTTGATTTGTGGGTTGATGTGAGTAAGCCATGGTTTGCCCAGGATAAGGTCGTATTTTTTGAGTGGGTACAGGATTGGGTTGAGGTTGTCAGTGTATCCTTTGCGTTCGATGGTGATGTTGATCGTATGGTTGGTAATAGAGGATGAGCCGTCGGGGAGAAGAACAGGGATGGGGTTGATGACGGTTCGAGGCAAGTTGTTTTTCTTTTGAAAGGATGTGCTGATTACATTACCTTCAGCACCGCCATCGATCAGCACGCGAGCCGGGAAGCCACTGACAAGGCAGTTAAAAGTGAGCAATTGGCGCTCAGCCTCAGCGATAGAAAATGAACAGAGACGCAATTGCTTTTGTCTCCGTCTTCTCAACTGTCGCTTTGTAGGCGGTGTGGTCGACACAACAGGGGTATCCAGGTCCAGGTCTGGTCCATCTGAGGTTCTAGACACAAGGTGGGACGAGTCAAACGTTGAGGTCTGGTCCAGTGAAGGTGCCAGAGTGGGGGGGGAGTGAGTATCACGATTTGAGTTTGTAATCTGAGTTTGGTTGCTAATCTTATTAACTGAGCGATCTGGCAACTTTATTTCATTTTTTTCTTTTCTACTTAACTCTGGGGTGTGATCACTCCCTTCACCACTGGGGCAAAGAGAGGGGATTTCAGCAACTGGGTCCTGGACTGCACCTAGTTGCTGGGGGCATTTCCCGACTGGTCTGTTGGGAGATTGCCCACGTTAGCAATATTGTTGACGGTCTGGGCCCTGGATGAGCGGTTGGTGTTGCGGTTTTTTCCACAGTCCCAAGAGTAGTGTCCGGCGTTGATTCGACGGCACTTGAAGCATCCGTTGTTGTCCTGCAGATATTTCTTTTCATCGTCGGTAAGGCGGGCAAGGCGTGGTTGGGATTGTTGATTGTTGAATTGGGTTGTCATGGCGTGGACGGCAATGGTAAGGGACTGGACCGAGGCCATAAGGGCGCGGGTGGTGGGGTCGAGGCTGATGTTATCGATTTCCATTGCCATTGGGTCAAAAGCTGGGGGTGCTGGGTTTGAGCTGGTGGTTGGAGTGTGAGAGCGCATGCTATTCATAGCCTTGGCAAACATACCCTTTGTGGCTCCTTTGGGGCCAAAAGCATAGATGGTGTCAAATCCTTCAGCCTTGGAACACATATCAAAAAAGGTGTTGTTGGGGTTAGATACCTGATCGGTCTGAAGCAGCTGTCTCAGATCGTCGGGGCAGCCTTGGAGAAAAACAACTCTGACGGTGGCTTCGAGAAACACGCGACCAGTGGGATCTTCCGCGAGCAAGATGTTCATGTAGAGGCGGATGCGGGTAAGGTACTCGGCCAGGTTGGTGGTAAGCTTGGCATTGAGAAGAAGGCCGCGAACTTGCTCGAGAAATCCATCAGGCATGTATGCCTTCTTAAACAGGGTTGTAAAGGTGGAGTACTCGCAGGTGTCGTCGATGTTAAGTGATTCCCACCAGAGGAGAGAGGTTTGGTTGAGGAGGTTGACGGCATGGATGGTGCGTTTTCTATCGGGTACGTTCTTCATGGTAAAGTAGCGTTGCACCTCTTTCAGCCAGGCGAGGCATTTGAAGCCGTCGCGAGTGCCGTCGTACTTGGCGGGTTTGGAGGTTGTGTCAAGTTCAATGATGGTGGCGAGGTTGTCGTCGGTCATGATGGTGAGTTCCGATAAAAAGTCAGTGATAAAATACGTGTTGATGGGTGGAAGACAGGGTGAGGGGATGGAGGAGGTGCTAGGTGAGGTTTCTGGAGAGCTGGAGGAGTCTGGGGTTTGTGCTGGGTGTTCTGGGGGTTGTGCTGAGTGTTCTGGGGTCTTGTTGGTGGAATTGTGAACCTTTGCTACCATGCAACTTTTGTAAGGAGTGGAAGGAAGAGATGTCTTTGTATTTTGGTAATAGTTGTCTATTTATCTAATTAAGGTAATCGGGGGTCCAATCGTTGCACAACCATCCCAATGTCCCCATGTCCCTGCTGACCCCATCCCCCGGTCCTAATCCCGCGGTCAACGACTTTGTACGATCACAGAGCGAAGCTCTCATTCTGGCCAAGGAAGCCCTTGCTGCTGCTCAGGAGCGACAAGTTACCGCCGCAGACACCCGTCGCCGCGACCATGACTTCAAGATTGGCGATCAGGTCCTTCTCAACCTCGAGAACATCACTCTTCCCGCTGACCGTACCCGCACTTCACAAAAGCTCCTCGCTCGTTTTGCTGGTCCCCACTCCATTGTTGAACAGTTGTCTTCGGTTTCCTTCCGCCTTGACCTGCCTCCCACTATGAAGATCCATCCAGTTTTTCACGTCGACCAACTCCGCCACTACTACCCATCACCCCCAGCACTCGGATCGCGAACACCAGCACGACCACCACCAGAGATCGTCGAGGATGAGGAAGAGTATAAGGTCGAAGAAATAGCGGAGCACAGGATTAACAATAGGCGGCGTGAGTACCTTGTTCAGTGGCAAGGTTTCCCGCGAGAAGACTGGACATGGGAACCTGAGGATTACTTGGCTCACTGCAAGACGATCCTCAATAAGTACAAGCATGACCATGGCCTTAGGAGATAGGATTTTTTTTTAAGAGGGGAAGGTGCAACATATTAGGTTTAAAGTCCACCTTAGTTAGTCATTTCTCATCACTCTTATTCACCTCTGACTCTTCTATGATACTAGACCTAGAAACCTAGTTACTCCCTTGTATATATAGATGTACCATAGTAATAACATCAATCATCACTGCTTCAATCCTCGTCTCTTGTCCCTGCTTTCACTGGTCCTACCTTCTGCTGTTGCATCCAGCTTGAACCAGGTGTGAGGCAGCGCCTGATAGAGGACTACCAGAACAGCCCCAGGCTTAGTCTCGTCTATAAAAGCTGCCTCGAGGGAAGTGTGCCCCCCGGTTATTCTTTTCACAATGGCCTTCTCTACTATGACCGCCGCGGCACCGTCGTTCTCGCTATCCCTCAGAAAGCTGACATTTGCCACTCTCTTTTGCATGACTGCCACGATGCCCCCATAGCTGGCCACTTTGGATTCAGGAAAACATATGACAAGCTGCGACGAATAGCATACTGGCCCAACATGGCAAAGGAGACCCAACTCTATGTCGACTCGTGCGAGAAGTGTCAACGCAACAAGCCAAGTCAGGAGCGATGTAATAGGAGCAGAGCAAGGGACAAGAGGCAAGGGTAATAACAAGGGAAAGAGACAAGGGGATGTAGGGACAAGAGGAAAGGGCAAGAAGGAATGAGGTTTATTGTACAGGAGGGAAAGGGTATTTATATGTCTATGGGGAATGAGGGCGAAGCAATACTAAGCAGGGGTAATATGTATAAGACAGACACACAAGATATTAATAAGATAATTAAGGAACAAGGCTGCCAAAAGCAGGAGGCAATCTACGATCCTGTTACAAGCGACCTGCTGGACTCCTTCAACCTCTACCCATTCCCGTCAGACGCTGGAAGGTGGTGACCATGGACTTTATAACCCATCTGCCCAAGACACCTTGCAATCATGATGCCATCACCGTCTTTGTCGACAAGTTATCCAAGCATGTCCACTTTGTTCCCAGCACCACCACCGCCACCGCCCCCGACGTTGCTCGCCAGTTTTTCGACAATGTGTTCCGCCATCATGGGATGCCAACAACAATCGTCTCGGATCGCGATAGCAAATTCACCAGTCATTTTTGGCAGGAGCTCCACCGGCTTATGGATGTCAAGCTTGTGATGTCAACAGCCTATCACCCATAGACGGATGGACAGACGGAAGTTATGAACAAGACACTAGGAATCATGCTGCGCGCCTTTATTGATGAAAAGCAGACTAACTGGGACACCCTCCTCCCTGCAGCAGAATTTGCCTACAATAACTCCGTCCACCACTCAACCGGCCATTCACCTTTTTTCCTCAACACTGGACAACATCCCCGCATCCCCGCCACCCTCCTCTCCCACACTGACAGCAACGTCCCCAGCGTCCATGACTATCTGGATCAGCAAGCAACGGCACTAATTTTCGCCCAGGATGCACTGCAGCAAGCTCAGGATCATCAAAAGGAACAAGCCGACAAGAGACGACGCGACCATGACTACAAAGTTGGCGACAAGGTCCTTCTCAGTGCAGAGAACATTACCATGCCAGCCGACAGCGGACTCAGCTCGGACAAGCTCAAGCCTCGTTTTATTGGACCATTCACCCTACTGGAGCAACGATCACCAGTTACCTTTCTCGTCGACTTACCCCCCTCCTACAACATCCACAATATCTTTCACGTCGATCTTTTTCGCCACTATATTGAGTCACCACTTACATTCGGCCGCCGAACACCAGCACCACCACCACCTGTCGTCGTCGAAGGCACCGAGGAATACGAGGTCGAATCCATTCTACGATACAGAAAGTACCGGCGACAGCACCAGTTCCTCGTTGCTTGGAAAGGTTACGGACGTGAGGATCAGACATGGGAGCCAGCTGCCAACCTGGAAAATTGCCAAGGCCTGGTCAACGCATTCAAAAAGGACCATGGGATCGTTTTTTAAAAGGGGAAGGTGCAACGATTGGACCCCCGATTACCTTAATTAGATAAATAGACAACTATTACCAAAATACAAAGACATCTCTTCCTTCCACTCCTTACAAAAGTTGCAAAAGGTCTTTAATGTATGAAGCCAGTTATTCTCAATAGAGTGTAATATCATGGCAATGTCTGAAATCATGCTAGGCCCATGTAACAAAACATACTTTAACAATATCTTCTATAAATGATACAGCAGTTTCGTACGTTACCTATTTTCTAGATCCACTTGATGTCCTTTGCATGGAACTGCTCTCAGTTTATCTGTAGAAAGCGCATTGAGCTTGTGGTATTAAAAAAAACAGATCTTCCCGTGCTAAACCCATGTAAAATTTTACATAGAAATCATTCGCCACATATGGCGATCCAATTAAGTGATCAACCAGATTCAGGCATTTCGATTCCGGCGATGATCCAATGTCGGTCCATGCAAAAAAAGGCAAGCGGTGATGAATGAGGTTACGAATCAAGAGAATGAATGGCAGGAATCTGGGGGCCGACTGGAACATTGGCGAATGAGCATTTCAAAAAACAAGTCGAAATCGCGTTTTGGTTGATCAGTTGATTGGAGCACTTTACATTAGTAGACGCAAGAATGATACACAAGTTTACCAAGGTCTAGAAAGATCTGGTTGCCCATGCCATTATTGAGTAAAAGATAATGAAAGACAAAAGTTGAAAACATTTGGACAGTTTTGGAACCCACTGTATGTAAGGTGCTGTGGCAATTCTTTTCTATTCTATTGAAGAACGCTAGTTTTGCTTAAAGTCCAAATCTTCATCGTCAATTTGAACTAGTTTGACAATTGGTCCTTCTCCATCTAAGTCAAGGTTGCATTCTCTCCAAACATAAAAATGCAAATGCAATGGCCAAAGTCAGCACTAGGCTGGAGACTGCCTTGCCTAGTTGAACAGTAGTTGTACGAGCCAATTGGCTTTTGTCACAAAGGTATCCATAACCAAAATCACATTCACATCTCTCCATCTGATATCATCCGCAAGTTTTCCACAATTCCCAGGAACAAATATAAAAAGGGCATTCATGAGAAAAGTATTCTATCAGGGTATCATTTATTATGCATGTGTGTGTGTGTGTGTGCATGAAAGAGAGAGAGAGAAAAATAAGCAAAAGAGACATCTAATGAAAATTCAACGAAAAGATAACAAAGGTTACACCCATCGCTCTCCAGTCTCAATCGCAGAGACAACCTTCTTGAGGACAGTCTCGACTCGATCGTTCAGAAAGACGGTGCCAACGATGCCAGCATTCTTCTTGGCATTAGCATCATCCTGTTCTGATGCTCCTTCCAAAGCCGCAGCCACCGCCATCTCTCGTTTCATCTCGTCCTGAATAATCATAGGGATTGTCAGCATCACCTTGGACAATTTGAGTGTCAAACGGAAACGCCCCAGCACATCAAGATACGCTAACGACCGCATGCTGTGGTGAATTTCACCGAGTTGCTGGACCTGGTCATGCACCAGCGTCATATACTTTTTGCATCCTATTTAGTACAATAGAAAAAAAATATGTGTATGAGTTGAGCCATACTTGTCCCCAAGTCATTCACAGCATGAATCCAAATCCAGAGCCAGGGTGAAAGTAATTGTAAAGTCCTTGCTGTTTCCTAATTGCTAATTCCTGGAGGTTGAGAGTCGGTGTACATAATCTTACCATGTAGGACGAACCGCAACCGGAGGAACATCTCTTCAATCACACCGATAACATCATCTCCGAGTCGTACTCCTCCTGCAGTGTTGTTCATTGTGTCTAATAGTAAGTTGAACATACGAGAACAGAGCAGAGTTAGCCGTGTTCTCAATCATCATTCAGTTATACATGCCTACAACAGGCATTAACCATATCCTCTACAGTCCACAGCCTACTTACTGATCATGTTGCGGATGACCTCAAAGTCGCCGTCCATGAATTCAAAAAATACTTGTGAGAGAACGCTTTGCAATGTTTCATCGCTCCCCAGCATGCTCTTGCCCGATGATCCTCCTGTGGAATCATAGACGAACCGAGATGATGGCTTTGAAAGTGTTTCATATGCCAAAGACAATTCTATGTGAAGTGGTGTTCATATCAAAAAAGTCGTTAATAAATAAGAACAACCCGAAGCTAAGGACAACCAAACAAATAGTGATAGAGCATGGGACATGAGGTATATGCTATGTGAGTCTGTGTGGAGGGGTATCATTGGGCCGAATGACAGTTGGGTTGGATGGCAGGTGCAACGAAACAAGATAACAAATAAACGTAAGCAAAACTCAGCAAAAAGGAACAAGGATGAACTACCGCTAGGCCGTGCATTTTTCTTTTTTGTTGAGGGCATTGACATGCTCCTCCACGTGTAAATAGGTAACACAACCTCGTGTTAAACAAGACAGTGAAAAGAAAAGGGAAATAATCGATGCAGGCTAGTTCAAAAATAATGACCCGCTGTCTCCTTTTGATTAAAGATAGCCCTATATCTAGTGAGAGTAAGGGTAAGAGTATTTGACTTACTTTGGAAGGCTTCGGTTGCCCTTGGGTACTCTGGAAACTTGTCTGGGTGGCAGACTCTTGACTTTGCGATGTAAGCCCTATCGAAACGATCAAAGGAAAACAATAATAGATGACGGGTAAGTCACCAAAAATCCGGTCGACGATATAATTTTTTATCAAAAGGGAAGACAGAGACAGAGAGAGAGAGAGTAAAAGAGAGAGAGAAAGAGATAGAGAGAGAAGAGACAGAGGGAAGGAGGGAAGGAAGGAAGAGAGGCAGTGTGGGAAGGTGCTTTTGAACTGGCGTTTGAGTAAACAAATCAACCAAAACAAACAAAAGAAAAAAAATGAATGTGTCCCTACCTTCGGATCTCCTCAGAGGTAGCGTTACGGTTCACTGCGAGGACACGGTAAAGATTCTCAGTCTCGAGAATGTCATCGACGATTTTGTATCGTTCTTCTGCAGTCGCAGGAGCCTTGGGCTGACTCCCATTTTCCTTGGCATTGCTATTACCATTGCTGTTGTTGTTGCTGTTATTGTTGTTGTGGTGGGAGTTGTTGCTCTTCCTGCTGCTGTCGTTGGTATGGGCATTGGGATATGTGTTGCGCTTGTTGTAACCGTTGGCTGAACTCGAGTGCTGTTGCGAAGACGGCCGGCTGCTACTGCTGTTTCCTCCTTGTCCGTCTGCACCCCCCTGAGGCTTCTTTCTGGAAAAGTTGTAGGGTGAGTGTCCTGCCTCAAAGGCAGACGCAGAGTCCAGCTGAGGGGAAGAGGGCGGCGTTCTGGGCATAGAAGAGATGGACGGGTTCCGCTTACGGGCTGATCGACGTTCGCTGCTGGATCCTGAATGGCTGTAGTGGTTGGGCGAGTGTGGTGGGGTCATGGGTGTAGTTGAACTGGAGGTGTTGTTGGTTGAAGAGTGGCCATTAGGGTGACTTCGACTAAAGTTGTAGTTGGAGGACTGTCTGCGGCTGTGAGAGGAGGATGAGGAAGAGGAGTATCGCTTGTTGTTGCTGTTGCTACCAGTGCTATCTCTTGAGTGAGAGTGATGGTGAGAGTGGTGATGGTGGTGATGGTGGTGAGAACCGGGTCCTGTGACAGTGGTAGTAGTGGCCGGGTTAGGTTTTCCTTGCTGGCCCTTGCCTAGGGCGGCCGAGGTGCCAGACCACACTGTGGACGCAATTGAATATGTGAGATTAGGGATGAACGACATCAAGTAGAGGTGAAGGTGTGAGTGAGTGTATGTGTGTAAGAGTGAGTAAGAGGGAGGGATTTAGCGTGAGTGTGAGTATGAGTGTGAGTGTGGGTATAAGTGTGAGCGTGAGTGTGAGTGTGAGCGTGAGTGTGAGTGTGAGTGTGAGTGTAAGTGTGGGTATGAGCGTGGGTGTGAGTGGGGAAGTGAGAACGAAGGCTGATTATGAGTGAGAAGGGAAGAGAGGGGAGGGGAGGGAGGTGTGTGAAAGAGTGAGAGTGAGAGTGAGAGTGAGAGTGTGGATGATGAATGACGAGTGAAGAGTGAAAAAGTGTAAAGAGGAGGAGGTCAAGGATGTCTGAGTAAAAAGAAAGAGGAGGAAAGGGCAAAGAAGAAGAAAAGTGAGAAGAGAAGAAAGAAGAGAAGAAAGAAGAGAAGAAAGAAGGAACGATGTAATGGCTCCAAAAAATATCACTTAGTCCATGGAAAAAGATAAATGGGACTTGCCACCCATGGGATATGGTGTGTCTGAAATGAAGTGTTTGTAGAAGAGTGAGGCCCATGCATCATCATCCCATTCAATCCACCTCACACACTTTCTCTATCTTATAAATATCAAACACACCGTCTGGATGGATATGGTTATCGATATGGACGCAATGGATGGGGTAGCAGGGACACCGCCTGTTCCTTCCTATGTGCCTTGGCTGTCGGCAAAGGTGACGTCCGTCTTGTTCAATCCTTTGTTCGACGGGTGCAAGAGAAAACAAAGAACACCTAAGAACTCTTCTTTTCAAATCATCCAACATAATCAACCCACTACTGTCCCAACTCATGCTTGCCCCATGCGCTGTTCCCCTTTTCTTCTGTCCTCCCTCCATCCCCAAAAACAACTGTAACAAACACAACAACCAACAACAGACGTTTCGCTTCCCCTAGACCTTACCTTCTCTCTTTCTTTTTTTTCCTCTCGCCCTCCCTCTCCCTCCTTCTTCCTCTCTCTCTCCCAAGCTCTTACCTTCCCCTCTCTTCGCTACTTCCCATCCTTTCTTCCGTTTTTCCTTGTCTTGCTTCCTCGCGTCCATCCATCGTTCCTTTGTGCTTCTGTTTCTTCTGTTTTGTCTTGCCAGCACAGCCAAGACCAAAAAAAAATAAAAAAGTAGCAACATGGCGTATGAATTCAATAATCGCGGGAAGAAAAAAAAGACTTTCTCTAGCCTTTTTTTGTTTTTCATTCGGTCGTTTGCACGTGTGAATGGGAGGGGAAGGTGACATAGGGTCACTGTTGCTGGGGTGAAAAAGAAAATAAAAAGTTGGGCAGGGTCCTTGTCCTTTTGCGGCTGGTGCTGATGCTGTCACATTCGGACCTGACTTCTCTATCTGTCTGTGTTTGGTCTGTTCTGCTTTGCATGTATATCTTTGTAATAGTTATTGTCTCCGTGTTATTGAGTGTCCTTGTTTGTCCCCGTCTAGTGGTTTCTCCACCCCTTTTGTTCGCAGTGCATCCTTGCTTGCCAGATTGCAAGGAAAAAAGTGAGAGCGTAGAAAATAAAAAAAGACGAGTTGCAAGGCAAGCAAGGCACTCATTACCAAGGGAGAACTGCTCTCCACCATCATCATCCTCATCCCTTTATGGCTCAAACAAGCAGCAGCACCACGCAACAGCAAGCAGTAGACACGCAACAACACGGAGCAACAAGCAGCCAGCCATGGACACGGAAGCAGCAGACCACCTCCGCATCCCTCTCTCTCTCGTTCGTTTAGGATCGCATGTACCGCCCAATCGACTTCATGAACGTCTCCAGGTCGTCCCTGTCAATCTCAATCACCGATTTGTCGAACCCAAGGTGTTTGACAGGTATCTTTTCGTTATATGAGATCCTCTCAAACACATTTCCGAATTTGCTAAGAGCAGGGAAGAGCGAGTAGAATCAAATAAAAGATTAAAAAAATAGAGAGATGGTCAAGTAAACAAAGAAAAAGACGAGATTAATAAACAAAAGAGAACAGAAACGAAACGGCAATAGATCAACAATAATTGAGAGCACAAAGGTCTAACAAAACAGAAGAGATGGCTTACTTAGGGATGACTTCGCCGATGACTGGTGACCCACTTACGCCTGTGACAATAAACGTCTGAGTCTCCTCCTTCAGGACTGCAACTACAAGAGGGATCGGCCGATGTCCACTCTTGCTACTTCCATATTCCTATCAAAATAGGAGACGGCGTAAAGTGGTGCACCAAGTTAGTCTTAATTGCATCTTCCTTTACACATGTGTGCATGTGTGTTGACATGTTCTCACACTTGAATATAGATCGACAGCCCTCGCTTACCCTGATCGCATATACGAGGAACTGGGCTAGCTTATTCAGAGAGAGAGGATCCCAAAAGACAGGCAGATCAGGTCCATCCTTCAGGGTCGCCACTCGGCACGTTGACAACGTGATGATGACCTGCTTCTCGATAATCGCAACGCCCTGGCGAATTACCGCCTTCTGCACCTGCATACACAGCTTCAGCCCTTGTCTAAGCTGGTCACCCTCTCCTCCAGATCCATCCAACGAGTCGCAAGCGCGGAAAAAGTTGGCATGCCACCACGACGTCCTCTCGCCCTCACCTTCCTGTCCCGAGCTACTCACATCCGCCAACGCTCCCTTTGTTCTCATCTCTTCCGTCATCCATTCCGGGCTGTATTTCATTGCAACGAGGGACGCGGGCGATGTCTCCAGTAAGCTTGTCACAGAGTAGACGACATCACTTGCGCTCATCAACCCCCGGTATCCGTATGAGCGAGTAAATGAAGTGTAGAGTACCTCGTGTAGGCCATACTCTGGCGTAACCAACTCAACCCGCTCCTTCAAAATCTTCTTCAAATCAATGCTCATGTGTGCAAACACTTGGTTACATTCCTCCAAAGAGAACCTAATTCAAGCGCAGATCGAAAAAAATATGCACGAGTTAGCCACATGGAAAACGCGTTCTGCAGTTAATTCTAAAAGTCGCAAGAGCAAATCGACGTCGCCAGCAGCTTCACAACGTACCCCATCTTGGCGAGGAGAGCCAGCAGCCTCTGTCGTCCTGGTTCCCGCCAGATGCCGAGCCTCGAGGCCACATAGTTCGAGTTATACATACTCTCGTAGAGCGACCAGTGCCGAACCATCATGAAGCGGTACTCCTCTGTGCACCGAATCACGCCGTCGTCAGAGTTGCTGCTTCTGTTGGGGCCTCCCTGTTCATCTGCCAACGCGCCAGCTCGGGCCAGCCGCTCTGATTCGTCCTTGTATGTCTGAGTGATAGCCAGGTAGTCGCGATGGCTGATCTGCTCACTCAGGTATTGCGACGAAAGTCCGATGATGGCCAACCTAAGTAGCGAATAGAAGAAAAACAAAGTTTGGTCAGGCTATTTGACGTCGTTGGATATGATCCGTTGAATCGTGTCTCAATGGAACGAAGGGCGATAATCCTAACCAGAGAAGATCTAAAGAGGAACGATCCAACTGAGTGGCCATCATATATGTCTGATTTGAGATGGAGGTACCCGTGGTGGACCCTTTCGACATATACTCGATGATTATAGCTCGAGACTCCTTCCACTGACGATTGACTTGACGTGGCGCTACTTCCGAGTCAACTCCTGTCTTCCGCCTTGTCCTCCGGTGATCATCGTCGTTCCGATCGCTCCTGTCGTCGTCATCGTCTTCATCATCCCCGTCTTCTTGATCTGACTCGTCATCTTCGTCACCTTGATCGTACTCGTTTTCCTAGTAAAACGAAGGCAAGTTCATGAGCAGTTAGGATGCGGCTGAAATGAGGTTGATGTACGAGTGGATGTTCGGTGCCAATGTCAGTTAGGTATTTCATGAGTACATACTTCTGTAAAGATGATAGCGTCCTTCTCCTGTGCAAGGTCCCTGTCCAGATCGCTGTCGTGAAAGACGATAATCTCATTGTTCCAGAATGCATTGCGGAGGTTCACAGGGCGATGGCTGTCCAGTACATAGATCGTTACATCCTCCGAGAGCTCCATGTAGTCTTCCAAGTTGAACAATCCACCACAGTTGAGCATTAGTACCGATCGAATCTAATACAAAAAAGTAAAATTGGGGAAATGTTAGGGTTCTTTCACATAACTCTGAATCGGTTGAAAAGGTACTTACTACGAATATACCGCTTTGAGCTTACTGAGCCACTCATGATCCTAGCTTCTGTACGAATATCCTCCATCCCAGAGACGGGTACCACCACGTAACTGATACAGTCCGACTTCAGTAGATTCTATTGAGACAAAGAGATAAATGGTATGCTGTGTGAATATCCCTGAAAATACCATTGATGTGGTGGTCTTCAACCAGCAGGAAATGAAACCACCAAGGCGGCCTCGCTATTTATCCTGACTGAAAGAAAAGAATTCTTACGGCCCACATGCGAAAGGCGCAGATAGAGTCAACATCTGCAGAAACAAAGAAGAGCACGGTGCTGCTAGCCCCACCGTCTCCGAACGCGGCATTCTTGATCCTCTTGTAGGCGAGTGAGTAGTTGGCGAGTTTGACGTGACCCATGTCTGATTCCTGCTTTTTCAAAATGTTTTGTTGTCCAGGTGATGTCTCCAATGAGTCAATGGGATGTCCTGACGGCGAGACTGAAAAAGGCAAGAAGTTGAAGATAGAGAGAGAGAGAGAAAGTGGGGGAGGGGTGGGTCGAATGTCATTCACAGCTTCAACAAAGCAAGAGATCAAAACAGGGTTGCCACCACTTAAGGGTTCATTAGACGCGTTGATTTTTTTGGTGTAATCGACTTTCTAGAGTGATGACGACGATGGGTGCTCCGCCGCTACTGCTTCAGCTGATCCGCAATGCAGATGAATAATCTTCATGTCAACCGTTCGCATAAACACTGCATCCGCCACTGCATCGCCACAGACATGACAGTTATCGTCTGCCGTGATCACCACTGGTCCCTGGGTCTCATATAGCTGGAAGAGTTCCTCGCTTATCCGGAGATTCTCTCCTAGAGAAAGTCCCTTGACGACCTGGATCTCTTTAAAGTCATGATAATTCCTCCGCAACGATCGCAGCAAATATTCTTGAAGTGCTTCCACTGACCAGTACTCTGGCAGGAATTGAACCACCTAGAGAAATTTGTAGCACATCTGTTAGTCAACTGCTCCTACCTTGGATTAGAGGGCAATGGGCAACGGTTTAACAGACAAGGAAAGTTAACTTACTTCAGAAATATCCAGGTACGACGACTGAGAATTGAGTAGTCGAAGGGTTAGACTCATTCCACCATCGTCCTCGGGCAGTCGAAGATATTCTTTCAACAAAGTCATGAATAGGTTCCTCCGTTTGTCGAGCACGGCTGTTGGTACTTTCAACACAGCTCCTTCGCTCGTCGTCGCTGCCTTTGTTCCTTTGTTGCGGCTCTTGAAGTTACCGCCGTTCAAGCACAGAATCTCGGCTCCCTGGTAATCGTTGACCTCTTTCACCAAGATCCCGATACACTCTTCAAATTTTCCTGTCTAGGAATGGAAATAACTGTAAGTTAGCTCGTGTAGCTTTCTGGGAGGGCACATTCATAACTCTGAGAATCAAAAAGCATTTTGCTTACCCGCGCCAGCAGCAAAGCAATCTCATAGCGGAGAATAGGAATGCTCTTCACTTTTGCCAAAAGCTCATCCGCATCCAATATAGGGGTTGACTGCAAAAGCTGGGAGAGTTTGGCACGATAGCTGCAAATCGGATCAACCTTGCTGTTGGACTGAAGGTAAGACAAGAATGTGTCCATGGTTCCTGAAGATTCCAGAGACTTGACATCTCTTGAGGTCATTAACTTGCGACTTTGTTGCTCCTTAAACGTGTCGACTATTGTGCAAGAAGGAGGTAGGGAATGTTATCACTTAACCCATTTTCAACATGATAGCTAATGTTTCAAAGCATTATTGTGTGCTTACCAAGCTCGCGGTGTTCCGTTGATGATGCTGCATTTGCCACCGCGCGGACGATATTGTCCACGTAAAGTTGAGATAACATTGTATGATGTTCAGGCACCTATTGTACAAACAGTCATATCGCGTTTAGTTTCTCGACAAGGGTGGACTGACGTCAACTTGAAACTGATGACTCCGAACCAAAACTTACTTCACTCTTCCTCTGCGTGACCAGATATTCAAGGTAAGCCATGATGCCCTCCTGGCTGACCTTGGTCAAGAAGCTCTCTAACACCCGGTCTGGATCAAACAAAGCCGCGCGTTTAGAGTCTCCTGGCATGAATATCTATGCACGGAAGAGTGAAGGCGAGGTTAGAATTGGCAGGAAGTGTGAATGAAGTCGCGCTGCTTGATCTGACGAGAACTGACTGAGTACCTTTAGTCCGATAGTCTCGTCTTGGCTCACAATCCACCATCCGTATTCCTCAATAAGCGCCAAATCCTGAAGTGAGAGTAACAGAGTCGCCATGTCCTGCAAGCTGACAGCCGATGAACTATCTTCCAGTTCTCCTTGGATCAAGCTATTGTTTTTCGAAAAAGTTAAGTATATTATCTAAGGCACTTCAAACTACATGCTCTGTGAACAAGATGCAATGAGAATACTTGATCTCTACGAAAGAGCAACTTACCGCTTCCAGATCGCCAATGCGGCCCCTTGCTTCTTGTGCGATTTGCACCAAATGGACAGCGCGTAGTGCTTGCCAGCGCTCTTGAGCTTGGCCTCTGAAAGATCCTGTCTGCAGGCATTCGCTGTTCCGAGAAGGTGCAACAAATTCTTGTTGTCTCCGCTGTCGACCCAAAGCCCTAAAAGCGCTGTATCTATGGCCTGAAAAAAAGCTCAAATACAAAAATGTAAACATCCAGCCAACAGATATATTCATTCCCGTCAAATCTATTGCACACAATGGAGAGTAAGCTTACCTCTGCGATTGGTCCTGGTCGTCCTTTGTTTGTGCAGTACTCCCGCTTGCACTTGATGAGATATTGCAAAAACACTTCCTTGGCGTTTGTCAAAAGGATATTTCCGAGCTCGGCTCCTTGATCACCAGATCTCGCAACCGTTCTATTAACTAAATGAGTCATAATTGTATCAGTATATTTCCAAATACCGAGTAAACGATAGAAATTTGTCAGCAAAAGAAGTATAACTTACTGACATCCTGGAGAGTGCCGCGCAGGCTCAAAAGTTCGCGGACACCTCCAAAAAGTGTGACATTGTTGATGAGCTCTGGCTGCTGCAGAACATCCGGGAACATAGAAATTATGGCTCTTGGGTCAATCCGGCCGCGCAAGAATAGCGCAAAAGCGTCGTCAAAAAGCGTTTCCTCTAGGTATATCAATCCTGATTTCTGGTGAATAAAATCGAGTTCAAATTGAAGACGTTCACGATGTCGATTTTCTTCTGAGATGGTTGCGGTCGCCCTTTCTGTTAAGAGCAATGCCTCTTCTACACGGCCCTGTTGAAGTAAGTTATCGGCCTATATAGTGACAGTAATAGGATTGCAAAGAGTGAGTAAATTGACCCAGCAGAGCAAAGAATAATTTGGCCCGCAATTTATGCCTGGCTCAATGAGCATTCGACTTACATGTAACACAAGGGGTGTGGTGACTAGTGCGGACACAGTGTCCTTTCCCGCAAACAAAACCCTGGCCAAAACAGTTGCAATTCGGTTGATTTCTTGCTGACTCTGACCCTCTGCCGCTGATGGATGCCAAGACTGCTGTACTAACGCCCTTGCAAGTGATGACATCCAGACAGCGAGACCAGGCCCTTGCATAAGCGTCCTTATTTCCAGGGCCGAGTCAAATCTGATGGTTTGGACCAGATTTTGGTCGAGAATATTGTGGACCTCAATAATATTGCCTCGCAAAAGCGCAGCCACATAAGGAAATTCGATTCCTAATGCCCGAGGATAGCTGGACCACTGCAGCGTTCCACGAACTGGATCTCCAGCCCCTGAACAAAAAATACCAATGGCGGTCTGTCCTGAACTGGTCGCACTCGCCAAAAGGAACTCGTTCTCAGTGATGGCGATACAGACAGGCTTCAAGACTTGAGCACTGGATCCTGAATTTGAGCTCTGAACAACTGGGAGCACTGGGATCATCCTGCCAATACGACTGTCGATCAAATTGAAATCGTTGGCGTCGGCGACGCAAATAAAGTTTTTCCACCTTGTCACCACCAGCGCTCCCTTTGGAAGGCTAAGTTCCTAGTAAGTGTCCAATGCAAACGAGCACGAGTGTGAGCAAAGTTGATCCGCTTCCTCTTTGAGGCGTTCAGCTTCTTTTGTTGCAATTGTCCTGTGCAAGGGATACCTTTGGGTCTGAGATTGCATCAGGCCACACGCTGTAAAACTGAATAATCCGTCGCTTGGTGACACAGAGACGAACGCTTCCATCCTCAGAAACGTGTCCCGACTGTGCACTATCCTCGCAGAACGCCGTTACTCCTTTGATGGGCGGAAAAATATGAGGCGCGAATGGTTGGAAATCCGGAAGACTATAGAACGTAAGCGAAGAGTCTAAGAATAGTAGTAGGAATATACATCAATGACCTTTCTTTAGCAATCGATAATGGCGGTGCAATACTTGAATGATTGAAAGACACCTACCACATAAGAGAATGGCCATCCGAAGAGCCGATATCACCATGATCTTCTCCACGACCTTCTTTCCGAAGCCCAGCGTCTTCCTTCGTACCAGACGTGATCTCGGCAGATCCTAATTTGATAAATGCAGTACATTGTCAGAAATATACCAATTATGTGCTTCACAGCTACCATGGGTCCATTTACAGCAAGAGAAGAGAGTGGGTAGATACGTACTGACTGAGAAGCGATTTGCTCTTCAATGACATAGTGAAGCAGATGGCCATCCGATGTACCCAGATAAAGATGATTTTCTATCAAAAACAAAAGTGTCGGTATCATTAACCAGTTCCATCATCGCGTAATACCTCTTGATGCAAGTGAATCCTGCATGTCCCTTAAAGGAACTGCGAGAAAGTCCTACGTACCAAAGCTATCCAGGGATTCTACAACAGGGCGCGTGTTCCTGTTGAATATGCCTGTGCTCTTGGGGACGGGACTGTTGGTCCCTGACGGACTGACTGTAGACGATCGGTCGAGAAAGGACCTTCCTTGGGGTGCTGATGACTCGCTTGCTGCAGCTGATGCGTCATCCAAGTGCACACCACGTAGAAGCGGTTGGACCGTAAATGTCGAAAACATGCGCTGATGTCGACTTTCTAGGTAGAGATGGGTGAATGAGTACCGCCTTTCCACGCACAACGGCGGGTGTTTCCTGTAAGCTAAGAGTCAAGAGGGTAGGTAGAGGATGCACGAGAGGAATAAGGAAGTAGGCTGTGGGAGGCAAAATAGGATGGAAGAATAAGTGGAGAGAAAAAAAAAAATGAGACCATGAAATAAGATACCGTGATAATTGTTCCTTTGCCTTGGCGCTCGTCTCTCGACATAATCGATTTTGTGACGGGATAAACCGCCTTTTGCGATTTTTTAGTGGCGCTCTTCTGGACTCACAGACAAGAGGAACAGCGGCATCCTTGGAGTTGCAAGAGTGCAACCAAGAAGCAATACTCGGATCGGGATGAAGGTAGACGATGAGAATCTTCAAGCTCAAAAAAAAATCTAGCGCCAGTGATACTAAAGCTGAGCCTTCAAGGCAGCCTTTATTGTTCACCTTCACCTACGATTCTTTCACACTTCCAGGCACGCCTTCCCTTCCACATTGAAGGCAGACCCGTGACTTTGTCCATTTTTTTTTCATCGGGCGCAATTTCTATTTCAGCGATCGCTCTCCCTTTCTTCCTTCTTTTGTTCATTCACCCTCTTCAATCCATTCACACTTCACCCAACCACCGTCGAAATGCCCTCAGCTAACGACTCAAACACAACAACTGCAACAGCAACAACACTGTACCCCCACCACACCGACTTTACCGGTCGTGACCCGCCACCCACCGACGGCTACAGCTGGGATCAAATCAAGGATGCTATCAGTAAGCTTTTTCCTCTACATACACACAAACCAATGTCGTCTCTTTGTAATCCTTTCTTTCAAACAATGCTCGGAACAAACGCATTTTGACTAATACTACTACCTATCCATGACCTTTGTAGAATCAAACTCGTTACACGCCCTGAGGCGGACAGACAAGGGTCAATACGAATACGAGCAATGGCAGGACAAAATTGACCGTAAGACCTACAAGAACATCGGCGAATACATTGCTTTCGTCATCCTTCAATGGCCCGACCTCCAGGACCCCGCTGACACCGTTGAACACGTTAGCCACACCATTGAATCGCCTCAGTCCAAGGAAGAAAGATATAGGACGATCGAACCGCGCCTGACCCTCCGTCAGAACCACTACCCCTTCCCCGTGCAGCAATCAATTCAATATTTCGTCCTCTGGTCCACTCGCGACATGTCCCTTCTCTCAGAGCGGACCCGTCTCGACACTTACCTCCAACTGCAATTCATTGGAAACCAGGATCCCTTAGCCGGACCCATTGTTGAGAAGGGTCTGTCGCCAGAGGTGTTTCCACCAGTGGAAGGGAAGAAGAAGCAGTGGATGTGGTTTGTCAATCCTATCGAGCTTCGTAGTGTTGCCACTGTCCATCATATTCATGTCTTTGTCCGCGATGTCCATCCCTCTGAACCAAGTGAGGTCTTCTTCGAGCGTCCATAGTCACATTTAGATTTCAGAGTATATATATACAGGAAACATACTCTCAGCATAGATAAGATAAGATAATAATAACAACAAATACAATACGAAACACGCACCATATCATGATTGAGGAGACTGGCACTTGAACACTACTTACATCTTTCTGATTTTCGAATTCTTCTCAATGGAACTTCTGTAATATCGAGCACAGGTGTATTACTCTGAATGTGGATCAAATTATCTTTGGACCACATTTCAAATGCTCGCCAATTTTACACGTTGCCTGTTGAAGTGCTGTGCGAGCTACCGATAATGAATTTTTTTTTTGTAAGAGTGCGCTTTAATTTCCGCAAGCTGATATTTACAATGGCTCTTCTACTGTGCCATGTTCAAAACTACTCCTATATGTTACTCCTCATCTCTTTTGTGCATCCTATTTTTTTTGTAGATGTCTCAGGCCAAATGGGTTTCAACCGAATGTATAAGAATATTCTTTTCAAAAAAAAGTCACCCACGCTCTAAGTCGACTTGGCAAAGGGGTTCAAAGGAACAACCTTGATAACGGGAGGCGACACGTTCATCTCGGCAGAGATGAGGACCTGGACATGGCCAAACGTCTTAATCTTGCTCAGGTTATGAGCAAGTTCATCGCTTGAATCATCCGCACCCTTGACATCCGAAGAGTGAGGAGTCGAACGGTCGTCCTCGTCGTCATAGTCGCTGTCGTCGTCAAACAATCCACGTTCGTCATCGTAGGCGTTCGTGGCGTCGTCGGGATGGTCCATCGCATGGAATCCTCCTGCACGTGGCTTAAAGTCGAGCTGGGCGGCATCCTGAAGGGACAGGGGCTGGTTAGGGGACAGCGACTGCCTTCTGCTGGCCTGGCCATCCGCTTGCTCATCGTCGGCAGTCTTAAAGGCTTGAGTACCCCAGTAAAGCTTCAACACGTCCGTCTCCTCGTTCCAGTAGAAGCGCTCAAGCGGCAATTGGTCGAGGTGGATACGCTTCTCAAGAGCAAACTCGGGCACGAGCACATCGAACGCGTTATCCATGACTTGAACGACAATCGCATCCCGAATCACCTCTCCCTTGGATTGGGTCAAGTGCTTAAGGAGAGCACTCAGGTAGAGGTGGTTGCTCTGTTCCTGAGCCAACTTGGCAGCATCCTTTCGGAGGTTGCATTGGTTGGCGCTTTTTTGGCACGACTCCTTGTTCAGGTAAAACTTTTGGTCTATTCACAACAAAAAAAAAAAAAAAAAAAAAAAAAAAAAACAAAAAAAAATGAAAAACACGTCAGTGTCCTTGTTTGTTTGGATCTCGTCGTTTTCTTTATACGCGTTGATTTTGTGGTGTCCGAGCGTTGTCGCTCTGAGGAGGAGGGGGGGAAGTCGCTATCGGGAATGGGTGCGTGCCACGTCGTTCTTGCCAACTCGATAAACAAAAACATCTTGCCTGAACATCTTCCCACCGCCAGCAATGGAAAGAGGACTCGCAATGACCCCGTTTGCCCTCAGATCCTCCAAACCCTCTCGACTCGCCTTTCCTTTCATCTTTTTTTTTCACGCTATCTACCCATCCAACCTCTTTCGGTCTGAGTAAACATCCGGCGCCACATCCATCTCCCTCCAGAAAGGACTTCCCACTTGCCACGCAACTCTTGAGTGAGCAACACTCCTTGAGGATCCGGGAGAACCATGACAAGACCAAACGAGAAAACAAAAACAGGGAAACGGAAAAAAGGAAAACAAAAACAATGATCGAATGGACTTGGGCCACCAGGGCACGTCCAAATGGTCAAAAAGCCCCTTCGCAGAAGGGAGTCGTGGTGGTGGTGATGGTGGTGGTGGTAAATTTGTCCTGAATTCGTCCTATGGCTCAACATAGCTTCCATGACTGACCGAGACGTTGGCCAGCAACTCACCTCCAGTCAAGGATGCCTCCAGAAGACGATGGACTATGATATCGGCGTAGCGACGGATGGGCGATGTAAAATGTGTGTAGAGCGGTGTATTGAGGGCGTAGTGGTGGTATCTTGTCGGGGGGAGCACGCCACTACAGATGTACTTGGCGCGATGCATAGGCTTAATAACCAAGAGGCGGACGACCTTGCGGACATCTGGGTCCTGAATGGCATCCATCGACGTCTGGAGAGCGCCGGCGCTCGAAGCATCAAGCTCGATTCCAATCTTTTTCATGTGTTGAATGAAGTCGGCCATGCGCTTCTCGAGAGGCTCCTCGTGACGACGGAGGAGGGCTTGCTCAGGGAAAAAGTCAAAGATCTGCTTGGCAACACTCATATTAGCGAGCAACATGAACTCCTCGATCAGACGGTTGCTCTCCTTGAGCTCAAATACAGCCGCATCCAGAGGGTTCTGCAGGTTGTCGGTTTCGAAAGCCAACTTGATCGAGTTGACCGAGAGTGCGCCATTGTCAAAACGTCTTTGACGAAGAATTTGCGATAATTTCTAATCGGGCAACAGTCAAATTATTAATGTAGTTAGCTTCCCATTCCTTTCCTTAAGTAATGCGTTATCAAGTTGTCGTCGATAGAACTTACGAAGAAAGTCTTGATGTTATCTTCGACAGTGGCGCGAGGGTGGTCAAAGACCTGGACCTTGGGATCCAAGGAGCCGGTGGTGATGACTCTCTGCGCATCATCATAGGAAAGCTGAGCGCACGAGCGGATGATGGTCTTGGCGAAGGTGGTCTCCAAAATATCTCCGGCCTCGGACATCTTCCAGAAGACAGAAAAGGTCAAGCGGTCGACGTTGGCGATCAAACTGCAGAGATCCTCACTGAGAACGTTGGGAAGCATAGGGATGGCCTTCTGGACCAGATATACCGTGGTGGCTCTTGACTTTGCCTCTCTATCGAGTGCCGATCCGACCTTGATAAAGTGTGATACGTCGGCAATGTGAACTCCGACCTCGAAGGTGCCGTCCTCCAAACGCACGCAAGATACAGCATCATCCAGGTCCTTGGCAGTCGCAGGGTCGATGGTGAACGTACAGCTCTGACGCAAATCACGACGGGCTCCCTGCTCTTTGTCGGGGATGCTCCAGGGAAGCTCTGGCAGACACTTCTCGACCTTTTCGCCAAAGGCAGAGGTTGTGATGTTGTTGTCGGCCAAAAGCGCCTCTGTTTCAATCTCTATGTTCCCAATGTCGCCGAGCTCACGTTCCAGGTGTCCGAAAGGATGGAGGGAGCTCAAAGGCCAGCGCTTGATAGTCGCAATGAATAGTTTGTGGGCATAGGAAGCGTGGTTGTCGACAAAGTCTGCGGGCGCTTGATCAATAGGGATTGCAATCAAGGGCACGCGTTTGTCCGTCTACGATAAATTTAAGAAAATCGCGTCAATATACGTCGTTCAACAATTGTTGCTTTCTCAGTGTGTTAAACAAACAAACAAATAACCAAGACAGATAGAGGACTTACGGGCTTGAACCAAACGATACGCGGCTGACCCTTGTGGTCGTCATCATCCTGTCGGCGACGTTCATTCTTCTTGGTCGATCCGCTAGGACGCTGGAGGGTCAGGGTTCCTGAAAACATCTGGACGAGAGAACGCTCGACAATGGAGACGACACGGCCACAGTACTTTGGCTTGATGTCCTCAACGTCGGCCTCGCCTGCCTCCTCGACATCCTCTGACCGCTTGTACTTTTTCTTCTCCTTGCCACCTTCGAGCTTCTGTTGAGGCATGTCCTCAAAATCAATCAACTCAATACCAACCACATCACCCTCCAGTGCACGATTGCGATCCTTGCTTCCGCAAATGTAGACATCGCCCTCGGGAAGAGAGTCAACGGTGACATAGGCATCAGAGCGGTTCCTCTTGTTGATCCTGAGGACTCCTTGGACGTACTTGTGTTTTTGTTTGGTCAACAACGAATGAAAGTCGGAATAGGTCAGGTGGGCCATGAAGAGGGGACGACGGCCGTTGGCATTGTCTTTAAGAAGGATGCTGTCTCTGTTTGACCCGGTGTTGGAAGCCACAGGAGTAGCTGTTTATAGTTTGAGAGGATGGTATGAGGAACGAGCGCCGATTAGAAAAAAAAAAAAGATGCTGGTAAGAAAATATATACCGGGAAAGGACCAATAGAAAGGCCAAATGGGATGCTATCATCCCATACCCCACTGAATCAAATCATGAAAGGTAAACTTACACATGCGCCAGTCCTTGCGGTCCAGATCCTTGGATGGTGCCATGGATGAAAGTCGGCGGTTGGCAGCGGTGGTGGAAGTCAATCCTGGGGCGAGAATTGAGGTGCGGGAGGGGGTCAAAGAGTTGAAGGCAGTGGTGTAACGACGACGGTCAATGTCATCGTTGTTGACCTGACTCTGTCCAAAGTTTTGAAAGGCCGCCGAACCAGCGCCAGGCTGCATGTGGCTGGGTAATTTTGACGCGAATTCAGCCAATGTCCCAAGGTCAACATTGGACACAGAGCGACGGTGGGGCGCTTTGTTGGCGGAGAGACTGGAACGATGTCCCAGACTGCCCTTGCCCTCGAGGGCTGAGAGGGCATCAGCAACAGCATCTGCTTCCTCGTCGTCAGAGTCAAAGGTGGTACGAGGGGCGTAGGAGCGTCCCTCCTGAAGAGCGGCGACTTCTTCGGGGCGGATGATGACCGAACGGCGATTGGGCTGATATCCTGTAGAGGCAGGGGTGGCCTCTGAGGCAAGGGGTGTGTAAAAAGGACTGTCGGTGGAATTGAGGAGGATGGATCGGCGGGTTCGCTGTTTAGAGGGATCGTTGTTGTCGGTTGAGCCGGTACCGAAGGAACCCATCTCCTGAGGCAAGACAACAGAGCGTCGGTTGTTGGCCTTTCGAGCAGGGTCCAATGCCTGGGAAAACAATGCAGATAAAAAGTTTTTTTTTTTTGGCTTGTGAGCATTCAGACAAATATGCATGGAGCATTCAAACTAACATATAACAAAGCATTGACAAAACACATATTCCCAGATATGCCCTGCAATTCATTCCTTCACCAGTGTCGTCTGCTTAAACACCTTATATCTGTCAAACTTTTAGAGATTTGGCAAAGGGAAAAGGCAAGGCGAAAGGACAACACGGCTTGGTCTGAATACAATCAGACTACTTACGGTAGTATCATCCGTCTTGTTGGTGGTGACTCCTGGGATAACGGGACGCTTGGAATCCGATACGGAGAGACGGCGGAGTGTGGCGACGGTGGACTGGAGAGCGTTTTCGATGGTAGTGCCGCGGGGAGGCTGGGAGATATGGAGGGTAGTCGAGGTGCTGTTGGATGTTGCAGAGGACTCTTTGGCAGCAGGGATGATATTGAGCCCACTAGGTGCACTCAGATGACTCATGGAGGTGCGAGAAGGCAGTGATGACATTGATTGTCGCTTTTCATGGCGAGACAGAGGTTGCTGCTGTTGTTGCTGCTGTCCTTGCTGCTGTTGCTGTCCCTGCTGGTCGAACGAACTGGTGCTGTTGTTATTGTGGTTGTTGACGGCGGGGAGGGTCTTAAGGCTGCTAATCATATCCTGAAGGGACTGGAGGGTTTTGGGAGCGGTGTCCTTGTTGTTTTCTTGGCCAAAGTGGGCAAGCTGCTCCTTCATCGATTTAGAGCGAACGTGGCCACGTTGAGAGTTGTTTCCTGAGGCAGGAGGAGGGCCACCACTGCTACCAATGGACGAACTTCCTGAGACAAGGTTACTGCCACCTGAGGCTGAAAGAGGACCGCTTCCTCCAACAACCGACAACCTGTTGCTAGATGCAGCGGTGCTGATAGAGGTTGCAGTTGAAGCATTGGAAGAGTTGGACGAAGAGTTGTGTCGAAGGGAGGGACGCTCGGGCGGCTGTTCGATTTCAGCGACGGTGGGGAGACCCTGCCCGAGTCGACTGAACTTTTCAGTCCCAGCGGCGAGGTTGGCGGAAGAACGGCGACTGGACGGGCTTGAAGTGGAATTGGAGGAAGAAGAAAAGGCACCGGAGCCAGGGCCAAAGGCAAAGGTCGAGCTAGCAGTGGACGCTGAGTCTCGAGACATATTGATTATATGGGCTGTGGGAACAGTGTGAGTGATGGGCTATGATCGTATGTGAGGTATGCTTTAATCGACAAGATCAATACAAAAAAAGGTGTGATGAGCGAAAGGGTTGAAATGAAAGAAAATATGGGAAAAGGAAAGGGAAAGTGCGAATGAGGGGGAGGGGAGGAGAGGAGAGGATGAGTGAGGAGAAGGAAAGGGAAAGGGAAAGGGAGAGGGAAGAGGAGAAGAGAAAAAGAGAGGAAGGGCAAGTAGGGCTGAACAAGAAAGGTGGACGGGTGGATAGGAGGAAGAAGCGAAGAAAGGAAGAAAGAAAAGGGAAGAAAGAAAAAAGAAAGGGAAGGAAGAAAGAAAAAGAAAATAGGTGTTTTAAAGTGGAAGAAAAGGGAAAGGGAAAAGGAAAGCGACGAATAAGAAATGAACAGGAAAAGTCAAGGCGAGTCAAGGTCAGTCAAGAGATAGAAGAACAGAAGACGGACAACAGCAAAAAAAACCCAGCCAGCCAGCCAGTTAGCCAGGGTCAAGAAATCGAGGGGAGAGGAGGTCTGAGGAGAGGAGAGGAGGGAAGAAGGAGTCAAAGGGACGGACAGAGGTGGGGAAGGACATTATTTATTTTGAGGGTATGTGCTATGTGTGCCATGTCCAATGTATGTGTCGACATGTATGTATGTGTGAACGGGAGCATGGCACGCCCTGATTGCAATGCACACAGAGAGAACAGACAACGGGCAAGCAATATGTGGGAGGTGTCCAATTGGACACCTCTTTTTTTAGGAAGACTTGTTGGTTATACCATATTCTCTTATGCACACAGAGTGGGGCTGAGGAGGATGCTCAAACGAAAGAATAAGATGGGGGGTGGAGGGATGTGGTGCCCTTCAATAACACTATGTGCTCTTTCTTTATGATCTTTTCTCTCCCGCAGAATAGAAGACCATTGATAATGACTAGGTCGACTTTTGTCAATAAGAGAAAAAACAAGTTTTTCCTTAATTGAACATCCGCAATTCTCACGAAATCCGCAATTTTGAAGGTTCACACAAGAATCCTCCGTTGGCTCCATTGTGGTTCACGGTTTTTCTTTTCCTTTTTATCTTTGTCTTTTTCTTTCTTTCTTTCTTTCTTTCCTTCTTTCTTTCTTCGTTCCCTTCTTCTTTACTTTTCCACCCGATCACACTCCTTAGACAAGTATTCCCTTCTCCTTTTATCCTTCTCTCTACAATTGACAACTCACCACATTGCCACAAAGGACAAAATGTCGACACAACAATGCCAGTTCTTCTTCACAAAGAAGGGTTGCCGTAACGGTGACTCCTGTCGCTTCTCCCACAACAACACTCCAATACCCACTCCGACATCCGCATCTAACGGATCAACAGCGGCAACCACAGACTCGTTTTCAACTATACAAACAACAGCACCTCGCAGGAGTGTAATAGCAGCAACAACACGCCAACCTGTCAAAAAACCCATCCCAGCATCCCTCCAAAACCTCGACAAGGGTACTGCAGCCACATCCCTCCGATCCTTCGAAATTACCCAAGTAGCCTCCCGTTTCGCCTCTTCCTTTTCATCAAGATCTTCTCACCCGGACGAAGAAGAAAGCGATACTTTTGAACTCAAGGTGGTACCCAGCGATCCCGATTTCCCATACGAGATCAGCGCCCTCCACCTCCTCCTGGCAGTTCCCAAATCCTACCCGACCAGACCTTGCTCCGTCCAGGTCCTTAATCGAGATATCCCTAAGGGGTTCGCCACCAATCTCGAGCGCGGCTTTGACCAAGCTGCTGCTTCCCAGCAGAAATCATTGCTTGCTCATCTGAATTGGTTGGATGTCAATATGGAGCAACTCCTTCAGAAGCCTCCTGCATCCACTATTCGCTTTATCGGACACGCCAATAGCATCGGCAACAATTTTGGGAAAAGCTCTCCTTCGAGAGAGACTTCTTTGCCTGTTTTGCCACCCCCTCTCCCCCCTTCATCAACCACATCTTCGAAACCAACACCAACGTTAACACCGACACCTGCATCACTACCTCAGCTACAGCGATCGCAACCTCCTCCCCCAGTCCAAAAAACATACACTCCAGCAGAATGCCAACAAGCCAGCCTCCAACGCCAAAAACAAATGAACCAAATCCAAGCCCGCTTCCGATCCTCCTTTGAATCTCTTTCTCCAACCTCTGTCAACATCTCACTCGAATCTACTGACAAGGACAAGATGTCTGTCAAATGGCAAGGTCCCCTCTGGATTGTCCTTTTGGTCCCTGCTTTGTACCCGTTGGAGCCTTGTGATATCCGGTTGAGGGAGAATGGCAAAAATCCCGAGATTGAGATATGGCGCGCAAGGTATGAATGTGGCCATTAGCTTTTTTTTGTCGTCATATTTATCGTGTGATTTAATTATTTACGTTTTCTTGTGCAACGGTTGACATGCATAACATGCATTTGAAAATGGCAAAATAGGAATGTGGAGCAAGGGTTCCGCAAGATTGCGGCAACAATGCCACAACTATCTCTCTTCCAGCTATTGAACCAACTTAACCGGGACCTAAAGGACCTTATGAGCCTCCCGCCACCTTCAACAACTCCCTCGCCAGTCCCCATTCAAACAATTCCTCCATCTCCGCCTCAGCCTGCATCTGTCCCTGACGTTCAATCATTGCCTTTGAAGAACATGCCACAGTCTGGACAGGGCTCGTCGCGCTCAAAAGCAGCTGTCAACTTTACAGAGACCGATAGGGATGACCATAAGGGAAAAGTGATCTATGTCAATGCGCCTCAGGAACCTAGAAAAGGAAACTTTGATACTGTCCAGGATCACGGTGCCATTACGAGTGACGACGAGGATGATGACAGGTCGGAAACCGACGAAGAGGAATCATCAAACGAGGATCATACTGGACTTACCACCACCAACAACAACGACATCGACGAGAATGATGAGAGCGAGCAGGGTGAGGGTGAAGAGGAAGAAGAGTCAGACGTAAAGACAGGAGGCCCACTGGTCGAATCAGCACCCAAACGCGGAATCGAGATCCGGATGCCTGATTTGAAACTCGATCACATCTCCCTCCTCTACTGCCGCTCGCTCAGTCTTCTCGTCCGCTGCAACCGCTGCAAAGCCCTCATCGACATGCCCGAACTCGTCCCCGACGAGTCTACCTCTTCTTCGGGAGTATCATCAACCGGGACCGCGGACAAGCGCAAATGGAGAACGTGCGAGAACTGTCAGTCGTTGTTGGGGGCCCATTTCCGGACAGAGTACATCCACATGCAGTCAAGGACTGTTGGATACTTGGACCTGGCAGGCTGTACTGCGTATGATATCTTGCCATCTTCGTTTGTCCCCACTTGCAGCGAGTGCGATCATGTCCATGGATCTGGACCCGACGAGAATCAAGGAGCAGTCGACTACCACAACGTCGCCACTGACAACCAAGGATCATCAACAACCCCTGAGTCTACATCCACTCCAGCTCCCACTTTCGTCCGATCATCACCGACAGGATTCCGCCAAAAGATCGGACGCGGCATGTCAGCGACCGCCAATTGCCGGAAATGCCACGTCCGTCTCACCCTGACTCTCGACGGCGAAATCAAGTTTGTCAAACTCAGTCCAGGTGACCTCATGAAAGCCTCTTCCTCCGACCTCGAACTCCTCCCTCTCAAGAAAAAAAAGAACCTCGCCAAGAACAGGAACGGTCTCGAATTCGAACTCAAGATTGGAGAGCCTCTTCCCAGAAAGGGCGCCTGCAACCATTACAAGAAATCCCGTCGCTGGTTCCGGTTCCCCTGCTGTTCCAAGATCTATCCCTGCCATCTGTGCCATGACGAGAAGGAGTCCGAGTCCCATGAGAGCGAGTATGCAAAGAGAATGATCTGTGGTCATTGCTCCCGCGAGCAGGCTGTCAGCGATAAACCCTGTGCCTGTGGCAAGTCTCCCGTACGGACTGCTGGTGGATCGGGCGCCTTCTGGGAGGGTGGAGAGGGGATGCGGGATCGGGCGAGGATGAGTCATAAGGATTCGAGGAAACATAAAGGCCTCCACAAGACCGTTGCCAAGAAACAGGTTGGCGCCGAGAACATTCGCAAGCGTGCGCCCAAGACATAGATTCTTGTAAAACAATTAAAAAGAAATGACTGGAATGGGGTTTTTTTTGTATTCTTTAGCGCTTTTTTTTGTGCTCATGGAGGATCATATCGTCGTAGAGGACGGTGGGCCGAAGAGGCCATTGCTCAAACTTCAAGGCCACCTCGTTTAGTTGCTCCAACGTCATGTGCTTGATCTTTATGCTGTGGTCAAAACTGAGTCTTTTCAGCAAAATCTCTGCTCCTGGTCCTAGTAACCTATTTGTTTAAAAAGAAAAGGAAGCAAGTTTGTTGACTGTTAGTGTCGATTCGTGTCTTTGCCATGATATGTGATGACCTGGGTTTCCTTGAAAGAAAAGAAAAAAATGTGGCTGTTGGGTGACTATAAACGTACTTGATGACTTTGTTGAGAGGATTTGACTTGTTGGTGAACAAACTCCTTAAACAGAAATCAAACACCTCCATCGATACTACGGTTCAAATTGACAGAAAAGGTCTCATGTGTCAGTACGAGGATCATGAGTGCGGATCAAATCATCATGGGTCAAGAAACAACACAAAAAGTGAACTTACCATCGAGCTTGGGCACCTTGTGTGGGATAAAGTGCACGAGTTCATAATCATAGGGCAAATGGAAATGGGCAGCTCCAGGTCGCATCAGTTGCGTCATCTCTGCAGCCGCTTCAGCCAACACGCTCACTCTATTCCTGGATGGCGTTCCTGGGGGCGCAATCAACCTCTATCGTAACGCGTGCAATAGTTCATTTTCTCTGTTTAGAACAATGATCTTTTCAGGGCATAGCGTTTTGAAACGAAGGCGCCACACACTGGTCTCAAACAATTCAGCATTCCACGACAACAGGCAGCTTACCTTGGCAGCATCCTTGAACATAAACATAAACATCTCAACGCGTCCATACTTAAAGATCCCCATCTTCTCATTCGAAGCCATCAACAGATCGTGAAGACACTTTTCGCCCAATGTTGAATTAGGGATCGTCCCCACCAGCAACACATTCGACTGGATATTTTCCCATTCCTGGGGGACCAGATCGGGGATCGCGTTGATCTTGAACCCCAAGAGGTCGTCGAATGGATCTGAGAGTGGGTTCATGTTGTAGTTCTTGATCTTTCCTCCTGACTCTTCTTCCAGTTTCTACATTTCGTGGAACGAGAAGTCGATTGTGTTAGTCGCCTTCTCTGTAAATGGCGGCTTGAACCTTCGATAAAAAAAAATCAAATGAAATGGCATGTATTGTACCTTCAAAGAACTCTGAAACGTATCACCATTCTCGACTGTGACAATATTGTTTGCTCCAGCCAGGTACATCGACCTCGTAAGCTGACCAGGACCTATCAACATTTCAGGAAGGACAATGTCAGACTTCCGACGGTTCGTCTCGTTCAACTTTGCTTCCTGATGCATACTGGTGTCCTTGTATCCAGAGCATGTCAAGTACCTGGGAAGATCTCAAGGACAGATCGGTTAGGATTGGCCTCAAACTTCATCGATGCAGCGGCCAAGTCTATAACACAGAGCGCAATTCAAAAAAGTAAAGGTTGGTGAACTTTGGGGCAGGGCAATTAGCAAAACAGATATAGCGTTATAAAACAGATGGGAGTCATATCATTACTGGCGGTATCCTCGGTCATGACAGAAACTCGAAGTTGACCACGCGCCCTGGATACTTTGTAGACGGTGGGCCAGAGGTCCGTTGATATCAGTGGCGACAAGGACCTGAACAAGGGCCTTGAGCATATCATTTTTGCCGATAGTGTGTGTTTCTTCCTTCTTTCGTTGAGAAAGCTTTAGTTGTCTGGTAGAAATTGTCGTCTTTGCAAGTGAGTTTTTTTTTTTGTCAGGCAGAGAGGATGGCGGCGAATGTGTTGAAGAAAATGAATACAATGTTGAATGAACTGAACTCTTTTCGTGTGAAAGTTGCAAGGTGCAACCGCCCCAGGAAAATCAACAAATCCGGCAATGTGACTGTCAACAATCAAGGAACTTAGACTCCTCATCTTAGGGCCAATATTGGAGCAGACGTCAGTTTGAATCGGAGGAGGAAGAAAAATGCTGAGGGGATTTATTACTTGTTGTTGCCAGCCTTCCATTGCTGGACCATTTGAAGCAGCTTGAAGTTGGGCTGCTCTTTTTGGTCGTCGGGGAAGATGTAGTCGTAGTATTCCTCCCATTGAGACGAACCACCAGCACCACCATCCGCAGACTCGACCTGGCGACGCTTCTTGACCATCTTGGGCATAAGATCCTGCACGCTCTTCAACGACTCGGCCGTGCCCTGTGCCTGCTCAAACTCCTTCCACGCCTCCAACAGAATCAGACGCTCCTCCTTCAGTCCTTGGTCTTTCATCGTCTGACTACCCTTCTTGAACACATCCCGAGCAACATCAGCCTGGCCCTCCTCGGGCACACTCGCCTCGAAATGCGCCCAACTAATCCAGACCTTAACGTGCGCTGTCCTCTCCAACAGCTGCTTGTACAGCGACCGTGCGTGTGCCCATTGCTCCTCGCTCACCTCAAAGTCGATATACGCCTTCCACAAAATCTCGGGCATATCTAGTTCCGGTTGCGAAACTGCCAAATCAAAGATGGCTCTGGCACGTTCGGCGTCCTGCAGTTCACTCTCCAACTCTGCAAATTTGATCCATGCCGCACATGTCGACGGTGACCATTCCAGATACTTGGCATACAGTGTCCTTGCCCTGTCAATTGCACGCAACTCCAGCTCCAGCTCAATATATCCCTTGAACAGCTTGTCCTTGGGACACATGCCTATTGCCATTCCCAACGCCTTGCGCGCTGCACTCAGATCGAGCTGACGAATCTCGAACTTGGCATAGAGCAACCAAATCTTGGCAAACGTGAACTTTTTATGAGGAATCAGCTTGATGCACCCCTTGTATACCTGCCTCGCGCGCTCATAGTCCTATCATCAACAGAAGCGTAATTTTTTGTTAATTCATTCCGACCGTGTTGGTGTAAGATCTTTGAGTAAAAAAGAAAAAAAGAAAAAAAGAAAAAAAGAAGTCACTAAAATTCCCGCTCCATCATCCCAATGCTTACTTTTGTTTCGAGTTCCTCGAAAAGAGCATATTTGATCCAGAGATAAATGTACCGTCTCCAAAGTCGCTTTTCCTGAGCTGGTGGCACCTGAGCAATAGCGCGCTCATACACTTCACGAACACGATCCACATCTCCTGTACTCTCCTCGAGTTTTCCATAGTCGAACCAGGTATCATAGTTTTTGAGGTTCGTCGCCAGATCCTATCAGTATAAATCAATGAGTGAGGCATATTAGGAACTTGCACTTAATAATTCCATTCAAACCAGTGGCACTGATGAGTATTCGCCGAATTCATTCCAAAATGCCAACGTACCGCCTCATATTGAAGTCGCCTCTTGCCGACAACAACGTCCTCGATGCCATCCTTATCGCCGTATTGCTTCTCAAACTGAACATATTGGTTGTACAGCGCCTGCGATTTCGACCGAGGGATTCGATCCAATGCGTACTTGTAAATAACTCGCGCTCTGTCGGTCTATACAAGGGAAAGATATGTTCATGTTAACAGGTCTGTCCATAATTCAAGGATGAAAGGAAAGTGCAAAAATGCCTGAAATGCAACATGTTGAAGCAATGGCGTACCTCCTTTAGACGTGTCTCAAATTTTGCAAAGGCAATAAAGAGACGCTGTTCCATGAGTTCCTCGCCCATGACTTCAATGGCCCTTGTGAAAATCTCCCGAGCCTTTTCCGTCTTGCCCTCGCGTTCCTCAAACTCTGCCCATTTGATCCAGTTCTTAGGTTCAGGGTGAATGTGCACGAAGCGCTCATAGACCACGCGTGCCCGCTCCAGTTCCTTGTACCGCTTCTCAAACTTGACGTACGCCATCCATGCTTCCTCCTCTGGCTCCCACTGCATCCAGCGTTCGAAAATCTGACGTGCGCGAGCGACCTCTTCCAGCATCTCTTCCATGTATGTGTACTTCAACCTATCCATGTGGAAGCAGTTGTAAAAGCGCTCATTAGAATCCTCTTACTCACATCTCTCAGCATTCACAATGAGCAATCAATTGACAAGGTCGTACCAGAATTGGTCGCGGCGGGGCAGGATGGTGACGATCCTGTCAAACAAGTTACGCGCCAGAGCAATGTTCTTGTGCTTCATCTCCATCTCGACATATTTGAGGTACAAGGTCGCGTTCTTACTGTCGACTTGCAATGCACGTTCATAGATCGAGCGAGCTCTAGAATGTCGTTAATCGAAAAGCAACCAAGTCAGTATATGTGTTTCTTATAATTTCGACAAAATGAATTAGACATCCTTTGTCCGAACAACGAATTTTAGGAACAGAGATCAAAGAACAAAATAGAGTACCTCTGAAGCTCATCCTGATTCTCCTCCCAGGTGGCGTACTTGAGCCACTCGTTGATATGAAGTCGACTACGCTGGATACGATCCTCAAACTCTTTACGTTTCCGCCCTCTGTATTCCATCAACTCTGCATGGTCGTGGATCTTTTGCTTGGGGGCCTTTATAGCAATCTCCTGACGCTCCTTGGCCTCTCGAAGAATCTGCTCCGCCGAGATTTGCACGGGCGCGGCATTCTTGTTTTTGATCTATTTGTTTGATGGAGGTAAATGAATGTTCGTTGAAAAGTTATTATCGCGGTTCAGTCTGATGCTCCTTGCAATGGGATTCGTCAGAGGAGTAAGTGTGGTTTGTGGTTGCTTGTTGCTGTTCTTGCCTTGGGAGTTGCTTTATCCATGGTGATGGAGGGAAGGAGAAGTGAGAGGGTTGATGCAGTTATCATGAACGCTGGCGGATTCAAAATGGAGTGACGTCATTTTTTTTTTAAAAAAAAAGATGCTTTTAATGTGGAAAATGATACAGCTGCGGTATTATGCAAAATAAACGACCCTCCAAGAACCCAATGGCTTGGCTTAGAAGGCATTCTCCTCCTCGTCGTACTCAAACTCGCCCTTGGCGAGCTCAACCTGGAAGGTTTGGATAACATGACTACAAAGGTCGGCCAAGTCGTCCAATCCCTTGTACATGGCCTCTGCTGCTGTTGTGTTGTCTGAGGTCTGAACTCTAATGTTTGTCCTGGCTTCTGAGGGATGGGGGATCGAGTATGAAGCAAAGTCAACCTCAGGGCTACCATCATCAAAAAAGGGATGCATAAAGGCGTTAGTTCTGTATCCGCTGACATCGCCGATGACGCCGTAGATGAGTATCCATATTGTCGTCCATTTGTTCTATGATATCCATGTGATAGTGTGTCAAGTGCGCCGTGATGCATACTTCTTCATAAGAGCCCAGCGGAGCGCGTTTCCGAGGGTGTGATCCTCATCCTGTAAGCAAAAGGTGGCGCACTGGGGCTCAATCATAGTTCCTGGAACCTATCCAAGCATGTCAGTCACAGATAGGAAGTGAGTTAATGATACGTTCGAAGGTCCTGCATATTCGCCCCGTTGTATGAAGCATTCGTTCTTGCGTCGATTGACCCTCCCCCTTTCTTTGAAGGAGGGCAAACACTGCTGTAGCGAGTAAGAGTCCAGCGCTATACTTACGACGGTAACCTTGCCGGTGTCGACTTCAATTTGGTCCTCGTCCATGCGGCTGACAATAGCAGACATTGCTAAAATATGTGATGTAAGCTGTGTTGGTTGATTGGCGGTGGTGTTGGGAGTGTTGGCTAATGGTTGTTGTTGTTGTTGTTGTTGTTGTTGTGATGAGTCGAGACGGGCGAAGTCAAAGCGTTGCTGCAGCGAAAGTGAATGGCGAAAAGGGAAGAAAAGGAAAAAAAAAAGTTGATCTCCAAAACATTACAGGTGGCTTAGCACGGTTGTATTTATTCATAGCTGAGAGACGGAAAAATATAGCGACAGCAAGAAACACCTCAACGCGCCTAGAAGGCCTTCTTCTTCTCGTCCACACTCATACCGCCGGGTCCAAGGGTGACAAGGAGAAGAAGTCCGCCCATGATCGAAAGCGTCTGGAAGAAATCGTACTTCAAAAAGTCCTTCTGCGAGTGCGAGCTATCGACAGACCACCAGTTGTTGACAACAATATTGAACACCGACAAAAACAACACCAAAAACATGGCTGACAACTTGGCCTTGAACCCCACAGCAATCATGATGCAGGCTGCCAGGCCTACAACCGACGCAATCACCCTCGACAAGGTCCACGACCCATGGAGTGCGAAACCGATGAACAGGAAGATCAAAAGAACTCGGCCAGCGAGTTGGAAATAGGTCCTCTTGTTGCTCTCGGTGATCGAGGGAAGTCCTGCAAATAGTTGGCGGCGCTTGCTAAGACTGTCAGAGACGACCATCAAGAGGCCACCGATGACGGACAGGTTGCGGAGGAAGAAGCTGGCGTCAAAGATCAGACCATAGCCTAGTGCCTGTGTCACGACAACGCCCAAGAGCGCCGCGGCTGCATATTCTGTGTGTTTCCTTGCAATCACAAGCGTCGAGCAAACCAGCATCGTCTATAGGAGGTGTTGTATTGGACGAAGAGAAAAGCTAGTTAGCATGTTGCTACATGTTCCAGGGTCAAACACTAGATCCATGCAACCCTCTGATTCTGCCCTGGGAATGCTAAAATGTTCCCCTTCTTTCTCTCTGCTCTCACACTTCTCCCTCAGTCTGGTTCTCCCTCTCTCACCCCTCTCGCTTTTTTTTGTTGGTCTGTGTTATCCCTATTGGTTTTCTTTTCTCAACCGCCCCTTATTTTTTTTTATGCGTCCCTTGAACCTTGAGACCATATTTGGGCTATTTTCAAATCGCAGCTCAACTCGAACATAATGCACTTCCTTGCACAACAGGTGAAAAAGCAACTTACAAGGACGTTGGCGATCAAGAAAAAGTGGCTGACGCCCCAGGGAAAGCCACGGTGACGCTGGAGGTAGTAGAGTTGGTCGCCAAACTGAGTCGAGATACGGAGGGCGTCCTCGAGGAAAGTGACGACGATGAGGAAACGAGCGATGGCTGGGATATATGGCTTTAAGGGCTGGCCCACCTTGTCAATCACCTCCTCAAACTTGCGCGAGTACTCCTGTACAATGTCCATATTTCGTAATTGTTGGCTCTGGTGAATTGGGTTGTAAGCTCGTGAGGTATTGTTCCTTTGGGTTGGTTCTATGTGGTTGGGTTGAGTGGAATGAATTTCATGAGGAATGTTTATTCCGGTTAGTTTTCCTCCATTCCTTTTTTTTAAACATGAGGTAGACTGGTGAGAGTGGTGACGGTCAATAAGTATATGTGACAACGCGTACAAAAAAAAAGAATCTTGCCTTTAGTTAGCGAAGGATGACGTCCTTTCTGGTGTCTGGGTATGAATATATGTGTGAGAAAGAGAAGGGGGGAGAGGTATGTGAGAGTGAGGGTAGTTGAGTTGAGAAAAAAAGAAGAAAGAAAGAAAGAAAGAAAGAAAGAGAGAAAGAAAGAAAAAGAAAAAATAAGGAGAGTGTGAAGAAAAGAGAAGAGAAGAGCAGTAATGAGGGTGATAGGCGAGAGATACGAGGTGGGAATGATAAAGGGTCCCGTAGGCCATCGCCATCAATCAGAAACACCAAGACCGACACCGACACCGACACGGTACATACACGGTTCATTGTTACTATTGACGACTGAATAAGAATTCGTCCCTTGTCAGACTCTGCTTCATCTTTGTTGATGCTCAACTGTAGTTCGCATCGCGGCAGCAGACATCCGAGCGAGTGACAGCAAACGAACGCCGATGTTCAGTGTTTAGTGTTCAGTGTCCATTCAATTTACTATTCTTTGTCAATTAAAATGAGGGCCTCAGAAGCCTGCCCCTTGGCGTGCTTTTCTTATTTTGAGTGCATTTAACACAACACGCTCAAACAAACAAACATACAAACAAACAAACAAAAAAAAAAAAAAAAAGCAGAACATACGCTGATTGTTTCCAAGAGGAGGAGGCAATCGGAAGTTGGGGCAGCAATTAGTGAGAACAATATGCAAAAGCACCATCCTCAACCATTGCTGTTCCTTCGTCACAGAAAAGTCATTCACAACGAAGGAAAACAATCTTGACACGCATTCATGCCACGCGTACTTTCAATCATATCTCTTTTTTTTTGTCCCCCGGTAGCTCATTGTTGATATCCAACAGCATTAGTGCTCAATAATGGCACTCTATCGCATTTTATCTTTGATCATATATCATCCTGCGACGGCTAATCTATCTCTCATTACTCATTACTCGAATGTGGCCCCATAATGCCACCCAGGATTTATCACAAAGCGTGTTCGCCTGTTTGTTTGGACGTGGCGCCGATGAAGAAAAAAGAGTCTTCGATGGATAGAAAAAGGAATCGCCCAAATGCCGATAAAGCGGACCCTGACATAACAAATGCAAAAGGCCAGGCCCAATCAACTGACAAGTGGCAGAGACAGGACAGACATGAGAGAGGATCGAGCGTTGCTTGCATGCAAAACAAACACGCCATCCCACATTTTTCACAGACGACTATTCACCCATCCGGGGCTTTGCTTCCCTTCACTCTTGCTCTGACTATTCCCATGATTCGATGTATTGCGCACCATAAAAAAACAAAACGGAGAGAGACAACAGCGGGTAGCGATTAACTCTCCCGACATCCCTGCCTCTTTGTCTATCTCTCACGCTCTGTATGTTCTTGATGTTGTTTTCTTTCTCGACCTTCTCTAGCACTTTAGCCCTGCGTCTTCATCTCGGGCACCATTCACTAAGCAACAAAACAACAAATAAACAAAACAACATAAACACGCCAACGGAAACCTTGACCTTTGGAAAGTCAACAGAGGGTATCATGCGGGCCCTCGTTGAGTGTATACACCATTCCCATGGACACTGTCCAATGGAAACACCCCAGCGACAACGGGTATGGGAAAAAACAATCATACAATAACCACAAAGTAACAGGGTCAACAACAACAAAAACAGAAAGGGACGCCCCCTCCTTTTTCACCGTCATCAGAGCCCGTTTTCTCCCTCTTTTTTCGCACACGCTAAACGACCCTTGATAGTCTCTAACTGTATTGCTAAGACGAATGATCATTTTACATGCGAGAGCAGTACATAAACTCTGTCCCTTTTTCCTCATCCTTACTGTAAGCTGGCGTTTCTGGGAAATCAAAGGCAACATCCCTAGCTCATTTATTTGTTTGTCGCGTGTTTGGCTACTCACTTCGGAGTTGGTTCTGTTTGCTATCGCTATGTCAGTTGCATCTCTTCAGTCAGTTGTTGGGTCAACCAAAGGGCGTTTGTTCATCGCCAACAATTGGTCAACTGCGCTCGTTTGGCACGCGGCTTTGCATGAAGACCGTTTGTCCCTGGAGGCTTGCAGGAAGAAGGCGAGGAAAGCAAGAGAGCTGACTTATTTTGACTGAGACTGAAAGCTATCAACACGCGCCCATCAGGCACATAAGGGACCCCGGTTGTAACGGAATGGTCTGTCGCATTTCAATATCCACGGATGCTAGCAGGGGATAGGAGAAGCAGGACTTAAATAAAGGGGCGGCGCGTGCTTTTTGCCTTGTCAATGTTGTCATCTAAAATTGAGGGGTGTGACTTCACGCCTTTTTTTTTATTCTCCTTTTCCTTTCCTTTCTCCTTCCTTTTCTATTTTTTCCTTCTGTGTCCGTCACCAACAAACAACACACCAAGCCAAGAAATATGTGGGCCAACCCTCAACATCTCAAGACCTACATCCGTCAGTCTCGACGACGGAATATTATCACCGGATTCGGGAAGTGGGTTCCTCAACCTCCTCGGAGACCAGACCAACATCATCAGCAACAGCAACAACTAACAACACCTACCGCAGTTGACACTATGACAACTCTTACCAACCCACCATCACAACAACAACTACCACCAGAACTCTGGACCCAAGTCTTCTCCTTCCTATACCCCTCCCAACTGAGCCCCATTGCAGCCGTCAACAAGACCTGGCGGGACCTCGTCCACCGGCTTCCAATCTGGAGACTCATCTCCAGCGAGGCCGGGTTGTTGGTTCGGTCTAAGTTTTTCCCGGAGGATTATGAGTGGGTTCCGAACCACTTTGTGTTAGTCCAGGAAAAGTCTCAGGAGATTTGTGAGGAGTGTTACAAGAGGTTTCCACAGCATGAGGTTGAGCGTGTTCTTCCGGTGAGAATTGTTTTCGATAAGTTTCATAACAGGAACAGCAATAACGACGGCGATGGTAATAACGATAACAACAGGGCTGTTCTCGCTCCCGGTCCGACTCCAGATATCATGATCCAGATGTGTCGTCCCTGCCGAATTGACTATTACTCCAAGCACCCAGAGCCTATCCCAAAACGTCTCAACCATTTCTACTGGGAAGGCACCTCCTATAAAGTCACGCCAAGGATTGACGGAAACACAGCCAGCTTGATATACGGCCTCTCAACCGCCTACATCCGCTCCCTCCCCTTCGAGAACGCCCCACCTTCCCGCTCATCCATCCACGAAGACGATGACGATTACCAGCACCGCCGCGGTCGACATCAACAACAACGCCGTATGCATATCTTCCAAGAACCAGCTGTCCTCCAACTCGCCCGAAAAGTTCACGGAGGCGATGTCGGGATTGCTTATTACTGCGTCACCAATCCCTCCTATTCCCCCGGGAGCTGGAACCGTTCGAACCCCCAGGACGACACCACCAAAAAGCGACAAGTTTACTTGAGATCGTTGATGTATGATCGAGGGATCACCCCACCTTCACGGTCGATTGCTTGTGATGCATTTGTGGAGTCGGGCCAGGGGGACCCGACAGACATTGTGGAGGACTTGGATATGGAGAATTGGTTCATGCGTCGTACCAACTATTATCATCCGAACCAGATTGGAACGCGACAAGTCAAGCTTCGGCTCCGACCTGGCCGACGTCAAACTCGACTTCGAGGATTGTTTGAAGACCAAAAAGGAGGAGGTGGAGAAGAAAAGGAAGAGGACAAAGAGTGGTACAAACTATCGGTTCTCAACAACTGGCTTGAAAACCGTCTCGAAAACGGACTCTACAAATCTTACAAACTCGACCCCGAGGGACCTGAAAACCCACCCGAATCATTATGGCCTCTAATTGACAGGATCGATATGGGTCATATAGCACTCGTTCATGCGGCAGAGTGTATCGTCGAGGTCTTGGAGGAAGAAAAGAAAGGGAGAGTGTTTGGGGTGGAGGAGTTGGAGGAGTTCGGGTTGACAATTGAGCAGATTTGTGAGATGATTGATAGGAGGGCAAATAGGGATAGTGGTTCGGGGACGATTTTTACGTTGTCGATGCTTCTCGAGGATGAACTTGGGGAGGGGTGGGATGCACTGGTGGTTCAGCGAGTTAAGAATCTTCTCCAGTCCCAACCATTCTAATGCATTTGTAAATTCCAATCTAACTCTTGCCTGCTGCGTTACACAAAATGAAAATGAGAACAGATGCACAAAAGTCTTGAAAAAACACATGAAGCGGGATCATAAAATTGTTGAAAGTTTGTGTTATTGAAGGGGAGCAAGGAAGCGAAAGAGAAAAAAGTTAAGGTTTTTTAAACGGCCTCGGTGGCAATGCCTTCCACCTCTTGCGCTCCTACTTGCGGTTGCTGGGTCTCCTCCACGGCAACGACAACATCAGGCTGATCCTCTTTGGGTGATACCTCGGCGACACTGACATCAACGGGGTCTTGAACATGCTCATGTTCATGGACATGAGCATGAGCATGGGCGGCAGCACCGACAGTCATCACACCCAGAGTCAACTTGGCGTTCAGCTCCTCAACCTCCTTGATCAGCCGGACATTCTCGTCAATACGCATCGCGCCCAGAGTGATCTTAGCGTTCAACTCTTCGTTCTCTCGCAACAATCTCGCGTTTTCCTCCTGCAATCGTGCACATGTGTCCTGCAATTCGTTCACGTAAGCCTTCTTCTTCTTGCGACACTCCTTGGCCGCCACTCGGTTCCTCAACAGTCGACGCTGCCGCCTTTCGTCATTCGTCATGTTGCGGCTGCTCGTCCGCTTGCCGCTCAATGTCTCATCTTCGTCCTGAGAGGATGCAGAGTCGTTCCCAGCGTCAGGCTCGGCTGCGACGGCTGAGGCTGCTGTTGTCACGGGAATTGAGGCAATGATGCCTTGGACAGCAGCGTCTTGTTGCTGTTGGGTGGTGGTGGCGGTGGTGGTCTCTGGTTGGGGTGTTGAGTGTTGAAGCTGCTGCAAGTTGCTGTGAAGAGTGCTAACGGCCAGAGGAGACTGCGCAAGGGCACTGGCCAGTGCGCTCGACGTCAGTTGCTCCAGTGTTGCTTGGTTGTTGGGGTTGGTTGAGAAGGAAGCCATCTGTGCCGGGTCCATCTTGGCCACTTGGTGGATCCGCTCCAGGTCAGCCATGATACTGGAGTGGAATGTGGCACTCAGGTGGTTCGTCTTGGCTGCAGAGGTGATGGCCTCATGGATAGCAGGGCTGACACGAGCAGCGGCATCAGCCGTGGTAGTAGTATCCTTGACGACAACAGAGGTTGACTCTGTAATGGTCGTCTCAGCAGTTATGGGCGCGGCCTCCTCCACCAGAGGCGCATCCATGTTAGTGTCTTCTGAAGCAACGGTAGGAATCTGGACTTCGACAGAGGTCGTGTGACTCGGGCTGTTGTGGGCACTTGCGTTGAGGCTGCTGTTGTTGGAGATGATACCGCTGGCCTGCGCAGCTGCGTTGGTGTTGTTGTTTAGGTCCTCCTGGAGCTTGCGGAGCTTGACGCTGTCCTCAATGGCCTCCTCGTCGTCCTCAGCAGCTCGCTTGAGTCGTGCGCTGGCCGAGACGAGGTTCTCGATGGCCTCGAGGCTGTCGATACGGAGGGCATCGAGGTGGTGCTGTGTGGTAAATGAGGCAGTGCTATCTCCTGCAGCCACGGCGGCGACAATAGCGGCATTAACAGCATTCACTTCCTCGGCCATGGTCGTTGTGGGAAGGTTTGAGTCGTCATAAGAAGGGAGAGTCATGGCTGCTGATATGTGATGATAACGACAGTATGGTCTTGGCAGGGTGCACGGGGACAGCTTGCTATGTTATCAGACTATACGTTGCAGCAGTGCCCCGAGGGTAGAGCAGGGTAGAAAGAGACCAGTCAGCAATAGTGCGCATTTCAAGAACTGACGTTGAGTACATGGTGTTGGTGTCTGGAGGCGAGGTTGACCCCTGTCAGGTGTGGGTGTGTTGTTTGTTAATGATTTAAAAATAACAGCAGGTGATGATGCTGTTGTTGCTGCTGATTGATGTTGTTGTTTGCTGAAACGATGATCCTTTTGTCCGTTTTGATTCAACCAAAGAACAACAACAAACAAAGAGATGGGCAAAGCAGTTTTCTTGTCCTCTTACCTTTCTGGTTTGGGGATTGGATTAGTTGTTACGTCGACAAAGGGATTCGTCACCGGATGATGATGGATGGGGAAAAGAGTGAGGTTGAGAAGACAACCTCAAAGTCAACAGAAAAAAAATACAAAGACGTCTGTGAGATTATAGGAAGAGTCACGTGTATCTGAGAATAATTATTAATTTTTAATCATGCTATTTGACTAGAAGGTGATGCAAGACGGGGACGATACAGCACAATGTTCATGCCATCAAAGGGGAGAAACTGCTTGCTAACTGGTCCAAACTTGCTCGAATCAAGGCCACCTTCACGTATCAAGTTGTCCTTCTCGGTGAGATACTGGATGAATTCAAGTGTGGTGCTCACCTTGCTACCATCCAACAATCGTCGCTCAGGGTTCTCGTGTGCGAAAACACAGCAGGGGACGACTGCAAATGGCTTGTTGTGCTTGAGTGCCAGAGTAACAATAGGCTCCGTCGCCTGATCAGGGTGCATGCCAATCAGGATAGACGCCCTCTCAAACACGTCCTTGTGATCCACTGCAAACTGGTCATCCAAGAGTGTACACAGCCTCGGAACCACAAACTGGGCCTCCTGTTGCTTTTTGATCCGCCGTCTCTCCTTCACCCTGTCAACCTGTTCCTCCTGTTGTTCCTGCGCATCGACATTGGGGTTAACTCGTGGCTGTGAAACTTCCTCCGTAGCGTTACTAGGTGTCAACCGGACAGAGAACCCGCGCCGGTGAATGTGGCCGTCGCCTCCGTCTTCAATGTCAAGCTGCCTCTGAATGACATCCATAAGATTCCGTCGCTGATAAGACTTGTCTCTGCGGGCATTAGGCTCAACAACGGTCGAATGGATCCCGAACATATGCTTGAGGAACAACGAGATCTCGCCCTTGCCACCAGCAATATCAAGGACTCCTGATCCTGAATTGAGGTACTCTTGCCCAAACGTATCGACCAACCAACGACAGAAAATAAACGCTCGCTGTGAATGTGGGACCTTGGACGGGATCGAGTGTGGGTCGTCCTGTAGCTTGGATCGCTCTTGCCGGGCCAGTGTCCGCTCTCTCACCCACATTTCCTGTATCTTGGCATAGTTGTCTCCGGTCGGGTGAAGTTTCTTGCAGTCACGCTTTAGGCATTTCCGAGAGTTGATCCAAAACTTGCAATAGTCTGTCCATACTGGGCTGGCAATGGATGTTGTTGTTGCTGATGGGTGTGTGGTTGAAGCGGGAGGCGTGTTGTTGATGGACGGTGAAACGGTGGCTTTGTTGTTGTTGGTGCTGACTTGTTGCTTAAGTCCCATGGCGAGTTCGGTGGGGAATGGGTTGTCACCTGGCCATGCCTTGAGGACGGAAAAGTCTGTTGCCTGATAGACTTCGTGCTCCCGACATGCTCGCTCGTCCTCTGATGCCTCAAAGGCCTTGAGCTTAATGGAGTCCCCACAGCGTACTTTTTTCCAGCAGGAGACTAGGTCGTAGTCGGTGAGTATCTGAGGCAGGTTTGTTCGGGTGTCGTCTGAGCGGAATAGGATCGTACACTTGCTGTGTGGTTCTTGTGTCCGGAGGTCAATGAAGAAGAGTCGTTTGTAGCATCGTCTTGCGTGAACGATTTGTCCTGTTAATCGTTTTAGAGACTGAAGTTGGTTGTTGTTGTCCTGCCCTTGTCCCTGTCTCTGTCCGTGATGAGTGGTTGCTGTTGGCATAGTTGTCTGGGTGAATGAGGTTTAAAGAGTGAAAAAAAAAAAAAAAAAAAAAAAAAAAAAAAAATTCCCGTTTGCCGTTATTGCTTTTCTCCTTGTGTACGAGTCTGAGGCACAAAAAAAACATGAACTACATAACGGTCAATTGTAGCCTGTTCCCGCCAGCCAATCAGACAACTCCGTCACAAATTGCCCCTTCTACATCGTACATGTGTCCATTTCTTTGTTCCTCGTTCCTGAACTCTTTTTTTTCTCTTTTCCCTCTTAGCCCGGTTTGGTCGTTGGACTTTTGTTCGTTGTCCTTTTTACCCGTTCATCATCCTTTTTCCTTCTTTACCCATTCCATCCTTTTCCTCCCCTTCCCTTTGCACTTAACTCGCCCTCTCACCTCTTCCTCTCCTCCTCTTTATCCACTCACGAGTGCGAGTGGTGTCACATTCCTTCCCTCTTTCCCTCCTTAACTCAAAGAGTGACCCAACTCCCATCATCATCTCGCGCGTCTCCCTCTCTCTCTTTTTTTTTTCTTCCTCATCATCTCCTTTCCGTCGTGGCTCTTAGCTGTCGTGACACTCATTCAACAATAATAAGACAACTAGCCATCTTGAACTAATAGGTATGCTACTTGTCAACAACAACAACTGACTTTGAGAAAGTGGGAAACAATAGCCACCGTTCTCACCAAATAATGCTCAACAAACCTCCTCGTTTTTTTCATATAATGTTCCTGCTCATATTGTATATACTAGACACCCGCCTGCACAAATAACCGCAGGTTCGCCTTTCAATGGTTGGCTCTTCCCGATACAATGGCCCGGGCGCTGCTCTCCGTGGCCAGCCTCGTGCCCCCAGACAGCGCTCCCGCCCGGGAGACGACAGCAGCTCTGTCATCAGCAACGACTACCCCATAGACTCTTCCCCCTCTGTAAGTCTCCTCAGTGACTTTACCCTGGCGGGACTTTTGAGTCCTTTGTTTCGTATTGATCTGCAAACCAAACGGCTCATTTTATTTTTGTTTAATTAATATTATGTCTGGACCATTGGTCTGGATCTTAGTCTGAACACTAAAGCCCGCTCTAATATATAACCATTCCATCATCACCATTGTTCACGAATATATAGGTCGTAGGAGCGGATCGACAGCGTGGCGCAACGGACAAGTCAGACTCAGGAGCACTATCATCAGGTCACCCAGACATCATCAGTCCCCGCCCTTACCAACAATCCCATCAACGCCAATGGTCCGACACCTCGTCCCTGCAAGGAGGCCCTCTCCCTCCTCGCCATCATCAGCCTTATCAAGGATCTCATAATAACAATTATCAGTCCCCTTACATGGGCCCTTCATCTGGATCACCTGTCTCTCCACCTCCTCGTTCCTCCTCGCCCTCTTCTTCCTCGGCTTATTTCCCCTCTCAACACTCCTACGGTAACTCTTCCAGGCAGCACGGATACGGTCCTGGACAGGGCGGAAACACTTATAACAATGGCCCCCGTTCTGGAGCAGGCAATGGATACAACAGCCACTATGACCAGAGCCCCATGATGTCACCAGGCAGTCCCGACAGCTGGAGATCACCTCCCTCTGGTCCTCGTGGTGGTGGTGGTTACACCTCCCAAACTCAATATGCACCTTCGACCCAGTATCAGCCACAGAGAGACGATTATGGTCGGTCTAGGGGAGGATACCCTCATGAGTCCGATTCGGACGATTACTACAGTCACCAAGGAGGAAGTGTCGTCTCGGGCTATGGTCCAGGATCAAGACATGATCAGGGTTCGGGCCGTTATCAGCAGGACGATCGTGGTCGGGCTCTGAGTTACTCGACTTCAATTGCCTCCAACACATCGTCTGTCCTTGCAGCACGCCGTGCCAGGAATGAGAGGAATGAGCGGAACCAGCGTCAGAACAACGCTCAGGCCGACGAATGGCTCACCTCTCCTACAGGAACAGAGAACGAAACCGAGATTCTTCCCTGGAGCGATGACGAGGCAATTGTCACCAAGGCTGTTCGTTCGCCTCCTACTGGATATTCAAACGAGAAGAATCTGCCACCTATTCCAAGAGGAGGAGGAGGAGATCAACAGCCTTCTGTTCAGCTGACCAGGGATCTGTATTCTGGCAAGCCTTCGTCTGGTCGTAAAATGGACTCGGACATGATCAAGGTCGAGGTTGGTGGCGCCACTACCGTCATCCCTACATCACCCGACGCTGGACCAGGCATCAACTTTATCAAGAACGTCAACCCTCCCCACTCACCACCCGCCAACTACAATGCTCCAGTTCAAGGACCGACGGGTGCCAGTCAATCCATTACAGGAGCAGCTACGTCTTTGAGAGCTGCAGCAGTCTTTAGTGAGCAAAAGGCCAAGGCAGCAGAGCAACAATCGCCCATTTCATCACGCCCCTTCAACAGACGCACCTCTTCAGAGTGGGGAGGCCAGCGTATCAGTTTGGATGACATGCTAGCTGCTCCTTCTCCCTTAACCCGCGATGACCAGCAGCAAGCCAAGAACAGTTGGCAAGCGTCTCCACCACTGCATGCGCGCGGGGGCGGATCCCCCACTTTTACCGACATGAAGAGCAAGCGTCGCAGTAGTTTGCCGGACAAGTTTGTCCCCAACTGGAACGAACACGCTCAGGCATGGCGAAGCAGCATTGGTCAGAAACGCACTTCTTGGCTGGCCTCTGGCAAAGGCACCCACGACGACGACCAGAAGGAAGTCAAGGGCAAAGACGACTTTCTCAAGGAGAACCGGCAGTGGGCTGACAGGATGGGAGATGTCAAGAAGGCAGCTCCATCGGATTCAAAGCGGTTCTCGGATCAAAGCAGCCTCCACCGTCGCTCCCGGTCATGGTCTCCGCGTCCACCAATTACTCGCAACGGCTCCAACAAGCAAAAAGACGCTGCCGCAGGCCGTCGGGACTCTCTTGCCTCAACTCTTTCAAGATCTAGCAGATCCAGGTCCCGGTCGCATTCTCGCTCACGTTCGAGATCCTCTGGTCGCCGGTCACGCGACTTTTCAAGATCCAGATCCAGATCTAGGTCCCCTCTGTCTAAGGGCGAGGCCACATCGAGGTCAAGGTCGAGATCCATTTCAAGAGACAGACGGTCCAGAGGCAGCAGGAGCTCCCTTTTCAGCTCTCTGTCAAGATCCCGCTCTCGTTCTCCAGCACACTCCAGATCGCGTTCAAGGTCACCTACTCATTCAAGGAGGTCTCGTTCCCGCTCAAGATCTCATTCTCGGTCACCTTCTCCCGCCAAAAACTCAAAGGACATTGCTTCAGGAGGACGCCCTTCTGTGGATGTGGATAACTCTCGTCGCAAGTCGGACCGTTACTCGTGGGGAACCAATGATAACAACAAGCGCCACTCATGGGATTCGGCTTCGCCAATGCCTCTGCCATTGGCAAACGAGATGCCCAAAGAAGATGTTGTCCGGAAACCGCTGGGAGGAGGACTTTTGAGCGACTCGGATACGGACAGCATGGATTCACCTCCTCTCAAGGTTCAGTATTCTCGCCGACCCCTCCATGACGACGATGATGACGATAAATCAACCATTTCGTCCAAACACCCTGTATCCATCATCTCAACCTTCAACCTGCCGCCGGCCACATCTCCAACGTCGCCACCCGTGATGCCACCTCTTCCTGTTCCATCCTCGCCAACTGATTCCAAGCAAGCTAATGGCATGATGGGGGCATCTGCTAGGGACTACCCCGACTACAAACCCATGGCGCCTCCTCCAATCCCCAACTCACCCCCTCAGGCTCCTCAGCAGAACCAGTCCGTGATGACCTCTGTCACCACCGTTTCAATTGAGGCCACTACTGCGACCATCTCCAGCTCCAGAGTCTCCGTCGACAGTTTCAAGAACGTCCCTGGTCAAGCTGGCGCCAACAATCGCAATCTGGATCTGACTGACACGGAGCTTGACACCGACTTTGACACTGATAACGAGTCAGTAGCTCCTGGTCGCCGGAATGCTCCTCCCACTCCCATTAAGACCAGCCAATTGACCCGCAACGAGTCGACCACGAGTTCGATCAGCGTCTTATCTGCGCGGTCCAACAAGTCGTTCATGTCCTCGTCTTCGTCGATTCTGCCAGGGTCACCTCCACCTCAGAGAGCTCCTCCACCAATCCCAGGTTCTGACAGCGGAATTGGAGGAACTGGGGGAGCTACTGTTGCTGCTGCTGCTGCCGTCGTGGGAGCAGCGGCCGTTGTTGGATCAGGACTGTTTGGAGGCGCAAAGCGATCAGCCAGTGGTGGAAGCGCTCGTGGTGTTCGATCTGGTTTGAGCAAGCAGATTCTGCCTCCAGCTGGACCACCACCACCTCCTGCAGGACCACCTCCTTCTTCTGATATTGGCGCCACAGCTAGCAAGCCCTCGTATGGCATCTTGCCTCCTCCAATTCCATCGTCCTTTACAGAGCCATCCTCGGTCACGACAATGACATCAGTTGCCGCAGCGCCGACGACTTCCGCTATTCAGATCCAGATGCTTGCCGATGACGACCAGAGTCGCTCGCAAATGGGGGCTATTTCGATGGAGACCGATGATCGCCTGCTGACGCGTCTTAACAACCGTGTTGCCCAGCTGGAGAAGGAGCTCGAGTTTGCCCAGCTAGACTTAGAGGCTAGCCAGGACGACGCCATCGAGCTGCAAAACAAGGTCCGCGATCTGGAGCTTGAACTGGAGGAGCAGTCGGGCAAGGCAAGTGCGGTCTCGGGCGAGCAACACCGTGGTCTCGAGCAGGAGCATGCTTTGGCCAAGCTTGCTTGGGACACCGAGCGGGCTCAGCTTCTCAAGAGCCTTGAACAACTTCGTGAGGAGCACTTGAACGATCTTGAGACCAACCTTGAGCAGCAACGCACGAAGCACAGCCGAATTTTGGACGACCTCAAGGCAGATCATGCTGCGGCGTTGTTGGCAGAGCAGGATCTCCTGCACGAGAAGCACACCCGAGCCCTGGACGACCAAGAGGACCGATTGAAGCGTGAGCACCAGGAAGCGCTCGATGAGCTTTTGAGACAGCTGGACGCGATGCAGACGAAGCATGCAGATGCCCTGCGGGATCAACAATCCAATTACGAGGCCAAAACACTCGAGAATGATGAGAAGTGGCGAACCCAGCTTGATTCGATAGAGGATACTCTTGAGAACAAGACCAAGGAGTTGGCGGCTATTGATATTACTCATCAGCAGGCACTTGAGGCACTCGAGCATCAACTTTCCGAGAAGGACTTGGCCTTGGTCAAGTCGACTGCAGACCGCGAGCAGGCTGTTAAGGACCTTGAGCATCACAAGAAGGAGACGGAGCAGGCATTGGACCGTCTTGAAGTTGTGTTGGCCGAGGACAAGCAGGCGCATGCCGAGTTGATCCGAGATCTTGAGTCCAAGTCCAAGAGACTGGAGGGCCGCATCGCCGAGCTTGAGGACGAACTCCAGGAGCTGACCCAGGACAACTTCCAGATTGTTGAGGAGATGCAGAGACGTGAGAATTCCTGGGCTGAGGAGCGGGCCATGCTTCGGGCCAGTGGTGGTGACGGTGGTCAAGATCAAGATGCCCGAGTCCATGAGTTGCACGAGCAGCTGGTCGCACTGACAGAATCGAAGCGACAGGCTGATTCGCAGTTCCAGGGAATTGTCAAGGGTCTTTTGAGAGAGGCTTCGAGCAACAAGAAGGAGCTTGAGTCGAGCCGTAAGGAGATTGAATCGAGCCGAGAGCAGCTCGAGTCAAACCGTGAGCAACTTGAGTCGAACCGTGAGCAACTTGAGTCGAACCGTGAGCAACTTGAGTTGAACCGCAAGCAACTCGAACAAGAGCGTCAGACTCGTGAGGAGATGGTCCAACAGCTGGAGACGATTCATCAAGAACTCGTCGGCATTCAGCAGGAGCGGCAAGCCCTTCAACAAGAGCGTCATACCCTTCAGCAGGATAATGAGTCCCTCCAACAGCAGCACCTGTCGCTTCAGCACGAGATCCAATCGCTTCAGGAGGAGAAATTCTCGCTTCAGGAGAAGGAGAGAGCATTGCTGGAGCAGAAGGACCACGCCGAGCAAAAGTGGACCTCTCTTGAGCGCAGCCAGCAGGATCTTGAAGTCCGGTACGAGACTCAGAAGCGGAGCGGTAGCGAGGCCATGTTGGCGATCCAGAAGGAGCTTGAGGATCGTTTGAGGGAGCTAGAGGGTCGCTTGAAAGAGCAGGAGCAGGTTCTGCTGAGCGAGCGGGCCAAGGCTCAGGACCTGGAGAAGGCTCTAAACCAGACGCAGGCCAAGGCCAGCAAGGATATGCAACACGAGCAGTTCACGGCCAAGACTCGCTTCGATCAGGTTGAGGCAGCATTAAAGGCCAAGGAGGCGCAGGTGAAGAAGCTTGAGCAAGAGGCCGATGCGACGATCAAGATCCAGACCGATTTGTTGCAGAGTATGGAACGTGATGCGGCCAACTCGAGCAAGAAGCTAGAGGCCAGTATGATGGCTAAGATGAAGGAAATGGAGAAGATGTTTGAGGATGAGAAGCAGAGGCTGCAGCAGCAGGTTCACCAGGAGCTCAGCCAGCGCCATGAACAAGAGTCTTTGGAGAGAGAGACGCGTCTTCAGCAGCAGTTGGACTCGATTCATCAGCAAGAGATATCGATGATCAGACAGGAGATTTCGAGCAAGTACGAGCAGCAGCTGCAGGCGTCGAAGCAGCAGTTTGAGCAGCAGTTGCAGGCGTCGCGAGAGCAGGTGCAGGTGTCGAAACAACAGTATGAGCAGCAGATGCAAGCGATCAAGCAGCAGCAAGAGACCGCTTTGGAGCAGACGACTCGGTCGCTCAAACAGCAGTCCAAGGCGATGGAGGAGCAACTCGAGAAACTGAAGGAGGAAGTCGAGAGTGAGCGATCGGAGCGTGAAGTCGCTGTCAAGGATCGTACTTTCCTGGAACGCCGCATTGCAGGCCACGACCGTCGCCAGAAGGAACTTGAGAAGGGTTTGGAGGCAGTGCAGGCGGAGTTGGACCAGTCCCGGGCCAAATTTAGTCAGGACCTGCAGGAAATTGAGAGGTCCAAGATGAGTCTTGAGCGCAAGTTAGGAATGGCCAAGGAGGATGTGGAGGAGTTGAATAAGATCCGGGATGAGCTTGAAGGAGACCGGGCTGAACTCCGGAAGGAGCTTTCGCGTCTCAAGAAGGCTGGTCCTGGTAAATCGAGTGGAGGAGGTGGAGGTGGGGATAGCGCGGCATGGGAGGCGGAGAAGCGTGGATTGAAGGAGCAGGTGCGCGCGTTGGAGGACGAAGTGCAGATCATGCTTGAGAAGAACATGAACCTAACTATTGAGCTCAGCATGAAGTAGTGCTCTTTTTCTTTTTTATGTCCTTTTATTTTCATAGGTTCACTCGTTTCATTTTTTAAACATACCCTTTTTCAGCAAACAAATAGACTCATTTATTCATCACTCTCATGTCTTCCGTTTCTTTGTTCTTTTGGTACAACCTAGACGTGATGGCTGATTTGTTGACAACAAATAATAAATAATATACGACGCGTCCAATTGATGCTTTTGCTTTGTTTATACTGATTGTCAGGTACAGTAAGTACTATCTCCACCGGTCGAATGAAAACCCGCTGATCTAGAAAGGGAGAGTAACTAGCTCATTGTCGATTGGCTATTTCGTTTCCAGGTCACACCTCTTCCCTGATCCAGTTCCATCTCTTTCACGTGGAATTTACTTGAGAATCCAAAAACCTTCTTTCTCTGTATTGTCTTTTGAGTGTCATGTCATCATGCCCACGGATCTTTCTTCCCCTCCCTTCCCTTTATACCCCTCTTCAAACTCCCATTTCTTTTTTTTTTTTTGTTTGTTTCTGTCCTTCTTCCTTCCTCCTCCTCCTTCCCTCTCCCCCTTCCTCCTCCTTCCTCGATCCACATCGACATCGAATCCACGTCCATATCCTAGTTCCCGTATCTATTCTTCTTCTCCACACCCTGCAAGGACAAACCCGATCCCCGTCTTCTTTTTTTTTTTTTTTTTTTTTTTTTTTCTCTTCTTTTCTCTCCACTCTTCAGACCCTCAAGTACTCGCACCCCTAGGCCGACCAGTCACTTCTCTCCCTTCACGCTCATTCATTCAACCAGCACATTCACGTTCATTGCAACTCCCTACTCCACCTCCTTTCATTCATTCATTCATTCATTTAACTCCCTTCTTCACCCTCCACTCATCGAAACAGACAAACGCATAAATGCTCGGACATATCGCTGGCAGACCCTCGCCCTCCTGGGACAAGATCCAAGCTATCGTCGTCCTCCTCATGAGGTATTGACGCCTCTTCACTTCTTTTTCACTCCTGCTCTCTCCTATGGCATGTGTTGCTCTGTTTTGTCCCTTTCTCCTATGGAGAACAAAGAGAACAAACAGAACAAACACTGCAACACGCTCTCTTCTGAACTCAACTCAACTCGTCTTCAACCTCAATCCAAATGAATTAGCTATGTCGCCCTAAGGAAGGTCCCAGCGACCGGTCCACGTCCATTCCAGAGACTTCATAACCTCCTAAGAAAGTACACTCCTTGGCAGATCCTCATCGGTGCCCTAACTACCTTATACGCTGCACACCACGCCGATCTCCTCCTCGGTCTCACTCCCGCCGAACCCGAGAAAAAGATGGTACTATTTGTCTCTCGACACTGTTTCTCTCGCATTAATCCATCCCCCCGCCTCTCTCTCTCTCTCTTCCAGTCCAACTCAATTGCTTCCTTCCTTCCATGCACATTTCTCGTGCATCGTGCCCCTTCCCCTTTTTCCTTTGCTTTTCAGAAATGCAATTCCCTCGTGCCTGTCCATTGTTGCATCAGTCTTGCTTGCTCGTTTTTGTGTACATAATCCGTCTTAGGTTTACTACATCTTTGTGCCTTGTTTATTCTCCAACCCAGTCTAACAACAACACACGTACACAACATTCTGAATAACTCCAACAGTTCTCGCGTAGATACACGCGTGGATACACTCGCGGTCTCTGGATCCTCTCCGCCCTCGACGCAGGATTCTTCACCTCCCAAAACATCCGCCCCAAAATCCTTCGCGACACCATGTCCGCCATCTTTTCAGTCTTCTATCTCTTCTTCCCCAAGCGGGCTGTCGAAAAGAACAACATGATGCTCAAGGTCATCACGGCGACTCATATGCGCCGGTCATGGGAAAAGATGTTACATCCTGTTATCAGGTTAATGACTTGGGTTAATGCGCCCCGGCTGGGGATTAGAAGGGAGATTGCAGTGAGGCTGTCCAAGGGGGAGGGGTACCATTCAGATTCCGAGGTTATGATTACTATTCTGTACAAGGGGTCTGAAGAAGAGTATGCCTCTTCAGAGAGTATTATCCTCGACATTCCCGGTGGCGGGTAAGTCCTTTAGTTTATTGTTCTTTTGAAAGATGTGTTGACGAACTGTTCATTAGATGTCACAAGGCAAGAGGGAATAAAAAATGATCGAAAGCGCTAGTCAACATCACCTATTGTAAGTTACTAGACACGAGGGAGATGAACATATATTAACTGCCCTTACCGATGACTTGTAATAGATTTGTCGCAATGCGTCCTGCATGCCACGCGGACTACTTGATGGCGTGGGCTGGTCAGACAAACGTGCCCATTGTCAGTATCGACTACAAGAAGGCCCCCGAGTTTCCCTTCCCTCATGGTCTGAACGAATGTTTCGATATCTACAAGATGATTGTCGCCACCAAGGGTGCCTGCATCGGATTGAAGGGCGCTGTTCAACCCCGCATTGCCATCGCTGGTGATTCTGCGTACGCTATCCACGCGCATTTTATTTTTGTTTTCATATGCATCGTAGCGCGCATTAAGGATAAGCACTAACCTTTGTTAACTGTCTGTGCATAACAAATAGTGGAGGCACGTTCTCGGCGTCAGTGATGAACATGATTATCGAACACCGCCCAATGCTTCCCAAGCCTGTGGGTTTGTTGATGGTGTACCCCTGCATGCATGTTGGTCTTGATTTCTGGATCAGCAACAGCGACTTGGCCGTCATTGAGGAGGAAATCGAACGCGGACATATCCCTGAAGATATTTTGAAGGCACGCCCTGGACGTGGTGATGGCATGACCTTGAACAGCAAGGCTGCCTTCATGGACGATCAAGTCCTTGGTTCCTCCTTCGTAAGTTTAATATGCGCATTACTGTCGTAACCCATTTGTGATGTTCGGGTTGAAGGAGAGGAATATTGACCACTGAGATTTTTCTTCCATAAATATAATATAGCTTCGTGCGTTGATGGTGATGTATATTGGAGGGGACACCAAATTGGACCACAAGTCAAACTACTTGGTCTCACCAATCTATACCCCGGATCACATCCTGGCACAGTACCCCCGCACCTACATCATCACAGGCGAAAAAGACCCCCTCGTCGACGACTCGATCATCTTTATGGCCAAGATGCGTCGGGCCAAACGTGCAGCTGGCGCTGACCTTGAAAGCGATACTCTCCGCATTGTTAATGGTGTTTCGCATGCCTTTATGCAAATGACGGGTATTGTCCCCGAAATGAAGGAGCTTGTTCGCGTTGTTGGTGAGGAGTTGTTAGATATGATTAAGACTCCTCAGCTTCAGAAGGGAGAGCAGGCATGGGGTGATGCGAGTGTGCAGTCTGTGAAGGAAGGAGGAGAGGAGACGGATCTGGGACTGGTGGATGTTCGACCTGCAACATTGTCGAACCCTCGTCAGACAAGTGCTGCGGTTCTGAAATGGGAACAGGAGTACACTCGCGATGCTGTCACTATCTATGAGCACCGTCGTGTTGCCTACTTGGATCAACTTGGTATTGATACTCACGACGACGACAGCGGTCATATCTGAACATTACACTCCTTTCCACTTTCCATTTTTCATTTTCATTTTCATTTCCTTTTTTTTCAATTACTTAGAATAGAGTAGAGACGAAGGAGTTTTTGATGACCGTTTTTCTATTTTTTATTTTTTCTTGGACATAAAATCATAGAATGCTTCTTGACTGACCTCTACACCTCCAATGGCCTTCATCCGCTTTTTTCCTTCTTTCTACAAAGTTGTGAAATGGGTGACAGGTGAAAAAAAGCGTAGCGATATCATGTGAGATCATTTGCAACAAGCACGCCAAAGTACAACATGATAAGTACCAACGATTGACAAAAAAAAAAAGGCGTACCTGTTTGTTGAGAAGTTTCATCTTTCGAGAAACATCGCCTCCATAACATTTGGCGGTAACATTCTTGCGCATCGCGCTCAACCCCTCGCGGGCAATAATCTTGTTCCCAACCGATGCCTGGATCACAATCTCGAACAGCTGGCGGGAGAGGAGACCCTTGAGGCGTTTGACCCAGTCCCGGCCTACTAATTCTGCCTGCGATCTGTGCAAGATGATTGAGAGCGCGTCCACCGGCTTTGAGTTAAGCACAATATTCATCTATATAGAGGAGTATGAACGAAAGGATATGACGGCCGTCAGTGACTTTTGACTGGAGCATATCGACGAATGGCAGACGTATGTCGTCCGACCCATTGACCATATCAACGCAGTTTTAAGCAATACCTTAACGAGGTCTGCGTCGTCGTAACCGTCTTCTTCATAATCAAAGGATGCAAATCCACTCGACCTGCCCTTCAACTCCTGATGGAAGTCCGTCACCACCTCGGCCAAGGGTAATCTATACTTGAGCAGCACTCGGTTCTCATCCAAATACGTGTGTTCCAGTTGCACTCCTCTCCTCGACTAGGCCATTATTGCAAAATCGAAATAAGTCATATTAGTCCTTTGTTTCCTTTGAACATTTTCATGCATTCATAACAATTACTGACAAAAAAGAGACTTACACCGCAAAGGACCATAATGTCTCCAAGGTACTCTTTAGGAAAAATAATAGTCGACCGGACCATGGGCTCTTGGATACTTTTGACTTTTTGGCTGATCTCGTCCGTGTCCGGGAACTCTGTGGGGTTGCGGATCAATTTTTCGGATCCGTCACGGAACTCGACTCTGTAGGGCACGGTCGGTGCCGTAATAATGATATTCGCGTCATATTCCTATTTCATTTCAGAATGCCTCGTGGTTAGCGTTTGCTTGGTTGCACAAGCCATCTTTTATTCTTCTGAGAAAAAAGGTCACACTCATAACATAAAAAAAAAAAGAAAAAAAACGCTTACCTGTTCGAGGCGCTGCCGGAAGACGTCCATATGCAGCGTCCCCAAGAACCCCAATCTCCACCCCTGACCCAAGGCAGTACTTGTCTCCTTCTGCACCAACACTGAAGAATCACTCAACGTCAGTTTCGCAATACTATGATCCAATTTCTCAAAATCTGCAGTGTCGATTGGAAAAATACCCGCCCAGACCATGGGTTTTGCAGGGATGAAACCGGGCATAGGGGTGCCGATATGTTTGTGGTCAAAGAATGTGTCACCGACGTGAGATTCGCTTAGGGCCTTCATGTTTAGCACAAAGTAGCCCACCTGACCAGCTTGTCTATCCGTTGATTAAGATGAGCACCGAGAAAATACTATAAGGACCCTGTGGTATAGATCAGCTCTCTTTTGCAGCTCAACATGCCGACACAAAGGAGGAGGGTTGACTTACAATGAGGCTGTGGGGGTTTGTTCTGGGTACATGATTCCTGTCTCCATGACCTCATACTTTCTCTCCGAATGTGCCGACACGATCTTGTCTCCTAAAAATGACAAATGTCCAAGTAGGCATAAAACACACGTTAGCTTGTGCACGCGTCAAAGGAAACTTGTTGAAAATTAACGCGCGACTGAGCTCGAAGTATGTCGCTTTTAGATATTACCTTTCTTAACACGACCATCAATGACAGCCATGAGACAGACTACACCGACATAGGTGTCATGCCAGGAATCAAACAGCAATGCTTTGAAGGGCGCTTCAACATCTCCCGATGGCCTAGTACAAACAAAATCGTTTACTTGTTGGTTAAAATAAACCCCAGTTTTCTACGTCCAGTTGCTGTCGCACCACAGACAACAAAATATAAAAGCTTACGGTGGCACGCTCTCGATAATGGTGGGCAGGATCTGATCGACATTAAGACTGGACTTTGCAGAGATCTTCAAACACTCTTCTGCGGGCATTTCAAACGCAACTTCGATCTGTGAAGCAACACGCTCCGGTTCTGCGGATGGCAGGTCAATCTACCCGAACAAGCAAACGTGAACAAATAAAAGGATAAGAACGTGTTTTCATACGGCTAGATCAAATTAATTAGCGGCAGAATTAGTTGAGGATATAGTATGGTACCTTGTTAATGACGGGAAGGATTTTGATGTCTTGACCAAAAGCAAGGTAAAAGTTGGCGACGGTCTGTGCCTGGATTCCTTGTGCGGCGTCAACGAGCAGCAGTGTGCCTTGACAGGCGGCCAATGACCGCGACACCTCAAAGTTGAAGTCCATGTGTCCCTATTTCCCGACAGCATGTAATGATCAGAAAGAGTGGTGAGGTGAGTGTGTTTTCCTACTTTAGTGGAGATAATGATCCATGAATCTCTGATGTCTGAAAAGGAAGAGAGCCGAGTCCGTGTGCGTTCGCATACCGGTGTGTCGATCAGGTTCAGCAGGTATTTTTTCCCCTTGTAGTCGTAAAACATTGATGCGCTCTATTAGTTTTGAACAAGGACGGATGCCAGAGATCGCGAGTCAGTGTAAGAAGCAACACTGTGTGAGAGGGTCATGCTGTCAAATGATCCGCGTAGTTAAAGGATGTCCTGTCCGATGTACCTGTGCCTTGACTGTGATGCCCCGTTCACGCTCGACTCTAAGTTTGTCCAGCACCTGTTTGTTATCCTTTCGCTTTGTAATTGTCTCCGCCAGTTCCAGTAGTCTATATCAATATAACCATCCAAGCGCGTTAATGAGATGTATTGTAATTTGATCTCAAGAAACTTCTTCCTGTTAGCTTGCAAGCATCAAGCCTGTACAACCCATACCTGTCTGCCAAGGTACTCTTTCCGTGATCTAATGAGTCAGTTCAACAGCGGCAATAGCAAATGTTGATCGAGTGGTCAGCCAAGAAAAAAATGCAAGAGTGAACTATCCCGAGAACCGAAGTCCACCTTGATCCAGTGTATATATATCAGCAGTGGGTCAGATCCTGTTCTTCCTTACCGACATGAGCAATGATACTGAAGTTCCTGATCTGATCCGTCTTGAATGCCTCCAGTTCCATAGATCCGAGTGAATTCGGCTGCATCTATAATTTCCGAGTCCAAAAAGACAGACAAACCATAACAGATTTTCCTGGTCAGTCCTCCCTACTTGGCACCAACTGAAAAACGAACCTTCTTGAATAGCAGTATGGAATGAATTTAATGCTGAGCAAAAAGGTACCCTGTATCCATGACCAATTTCCTTTGTAGGTTCTGTAGCTGAGGAGCTATACGTCCGCCTATGACCCGGCCAGGAGACTTCTCTTGTGACCCTCCTCGTACTACTCGTTGTTGTTACTGGTCTGATCAGGGTGAGTGATCTGCTATGACTGATGTAAGGACGCATCCTGCAGACGCCCTCCAGCAGTGTTGTGGAGAGATTCATTCCTGTTTGTGTGAGTGTCCGTTGATCCGAATGCTGATCTCGAAAGTTGAATGAAAGAGGGCAACAAGAAGGATGGCTATGTGGCTCTTTGTTTCGGAGGGACAGGGAAGTGGAGCAAAAGAAGTCAAAAAGTGACTTGTTGTCAATTGATTAGTGTGTAAGTGTGGCACAGACTCCGAATTTTCTTTATTCCTGCGGATCTCGCCTCAGGTACAGTCCAACGTGGGAAGAAAGCGGCTACGAAGCACAAAAGTCTCGATTTTGCTTGATCAAACTATGGTGTTCAACGGTGAGAAGAAAAGACAAAAAAGAAATAGAATCTCGCTACTCCTTCATTCACTCGCTCATTTGGACACCCAACAGCTTCTCTATCATCCTCTAAACCACCTCGAGAGGTCACTCCGGATCTTAAGGGTTTAATAGAGTCGATTTGTCCATGCCATCCCTGACACGTCTCCACGCCCAACTTCTCAATGACTGCATTCTTCTGTCATCCTCTTTTTCCTCCTCCTCTGGGGTCACCAACCTAGCTTTCAGTGCTTCAACAGCCATCCGTGCACTCCCCGGTGTCACAAGAGTTCCATCAGCTGCGACTAACTGGAGCAAGTGTACCCTAGTCATGCTTAGGTAAGGATGGATCCAGCCAGCATATCAATGCTTCCAATCCATCAGCTCAAACTCCTCAACCACAGCCTTGAGACTACCCAGTCTGCTCTCAACAAACGCCCTATAAGCCGACACATCCTCTCCAAGCTGTAAAAAACCAACGAACGTACGGCAACTTCACAAATGTTCATCTCCTGGTCAAAACCCTGGCCCATACGTACATTATAAAAAGCCTGCGCTGGTGTATTTCATGAGATGTACTGCCGTCGACGTTAATTAACCTCTTAGCGGTTGCAACTCCAATACTCTCCGTGAATCTGCGAAGGCAGACGGACGACGCCTTCCATGAAAAAAGTGAGGGGGGAGTCTTTTTGTTGTGTGGAGCCGTCATAGATCTCCTTGGGGAGTGTCCGAAGGTGGGCCACCGTAAGACGGTATGCGTGTGCGGCAATAGACTTTTCTGTCAGTGGTTGGATCTGGTAGCCCTCAAAGTTGAAATCGGTCTTGTAAAATGGCGTGGATAGTGGAAATTCACGGTCTGTGTCGTGTCGTCATATGAGACACTTTCATGCCAATGAAGGCGTTCGCTGCGGGTTTGGTTGAGGTGGGAAGGGCATTGCGATTTAGGGTGCGTGGTTTTGACGTACAAGCGTTCAAGCAACTCTCACAAGAACCCCTGCAAGCGTCCTGGCTGTTTGCAAGTAGTCCTGACAGCTTGCCTTATTGTCTGTGTATCGCCCGTGTCGAGACTCTCGCGCTGAGGAGTAAGGTTGACTGTGATGTAGATTGCCTTCCAGGTTGGTGTAAAAGAATGAGTGACCTCCAGGAGCAGCAGACGCGCGCGACGACCATCATCTCAGACGGGTATAGAGACGACAAGGACAAGAAGCAACGTTCCGTTGGAAGGGTTGCGTGTTGTGTAGATGTGCTGAAATGAGGTGCAAACTGCGGTGCGCTGTTCACCTTGGCTTGATTCATGATTTGGTGGAGTGAGATGGATGGAAGAGGAGAAGAAAGTAAAAAAGTGAAAGAAGCAGCTTTTTGAAGGAATCATAAACAATGAAGAGAGAAGCGTCATTTCACTAATTGTAAACTGAAAGCAACGTAAAGAACTTTTTGTCCACCACCGATAATGCACGCGCATTTGGGCTGAACAAAAATAGAGGCTAAACTGGACTTTGTATGTCTATTTTTCTTTGGAGGAAAAGTAGATTTTCTACACCCTCTATTACCACAGCGACACGATAAAGTACCAGCGTGTATTGTCATCGAAAGAAAAAGAGTTTATAAACGATAACAAAGCCCCACATTGTTTTATTTCAACGGCTAGTTACTGCACCTTATTCTTCCTCCTCCGAGTCAGTTGGTCCACGCGCCTCTGCGTCTTGCCTAACAGAATGAACGGTCTCTGCGTCCATTAAGCTCTCCATCATTCTCCAAACTACCTCAGGCGGCCAAACCGGATCGTGCGGGGCCAATAAAGTCAATTCTTCTAAGACGCCTCAGACACGCCCCCATGTCCAGCTGCTCAAAGCTTGCATTCGTTTTTCGTCTTCCTTTCGCTCCTCCGTAGACATAAGCGTTAACTTCATTGCCTCAACAACCGTATGCGCTATTCTCAACGCGACAGAAGTTCCATCGAAAGGTATTAGGTGAGAAAGGCGAACCTTCTCTTTGCTCGGGTAGGGATGGGCCCAATTGGCACACCGGTGCAGCCAGTCCACTAGTTCGAATTCGTCAATTACAGTCCTGATACAACTCAGGCCTGTTTCGACGTACATCTTAAAGATTGCCACACTCTCGCCAAGGTCCGTGGGATGTGGTGCTTGTAGGTGACGAGTGCTCGTGCAGCAAGAAGACGAAGGTCGCTCATTGCCCAATCTGACGTATAAATAGGTTTGGCAACTACAAGACCATGGTTATGCATCTCACGCACCGTATTGCCAGGGTTGATGTGCTTCCTTAATGCTGCAACTCCGATGTCGCCACCATGAATTTGACGTGACAGACGAACAACGTCCTCTGCCAGAAGGGTGCGTGGAGAGCCTTGTTTTGTGAAGCCGTAGCCGTTGTCCCTGCATAATGTTCTGATTTGAGGCCCTTTTAGATAGTAGTTGTGCACGGCAGCAGACGTCTCGATTCTTGGCTGGTAAGTTAACCCTCGAACTCGAACTCTGCCCTGAATGTTGGCATGTGTTGTGGGTATCGACGGTCCATGTCAACCCGTCATGAACGACACATCCAAACAAGGTCTCCAGAGGTATTTGCTGGGATAGGAAGGGATCTGAGGCGCCATGCTAAGTTGTCAGCCGGGCATCCTTTGAAACATCATTCACAAACTTACCTCACATTCGTCCAAGTCGTCTTGTAGTGCAAGATCCTGACCGATCGCCCTCCAAATTAACAGCAATTCCCACGGGCAGCAAAGGCAGGTTGGCCATGGTACAGGTGATGTTCCAGAAGGGATGGGAAATGACTAAGGACCTCCAAGCACGGCAAACATGGGCGACTAGGATCATCTCGGACGGGTAGAGGTACGACAGATTCAAGAACCAGAGTTCAGTTGGCAGACCGCGGATAGGGAAGGTAGGGTTATCGTAGTGGTGCAAGAGGTGTGGAGGGGCCAGCTCGGGTGGCGGGCATTGCTGTCACTGTAGTTGTATTTTTAATTGCAGTAGTTGTTGCAATAGTTGTAGTCGTTGGTGTCGTTCGAGTAGTAATTCTTCTGGCTGGTGCGAAAATTGTACCTGCATTTGCGTGAAAAGTAATTCATGGTACAGTTCTTGTATTGAGAGTTGTTCTGGTTGTTGTTGTCGAGTAAGTGGGGGAGCGGTGATGGTGGTGGGAGTGGGAGTAGTGTGCTCCTCCTCTGGATTGTTGCTTATCTTTCCTTGAACTCGTATATTCTTCTGACTGTTAATGTGTAAAAAGCGTGTTTTCTTTTGATGGCGTATTTGTGATGAAGGGTGTAGAAATGAAATAGGAGGGATTAAGAAGAACGTAAGCGACCGAGAGAGAGGAAAAAAAGAGATGGATGAATATATAGAGAAAGGCGATCACACAACAATTCAGGTGCCACGCTGGTATCATCAGCCATCGTCATTACCACACCATCTTTTTGGTGGCAAACAGAGAAGTGGATCTGGAGCAACAAAGGGGAAGGGACAACGAGCAACGAAGCAGCAACAGACAAGGAACCTTCAAAAATTCATAATCAGCTCATCTTTTTTCTTTCTCTTTGACATGTCTCTACTGCAAGTCTTTGTGGTAGCTCAATGACGATTGACGGAGAATGACCATGTGGAGAACAAAGACACAAAAAAGAAAGGGCAACGTGTGCATGTTTGATTTTGAGCATAGGCGGCGAGTGAGCGCGGGCATGGCACCGAGACATTTGATACTTTGCATTGCATGGTTGCTGGTAGGACATTGATCTTTTTTATTTTCGAACGTGTTTGTTGTCCCGCAGGGTCATGTTCATGGGAATGTGTGTACCTATTGGTTTTCTTCTTACTTATAAACCAAGGCATGCTTTCGCAGGGGGAGGAAAAAAAGGAAGGGAAAAAAAGCAACTTCCCATGATTCAATAGACCCATGCCCTGACAACACAGAGAAGGAGAAGGAGCAACAGAGAGTACCTTCGCGTTCAACCCCGTTTACTGCGTTGCCTGGGCCAATTTGTTCTCGATTTCGATTTCAAGAGGTGATAGTCAAGGCAATAACAATAATGAAGTACACCCTTGTGCACAAGCATAAGGGGCGTTGGACCAGTTTGTTTTTGTTTGAGTGCTGTTGATGCCTTTCCTCTTCTCTCTTCTGCACTAGCCTAGGCTGGGATGCTAGTTCAATTCTACCAGCTACAGTGCAGGGACTGACTTTTTTTTCTTTTCATTCTCCCCTTCCCTCCCCTCCACGCTCCCTCGTTGCCTTGCTCACTCAACTTTTTTTTTTTTCTTTCTCTTTCTCCCTTTTTACACGCCCACCCCTTCTGCCTTTTTTTTTTTTTTTTTTTTTTGCTTCTTCCTCTTTCCTCTCGCACCCAGCACGCTCAACGGAACAGGAACAGCCAGGACACACGCCAGCAATAGCAGCAACGACAGACGAGGCGGAGACATCAGGACAAAGCAAAATCAACAAAACAGACCTGTCACTCCACACCTCCAACATCACCCTCTTCATTGCATACACGAAGTAGTCGTCGCTGGCACGATCGATCAACGCTCCTCTTGCTCTCACTCCATCACGGCTCACCCCACCCTCATACCTCAAACTGAACCCTGAAAGAAATATGCTGGCCACCCGCTCCTCGGCTGCCAGCAAGCCTTCCCGCTCAAGCGCGCAACTCAAGCAAAAGGGTTCAAACGCCCAACGAAACGGAGGCAATGACCAGGACGAAGAGGATGACCTGATTGAACAGCTCAACAGAAAACTGTCCAATGTCACCCTCAACCCCTCCACCAACATCCCCGACGAGATGAACATCACCGACATCTCCACCATGGTAAGTAGCAAGCATAACTTTTCAAGGCGCGCAAAGAGGCTTTTTTTGTTATTTTTTTTTATTGCACCCACATACTTTTTCCGCATCCGACTGGGACGCGTCTGTGTTGTATTTACCACTCTCCTTGCACCCCTCAGGACTTCTTCGACAGCAATGCGCTTCTCTGTCATGACTGTAAGCAAAAGACCTTTTCACACAGGATGGACAACAAGGACAACGCGGAGACAGGATTCTTTTTGGTTTGACAATGATTCAGCAACCAGGACTCGCCACAGAGGTCCAAAGTCACATAATCGTCGGACCTTTTTTTCACCATCACCTACGTCTGCATATTTTCAAGCTCCACAAAGTCTGACTGTCACCTCTGGTTGATTTGACACTCTACCTGTCAAATGTATGAAATAGCTGCCTGCCTTTGCTCAGCCGCTCTACAATCTGCTGGCCTCCGGGAATTATGAACAGCAGCTGCTCGCTATGGTCCGCATCCGCAAGTACCTGTCCCTCCGTAAGATACTGTCACTTGTCTACTCACCTTTCCCGTATCCGCCTCTTGAAGAAAAAAATGAGTTCAAGGACCCTGAGTTGATGACCTCTAGCTTATTTTGTGAAAAAATGGGATCACCTGCTGACAACTAGCATTCTTTCCCCACTTTCCTTACGATTAGAGGACGTGCTGCCTAGGATCGATCATGTACTCGCGCTTGACTGCATCAACTTCTTTATCACCTTCTTGAACATGAGCGATTGCCCCGATCTCCAGGTACGGATGGAATTTATGAGGAACTCTTTTTTTTTTTTTTTTTTTTTTTTTTTTTTGCACCTGCCTTTGACCGCTTGCTGCTTTGCGTCCGTCCAACTTGTTCATATTAACCCCATTTCTCATCTCTCTGTTGCGTTTTACTCTCTACAAAAACATTCCAGTACGAGACAGCCTGGGTTGTCACGAACATTGCCGTAAGTACATTCAAGTAAATAATACGCTGTAGAGGATGACTGACCAGCTCGGGACCAAATGCACTAGTGCTTACTGACCTTAGCCTTTTACTTCATTGATCATGACTGCATCATTTAAATAGGCAGGAACAACGGCTCAGACTGAAAAGCTGGTAGAAGCGGGGATTCTGGCCCCACTCATTCACAACCTGCGTGTCTCGCGATGTGTTCATGTCCAAACCCAGGTAAGCTCACCTCCGACATCTATTATATGTCAGCTTGATTTTATATGCCTTGTCAACATATATTAACCCTGTTGATTTCTTTTATATAAAATAGACGATTTGGGCGCTTGGAAACATTTCTGGTGACGGACCGCCTTACAGGGACCTCATTTTGAGATCGGGCGCACTGGAAGTGATTCTTCAGCTCATTGAGATGTGCGAGGACCCCACCGTTGCCAAGGAACAAAAGTACATGATCCTCAAGATTGCAGTGTGGTGCGTGTCAAATCTCTGCCGAGGCAGTGGCCGTGCTGCTCCCGAGTGGCTCCAGGTAATGTTACTTCCCGAATGTCGTCCGATCATACTTATTTTGTCCGCATATTGAGAAAGATTCATTTGACTAACTGTACTCGTCTCTGTTTTATTGTTCACTAGGTCACTCCTGCGTTCCCTATGTTGAGACGATTGATGTATATTGACGAAACGGACATTCTTGCTGACACTTGGTACGGATACGAGGCTTTGAACACGAGGATTCATTGCATTGCTGGATGCCAAGCTGTTGATCCCATTACGGTCAAGATTTTTAATATCAACATCCCATTTCTCTACCTTCAACTCATGCTCTTAGCTGGGCAATGTGTCGTATCTTGAACGGAACTCACAAAATGAACCTGGAGAATGTAGTCATTGACCGTGAGCTGTGCGCGCGCTTCGTCGCATTACTGAGGTATGTCTTGATACTACGGCAGAAAAGTTTGGTCTTTTGCGTAAGCCTATCCATAAGGCACAAAGAATGAACGAGATAACTTACTATACCTCTTCCTTGTTATTTAACTGTGTAGTGAGCCACATCCAACAATTCAGGTGCCTTCATTGCGGTCATTGATTAACATTGCTTCGGGACCGGAACACCACACCCAGCTTCTGATCGACGCGATGGCGATACCGATCTTGGGATCACCCGACCTTTTGGCTCATCCAAATAGCACCATTCGTCGCGATGCTCTCTTGGGAATCTCCAACATTACAGCAGGAACTGCGGACCAAGTGAGAGAGGTGACCATTCAGGACAATGGAAACGTCATGCGCCGTGTTTTGGAGATTCTGAGGCGAGGAGATTTGGGCGAAGACCAAAGCGAGGACGGTCCCGAATTCCACACGGAAGGTGGTGACTGGCGTGTGTTGCGTGAGGCGGCTTGGGTAGTTAGCAACGCCACAAGTGTGCTGGATCTGGAAATCACGGGGTAAGTGCGTATTGTATATCCTTGGCCAAAAATCAGGCATGGCTGTCTCCGTGTTGTGATTTTGTGCAGGGTGGATTATCAGGTATGACAAAAAGAGAGACTGACTAGAGAATCTTTCCTCTATTTGTACCATGTAGCCACCTTGTGTACCGTTTGGAGCTTCTCCCGTCTATTGCACAGTTGATTGATCCCCGCAAGGCTAGGAAGACGTCATACATTCTCCCAGCGATTGGACTAATGCACACAGCGTTGTTGACCAAGCTGCTGGATATCGTGTTTAACGTTTTGCGGTGTAACGAGCATCACCCCAAGGAACAGTTCATGAAGCTGTGGGTGGTGGATTGCGAGGGAGGATCGATCCTGTTGGAGCTGTTGAGATTGTCGAGCCAAACGCCGAGCGAGACAGAGCTGAGATACCTGGACAACAGCAAAATGCTGCCACGGCCACTACAACACCTGCGATTCATTCAGAATGATAATGGTGAGATGTCGAGCACAAGTGCCAGGTCAGGACAGGTGACGATGGCACCCCTAGGAGCGTCCGTCAAGAAGCGCGTCGAGACGATTCTGGAAAACTTTTTCGAGTTTGGACCCGAGAACGAAGGGTTCGGACCATTCTTTAGCGAGAGACAACACGGTTCAACTAGCGGTCGGGGGCGTCGTGACGGATATGGATCAGATTACCATGAGGATGGCGAGGATGAAGATCTGGACGATGACGAATACCATGACAACAATGGATACTACAGTCATCACGTACAAGGAGGACGAGGCGGTGGATCGAACGATGTCGACTTTGACCTTGATGATATGGAGGAACGCGTCAGTCGGATGAACCTTGCGTAACAAGCTTTTGTTCTTGGTGACTGTGAGGGATGGCTAGACTATGCATTCTCGTGACGAGGTAATATTAGTCTCTTTCTTTCGTTCATCTCTTGGCCTCCCACTTTACATCGCTTCCATAGTTGAGACAGCTGGTGTCTTTTTTTGAGTCGTCGATGATGCTGCTGCTTTGTTTTTTATATCATTTTTTTTACAGAAGTTTCGTTTACGTAATACAACTACAATTCATGTCATGAACTTGGACTTCTCTGGAATGTAAGGGTTTGTAAGGGACAATTGATCGAGGTTTAGGTTGACTAACTGATGCAGAGGGAGATATGAGGGGGCAGCGTGAGTGGTAGTGGCCATGTCACGATGGACATGGCACGCGAAACCGTTGGCGCAGCTGAACTGGAATTGTGAAGCTGGAATAGAAATATGAATATATGAAGACCACAGCCGTGGGCTGGTGAGAGTACGGGCCCCCTGTAGGAGAATGAATGGGTCGAAACAGGAAGGGGTGCATGTGTTGGAAGTTGGATATGTTTTTCATTTTTGAAGCGGAGATTTGAATAGGGGAAGGCACCACTTTATTTCTCTCTTCAATCGATTCGGACCTCTGGACTTTTGCCTATGGTTTGGTTTGTGCAGGACATATTTCTTTTTTGTCTAAGCCTTCGTAGGATTGACACGAGAGGATGTCTCTCGATTGAGAGGGATGATGATCCGTTGGTCTCTCTTTTCCTTGGAGTTGAGGGATAGTAGGAACAAAAAGCGATAAAAAAAAGGCGTGTGAAAAGAGAGTATACCTCGTGGATGTGTGTGAGTCCGATCGAAAAATGAGAAATGCTATTAGTGGAGGAGTTTGTGTGCGTGTGCGTGAGCGAGTGAGTGAGAGGCGTGGTCAAGAAAAACGATTCAGCCCTAGAGCATCCAATGCTCCCTGTTGGAAAAAAAGGTCAAACAGACGGTAAGGGAAAAACAAAAGTGCCTATTGTATGGGATGTGGTGGTTGGGAGGTTGGGGTGTGAATAAAATGTGAGGCAGGGTCCGAGTGGCGTGTGGAAATTGGGAGGATAGGAATGTGCGAAATTAACCCATGCTTTACTGTAATAGGCTAGAGAAAATGAGGTGCAGGACGACGATCTAGGCACGGTATCCGGTATGGCAGCAGCATTCCAATTGTTTGTTTTGGCAATTAAAGGACCCTTCCTTTTAGCTTGTTCATTCTTGTTGACGGCTTATAAAGATGAGAAGACCGCAACTGCGGCGGTGGGTTGGAGGCGTGCACACCACAAGGTGTGATTTGTATGGTGTACAGTGATTTATGTATTTTTGCTCACACTGTTTACTCTGTAGGCAAAATGAGAAGAGAGATGTGGGTGCTCTCACCTCTCTTTCTCTTTTTTCAATATTTTTGTGTCCACCCCCAGGCTCTCTTTTCACAGACAGACTGGGAGACGGACCGGCGAGAAGAAACAGGCTCACAAAATGTTGAAAAGAGGCAATAATCATGATTTTCCTTTGAACAGCAGGACAGATGTATATGTAGGCAAGAAAAGAGAGATACAAAGGGGCAGGGGTGCGGCGGCGAGGAAGGAGGATGAGACCGCAACAGCAGCAATTGACGACAGGGATGAATAGCTGTTGCCATTTTGTTTATGGGTGAGAAGCGAAATGACTGAGGATGGATAAACAGAGCGGGATTGCGAAGATGGTTGTTCAGTCGTTCTTAGCATTCATCATACAGACACACAAACAGGGCGAGTTTGATTGTACACAAAAACGCAAACAGAAGAAAAGTGTAAACAAAGGAGCGGACATGACATGCAGAAGACAGAGAAGAAAAGAAAAACAAAATTGTCGAGAGCATCCCATTTGCACTGACGACACAAAGGTTGTTTGTCTTGCGTATATATCTCTTCTCTCTCTATCTCTGGGCAGTGTCCACAAGTTGCCATGAAGGAAGAGAGGGAACGCCGTTATATCCAGGACCGACAGCGGAGCGGAATTGAGGGAGAGAGAGAGGAGAGGAGGAGATAGACAACGAAGGAGATGATTGGAGGCGCATCGATTCTGAAAGTTCTGGAATATTTTCATTTCTTGGGCAATTGAGAGGGTGCAACGCCGCATTCATTCATATCATTTTTATCGATTAAGAAAGGAATGTGAGGATTCCGGTCGTTGGAAAAAAAAATAATAAGAACGATAAAGGAGAGACAAGAGACCGACGATATATATATATATATATGTGTGTGTGTGTGTGTGTGTGTGTGTGTGTGTGTGTGTGTGTGTAAAACCCTAAACGAGTCGTTCGTTGCTGGTAATTTACGATGAAGGGCCGTTGATTGTTGTTGAGTCGCTGATGATGTTCAATTTAATTTTGTTGCGTCGTTTATTTTTAACGCAAATCTTCATTGTCCAGGCAGGCACCGAGCTAGTTTCTTTCTCAGTAAGCAACAAAAAGATAAATTTCCTAAGTGAACAAAAACGCCCACTTTGGTTAGGTGTGTGAATGAGAGTGAGAGTGAGAGTGAGAGTGAAAAGGTGGATATGAGTATGAGGCATGTATGGAGGTTTCTAATCTGCTCCTCTGGAAACACACACACACACACACACGGTGACAGAGTCTCTCTTTAACCTTTTCCTCCGTCTGCTCTCTCTCTTTTTTCTTTTCTTTTTTTTTTTTTCTCTTTTTTCTTTTTCCTTTGCCCCTTCCTCGCCCACGCCCACTCCCTTCAGCCCTTCCTTTACTTCTTTGTTGTTGTCATCCTTCCTCTCCTCTCCCTTCCCCTCGACCCTTCCCTTTCTCCGACCGGCAACCCTCTTTTTTTTTTTTTTTTTTTTTTTTTTTTTTTTTTTGTTATCTCCCTTAGCCTTCTTCCCTTCACTCTTCTCTCCTCTTTTCCCTTGTCGCCCCTTCCATCATCTTCACCGCCCCACAACCTTCACCTCCTTCCTCTCATCATCCTTCCTTCCTCATCACAACAACACCGGGCTTCCGCGTCATCAACCCCTATCACTCCTCTCTCTCTCCTCACTTCCATCAACGTCACGACCATCACTCCATTCCTAGGGTGCTTCATTCCTTTCACAACTGAACAGCCCCCTTCACTCTCCCCTACACCCTCCTTACCTACACAGGAGAAGGTAATAACACTCTTACTTCCGTCTCTCACCTCATCTTACTCGCTCCTTTCCTCTTCTACAATGAAATCCATCTACCTACCTCATGCTCTCACATATATATACCCGCTCTCTTACACAAGGATATATGAATGATAACCACATTTATCATCGACAAACACAACGAACAGCAAACACCAATGTCTTTCGGGACCAATGTCCGTTGCGTGTGTATTCTGCTTACCCCCTTTAATCTTTACCCTTGTTTAATTTTATCTTCCGTTCGTCCGTTCTCCCGACCGTTCGTCCGTTCCTGAAAATTATTTTACTATCTCGTACCTGAGCAAACAGCCAGCCGGCCACCAGCCAAACAGATTCAAATCAATCAGGCCAGACTCTGTTCCTCTTTTTTTTCACTGCCACATAATCAGTGTCCACACTCTGCATACAACTCTGTTTTTTTCATTCCCTACCTTCTCTCTCTACACACACGACGATGATACCGACAAACAAGCTCAAACAATCCTTCCTCTCCCACGTTTACACGCAATTCTTTACACTGCCCCATTCTCATCTCATACTACAACTCAATTCCACTCACTCTGCAGGACTCGACGTCGTTGTTCCAAAGACACTTTCTTTTACAGGCACAACTCCCGCCACATCAACATGTGTTAAATGTCATCTCTCTCCACATCTCTCCTTTTTTCATTGTCCCCTCGCTATCTGAAGCAATTAGCTTCCACAACATTATCCCCAACAACTACCCAGTACCATCATCATTAACATCAATGACGACAACAACTGCTCCCGGTGGTAAAGGGTGTGTGTGCGTGGGAGAGACATGAAGTGTACGTGTACGAGGGGTACTTTACCATTGAATGAACACGGTGCGCCAAAAATGGGTTCAATTGACTAATAATTGCCCGTAACCAGCCAATACCCTCCTCCCTGTCCTCCCCCTCATTTATTTTTATCTTTTCGCATGCTTCTCATCAGCAACACCAATGCTCCCTTTTTGGAGTACCATATCGATTTTACATTTTATTCGCGATCTTTGTCTGCCGCAAAAAAGGCCTCCTGGCCCTTTTTTTCCATCTCCAACGATCTTTTCTTTCTATCTTTTATTCAAGTCTCGCCAGACGCGAAATTGACGCGTCTCGCTTTTTCATCACATCTTACTGATCATCACATAACCTTTCCTTTTCACCTACTAGACCAATAATTTAAAACATAAAAAGCAACTAGAATGTCGTTCCTCGGCATCTCCTTCAAAGTGAGGGAAGCAGGCGCTCTTCGTCGCCGTGCCGAGCATTCGTCCTCGGTCGCGGCCGAAAGAAATGCCGCCAAGGCGACCTCTGTTGTCGCCTTGCCTAATGGTAACCATCACGCCAACATCAAAGCCACCAAAACCACTACCACCACTACGACCACTACAACCACCACCAAGGCACATCAGAAGCCTACCCAGCATGTCGCCCTCCCCAAGAACGCTGCCACCAGGGGTTTTAGCATCCTTGCCAAACCTGGTGATGAGTCTGAAGAAAAGCCAGCAGGCGGAGCTGGTGAGAAGCCCAGCGAGTCTGGCGAGAAGCCATCTGAGAAACCATCTGAGAAACCATCTGAGAAGCCATCTGAGAAGCCATCTGAGAAGCCATCTGAGAAGCCATCTGAGAAGCCCGCCGAGTCTGGTGAGAAGCCTGGTGAGACTGGCGAGAAGCCTGGCGAGACCGGTGAGAAGCCTGCCGAGTCCAGTGAGAAGCCTGATGAGTCCGGTGAAAAGCCCGCCGAGTCCGGTGAGAAGCCTGGTGAGTCTGGTGAGAAGCCTGGTGAGTCTGGTGAGAAGCCTGGCGAGACCGGTGAGAAGCCCGCCGAGTCCGGTGAAAAGCCTGGCGAGTCCGGTGAGAAGCCAGGCGAATCTGGAGCGACGGCAGACGAGGGTGGTGAGAAGCCAGGCGAGGGTGAGGGTGAAGAGCCTCCAGTCAAGCCCCCAGTCGGTCCTCCAGACGAACCCGAACCCCCAGTTGGACCTCCGGCCCAACCCGAGCCCTCTGTCGAACCTCCAGTCGAGCCCCCAAACACCACACCCCCCACCACGGATACTGCTTCAGCCACCACCACTGACTCAGGTACCGCCACTCTCACTATCACGGATACTCCTACGGGCACTGTTACCACTGATACTCCTACGGGCACTGTTACCACTGATACTCCTACGGGCACTGTTACCACTGATACTCCTACTGGTACTGGTACCCCAACAGTGACGGACACTCCCACAGCTACCGCAACTCCTACATGTACTGTCACCTGTGCCGAGCCTCCCTGCAGTACCACTGTTTGCCCTACAGCCACCGCCACCTCTACTGCCACGGACACTCCTACGGGCACTACTACTACTCCTACAACCGATGTGCCTACCACTGCGACTACCGATGTCCCTACCACTGCCACTACCGATGTCCCTACCACTGCGACTACCGATGTGCCTACGACGGCGACTACCGATGTCCCTACGACGGCGACTACCGATGTCCCTACCACTGCGACTACCGATGTGCCTACCACTGCGACTACCGATGTCCCTACCACTGCGACTACCGATGTCCCTACCACTGCCACTACCGATGTCCCTACGACGGCGACTACCGATGTCCCTACCACTGCCACTACCGATGTCCCTACGACGGCGACTACCGATGTCCCTACCACTGCGACTACCGATGTCCCTACCACTGCCACTACCGATGTGCCTACCACTGCCACTACCGATGTCCCTACCACTGCCACTACCGATGTCCCTACCACTGCCACTACCGATGTCCCTACCACTGCCACTACCGATGTGCCTACCACTGCCACTACCGATGTCCCTACCACTGCGACTACCGATGTGCCTACCACTGCGACTACCGATGTCCCTACGACGGCGACTACCGATGTCCCTACCACTGCTACTACCGATGTGCCTACGACTGCCAGTACCGATGTGCCTACCACTGCTACCACTGACGTCCCAACCACTGCTCCCACCACCGACGTGCCTACGACTGCCAGTACCGATGTCCCTACGACAGTGCCCGTGACGAGTAACTCTGTGAGTATCACAGAGTCTCCCCCACCTCCAGTGACCACCCAGACGATTGCTCCCACCAGCCCTACCTCGGAAGTCGTCCCCACCACTACCAGTCTTCTCATCACTACCTCCGAGAACACTCAGCCTATTTCCACCCAGACAACGCTTTCCTTGACTGTCATCAGTGGCACTATCTACACCATCGATCCCAACGGTACGATTCTTCCTAACCCCGGCGGAAACAATGGAGGCATTGGCGGCGGCAATGGAGATGGACTGACTGGACCTGGCTCGTCCAAGGGATTGAGCCCTGGTGCTACTGCAGGCTTGGCTGTCGGAAGTATTGCAGTCTTGGCCTTGATCGCAGGAGCCTTCTTCTTGATCTTCAGACGCCAGTCGCGCCGTCTCCAGAATCCCAACAACCGCTTCATTTCTCGCTCGGCGGCTGCTGGAGCTGGAGCTGCTGGAGCTGGAGGTGATCTCGGACATTTGTACGGCTCTCGTCAGCCTGAGGGCACTGGCTCTCACGGCTCACACGGATCTGTCCGCCACCTTGCCGGTGGAGGAGCTGGTCATATCGTCGTTGCGCCCGAGATGATGGAGCACCCTGCCAACCGCTCGAACCACAACTTACATTCTGGGCCAATGGCTTTTGGAACTAACGCTGCGCTGGGAGCATCGTCAGGACTGGCAGCCGTTCATGCCCATGATGGATACCACGAGTCGAGCTCGGATGGTCGTGAGGCGTCGTCGAGCTATGGCGCCAGCGGTGGAAGTGCGCCCGGAGATAACACTGGCAGTGCTGCAGGTGGCCACAGCAATCCGTTCGGTACCGCGACTGGCTCTGTTCCTTCGATGCAAGGCCATCATCAGAGCTCACCCTCTGGAGGATCTGGATCCCCACAGAGTCAGAAGGGTAGCATCCACTACATTTAATTTTGGCAAAGCCCCGAACCAGAACGTCAATGCGCCGCGGTTGTTCTTTGCTGATGATGTCACTACTTAGAGAGCTGGTTCCTTTATTCCCGCCTTTTTCTTGAAGGATTCTTAATGTCAGGAATTGGGCCCTATTTACTATTTTTTTCCTTCCTATTCCCATCCATTCTCATTTCCTTTTCTCATTTTTCTTATATCTTTACCCAAAAATAAAAGCTTACAATAAAACAAAAAAAAAACTTTTTTTTTCTTCTGGTTGCGGTTCAACCACGCCATAGCCACTGTCTCCCTTTTCTTCGCTCGTGTGATATATGCGTATGTACTTTTTATCGATGGGTTGTAGACAGTGGTTCGACGTGTTGCCACCAATGTTCCTCCTTCCAAGAAAGATGAGAGTGTGGCTTAGGAATAATTTCAGGTGGGCACCTGCCTTCAAGCGGACAAAAGAAGGGCGGCAGTCGAGGGTTGAGCAAATCCTCTTTGACTTGACCTAGAATCAGACATGGTACTTAAGGGTTCCTTATAGTCCGTTCCTATGGACATCCATCCGTGACCATGGACACATATACTAGCAGGACACACCCATCGATCCATCCATCATAACATCGACAGCACCAGCGTATTTTATTATCAGAGATCTGGCATCGTTATTGGAGGCGCCGTTATCTCGACTAGTTGACTTGTCACTGAGCCGACATCTACATCGGGAGATTTTTTTTTGTGCTGGCAAGCAGGATCCGATGTTGAGGCGGAGCTTACGATCGGATGGCCGATAGGTGTTGAGGCAACACGATGCAGGAGGATGAACGAGAGATCTTTACAACTCTATCGCATCAGCAACAACGGCAGTGGAGAGGATGTCCGCACGGTACTCTGGAGACAAAAGAGAAGTGGCGATGGCAAGTCTAGTTCTGGAGCGGAACCTCTGAACCAGCATCCATCTCGTCGCTATCTTTTCTTTTCGTCTGGGATGAAGTCCGTTGCCGCCCTTCGACAACAGCGACAACAGCAGCAACAGTCAGTAGAAGAGCACTGAGGCTTGACAGTGAAGGGACTGATGAGAGCCAGACGGCTGATTGTCTGCTGCAAGTTGAGCCTCTGTCAGGGTTAAACGATCGCTCTACAACACAGCACTTCATCAATCAACAACACTCTTTTGCTTCAACAAAGCGACTCTCAGGATCAGCGTTGTGCAAAAAGGCGAACCTCTGTCAGTCCGTCTCGCTTCTTTACAGCTTTGCGGTGCAGGAGTAAACAGACTGGTCAATTGGTCCTTGCTGCCCTAACACACACACTGGACTTACACCCTTGGCAAGGCGGGAAAGCAGTAGATTCTTTGGTCACAGGAACCTCTCAGGAGGATAAGTCAGCAATACCAACACACTATTATCAACCCCAACCCCATACAAGTACATACACACTCTCTCCTTCCTTTACACATAGAAGCAGAGTGACAAAGTATACTCATCATTCCTCTCCTGCCTCCTATCTTTTCTTCCTTTCCTCGGGAATTTATTATGAAAATAGCCTTCCAACAAGTCGTTCATCATCAAGCGCAAGCTCGGAAAGAAGCAGAAGCAGAACCGCCCTCTGCCCAACTGGTGCCGCATGCGTACCGATAACAAGGTATGCTAACAGTTCTTGGGAGAGCAAGCATGGAAACTGAAGAAACGCCTTCTTACAATGCCGTGAAGTCGTTTAAGAACAAGCAGTGTCCTAACCAACCCCTGTACTTTTTTTTCGCGTCTATCATCGAAACTAGATCCGCTACAACGCCAAGCGCCGTCACTGGCGCCGCACCAAGCTGGGTCTGTAAATACGCCTTTTCCTTTCCTTTCGACAGGCTGTATTTTTATTGGTTTTTACGACAAAGTCTTTGGAAAGTCTCTTTCGAAACAGAGTTGTTTTGCCATTAAAGAAAGATCCCCGCTTTTCTGCGTTTGAGCACTTATCTTTACTTGTAGTTAATGGTTGTGTTCTTGTTCTTGTGCCATATGAATTGTACTCCAGCGTGCATGGGGGAGTGCTATGCTCGTGATGAATGTATGCCCTGTGAAGACGAGAAAGACGTTTGTTTTGTGTCTCTCGTTGAATATGTGCCTGTAAGGAAGAACGAAGGAAGGGATAAGAAGGGGATTCATTTCATAGTATTGCGACATTCTTGAGGAGGTCGACGAACGAACCAACAAACAAGGTTGTACAACATTTAGAAACGAGAATGGGCTTTGCTTGCTTCTATGTCCCCTGTGCACTAGAAATGGGAATGTAGGTGCATGTACATGTACAGATAGCGTACGAAGCCAATAGCGAGAAACACACCAGCTATTCGACGAGTGAGATTGTGTGGGCCTAGGATGAGACCTTAGTTTGTTTGATAGTTTCTTTCTTGCAAGGACAGGGCGCGAAGACAAAGTAAAGACAAGATTGCGTTTCCGCTTCCCCACTGATGGTATCAACCGTGCCTCTCTCCCTCTCCCTTGCCATCAACTCGCACACGCCCATATCCATCTCATTTAAAATGGTAACTTTCACCTTTTCTCTTATGAGAACAGCTGTCCACGGTCTTGTGCTCCCTGCCCTGTCTCTTTGGCTTCGCTCTCACGCAGCCCATCCGCCCTCTATTCTACCCCTTCTCTCGCCCTTCTCTCGCCCTACTCTCACCCTTCCTTCGTTCTCTCTGCGCCTTTTTTTTTTTTTTTTTTTTTTTTTTTTTCCTTCTTATCCCACTCCTCTTCTCTCACAATACACTCGCTCTCCTCCCTCTTCCTTCCCTTCCCAGCAATCCATCACTCACTAGCACAAGCAGCAACCACCACCACCCATTAACTATCCCCTCTCATGCTATTCCAACCCCCATTGCCCGACTCGGACCCAGAGCCCTTGTCGCCCAGCAGTCACGAGGACACTACTCGCCCTTCCTGGTCACACGCCATCCTCGCCGAACCTTCTTATCGGCCCCTCCTCCTCAACACCACTCAGCAACAGCAGCAGCGTCAAGCTACTGGCTCTTCTGACAGGGGCTCTGGAAGTGCCTATCGTGCTCCTTCTTCCTCTTCTTCGGCCTACTCGCCTATTTCAAACGTCGAATTTGAGTACGTCGATACTCTGACAGCGACAAGACAAGTTTCCTCGGGTTCCCGCTCGCTCTCGACCGACAGCTCTCAATACGGCTATGGTCTCTATGACGAGGACGAGGACGAGGACGAAGAGGACGAAGTCGAAGATGAGGAGGACACTGAGCGCTTTACTGTTGCTGCACAAGAGATAGAGGAAATGGAGGAAGAGTATGTCCGACAGCAGCAACAGCAGCAACAGCAGCATCTGGTTATCGAGGATGACGACGAAGAGGAGAGCAAGCTTAATACTTTGTACCCTGTGACCGAGCCCTTCAAAGAAGCTGTGCCTGCGGGCGTTGAATCTGGCGATGAGGAAGAGGCACAGACTTTAGTGGTCCCAGAGACAACATGTACGTTTTGTGCTTTCGTCGCTTTGCCTTTGCCTGTGCCTTTGCCTTGCCTTTGGTTGTTTGTTTGCTTCTCTCTCTTTCTCTCTCTCCAAAAGTGCTTTAAAATGCTTCTGTAAAGGTATCAAAGGGGACGTATGGACAAGTGTACTAACTAGCTCAACCTTACCATATTACTGCCCCTTTATTTTTTCTTAACCCTTCCCTTACTTTTTTGTTGCTTCTCTGACGACACAGACACGACCCGGACTACACCCTTTGTTCACCTCGAGATTCAAGAGCTGAGAGCTTCTCAGAGCAACAGTGACCACGAGCAGCAGCACCGCCTTACTGGCACCTTACCCCGACCCCGACAGTTCATCTTTGAGCCCAACACCCGGTTGTTACTGGGACGAGCGCCCTCGTCCGGTTTGGACCCCAAGGCCCGCTTGAAGCAGCTCTCCGAGGTCGGCAAGGACGCAGGTCAGGCTCGGGCCGAAAACGGATACGATGATGGATTGTTCGCCAATCAAGTGATCAGCAAGTTGCATGCCGCCATCTTTGAGCGAGACGGACAGTTGGTCCTCGAGGACTGGGAGTCGACCCACGGCACCTTTGTCAACGAAGAGTCCATTTCTCGCAAAACCTTGCACGACCTGGACCACGTCCGATTGGGCCGCCCCGTCACCCGACGGGATATCCATTACAAGCCCCTGGAGTTTGTTGTTCGCATTCAAAGCCGAGAGCATTATGAGCACCCGTCTGCGCGCGCTGACCCAGCTGACCTGATTACTAATATTACTCACAGTCTTGACAACTCTCCTGGTACTTCCACCCCTCAGAGCCAGAAGACGGTAATTCTGGTTGATGACGATATTGACGAGGAGGAGCGGGCTGACCTCTTGGCTTGCAGTCAGACTCAGGCTGAGTCACTTGACGTTCAAGAGCCATTGGAGCGGACACCCACTGACGAGCAGGAGACACAGGAAGCACAGTACGAGGATAATGCATTCCAGGAAATGGAGAACGACTATGAGGCGGATGAGGATGAGCCAGATGCGGATTACGATGATGATAGTGCATTCGAGCAACACGAAGACGACTACGAGGAGCAACAGCCAGAATTTGAGGATGAGGATGTTGCAGTCGAGCAGCAGCAGCACGAGGACCACTTCTTGACAGACGAGGATGAGCTGGCTGCTTGCAACCAACAGCGGAAGCAGCGGGAGGAGTACGATGTCGATGACGATGAGGAAGAGGAGGTATCCTACCGGAAAGCCACTGATTACGAGTTGGATGATGATGAAGACGAGGCTCTCTTGACCCACCCTGACTTAGCTCATTCTGACCTTACTCAGGTCATCAACTCTGCCGCTGTTCATGATGCTATCGAGGTAGGCAAACGCATATTCGATATGTGCCCCTTAGGCTGTTTTTATGTTTACTGTGCCACTAGAGTTAAACTAGTCGACATCCCCCTAACCATATCTCTTTAACTTTTCTTATTTGTCCATAGGACGATGAAGATTTACCAATCATGGGCGAATCTGTCATCAAGGAGACATCGTTGACATCCACAACGTCGACTACGGTCACCATTGCTACTGCATCACCTACGGATGCCGTCGTCGAGAAAGGCCCAAGTAACCACCTCAAGCGGAAGTACGCTGAACTCGAGGATGAGCCTCCTGTCCAACTCAACACTATACAGCAGGAGGCGCAAACACTGAAATCAAGGAAGACTGCGCTTTTTGTTGCTGCACTTGCCGGTGTGGTTGTCGGTTCTGTCGGCACTGTCCTGACATTGGCCAACATCTAGCTGAGAACAGATATGATGTACCCTACGGCTGTTGCCCACTATGGTCGCTTTGTGTTTTATCTTCTTTGCTTCTTCTTTTTCGTATCATTTGAGTTGATTTGCTTTTTTCTTGCGTTATTTCTTTTCGTTTGGCTCTTATTTGGCCTTCAATCTGTACACACTTTCGGGTCTACACATGCGTGCCAGGAGCACCCTCAAGTTTATATTTTCCTTTTAACCTTTGCCTTCATTTTTTTTTTTCAGCCCCGCACACACGAAGCTTTTGCAGCGTACTCGGACATAAAACCATAAAACCACAAAACCACGACAAACACAACAAACACACATAGCGATCCTTTGGCAGTTGTTCAATACACACCGCGTTCTCCTTGATTTTTATCCTAATTCGCATATGTCGCTGTGGTACAAGAAGATATCGCGTCGCGAATTGTTTCGTAAACTCAAATTCACGCGCTCGGATGCTGCTACTCGTTTTCTGTTTCTGTCGCGTTTAGCTCTCAGCACTGCTCTCTCCCTCTCGGTTGAGTGCCTTTGCAGACTGCAAACTGCAAACTGCAAGACCAGTTATCTCCATGACATGAGAGATGATTAAATGAACACACGCGCAATAAAAACGACGACGACGACGATATATGGTTTGCAAAAGTGATTTATATTTGATAATATGTCAATGGGGGGTTTCGAAATGAATAAAACAAAAAAAAAGTGAAAAAATAATGCAACTCTCCTACTCCTACTTCCTCGTCGCCTCGACCCGTACAACGTATAAAGCTACCTAAAAAACCCAAAGAAGAATTTAGTAACCGCCACGTCCACGGGGAGCACCACCACCACGGCTGAAACCGCCACGTCCGCGAGGAGCACCACCACGGGGGGCACCACCGAAACCGCCACGCCCGCCGCGGGGGGCACCGCCGAAACCGCCACGACCACGGGGAGCGCCACGGGCTATTTTGTTTGTTGTAGTTAAGGATGGAAGAATGGAGATGGAGAGATTAGAGGTCGGAGTAAGAGTCAGCAAAGAATGCAGTACAAGAGTGGATCGATGGGTCCTGAACGTATAATAGGGAGATGAGAAAGACACTTACCACCACCACGGGCACCACCGCGACCACCGCGACCGGCATTCATTCCTTGCATACCTCCGCGCTTGGCGACTATAAAGTTCACACGAAAGAGATCAAGACTTGGGTTAGTTAACATGACCAGGCGGACCAAAAAGCAACCACCGGGCAAGTAGAAAAGGATAAACGTACCCTTGCCACCAACGACCTTGGGCTTGGGGAGGAAACGCTCGAGAGGGAGGAGTTTATCGGGGGCGATGAAGACCTTGTCGTTGACCTTGAACGAGGTGGCGACCATGCCATCCTGGAGCTTGATGGTGAAGTAGAGCTCGTTCATGGGGCCCAAGATCTCGTCGACCTTACCGATCTGAGACTTGTTCTCGAGGTAGATGGGAGCGTTGAAGTAAGGGATCTTGACGTTTGTCGACTTGCAAACCATCTCGCCCTCGCAGGCGTGCATGAACTGACCGATCTCTGTTTTTGTTGAGATTTGAAAGTAGTGAAGGTGGTTAGTGTTTTGTCTTTTTCAAACCATGAAGGTGGTATTGGGTCAAAGTGTGTCCCGTTAGGAGCGTCCCCACATAGTCAATGGCGCCAAATATCTTGTCGATCTGGAGGAGAACGAGTGTCCACAACAAAAATGACTCCTGAGAACAATGGTGTCCTTAATTGTAACAATTGGCCTGAAGTGTCTAGGACACAAACTTCAGGACGTTCAGGGTAGATTGTTGTTGCGGCAGTATGAACAGAGCGGTGAATCTGGCTGCGTCCTTGTACTGAGATGCGATTGAAAGCAATGGACCGATGCTCCAGTAGATAGTCTCTCTCGGTATGCTGTTGATCTCAATCCTGTATCGTCCCCTAGACTGATCGCCTTCCTTCAATTGAATAACTATTGTGCTAAGGAACCAGCAAAAGGCAGAAAGGTAACAGGTATTTACCAGTGACGGACTCTGGTGGTCCGAAAGAGGGAGCACCACCGCCAAAGCCGCCACGACCACCACGGGAACCACCGCCGAAACCACCACGGCCTGGGAAAATTGAACAAGTTCAAGAAGGGACGTTAATATCAAAGTCGTATGTTGTATGTGAGTGTGGTCATTCAGATGTTCAACCTAGGTCACATAGCACCAGCAGCGAAGCGAGGCTGAAAAGAAACGGGAGGTCGTAAAAACGAGAAAGTGTGCTGTTGTCTTTCGAAGGAGTCGTCGATGGGAGGAGGGATGTATTTTTTTTTACCTCCACGGGGAGCACCACGACCTCTGAAGCTCATGTTATATATGTGTTATTAAGAGAAGGGAAGGGGGGAAGAGAGGGACGATCCAGCGAGAGGGTAATCGATGGATTGGAAGGGAGAGAGTTGATGGGTGGGGAGTGGAAAACAAACAATTGAACAACGAAGACAGTGATAAAGTATTCTAGAGAGAGAGACTGCTGCTCACACGGTGCCAGTACTAGGAAAGGGACTTGAATTTTCGATTTTTTTTTTTTGCTAGTGTTTACATGGTGTCAAAAAGTGGCTTATTAAGTGACTGGTTTACTTTACTTTTTTCTTTTTTATTGTTGAATTGCGAGAAAGGGGCTCGATACGCGACTCAAGGAGCATAATACCAAGCAAGTCCAAAGCAAAAGGTATGAGGTTAACGCGCCTAAGAAACGGACAATCAAGTTGTGCCTAGTCGTTAAGAAGCTGATCCGTCGATCTGTCCTTCTGTAGCCAGGGAGTGGGTGCACTCTCCTCAGTCTTCTCATCCACCTGGACAGAATCATCAACACCAATACCAGTCGTGTCGCCAATACCAGTCGTGTCGCCAATACCAGCGTCCTCGCCAACCACAGTATCATCGTCGTCGGACAAGCCAGTCGGACTGATATACCCGTCCTGCTCTCCGTCTGGTGCTTCAGATAGACACATGAGCTGAGATACTGAGTCATCCTCCTCCATTGTGACATCCTGTGCTTCCATCAAGACGCTCACACTGGAGTTAGCCTGGTCATGACACTGATTTTCGTTGTTCGGTTCCTGGTTGATGAAGAAGCTGTTCAAAGGATAAAGACTGTGGAGTTGGGCGAGAGTAAGTTCAACAGGCTGAGAGGCGTTTCTGATAGCATTGCTTGCCTCCACGATGGCGTCCATATGAGTGGTCGATTGTGCCTCAATGACGATATTCTCCTCGATTGGGGGTGCGGGTATCGACGTTTGGGTTGTCTCCCATGGAGCTGGAGCAGGGTCATCTCGCCGCATAAGGTATCGCCAAATTCTGAATCCCGCCTTTCCTGTCTCTGGCCAATACTAAAATACAAAGCAAAAAAGGGGTGCGTGTTATGCATAGGTGATAGATTATCTATCACATACTCAGTTACCGGTAAATATAGTGCAAAATACGTACCTTAACGACTTTGTAGATGCCATCGTAGCGATAGCCCACTTTGGGGGAATACATGTTTGACAGTTGATATCCGCGGACAACACGGATGGGACGACTTTTGCGCCAATCCTCAGCTTTTCCGCCTTTGACGATGTCGATGGGGCAGTCGCAGGTCATGGCCAGTCCATGATTCGCACGGGTCAACTTCTGATGGGCAGTCTGTTTACCGCCTGTATTTCCTCCGGCTCCCGTGTAGGTAAATTCATATCCCTTGTCGTCATCGTCCATATATCCTCCGGAAAGTGCCACCGATTCCGCACCCACTTCTGCCTGCCCTGAAATTCCTGCCATCGCCGGCCTAAAATTATGAAGATAAAATTCGTGATGATCAGTTCAGGACATTCTGTCGTGAGAAGTATCAAGAGGATGTATAATAACTTCCCAGACATACCTATGGACTCCAGCGTGAGAAGCATCGATTCGTGTGGGCCAAGTCGTTCCAACAGGGATTCCTGGAATAGGTCCTGCAAATCGCATATCGATACTTGCTGATGGCGGACAACTACTTAATGGGCGAGTAGGTGATGGATGTGTCGTTCGAACAGATGTCACCGGTGAACGTGAGCGTGACGACTTCTCCTGTTTGCCCTTTTTAAGCGATGCGCGTCGTCGTGAGCCCAAAGGTGGCCGAGCTGGGTCTTCCTGTCTGACCTTTGTATATGGCGATCTTTCCGAGACGGAGCGCGACCTGCTGGAGGTCCGTGAAGGTATGGGTGAGGGTGTGGATGTGAGCGGAGGTTTGTTTGTTTTGACGGTGACCTTGTTGTTGTTCCGGTAGTCGTTTTGCTTGTTATACGTAATTGGAACGATGACGATGTCGCCACTGTCGGCGAACCCGCTCTTGTTGAGCGTGCTGTCGTTGTCCAGCTAAAGTGAGGTTAGACAAAATTGTGTTGGACGTGCAAGGACTCTTTTCAAAACAAGGACTGGTAATGAAAGAAAAGCAGAACTTATAAAGAGACAGTGAAAAGGATTGTTTTCTGCTGAGTTTATTTTGTTGTCTATACCTGGTTGTCCTGATAGAATAGGTGGAATGCGTTTTCATCGACCTCGTACTGTTCGGCAATTCTCTCACGCACCCGTTTGATGGTGGTGTTGATGGAGGGGACAAAGAACGATTCCACTCGGTCTGGTTGCTGGATGAGGTGGAAGTTGACTTTCATTGCGGGTTGGTCTTCCTGTTGTTGCTGTTGTTCTTGCTGTTGTTGTTGTTGATGGTATGCTGCTAGGGAATGCAGGTAATGAAAAAGGAACGAGAAGAGAGCACGAGGAGAATAGGAGTGAAGGGATTTGGTGGCGCGAACTAATGAGTTTTTTTTTTTTTTTTTCGGTTAGAGCCGTTGTAAGATTAAGGGTCATGAAGAAGCCAAGCGATATGCAAGGGTATTAATTTGGATCGCATTTTCTGCAGACGCGCGCCCGATTACGCGTGCGCCAACCATTCACACAGAGAGGGAGTATTGGTGGCAGGCAGGTCATAAAAATTAGGCACACCCAGTCGCCCAGTCGTAAGCGCACTTGAACATCACTTGGACAGTACTTTCGCATTGCACAGAAGAACAAAGAAGCACACGTCGCCTTTTTACTTTTCTTCTCTTTCTTACTTACACACATCCACCCAGCAACGCAACACTACTCGACTCTCCGGGATATATCCATCTTCTCTTCACCACTTACAACGAACAAGACAGCACACCAAGAAAACGCTCAGCTTTCATTTGCACTTCCTCACTCACCAACCCATCAACCCGCCACTCAAACGAACACAAGGACATACTCGTAGGACCCAACTATGGTCGGACTCACTTCTGCTGGTACGGCCACACACACACCAAAAAACTCCATGGATAAAGCACCGTTTCGGCAGGAAGTGGCATGCGTGCATATACCCTTGAACAGTCTGCACATTGCTAATGTCCCATGTCTTTGCCTTTTCATTGTGCGCTTCTTTTAGCCGGAGTTATCGCGCTCCTTGACGAGCATGACGACGACCTTAAGGTCTACGCCCTCCAGAAGCTGAATGGCATTGTGGATCAGTTCTGGGCAGAGATCTCGGACGCCGTCTCAAAAATGTAAGCACCCGTTTTTGCGTTCGTCCTTCCTTACTCTGGAGAAGCAGCTGTAGAATAACGATTCTAGTTGTCGCGTACAACACAAGTCAACTCACACCATTTTGCTTTGCATTGATAGTGAGATTATGTACGAGGACACAGAGTTCAAGGACCGTGCATTGGCAGCCTTGGTCGCCTCTAAGGTACCTTAACAGATCTGGACTGCACATTTTGCTCGAAGACTGCCTGCGCTTCCAATTGATGGTACATTGAGACCAAAAGCTGAACACTAATGCAACAATTGGATTGTTTACTGCTTTTTGCGACATCTTGTAGGTCTACTACCATCTTGGCGAGTTTGACGACTCTCTCAACTTTGCCTTGGGAGCAGGCAACCTCTTCGACCTCTCCTTAAAGTCTGAATATGTCGATACTATCGTTTGTAAGTAGATCGGTCATTTTGTAGATGTTCACCTTAATCACGAGTCGTGAAATAGATCAGCAACTGACGTTAACTTACTTCCTTCATATTGAATGCTCCTTAGCCAAATGCATTGACAAGTACATTGCCGTCAGAGTTCAAGAACAGCAAGACCCACAAAACGCAGAACCAATGGATTCGCGACTCAAGGCTGTGGTCGAGAAGATGTTTGATCGCTGCTATCAGGATGGGGAATACAAGCAGGTATTAATTACTGTGTTATACGTGACCATCACGACGGGTGTTTTTGCTGGCTGACATTTAGGTCTTGGACAAGGACACGGATCTGACCTTTATTCAAAATGGACTATTTCTTCCATATAGGCTGTTGGTATTGCTCTAGAGGCACACCGTTTGGATGTTGTGGAGCACTCGATCAAAGCTGGTGGACCCTCAGTTATTCTTCCTTACGTTTATGATTTGACCATGACAGTTGTGCAGGATCAGGCATACCGTAACACTCTTCTTCAGCTTTTGGTCGATCAGTTCCGCAAGTTGGAGGAGCCCGACTATGTCGCCATCAACCAGTGCCTTGTCCATCTTGGAGACCATCAGGCCAGTGCAGAGCTTCTCCAAAAGCTTGTCAGCTCTGGTGCTCAGGTTAGTGACTTGCCTACGTCACAGCGTTCGTTCCTTTTGACAACGCATACGCTTTTTGTGTTCAGAACTAACCCACCTTCTACTTTTTGTTCTCCATTTATGACTACAGGCGGATTTGTTGATGGCATACCAGCTCGCATTTGACCTCGAGAACAACGCAACACAAAAGTACTTGACCAAGGTTTCGGATGCCCTTCCTGCCGATGCAGCTGATGCCCCCCAGCCGAAGTTTGCCAAGGTGAAGTCGATCTTGTCGGGCAAGGAAACCATTAAGCTTCAACTTGAGTTCCTCTGCCGCAACAACCACACCGACATGTTGATCCTCAAGGACTCCAAGGTGATCATCCTTTGCGCTCTCATGAGCAACAAGTTGTGTTACAAGCTCGTATGAGACATGAACCTGCTGACTGACCCTAATATCTCTGCTTAATTTTTAGAACCTGCTCGATGCCCGTCTGTCTGTCTACCATTCCGCAGTCACATTCGCCAACGCCTTCATGAACGCCGGAACCACCAGCGACGACTTTTTGCGACAAAACTTGGAGTGGCTCTCCCGTGCAACCAACTGGTCCAAGTTCAGTGCCACCGCTGCCTTGGGTGTCATTCACAAGGGCCAGCTCTCACGAGGACTCAACCTATTGGCACCATATCTTCCTCAGGACGGCGTCACTGCCAGCCCTTACTCTGAGGGAGGATCCCTCTTTGCTCTCGGACTCATCCATGCTAACCACGGAGACGAGGTTCTTGACTACCTTCGCGGAGTTTTGAAGGACACCCAGATCGAGGTTTTGCAGCACGGAGCATGTCTCGGTCTCGGTACCGCAGGCATGGCCACCGACAACGATGGTAAGCTACCCATAGCAACCTGCACACATGGTGTCACATTTGTCATATAGCCTAAAAAGCTCAATATGTGACCATCTTTCACTTTTATTACCAACTTTAGATATCTATGAGGAGCTCAAGAATGTCTTGTTCAGTGACAGCGCCATTGGAGGAGAGGCTGCCGGTTTGGGCATGGGTATGGTCATGCTCGGCACTGCATCAGAGAAGGCTTTGGACGAGATGTTGCAATACGCCCACGAGACTCAGCACGAGAAGATTATCCGCGGATTGGCTGTTGGTGTCTCCCTTGTGATGTATGGTAAGGAGGATGCTGCTGATGTCTTGATCGAGAGGTTGTCAGCCGACAAGGATCCTATTCTGCGTTACGGAGGCATGTACACTATTGCCATGGCCTATGCTGGAACTGGAAACAACAAGGCTATTCGCCGCCTCCTCCACGTTGCTGTAAGTGATGTCAATGACGATGTCCGCCGCGCCGCCGTCACTGCTCTCGGTTTCATCATGTTCCGTTCTCACAAGCAGGTCCCCCGCATTGTCCAGTTGCTTTCTGAGAGTTATAACCCTCACGTCCGTTATGGTGCCTGCTTGGCTCTTGGAATCTCTTGTGCAGGAACTGGATCATTGGACGCCATTGAGTTATTGGAGCCTATGACCAAGGATAATGTCGACTTTGTGCGTCAGGGTGCCTTTATCGCCTTGGCCATGGTCTTGATGCAGCAGAACGAGGCACAGAGCCCCAAGGCTGCCAGTGTCCGCAAGATGTACGAGGAGGTCATCAAGAAGAAGAACGAGGATGCTTTGGCCAAGTTTGGTGCTGTTCTCGGTCAAGGAATCATTGATGCTGGTAAGGAAAATGACCATTGTGAATGTGATTGACACAGCGCACAGCGTACGGTTATGTTGTGGTAATATCTTCAAAGTACTCATCGTTCAAATGTCTTTTTAATTGGTATTTTAGGTGGACGTAACGTGACGATCTCGCTGCAGTCTCGCTCTGGACACTCCAACATGCCCGCGATTGTTGGTGTTGCTCTTTTCACACAGTTCTGGTACTGGTTTCCAGCAAGTCATTTCCTCAGCTTGGCCTTCACTCCCACAGCCATCATTGGAGTCAACGCTGATTTGAACTTGCCTGAGATCGAGTTCACCTCAAACGCCAGGCCTTCGCTGTTTGCCTACATTCCCCCCACCAAGCCCCCAGCAGCTGTCACTGTCGAGAAAGTGGCCACTGCTGTTCTCTCCACCACAGCCAAGGCTCAGGCCAAGGCAAAGAAGGCCAAGAGCGCCGAGTCTGATGCTATGGAAGAAGACGAGAAGCCAGAGGTCAAGACCGAGGAGGCGAAGGAAGAAGAGGCCAAGCTTGCTGCCAAACCCAAGAAGGAGGCTCAGTCTGAGAAGTTGGGTAACTTGGCAAGAGTCGTGCCTGCTCAGCTGAAGTATATCTCCTTTGACAAGGATGCACGCTATGTCCCAGTAAAGAAGGTAGAGCATTTATTCATCTTTCTGGCCACCTCGAAGGGACGTGTCCAGGACCAAATCTCATTTGATCAAGCAACTCACTTTGTTCTTTTTTTTTATTACTTAAATCCATCGTAGGACGTGACTGGAGGAATTGTAGTCTTGCTGGATAACAAGCCCGACGAGCCAGAGAACTTGATTGCAACAACGACCTCGGCGGTTGCATCGACCCCACCAGCGTCTGGTGCTGATACCAAGATGGATATCGAGGAAGAGGAAGCACCTCTGCCAGAGCCCTTCACCTATCCCTTCGGTGACGAATAAGGTCTAGACACTTGATAACTGTTGAAGGAGTTGGCTGTATTTTTTTCTCTTAGCCATTGCCTACTCTTTCATATCAATCTCTTTGCTCGATCGAAATATCACTCATCCTCACCCCGCTTGAAATAAAACCTATGATGAAAGAATACACACTCGATCGTTTTGTTATGTTTGCAATGACAATGTCGTTGCGTCTTTAGGTACTTTGTTGCTTGCGAATATCGTGTACATTGTATTGTTTTCAGAAGTACCGAAGGAAAAAAAAAATGAGATCACAATTCGGTTTCAAATCTACGCTATTATTTTTTTTTTTCTGTCGTCGCAGATGCAGACGCGTTTCAATATTTTTTGTCGCGTCTCCGGAGATAAAATATTCATGACAGGATACAGACGCGTAAATCAGATGGAGGAGGAGAAGATTCAAAGTCTTGAACGATTGTTCCTTTCCTAGAAAGAAATGAAGGCGAGGGCGAGTTAAAATCGTGATATGAAAAAAGCGCTACCGAATGCGAAATAACAAAAATGAATACGGAATGGGGAAGACAATAAAAGCCAGAACGGACAGAAAACTGGCAAAGCACGTGAAGGAGTTACTTGCAGGTTTTACTTTGACTGTTTTTCAGGGATAGTGAACGAATTTCAAAACGCGAACGATACGCCGACAGCGTGGGCGTCCACTGTTTTCCCTAGCGATCTTCCTTGGCGCTAACTTTTCGAAATTGCAATGGACTGGACCGACCCGCATTTCCACTTAAGCTCAAGAAATATTAAACCAGACATGCAGTAGTGAATGCCAAGAAAGCAAAAACAAAAAAAAAAAAAAAAAAAAAAAAGGAAAATATAAAATAATGCGCATGGTAATCACCTTACGAAAGTCGATCTTCATTGCGATGCCAACACTAAAGAAGGATATCCTTCAACGCCTTAAACAACAAGCTGTTTTTGAATAGTAAATATCACGGTAGACTCAAACCCATACTTGTAGATGTTCAAGCGCGTTAGACAGGTTGGAAAACAACCCGTGAAGCCGCCTGTTCGGTGAGGATCTTCACTTATTTCTCGAGACGCTCTCCTGAGTCGTACACATTTTCGAAGTATAACAACTGCAAGCTGAAAGGAGATTGACGCGTCACAACGGAAACTAGACGCGTTTTAACAATGGTGGGAAAGAGGCTGATAATGAAGATGTGAAGGAAAGCGATGGTGTGAAGAGAATGATGGCGGTGATGGATGCTTATCACTATTGTGACTTTTGATGAAAAAGTACCAGTGTAGATCCTGCGTGCATGGGATCACGCACTGATATCTGGTGGCCATTAAAACTGTCACCTGTTTGCGCTTTTATGTTTTCTACCTTCTCATTTTTTCTTCGTACCTTGCTCCATTCCACCCATTCTCTACTCATTTTGCCTGTTTTCTATTCTCGTGGCCATCACTTGTTTAAAGACAGGGAGGATCCATCCACCACCTCTGGTTGGAAAGACAATTTCGATCCTCGGAACGCTGCCTCCAAGAAACCTCATTGGCTGCTGCAGGACCGACAATCGAAACTCGAAAGCAGTTGGGAAAGGAAGAGAGATCCGCCATTTTGAACCCGAAGAAAATGCTGGGATTAACAGAGTCATATACCGTAAGTATGCAGAAAAAGAAAAGAGTTATCGGCGCTACCGATATGTTGCAGTTGTCTGGCGATATTAAAGACGAATTAACAAAGACTTACAAACGATACTCCTCGTACTTTTCGATGCTTTAAAAATACGCGTGATAGAGCTATTATAGCTTCCAGAAAGGCGACAAGTACGATCGACTTGGTATCTTGACTCGTGTAAGTGGAAGATAGAAGGATAGGAGAACTAACAATTGGTGAAGATGATTGTCGTACTCCTAGTTGAACTTGAAGCAGCAATGGGCTCACGTATTTATTTGGGTCGTTATTGCTCTTTCATTCCAGGGAATGAGGACACAGTCCTGGTAGTTCGATCGAGAGTTTACGCTGAAATGAGGATGAATCGACGTACCAAGTAAGTTTCTGTACACCGTTAGTTAAAGTCAAGCGATCATCCCTTGACAATTCGCGTTCCTGTTTGTTTAATTAAGAAGAAAACCAAGCATTGAATTGGCATTTTAAATACTTCCCAACTCTCTTTATGTGTGATAGAACAATAACGAACTAAGAGCTTTCTCTATCGCCGTCGAAGGACCTGACAATGTCCTGTATGCGGTACCTTTGAGTATGTCGGACAAATCGCTCGTGCCTATGAGTGGATGAACGAGGTAATCATGGGCAACTCTAGATGTGCAATACATTTTTTCAGTAATGGCTGTGCGTCTCAAACATGTGTCTATCAATCTCACGTTCTATTGTTCTTCTTCGGTTTTCCACTTGGTCATAGGAGGCGTTGTTGCACAGGGAATACAGGATCTAACACCGGATCGTCTACCAACATCCCATTTGATGTTTTTGTATCGTTCTGAGCCGCCTTCGTTCCTGATAAATGGTGCACCATGACTACAAAGCCGGAAATTGTCCCGTTGTCCTCGTCTGAAAATGCCTTGGTGATAGAATTTGGGTCGTTGGTATCCTAGGATATGAATACAGTGTGTAACTATATACGTCAATCGTCAATTTGTTTCTTGAGGTGCGAAAGGGGCGATTGAAATATGGATATGAGTTAACCAGTCGGTCGTTGTCTTTTTCGGCGATAGGGATAACGTCGTAATGAATGGTTGAATGGCTCCAGAGGCAACTTTCAGTCCATGGAACGGTATCGTCGTCAATCTATTCTCATTGCGCCTCATCGTGTACTGCATAGCATGTAGGAATTGTCTTAAGAGAACGAAAACAAAAGTGTCTCCAAGAACGTGATCAAGTAAGTAAAGAATGTCATTGCTCATGCTTCTTAATCTGCCCATATCTGTATTTGATAATATCATCCGGCACAGTGTCTCGTATATCTATCTGTCGTCATTTTGGCTGTTCTCAGATATTGAAATTCAAGCCTAAAAAAAATATCGACGCGTCCACATACACCTGCTCACCTTCGCCATCGACTGGAAACTTGAATGGATGCTATCCTGTTATTGCTTGGAATATGCTAATAGGTGCCACTGTTGCTAGCCTAGTCTAGCCGCCACCCGCCAACGGCTCCAACCACGGCAACAGCGATGAGGAGGAAATCGACGGTGGCAAAGATGATCTAATCTTCGCCACCGACTTCGAGGAATTCGATGATGCTGATGGTCTGGGGGCACATCCCGAATACCTCACCCGCACACTGGCAGACCTCCTCTCAGGCATAGGTTCTGATTGTGAGGAGGAGGTGGGAGACCAGGAAATGGAGCAGCAGATGGACCTTTTAAAGGCCACTGAAACCAAGGAGAAATAATTATTTTATATGTGATATGTCTAGCTAATTCTGCTTTATTCTCTAGATCATCTTCCTATTTTGTATTACTTCGAGTCCTATTGCATCATGAAGATCATTATGGGTAACTAATGACCAGAAAAATTAAATGTTTGCAAGAGAAAGAGAGAGAGAGTGCAATGTGTGCGCGCATGCGTGTAGAAAGAGACGGATGAATGTCGTTGGGCATATTCCCAAATGGAGAGCAGTGCTGGATCATGCTCACTACTTATTCGACGATCTACAGTTTCCTTTTGTCTCCCAAGCTTCATTCCCCTTTTTTTGTTGCTGGTGTATTCAGTGCCCTTCCCCCTCTTTTTTTCCAGGTCTATAATCCTGTAAGGTACTCTGCGATGAATGGAGGTTGACGGTGAAGCAAGGCGGGGAAGTACCGTTAGGTGGGTAAGAAGACGGTGTGGGGGGAGGGGGGGAGGAGGAGGAGGAGGTACTTTAGATAGAAGACTGTGATACCTTGCCTGCCATCATGCGCAGGACCCGACTATGCTGGTAATTATGCGGGGATGGACGATGAGAAAGATAGAGAGAGATGAATTAAGAAGGAAGAGGTGAATGAACAATGAGTGTGTCAAGCAAGGAGAGTGAATGTGAATGAGTGTATTGAGTTTGCTGAGTGAGTGTGTTCAGAGAATGAGCATAGGGTGGTGATGGAGGTGGTGTGGGAGACAAAAGCTTGTTATCACAGATAAAATAAAAGGACAAACAAAGCTAGGGGCTGCAGATCATTTAGAAGGGGGACCGAAGCATTGCTCAAGAAAAAGAAATAAGCAGTCGATGCTAGTTGACAAAGTTGGCGAAGTAAGGGTGAAAAAAAGAAGAACAAAGGAGATAGAGAAAGGAAGTACAATGCAACCAACAGCGAGATCTACAAATACCTTCCTCTTCCTTCACTCAATGTCACGACTTTCTGACAACAGAGACGTCGGTCCACTGGATGACTTGCTCTCTTTCGTTTTCCTCGCCCCTTTCGTTTTTCTTTCTTGTGCTACCTTTCCGACTTTATCAGTTCAATGCCCAGTCTTCAATTGCGATCCCTAAGAGGAAAAAAAAGGAAATGCATATTTTATTAATATTGTCATCACACCATCTCTAAAAGCCAACTTTTATCAACATCCCTCTCAGCAGAGCTCTGTGAATGGCCATACAATGAACCAATGTAAATGCAAGAGCAAGAAGAAGCAAGTAAACAAGCGACCAAGCAAGCACGAAAAAGCAATAGTTTGCTGTCGGCAATGCTGTAGATACAATAAAAAGACAGTATCTAGGAACCATCTATGGTTTCTTTTATATTCAGGAGCCATTACATCCGTGAAGACAGCCGTGCTTCACTACGCTCGCTGCCACCATTGAGGACCCATTTATTGTGAAGCCGGTGACAACGAACGACCAGCAGCCGCACCATCGAGTCAAACACCACTCTCGCTCGCTTGCCTTCTACCACACTCCAGATTTCCCTTGAACTCCCTTCTTACCTTGTTTTTTTGTTGTTGCCGTCCAGCCTTGTATTGCTCCTATATAGCCGTCCCAATCTCCTGCTTGTTTGTGTCGTCCAGTCACTCATATGCGCTACCTACTCTCCTCTTAGCTCCTTCAATCAGCCCTAGACTCTGCACAGTATTCTGCTTTCCTACTTTTTTACTTTCCTGCTTTCCTACTTTCCTGCTTTCCTACCTTGTCCAGGCTCTCTTATGGGCAGTCACCTTGGTTGAATTATCCAGTTTGTAGCAGCCTTCTCCAAGTGTAGACAAAGGCGACGTCCATGTCACATCGTTCCCGATCGGCGCCGTCATCGTTTATAATTCTTGCATAGCCCTTAATGTTATATCCATTTTGAGCACATCTGGCTGCTCTTCTGTCAAAACCAAGAGCAACGGCGTCGCGGACGCCCCACATACACCGCATCCTGAACAGCTCTGACCAACTCTGACCGACTCTGAGCTATATCTCGCTTTCACACACACTCTCCGCACACCTCATCCAGCAGATCAAAGGCCGTCTCTCAAGAATGGGTCCTGCTCAGTACTTCTGCCCATCCTGTATTGGTCCAATTGCAGGTCCCTGCCGTCATCCGAGATTCTTTCTATCAACTTGCATCTGTGCCATCGAAGCCCTCGAAAAAAGCCGCTTACTGCTGCTAGCAACTGTTGCCCAATCCCGGTTCGTGTGCTACTTAAGTCCTTGCTCCTCTGTTCTAGCCCTAGAGCCTATCTTTTGACTCTACCCTGGGTTGCCTGTCCGTGGATGTGCTCCCGTCGTCTTGGAAGTCAGTAGTAGAGAGGAGAAGGATGCACCTATAGTATGATTAATGGCCACAATAGCATGTTAGCAAAATTTAAACGAGCGAACTTCATGAAGCTAAGTAGACAAATCTTGGCCAAGGACGCAAAAAAAAAAAAAGGTGGGGGGGGGGGGGGGGGGGGGAGGGAGTCACTGGAGGCTTCGAGTGTGGTATGGCGAAGAAAACAAACAAAAAAAGGAGGATCATAAGTCAGCTTCTTCCCTTTTGATGAAGAGAGACAAGCCTCACCCATTGCGGGTAAAATGATTGCGGGGGAGGGAACAAGCAAACAAAAAACGCGACAACGCGTTTAATTTAATTTAGGGCGAGTATGACGGGAGGTGACCAATAGGAAAGCAAGGAAGGAAACGGCAAGTAACACCACGGAGGACCATGCACACGTATACTTAGATGTACATGATTACACACAATGGTCGCACCAACAGAACAAGTAGTATTCTCCTCATCGAGTCGACAACTAGGCATCCAACAGCAATGGATCCGATCTTTTCTTTTTTTTTTGTGAGTCAGGAAAAAGCCACTAATGCCTGTGAAAATATCACCGATGCATTGACGGGTGTAAACATGAAGTGTCCGTTCCTGTACGAACACACATAGGAGCAGAGAGATTGATGAGATAGAAAAGAAAAAGATTTTCCGCTCTGCGGCATTGATCACAATCAAAGAAAAAAGAAAAGGTATCGAGAGGATGTGGGCAGGTGGGTCGATGGGTGGGAGATGATAACATGAGTACGTCAACTGCAGTTGCTTTTTCCTTCATTATTTTTTGTTCTCGTTCTGGCAATGGTATTGCTCAATAAAAGGGGGAAAATTAAGTCAGCCAATGGTACCGTTATGAGCTATGAATACAAGCAGAAAAAAGACAGCAGACTGGTCAACTGTAGTAGCAGCCATACTGCTCGCACCCTCCCGTCATTGTCCCTGATTGATCTGGGGCTGATGCATTGCAAGCATGCTGTCAGGTGCACATCATCCTCAACCAGTCAATGGACGATCGCCAAGCAATAACAAAAACTCTTCACACACTCTCTTGCGCCTTTTTTTCTTCGTGTCATTGACTTTTTTCCTTAGTCTTCTGTGTTCACTCAAACTCTCTCTCACACTACCCATCCATCCACTCCTCTCTACTGTATCTCATTAGACTCTACCCATCCATCCATCCATCTAATCCACTCACTCGTCCACACCCATACAATAAGAAACGACCAATGAACAGCGATCCTCAAAGCGTCAGCGGCAGGCACATCCAGGTGCACTAGCACTCGCAGCGACACCGGCGCTATCGCTCGCAGCAGCAGTAGCACCTGGATGTGCCTGCCGCTGACGCTTTGAGGATCGCTGTTCATTGGTCGTTTCTTATTGTATGGGTGTGGACGAGTGAGTGGATTAGATGGATGGATGGATGGGTAGAGTCTAATGAGATACAGTAGAGAGGAGTGGATGGATGGGTAGTGTGAGAGAGAGTTTGAGTGAACACAGAAGACTAAGGAAAAAAGTCAATGACACGAAGAAAAAAAGGCGCAAGAGAGAAAAAGCCTCGTCATCTCATTCGGGAACGAAACTCATTTAGCACCATTGACACGTTGAGCAAGTAGTAAATCTATGTCTTGTTGGTTTATGGCATCTTTGTTCATTCTGTCGTCTGCTTGTACCTGACTTTCACGTCAAAAAAAGAAGTTTGGAAAGAGAGAGAGACAAAGTTGAAGTATTAATCTCAGACCATCGTTCTTCATTTCTCATAGGCGTCCACTCTACTGGCTTGTCTATCGGTTTCTTGGCTCCCCCGTATCGAATCCTGGACCGGATTTTTTCTTTCAAAGTCCTTTGACTGACAGGGCTACTCAACTCATTCGGCAGTACCTATGTGTTGTCATTCGGTCGCCACCAAATCGGCTCGACCTTCAAAATAAAAAGCAGATACGCTGTAAATAAAGCTATACAGCAAATAGATATGGCAGGTTGAGCTAGGGGAGTCTGAGATGGTGGAAATGTTACTATATCACATGCTCAAGGACGTACGGGAGGAATGGTGTGGAACGTACGAAAGTGGGCGTTTAGAATGAAACCAGACCATTGGAGGCATGGAAGGGCTGACAAAGGAGCTTATGGACAAACTAACCGCCGACCTCCTCCTCCTCCTCTGTGAGTTTGACCTGGATTGGCCAAGGTGTATTTGGCATAAGCAAGGAAACTTACAGGAGATCGCGGTCCATCGGAAACAGGAATCGCGGCTCTAGATTATGACTGAATACCAGCAGGTGCCGACCATCAACGTCGTGTTTCGACCGGGCCAACAGGCCCTTGACTTACCAGAGCGCAACATCCAAGCGACGCTTCAAAAGAATCTCAAATAACTGGACCGTTGGCAGCAAGAGAAAATCGAACAGAAAATCTATCAGTTGTACAGAAATGAGTATGAACATGGATGAGAACGGACCGGTATTGCGGCCTTTGATTAACACGATTGACATGAGAATAAGGCGCTAGGGATGGCTATCGACAAGTTGGCCAAATGGGCGTAGGACTCCAAACAGCAAAACAGCCCTGAAAGGTGCAGCGCTAAACGTGTTGGACTGAATGTATCGGATGAAGTAAAGAGCACTGTCGATATCCAGGACGGCGCAGGCGTGGAGGATACTGCTTTTCCTGCACCTGATGCTAATACAATTGCTGGTGCAGCAGTGACGGCGGATTCGGGATTCGGATGTGGGTGTATTGCTGTCTCAGTTATTGGAGGATAGCCTTGACGCAGACTGGTTCGAGAAAAATGTAGGTGTAGGACGCGAAAGGCATGATGGTCCTTTTTTATTTAACATATTTGTTATTATATTTTATGTTTGCTCATGTTTTTCCCGCGTTATCAACTAAAAGAAAGTTGAATATGTCGAGTATTGTTGTCAGCAATGCTACACTCACTTCTGAATACGTGAAGAAGTGAGGAGGAAAAGCTGACGCATAGAGATGCAATAGCATGAAAAAAAGACGATATGGTCTATGTGTGCTTGTGCTATGGTCAATTAGCAATTAGAAAAGAAAAAAAAATCGGCGCCACTAAATTCTCCAGCTGAGAAAATTGATTAGACGATAAAACGTTGGCGTGCGACACAGCCCCTTTCTTTTTGTCTTGTCCATGATCCACCACAAAACATGACAAGTGGATTACAACGAATCTTGAGCACGCACAAAAAAATACCCCTGTCAAACTATGGTCTAAACTCTCCCTCTTCTCTCTTTGCAACATAATATGCACACAGACATGGGTGAATGAGTCTAAAAAAAAGGTACAAGATCTTATTGACACGAGGGAACAGAAAAAAAAAACAATTAAAAGTCGGAAATGAGCGCATACCTCAAGAGATTAAAAAAAAGGGAACAGTTCTAATCAGAGAACATTCAACGTCAAAGCTGAAGGACTCTACCACACAGAGAACTTTTTCTCTTTCATTTTCGCTACTTTTGTGTGTTCGCGTTTTTCTACTCATGCTTCACCCATTCTTCCTTTTCCCTTTTCAAAACTCAAAATCGGTTTGATGTCTGTTCTCTATTGTAATTGAGGGGTACGATGGGACGGTCCTATTTTTTTTTGTCTTCCAATCCAACACTAGTTTGATTTAGCGCTGAGAACAAAGCACTAAAATGGGACCAATGCAGAGCTAGTGCTTGTTGACAACTCAGTAAGAGAATTTAGAGCCATTTTTCGACCTCTTTGCTTCCTCTCTGTTGTTCTATTCCCTGCCGCTCTGTATTTGTCCTCCTTTCTATCGTTCTTATTTCTACTTTGCTGTTTTGTTCGTAACCCCCCCCCCCCCCCCTCATCCGTCGTCTGTCAAGGTGTATCGAAGAAATACAGCAGAAAAATGATCACGAATTAATTCAAGGGGCGGGAGAAACTGGTATTGCGGCAATTCAGGGATTTCCTGCTGTCGTGGTCGTACAGATATGCAAAATGCACAACGACCGTAATGAGAGCAACGTTAAAATAGCCATTGCAAGAGAGAGGGAAGCCCTTTTCTCGCCGTCGCAAATAGTTGACCCTTAAAATCTTGAATATGCAAAACCACTATTTTGCGTGCTTGCTCTCCCCTAAGCTGTCAATACAAAGCAAGAGAAGAGAAAGAAATATTGACGGATTGAGACTAGAGCGGGGTTTTTTTTACTGCCCAACGAACGAACGAAGAAAAGAACGATAACGACGACATCAATGTGCATAGACTCATTCTCTGCCACACCAACCTCCCATCCCTCACCATCCATCTTCCACTTCTGATGTCTTAGTTCAAAACACTCCTCCTATCCTTCCTTCAACCCCCTTGACACGTACTAATTTCGACTCACCTTAGTGCCACCTCACCTTTCCCTACTTAAAAATCAACCCAAGGGCCGTTGGCAAAATGGCGATGCGGATCAAATTCACAAGTGCCATCTCTCTTCAGTTAGATCCAAGTTGGACCTATGGCTAACAAATCACATCTCACGCCAAATAAGCCTCCAACACTAGACATGCGACTAAACCGAAACACACGACAACAATGATGGGCCAAAAAGACGGTAAAATGGGGGCTTTTTAGGAGATCCCATGAAAAAGTATGACGGTGGCTCTTTTTATTCATTTTTTTTCTTGACTTGAGTGAGCAGCAAACCATAGTGAAGAATGTGGATATGAGCGAGAATAGAGGAAGGAGGGGACGGATCTGGTTAGCTGAGGATCATGAGAGGTATCGAGTCATGGGAGCTGCGGTGACGATGATGATGATGAGGAGGAGGAAGAAGAAGGACGTCTATGACGATACTTTTGTGATATTGTGTCCCTTTCTTTCTGTTTGTCTCCGACATCCAAAATAGTGAACAATGATGGATGGGCATCGTCATTTGTGCAAATAAAAAATGGCCAGGGGAAGAGGAAAGGAAAAAAGGAAGGTTAAAAAAAACAAGGGCCCAACAGTGTCATTGACATCAAAACATAAATAAAAACATTGAAGTCGGGCATGAACGCTCAAAAAAATATGCACGTTCGATAAATTTTATTTTGGGTTTAATGAGAAATACAGAGAAAAAAAGAAGCCTATCATACCTGGGCGACTCCAGCCTACACCCTCCCCATGATCCTATGCATGTAAGGATCCAGGTATGAAGTAATTGTTTATTAAAAAAAACGGAGCAGCAAATACAAGGAATGGATAGACCCTTGATTGAAAGAAGGTTGCTTTTGATTTCATTCGGTCATTAAGATGGGGTAAGGGTAAACTTGCTCCGGATTTATTTGACACATATCCTGCTCTCATCCCTTCGCTTCTCTTCGTTCTTTTCTTTCTCCTGTCTTCACGCAGTATCTCACTAGTGAGCGACCAAAAGTGCACACTTGATGCGGTTACAACCTTGTGCATAGTATTAGTTAGATAGATATGGCTAGAGAACAGGAATAGAAGAAAACGTGTGCTGTCGTTTGTTTAGTGCGCTGCCAGCCAGTCATCACGGCTCGATTTTTTAGTCCCGATTCTTTTAGGATGCCCTTCTCCCTATCGGAGAAGAAGGGTAGTGGAGAAGAGAGAAGGTAAGAGGAAGGAGAAGTCGTCATCACATAGTTGGTTTTTTTCATTTCATTTCATTCTTTCGAGCAAGCGCTGCTGCGAAGACATAAGACGAAGAAAACGAAGAGTCGACAACTTTTCAACGACAAGGGCAAAGCAATGCGACCCTGTCATTCAAGAAAGAGAAACGGGTCCGTTGAAATCTTATTGGACATAGTTGTCGTATGACGCGTTTTGTGCTGGGAAACGGAAGGGCATTGGGTGTCCGAGGGAGAGGAAGAGGGAAGGAGAAGAGAAGACAAGGAAGGGAGAAGGGAGGAAAAAAAATAATAATTCAATGATGTCATTTTCATTACTGATTGAATTGATTTCCTATTTTAAGTATATATTTGAGCAAAGAGAGAAAGGGGCACAAGCAAGGGCAAGGGACAAAAGTGGAGGGAGAGGGAAAAGAAAGACCGCGGACAAATAAACAAAACAGAGCATAGAAGAGCAAAATAAAGACAAACAGCTTTCTTGGAAGGAATAAACAAGTTGTTTCCCTTCTTCTATGCTCTCTCTTTTTGTTTGTAGGAGAGATAACAACAACAACAAAGAAAAAATAGGAGCGATGATCGAACTATGCACCTCAAGAGAACAGAAGGGGAACATTGTCTCCCGAGAAGAGATATCCTCCTTTCGCCCCTCTTCGCTTCTGCGTTGAGTCATTTTGCTTATATCGCTGCCTTTTTGTTTGCTTGCTTGTAGTTGCGCTCATTGGAAGGAAGTAGGTACAGTACGTCTTTGAATGCAGGAGTAACTTGAACTGTAAAAAAGTGACAGCTCGGTGATAATGGTTGGTTTGCTTTACATTACGTACCTTACGTACGAGCGAGTTGCAACGACGAGCAGTGTCATTTATCCCTCTGGTTTGTTAGACTTCCAAGACGCGTAGGCGCGTAGGATGATTGGCTTGCTGTTGTACTGTACAATGTCCTTTGTATTCATTCATACCCGAACACTGGACACGGACAGGGTGTACCGTAAGGTCCTGCTAGAAAAAATAGAAATGTGGTGGATGGAAGAAATAAAGGAGAGAAGAAAAAGAAAAGGGTGTTTGAAAGGTGTTGAGGCCGGATGGGAATAAGAATCTGGGCTAGGAAAGGAACACAATTGTTGTGGTTGTTGCTGGTTTAGATACGATGGAGTTAGGAGGATAACGACATATGTCTCGGGGGAGATCTGACCCGAGGAAAAAAAATAAGGTGAACAATTGACACTTCTTTTGTCAAACAAAGAAAGTTTGATGTTTCTGCCATTATTGAAGGAGAGGAGAGCGCAGAATGAATGAAATGGCTCGACCGTGGATATGATGAATGCTAGTAAAGTGAAAAGTGAGAAAGAGAAGGAAGAAAGCGAAGCGTACGACTCCTTAGATCGGAGTAGAGATGGTAGTGTGTACAAGAGAGAAAACAAAGGAAATGGAGCTGTGGCGCATGGACTCGTCTTTTCAAACAACACTTCTCATGCCAATGCCCCCCTCCCCCCCCAATGCTAATGCCCAATGCAAAAGTACGAGTATGTTGACTTGCATGCATTCTCTCCTTTTTACCACCCCAGGCTTCTATGTCCTTCTTTCTCTCTTTCTCTTCCTTTTCTCTCTACTCTTCTCTTCAATTGTACTTTCTAATCTCTCTTAACGATTATCAACTTTGTCAATCTCATTATCCAATCGATATTCCTTAGTACAAGAGTCAATCCACCTTTTCCCTCTCTCCTTTTCCTTTTTCCTGTTAACTCCTTGTCAGTCCGCGCCAATCATTGTCACCCTTCTATCGTTCAAATCCCCTTTCCGACCATTCTCATTCACGCAGGTCGCCCTCTCGCCTCACTATTTCCTCACAATACCCGATAATCAACCACTCACGTCAGTCTTCTCGTCAGTAAGCCAGTCAGTTCGTCTGTGACAATCGTATCGTGCTCTCTCCGCTTTACTTGCCGACCTTTGTCAGTTGCATTTACACACATACACAAAGAGAGAAGGAAAGTTGCATAGTTTGTATCTGAGTGTTTTTTCGTATGTCGAAATATCTCCGCATTGCCTAACCCCATACGTGTTCCCCGCACCTTTTCTTTTCTTTTCTTTTCTTTTTTTTTTTTCTCTTTGCCTGCATTTCTTTTTTTTTTCTCCCTTTTGATCTCCTTCTTTTCTTTTTCTCCTTATTTTTTTGCATCTTTCTCTTCAATCTGCAGGTCGCATGTGCCCAGGAATATCTTGTTGTTTACTCAGCCAACAGAGCAAAGATCAACACTTTTTTTTTTCTTTTTTTTATCTGACAGACAAAGAGCATCATTTGCAGGTAAGCGATATAAAAATAAGCATGCCAAAGAGGAAAGATGAAAAAAAGATGGGAAATGACGGTGTTGATGGTGACAAAAAAGTAAGAGAAATAAAATAAAAAAAAAAGAGAGAGCAGGTGGTGCTGAGAACAAAAAAGGGAAAAAAAAAGGGAGAGACGCAAGTGCCTCCTGTGTTCGATCTTCGAAAAACATACTTGGGTAAGAGAGAGAGAAAGAGAGAGATAGCCACCAGGATTGACAACATAACGGCGAATTGACAGCAAAAAGAAGAAAAAAGAAGGAAGGTTGGGGCCATTTATAAGCACTTTGTGTGCGTGTGCACTGAATAATTATTTTTGAGTTGTGAATTTGGAGCTGCAGTGCGATGTCATCACCAGAATGACAGATTGAGTGGAGAGTAAGAGAGAGAGAGAGAGAGAGACAACCAACAAGCTACAAATATATTTCCTATTCAATAGCCACGTACTTATTCACGTCAGTCAATCAGTCAATAACCCTTTCCTTTTCACTTGACTGGCCGTGTTTCCCCCCTTTTGTCATCCTCGCTCTCTCTTCTCTCTCTCTCTCTTTTCTTTTCCAACAAAATTATTTTTCACATCTCTTCTTCCTTTCCTCTCCACCCTTTTTTTTTTTTTTTTTTTTTTTTTGAGTCAGTCTGTTTATTCGTCTTTAATCTTCATTCTCACTATTTTCTACTCTTGCCTTTCATTAATACCAACACCTTCCCTTCCCCTTGGATCATCGGACATTCACCTTTACACCCTCACTCACTCATCAACACTCTTCCTTCACTTTCATACTCATATTCACATTCACATTCACACTCACATTCACACTCACATTCACATTCACATTCACATTCAATCACATCGACACTTCCTCACACTCACTTACGCATACACAATACCCATACCTCTACACATACACACTCTTTCGCTCTATCCGCTTTACTCCATACTCAGACAGTCATATTACAACAACACAGCAACAACAGCAACAACAGCAACAATTACTTACACACACACACACACACACACCTACTCCCGTCCTTTTCTCCGACTCGGCCCACTTTTCTCCTTCTCAGCACTTCACTACTTCTCTTCCTTCCTACTCGCCAACCCTCACTCGATTGGCTGTCTCTCCCTTCACAACTTTCTCTCTCGGTAAGCAGCAACAGCAACAACAAATACTTCTGGCTTCTGGCTTACCCTGAACCCACTCCACGCCACTCTACTCCACCAGGCCCGTTTGACAAATACAAATACACCGCATCTCAGACGCACACAACACATACATACTTCAACCAGCCTTCTCTCTCTCATACAACACTCATACAATTTACTCGTTTACATAACACAAAAACTTTCAAGACAACACATAATGCACACGACACTGCCACATTTGCCCTTTCCGAACAACGCTCTCTCTCATTCTCCAACACTTCTCCACTGTCCTCCTTCACTTAACCTCGGTCTCTCTCCTCACACACACGCACATATTACTTTTGTGTTTCTTCGCTTTCCTTCCCAGGAATATCCGATTTTTCATTTTCTTTCTTTCTTTCCTTCTCTCTCTCTCTCTTTTTCTCATGCATGTCATATCACTCTCACACACCCTCAAACATCATACCCACCAAACGCATAAGCAACACGCATAACATACTCATTCAACAAACAACAAACACAAAAAGACAATCTATCGTCATTTCACTCTAATGAACAGGAGGGATACGGCTGGGCGGCTATTATTAATACAATGGATTGATGATCGTGCATCAAACATTCAATTTGCTCTCAGCCCTTGTTCCTTTTTCACTCTCCCCTCCTTCCCTCCTTCTCCCTCTATTCTTCGATAATGCGTTTTCTTCCTCGGGTGAGGGAGAATATTACTCACACACTCACCCACAGCACCAACAACTCTCCACAACCCAGCACAACATCACTCAACAACCAGTCAACCAGTCAACCAGTCAACTCTCTTTCATATCCATCCATATGATGATGATGATGATGATGAATATTTTCACCCCTTTATTTTGGGCTACTTTTCGTTTTACTTGGAGGGAAGAGGGAGTAGGGAAGAGGGAAGAGGGAAAAGGTAAAACAGACTGGCTAGAATCGACATTCAAGAGAAGGAACATACAACCAAGCCCCGCAGGTTAACAACAACAAGTAACAAGAAGTGAATAGAAGTGAGCAAAGAGGAGTCCGAGGGATCGGATGATATCAAGCCTGTATTATCAAAGAAGAGCAAAGACGATCCAAAAAGAGTAATTCAATGAACAATGGCTTTACGGACTTGTCTCATGTTGTCGTGAGTGTCTCCTATCCCGCTTTTTAGTTTCGTGTGGGTGTTGTTCCCTTTTCTGTCTCTCTTTCCTGTGTCTCCTATGGTGTGTGTTGTGTGGTGAGAAAAAGAAGAAAGACAAACTTAAGAGTCTCAATTGCATCTGCAGTTGCCTTTGTCAATTGAAAAGGATAAGAAAAAAAAAGGGCTACAAACAAACAACGTGGGCAAGGGAGCAAAGTAACTCTTTTTTCCTTTTCTTTTTATTGTTTATCCATCCACTCTCCTTACACCTTTACTCCACCCACCATGCACTCATCCCTATGATGTGCATATTAGGCGCATACACACATTCATACATACATACCGATCACATTCAATTCAATCCACGTCCTTCTTTCCTCTTTTGCTCTTCACCCCCCCTTCCTTTCCTTCTTTTCTCCTTCCCTTCCCTTCCCTTGCCTTGCCTTGCCTTGCCTACATCCATCCCTTTTTCATTCCTTCTTTATTGAACAACAATCCGTCAATCCTATCTATTTATCCATCTCTCTGATAAAAAGAAAAAAGTTTGGCTAATCCCTCTCCTCCACTATTAGCCATTATCTCTTTTTATTATTATTAGGTCGGGGTAACGACGTCCTTTCCTTTCCTCCACTTTGATCTCGACAATACCTCGTTTTCACACTCTCTTCTCTCTCTTCTCTCTCTTCTCTCTTTGCCTGTACAAGCAATAAAGGGCAAGCCAGCACACCTGCTCCCTGTGGACATGGATCCGGACCCTGTCCTCACCACCACCTCCTCTACTCCTTCCTCCTCCTCCTCCTCGATCGACCCTGTTTCTCCTGATATGGCTCCAGCCATGACCACATCAACCACAACAGCAACGAGTGCAGCCATGGCCACACACTCGACAAGCACAACTACAGCCTGTCTAGAATCAGGCGACGAGGCAGAACCTCATTTTACATTTTCTGACAACAACATCAACAACAAAAACCAGAAGAATTCATCCATTGTTGCCGCCACCACCAATACCACCACCCCGTCTTTGACCTTGTCCTCGAGCTCGACCTCGACTACAAGAACAACTTCAGAGAGCCCAATGGATCCGACTACCAATACGGCAGCAGCAACAAAGGAGTCGGCTACTGTCGCTCCATCAATAGCAAATCCTTCTACCGTTTCACCAAGGACCTCGACCTCGTCTTGTTCCTCATCTCCATCGGCCTTTTTTTCCAACTCGTCTCCATCCTCTACTATCACCCATCGATCGGTGTCTCCCCCAGGTAAACAAATAATTGCAATGCAATTACACACACAGCTCCGCACCGCATTGCACACTCTTGCTCTTTCTCCTCTGTACCACCTTTTTTTGGACGCTCTTCCTCTCAACCGAACGACGCACATACACTCACACAAAGAAACAACTGTGTTCGGCGGAAATACAGTCAATTGAAAAAAGAATGAGAGCCGTGTCATGTCATTCCCGAACGGCATTGAGATAATGAACTTATTTTTTCTTTGCCCTCTCCAATCTCCATGTTGCGGGTTGTGCACTCCCCTTTATATTCACCTAAAAACAAGCTAACACGACGCTTACTTTTCCTTTCCTTCTTTCTTTCCTTTTTTATTGCTCGCCCTTGACAAGGTTCCAAGCCATCCTTGGCCTCGAAAAGGCCCGCCGCCCGCACAATGTCGCTCTCCTCTTCCTCCTCTTCCAGTATGTCGGATTTGTTGCGCCGCCAAAGCAGCTCTTCCAGCACCACATTCACAACGTCAAGGGTCAGCTCCTCATCCTTCATTTCGTCCAAGAGCAGCGATCCATTGCAGGGACCGCATCAGATCAGTTTCTCATCCTTTCTGCTCTGGCTCAAGGAGCATCCAGCCTCTTCCAAGGTCGGTTCTGAAAATCTGGCCCGGTTCCTCTTGGTGAAAAGTGTCTCACTTATTGCCGCTTGCCTCGGTTGTGTCTACGGACTCGTCTTTGACCGACAGCTGTCCATCTCCGCCTGCTCGTTACTCCTGTTCTTCTTGCCGGCGGTCCAAGGGTTCACTGGTGCGACTCGTCTCTGTGGTCTCATCCTCTCGCTTGCCCTTGCTTCAGTTTTTCTCAACTTCCAGAGCCGATCCATGCCCTTGGTCGGCCCTAGTCTCGAGACCACGCTCCTCTTTGGCCTACCTATAGTGACAGGGATGCTTGTCGGTCGCAGAGTCGGCCTGGCCACCTGTATCGCCGTTATCTGTTATTCCATCGAGGAGTACCGCTCCAAGACCCTAGTAAGTCACCCAGACTCCACGACTCCGTGTCTTTTCCTTGTGAACTCCCTTTGTCCCCAGCAAATGAACAACAACAAAACACTATTCGCAACCGCTTTGCCCTCGTCCTGAAGATCTATTCTTGTTTAAATACCAACGTACTCTCCTTCGATTCTCCTTAAACTAACGACCAAGCTATCCATTCTTTTTTGTAATAACTACTAGAATGCCAACCTCTCGGAGGACGAGGCTTCCCGCCTTTGGGCTGGCTTTGGTGCCTACTGGATCTCTCTCCTGTTTATGGGTGCCTTGACGTGCCTCTATCAGTGGTGTGTCGAGGTCTGCGTGCGAGATGCCAATCTATTCAAGGACATCGCAGTTGCCAACGCAAAGTCCAAGGACGGTGTTGTCTCATCGGTATCGCACGAATTGAGGTAATTATCGTTGTTTAATTGAACTACTCCTTGCTGATCGTTTGTTTTGGTTTTGTTTGCCCTTTTTTTGGTCTCTTATGAAACATTTCAACTAAACGTCCGGTTTGTATTTCATTTGCGCTGATCTCCAATAGAACTCCCCTCGCTGCATTGATTGGCTGGACTGAGCTCTTGATGAGCGATCAGACCCTCAGCTCAAGCGCACAGTCAACCGTCTCGATGTTGCACTCTTCGACCCTCTCACTCCTGACCATTCTCAATGCCCTGCTGGATGTCTCCAAGGTATCCGCAGCAAAGATGACCAACTGCAGCCAAAACTTCAATCTGCACGATCTCGTCCTCGACACCGCCAGAATGATGACTGGTCTCTCTGGTACTCGTACCGTTGAGCTGTTGGTTGACTTTAGTGCTCAAGTTCCTGAACTTGTCCGTGCCGACCCCGGAATCATCAAACAAGTCCTTGGCAACCTCATCTCCAACGCCATCAAGGTAACCCATTACCTCTCTACCTATTATTCCATTTTTTTTTTTTTTTTTTTTTTTACCATTATTTTTTTTGCCTTTTAGCCATTTATGCCTGACATTCTTTTGTTCTCGATCTTTTCTTAATCTACACTAGTTCACTGATGTCGGTTATGTTAACGTCGGAGTTTCCCTCAAGGACGAAGACGATGACACGGTGACAGTGGAGTTTGTAGTTCAGGACACCGGCAAGGGTATCGCAGAGGAACAAAAGGACAAACTTTTCTGCGAGTTTAGTCAAGTCGAGGGTGGCAACTGCAAGAACCACGAGGCAGGAACTGGCCTCGGTCTCTTTTTGGTCAAGAACCTGGTCGAGGTCATGAACGGCACTGTCTTTGTCGACAGCAAGCTGGGCGTCGGATCGACCTTTGGATTCGAGATCAAGATGGAGAAGCAGTATCTGGCCTTTAGGACTCCCGGTTATGACCACGTCGTGACCGTCTCCTCCGCCTTCCCTACCGCCGGCCAGGACATGAACCTCCTCTCCCCCATGATTCCTGTCACTCCCGGCCTGGCCCGAAGCACCACCCCTCTTCCTATGAACGACCCCATGGCCAACTGTCGCATAACTCCCGTCTCGACGCCCTCTGCTCCCCAGGGCGAGGCCAAAGATTACTTTGCTCTCCAGCCTGCCGAGGTCACCCGAGCCAACGCCAACAACATCACTCTCCGAACTCGTGATAACAATTTTCTCTCCAACCGACAGTACTACCTCCACTCTCAGTGCAGCTTTTTTGAGGAGTTCTTGTGGAATACATCGACCGAGCGCTGGAAGGCTCAGGCCGTCCGTAAGCTCTCCTTCAACGAGTGCACTCAGGGTTGGCAGACGGACTTTAACCAAGAGGATAGCATGGCTCGATTCGGCGATATCTTTTTGATCGATCTCAGCCCTACGACCAACCGAAAGACCGCCGCTGTATTGACCGACCAGGACCATGCGCGTGCCTTTTTGGTCAAGTTCTCACAGCTGCTCATGGACCGTGCCAAGAGACGTATCGGTACTGCCCGCCAGGCTTCGATTATCTTGTTCTATCCCTTTGGTCATCCACCTTCGCTTGCCCAGGAACCATTGCTGTCCTTGGGACAGTACTATCAGATTTCTCTTTGCCGCAAGCCCGTCTCGGAGAGAGCTTTAGGTGCCATTATCAAGAAGCAGGTCGTGACCATCCAGGCTGCCGTCGCAGAGTGCGTTTCGACCCCTGCCACTCCTGCTTGCCCATCTTCTCGCTCCAGCAGCGACTCGTCTAACCGTCACCTCAGCTCAGAGACGATCGATAACTCGACCTCTGGGTCATCGTCATCTGATGAAGGATCGTCAGTGACTCGTCAGTCTGCTGGCATCTCTACCATTACTGGAACTCTTCAGAAAAACAAGCCTACTCGCGAGGCGTCCTCAACCCTCAAGGCATCTTCCCCTACTTCCACTCAAGCATCGCACGTCCGGTTTGCTAAGAGGAACGGCTCTGTGCCCCGCCTTGCCTTGAATGGTGATGTTGTGGCCCCACCGGCGTCGTCGTCTTCTTCGTCTTCGATCGAAAAGGCGCTGGCCAAGAAGACTCTTCTTAAGCGTCCTATGATCAATGTCCAGCAGCACACTCGACCCAGTTTGGCCTCGCAACAGAGCATCCAGGGCTTGAATGCGGCTGGCAAGCGTGTCTTGATTGTAGACGACAACTCGTTTAACCGCAACCTCCTCTTCCACCAATTGACCAAGCTGGGCGTCTCCAAGATTGACCAGGCTGGGTCTGGTCAGGAAGCTGTTGACATTTTCATTCCCGGCACACATGCACTGGTCTTGATGGACCTCAAGATGCCAATCATGGGTGGATTTGAGGCGACGGCGTTGATTCGCAAGAAGGAGGTGGCGCACTGGGGCCCTGTCCCTGTCCAGCGATCGACAAAGGCTTGGCCAGAGACCTCTAATCTTGAATCGGATCCATGGTCACCTGAGCGATTTGTTGCCGCTCCAGAGATCACGGAGCGACGAGGCAGCGGTGATGGCGACAAGATGAACGTCTACTCCGAAAGTCAGTCTGAAATGAGCAAGTCGGCGACCGTTATTGCCGTTACCGCCGACTGGACCGCTGAAATAGGCGAGGACCGCGAGAAAGCAGCGGCCGGCGGCTTTGATGATGTTGTGGTTGTAAGTATCCCGCTCATGCATACATGTATGCTTTCTCAATGTCATAAATGCTTTGTTGGTTGTAGATCATGCTTACTAATCACATTCTATTTGCTATTTCTGCTGTTATTAGAAACCCATCTCGTTGCCTTCTCTCTCGGTCCTTTTGGAACGCTATACGGATTATCGTCACTAAACACAAAGCTCTTTGGGTAGTGCGTAGGACGATATTATTTTCATTTTTCTTTCCTTTTTTTATTTCAATGCCTGTACACTATATCTTTTTTTTTGCGCCTTTACCTACACTTTTTTTTTTTTTTTTTTTTTTTTTTTTTTTTTTTCCCTAAGGTTGGCTGCTGTACGACTATTTTCATTCTTTTTTCCGATTTTTTTTTTTCGCCATGTGCTTTAGATATTCTTTGGCGGCTTTCCGTTCTCTCTTCGTTTTTATTTTTCTTTCTTTTTTTCTTTCTTTCAGTTTGTTTCCTTGCAACACTCTGAACCTTGTAATCCTACCATGTATCAACAACAATCACAAAAATCAATTGAAGCGCTTTGAGCTTGCTTTATGACGACTCTTGTAAAATAAAAAAACCTGGCTCAAAAATAATCACTTTTTCTCTTTGTAAACTTGGGTTATGACAATGTTATGGTTTTCAGTTGCACTTGCTAGGACTCACTTACGTTGCATTTTGGTTTGTGGCGATGATTCTTTAAAAGCGATTCTGTGGTGGAAAAGTTTCTTGACTGTTTGAAGACGAGCAGGGAGAGAGAATATGTGCGAACAGTTTTTCTTTTCCTTCAGTTGTTCGTCATTAAAATCGAAAATGTGACGGTAAAGTTGAGTAAGGCAAAAAAGATGTTTAATTACGCAAATAAAAAAAAAAAAAAAAAAAAAAAAAAGTGGTAGGAAAAAGGACGCTGAAAGCTGATCTAAACAACAAAACGACGGTGGGAAGATAGATTTACAAAAACTGGACAACTGTCAAGACAAAAGGAAAAAAAAAAAAAATCACTGTACAAGGCAAGGCGACTAAGCATATAGTGCAAACGACAATAAATAAAAGAAAGAAAAGAAAAACAAAAGAAAACCATCAACCTGGAAAAAACAGGACTAACGGTTCTCCCAAAAGTCATCGCCTTCATCGTCCTCCTCAATCATCCCCCCATACTGCCCATCCTCATTCACATTCGAACTCTCCTCCTCCCCTAGATCCAAGCCTGCCGCATCCTGGAACTCGCGCTGATTCTCGAGTCGCAAATGGACGTTATGTGTATCGGCTTCTTGGGCCTCGGACATGAACGCCGAGTCCCTCTCCGGGTCCAGGAATGGGTCATCTTTATCTTCCTCGATGTCACTGTTGTTATTGCTATTTTCCACATCGGAGCTGGGTTGTGAGTTACCGGTTTCGAGGAAAGAGGCGCGACGGAGATCGCGACTGTGGGCACGATCACGGTCCAGCTTGCGTTGGCGCTTCTGCAGAGAGGAGATGGTCTCTTGGCGGGGGATATTTCCAGAGGTGAGTGATGCTGGACTAGGTGTTGAGTCTGAGTCCAGATCTTCGTCCTCGAGTTCTTCTTGGTCCCAGTCGTGGATTGATGGGTCCTCCTTTGGCAATACCATGTCTTCTTCGTCTTGTTGATCTGGAGATTTGGTACCCTTGGCAGATGTAAGAATGGCCGCAGAGGAGGAAGAAGAAGAGGAGGAAGAAGAAGAAGGAGGGTGCTTCTTATCCTCACGGGCCTCGCGCTGCTGGTCCATCGAGGCGCGACGAGCCTCTTCAAGGATGGGCTTTGATTCCATTTCGTCGAGGAGTTGGATCTTGACTTCCCGCTTGAGACCCTTCTTGTCTGCTAGGTGGGCATTATTGTGATGTGTGGCACCGGGGGTTCCGAAGGTGGAGGTGCTGGAGATAGAGAGGGAGCGTTTGCGCTCTGGGGAGGGGGTTGTTTGGTTCTGTTGGTATGATGATGACGAGAAGGTTGTAGTGGCGGGATTGGTGGTGGAGGAGGTGGAGAGGGTTTCTGTAGTGGTGTGGTGGTGGACTGGGTTTGCGTCTATGGTGATCGATATTACACGGTTACGTTTGTTCAAGAGGCAGAAAAAAGTAGACAAAACGTGTGTGAGCGGTGAGTATGATGAGCGGGTGCAACCTTAAAATGAAAATGTCAGTCCAACCTTACATCATACGCGCTAATGAACTTACTACACGCACACGCACACGCACACATCCCCCACAACACGAAAAAAAATCAATAAGGCGATGCCATTTCACCTTCTTCAAATAACCAGAAGAGACTTACCAGTAGCGAGACGCTTTTTGGGTTCCAGAAACGCAGCCGCAGACGTAACACGCCCCTCGACTGGTCCATGACTCTGAGAATGTCTTCTCTCCTCCTCAGAGGGCTCGACTTCCATCGCAAGAGCGCCTAGAGAACTGTCAACGGGATCGCCCAACGCCTCTGAGGCGTCTTCGTCCATGTCCAGCGGCGCGACGTCTGTTGTAGAGGGTAACAAGTCTGCGACAGATCGACCACGGCTCACGGAGTGGGGGTGGGTGTTGAGGTGGTGAGTGTGGTGACCGTGCTGTTGACCACCCAGTTCACGACGGAGAGAGTTGTCGGGTTGGATGACGGGTTGGAGGACTGACAACTCTGCGGCTGTCGGACGGTGGTGTGTATCATCGGCGTCAGAGAACGAGTACCGCACTCGTTTCGCGGCATGTCCACCTCCTCCAGACTCGCCCCCAACAACAGCAGTAGTGCTCGTTGCTGACGTCGCCGGGCTCGGTACCCCTCCAGCTACCCCCAAACTGCCTGCTCCTCCTGTCCCTCCTCCTCCTCCTACACTAGAAGGAACCTCGCCAGACATGTCAAGGTGCTCACCTAGATTGTCATTTTCATCAATGATCAAATAATCGGACTGGAGGACAGAGGAGGAAGGAGCGGGAGCGTCGAGGGTGTTGGAGTCGACGAACTCTGGTTCTATTGCTGCTAAGGAGCGTTTGGAGTACCCGCGGGTGAGGAGGTTTTCAGGTGCTGGTTCTGGGTCCATGTTGGGGGGAGGTCTTGGTTGTGAGTGGTATTTTCGTGCGTGCGTGCGTACGTTTTATTTGCGTTGGGTGGATGGGGAGGTGGTGTGATAGGTTGTGTAAGTGGATAGGGTGAAGAAGAAAAAAAGGGAAAAGAAAAAAAAAATGTAAGGGTGTGTGAGAGGAGCAAGAGGAGGAGGAGGAGGAGGTCCAAGCCCAGGCGTGGATAGCCCACAAAAAGGAAATAGTTTAATTCCCAGAAAAGATAATATTCAACTTGGAAGTAAGGATTATAAGACGTCATCGAGTCGAAAAATTGACCTTGGCTTTGATTTGTACGCGCGCACTCTGTCAGAGGAGAAAACGCGTCAGCGGGAAGGGCAGACCCAAAGAAAGTGAAAGAAAGAAAGAAAAGAGTCCCACAGCCTGACAACGTTTTTGTTGCATTCGCACATCGCCCTTCCACTTCTTTTTTTTTACTTCTTTCTTTAAACAACTTCAACTACTTCAACAACTCATTACACCTCAAGGAACAACCAAGCCAACAAGTTCAACGCACAACAAGGACAGACGATCGACAACCAACACAAACCAACAGCCCTCAACCCTCACTTTACACACACAAAAAAAAAGGCCATGGTCCGTGACGGCATCAAGGGCTTCTACCGCGCAAAGATTGAAGAGGCCGAAGGCGAAATCCACGAAAAGACACAGAACTTGCGTCGTCTCGAAGCTCAGCGCAATGCCCTCAACGCCAAAGGTAAACTCTTCATTCCCTCATTCGTCTAATGCAGCAGAGCTGGTGCTCTGCTTGTGTCAGAAAGTAGCTGAGAAAACAAGACACGAAAGTCATATGAACAATACGCTGACCTTTTATTTTTGGTACTTGAATTGTATGATAAATAGTCCGCCATTTGCGCGAGGAACTGCAGTTGCTTCAAGAGCCTGGTTCGTATGTTGCAGAAGTTGTCAAGCTGATGGGCAAGACCAAGGTTCTCGTCAAGGTAAACTAACTACTACTCAGTTGTTCAGGAAAGTTCACTTCGTGAAAGTGGATCGCTGCAGAGATTGGAGACTTGGACACAGCACTGTCATTTGTCTTCCGTAATATTGCTTTTGACTTGGATCAACTAGGAAGATCTACACCCCAGCCAGGTTATTGTGGCAATACCTTGCACAGAAAAGTAGAACCGAGAAACTAACAGATAAACGTCATATCCCCTTCGCAACGAAACAGGTTCACCCGGAAGGAAAGTACGTGGTGGATATTGGCGAGGGTATTGACAGGACAAAGCTGACGACCAACTTGCGTGTGGCGCTCAAGAACGATAACTATGCACTGCACAAGATCCTCCCCAATGCAATCGACCCCTTGGTCTCGTTGATGATGGTCGAGAAGGTCCCCGATTCGACCTACGAGATGATCGGAGGTCTGGACAACCAGATCAAGGAAATTAAGGAGGTCATCGAGTTGCCTGTTAAGCACCCAGAGCTCTTTGAGGCTCTTGGTATTGCGCAGCCCAAGGTTCGTCCTCCTTTCTTTTTTTTATTACTTGATTCTTTTTGTATTTAGTGCTTATGCGATCCAGTACCAGTGAAGGACGGTGACTTATCAAAAAGTTGTTCCGTTATACTTTAAACATGATAGGGAGTGCTGTTGTATGGACCACCAGGAACTGGAAAGACGCTGTTGGCTCGTGCTGTCGCCCATCATACCGACTGCAAGTTCATTCGTGTCTCTGGATCAGAGTTGGTGCAAAAGTACATCGGAGAGGGAAGTCGCATGGTCCGTGAGCTCTTCGTCATGGCAAGGTACGTCTCTCTTCTGGATTCTCTCTTTTTATTGCATTGCAGTCTAACTGTGCAGATTTGGTTCACACTGTTACTTTGTACGCAGAAGACCTAACCGCTATTCTTTTTTTTGTGACTACTACCCAAATAATAGAGAACATGCTCCATCTATTATCTTTATGGATGAGATTGATAGTATTGGAAGTTCCCGTGGCGAGGGCGGTGGAGGCGGAGGAGACAGTGAAGTTCAGCGTACGATGTTGGAGTTGCTGAACCAGCTGGATGGATTTGAGGCTACCAAGAACATCAAGGTGATCATGGCAACGAATCGTATTGATATTCTGGACTCTGCGCTGTTGCGTCCCGGTCGTATTGACCGTAAGATCGAGTTCCCCCCACCAAACGAGGTTGCCCGTGCCGATATTCTTAAGATTCACTCGAGGCGGATGAACTTGACCCGCGGTATCAATCTGCGCAAGATTGCCGAGAAGATGACGGGATCCAGCGGAGCCGAGGTCAAGGGTGTCTGCACAGAAGCCGGCATGTACGCCCTTCGTGAGCGCAGAGGTAATTTTTCTTTTTCCTGTTGTTCGCACTTTATCAAGGATGTTTGTATTGTCAGCACTGGATACGAACGAGTACTTAATATGTTGACACTAACGATATCTTACTTCACCTTTTACCTCTAATAGTTCATGTGACACACGAGGACTTTGAGTTGGCTGTGGCCAAGGTTATGAAGCGTGCCGAGGACCAGAGCATGAGTGTCCACAAGCTGTTTAAGTAAACGATTCTTCCATGTCAAAAAAGTATACACAAACGAACAATCAGGTTCTTTCTGGGATCGCAGGATGACTGGATCAGATCCACGACTGAATGGCTAATAAATAACGATAAGCACTCTGAAATGAACAGTCTGTGGATTGCATGCGTTGGCTTTTATCGGAGGGGATCTTATGTGAACGTGTCAAGTTGAGTTTCCTCCTCTTCCAGGTTTCCCGAAAGCATTATCATCATCTTCATTTTTATTTTCATTTTCATTTTCTGCCTATCGCCACGACTTGTACCTCAGGAGGACAGTATCCCTCGCTATCAGGTCAAGATTTTCGTGACTAATTTTCTCTGACTCTCAGTACCAACATCTACAGGAGAGCTTGTGGGTGTCCAGTCGAATCCACATCTATCAGATAATCCAAATAAGAGTCAAGTCAACATGAGTAATAGAAGGACAACATTGCGTTGTCAAAAACGAGCTGACACCCAAAAGAGGAACGAGCATTTTGGGAAAGTGGCGGTCGTAACTGCCAGGATCTCGATTACCTTCTCACCACAACAGTAACTTTTTTCCTGCACGTATGACATACATTCGCAGCAAAGCCTTTATTATATCGCTCATGTTCTCTGCCCCCCGCCTCACCTCTCTCCCTCCCTTTTGTGTATTTCTCATATATATTCCCAGCTCTTTAACCACTTTCTCGCTTTCGCTCACACGCTCGTTTTGGAGGCGCTTGTCAGTTGATTTTGATAGCCTGGAAGTAAAGTTGAGAGTAAATGCATGAGCGTTCTTCAGTACCGAGGCGCGGGACTGTAAAGTAGCCTTTCTTATGAAGAAAATCAAAGGGGTCCGAGTGGATGTAAGGACCTCAGTGCTCAAAAAGAGTTATCTCGTGTATTTTCTTTCTCTTTATATCCTCAGTTATCAATTGCAGATCATTTGGACACAATCAGTAGGAACGGAAAATGCAATCAAGAGCTATCAGGATTTCCTACATTAGCTTAAGCATGTCGTTCTGTTAGTCCTGCCAGGCGGTACGTCACGTCCCTTACTGTTCCCCAACATTCCAGAGATTCGGCACGCTTTAGCTCATCCTCCCGATGCCTGGCCGGCTCCCCTAGACCCCGGCAGCTCCGACTCAGAAGCTCTTCTGAAGCTAGGTTCTGACGCTCTGCCGACCGCGCGACTCCTTCTCCTTCTTTTTGGCATCCTCCAATCTATCTCTTGTTGCCTCCAATCTCACTTTCCAGCCATTTATCCTCTTTGTGCATTCATCCATCTTTCTTTTTCTCGTCGAGCCATCTGATCCCAGCTTCATGCAGTAGTCACTACTTACACCACGCCATTGTCACTCCCACTCTCACCAGTCTCGTCATTTTTTACATTTAACCACACCATGACCCACTTTTTATTTTCTCATTCTGTTCTCCATTCTGCCATTCACCAATAGCTCTTCCTTCCATCTCTTCACAAACCTACCTCCCCATCACCCGATACACCCACCTCCCAACACCACCATGACCACTCACCATTCCTAGCCCTACTCGTCTCGCCATTCGCGCTCAAGGATTCCGTCCACTCCTCAACTTCTTCAGTCCAGAACTCCTTCGCACCCTCACCACGCATCACCCTCACCTCCTCTCACGCATTGCCTGATAGACTTTGACCCCGACCAGCTCTTTACACTGGGCAACGAGGAACTGGCCCTTCGGATTGGCCCCGACTCCACACATATCATCACCAACAACCACCAGCGCCTCGATATCAACCGGGCCTTTCAGGTTCGTCCATTTCCTTCAGGAGGGCTTCCACCAATACCAATCCTTCCTCACCCGGTTTCTGATCTCCATTCTGACTACTAACCTCGCGCAGGATCAACTCCGGTCTATTCAGACTGAAATCGCCCGTCTCTCGCCCCGCTGAACTGGCACGTGCGCGGATCGCGCGTCTCGGAAAGCTAGTGTCGTTTGCACGTCTTTGCGAGTGTGAGAATTTCACTCTGAGAAATGATATGTAGCCAGCGCCTGAGCTATAACACGTCACCAACTGCCACAGCATACTAATTTAATGTACTTGAATAAACAGACCCAACACTCTCTTTCCCATTCCATAATCTCCCACCACAAATATTCGTCAACGCCACCAACTTCAAGATTCTTTAGCGCCAAAGTCTAGTTTCGTAATCTTAGTTCATAACCTTGACCTTAAAACACACATATTCTATATCCACAATCCCATACTTACCTTGTTACAGCGAGGAACATGCGCGCGCCGAAGCGGAGAGGCGGTAGCGGCTCAGGCAGCTCCATAACAAGTTGGCCGGCAACCCCAACTCCATCCTCCAGTCCCTGTAAGAACTCTTTTACTCTCTCCTCTATTTTATTTTTATGTACTCTATTGTTCATCAGAGGCCATCTCTTTTATTTTGATGACAACTGCTGCTGGCCGACGATCTCTTGTTTGCCTTTCGTCTCACCCACAATCTCTCCCTCCTCGAATGATCTAGTTCTAGGCTCTGTTTCCTCTCTTTTTTTTCTCTCCTTCCACTCCTCCAAAAAATAATCAACAATGGAATCGTCCAACATCTCAACATCGTGCCCTACCCTAAGATCAAGTTCTAAGGTGGAGGAGTGGATTTCAATCGAAATTCTGTTAAGAAGTCATGCATAAAAGACACAAGAACGAACTGGTAGGTGGTGAGAAACAGAAAAGGAGACGAGATATTATAGACCAAAAAAACTTCAGCATGGTACTAGTCTGTGCAAACTTGTATATAAGGTTCACTGAAAATTGTGATCGAGCGGTGATGGATAAAAAAAAATACTTTTATTGTTTATTTTTATTGTTCTAAACTGCAACGTAACCATAGCTTTTCAAATGCTCCAAGGCTGCTTTGGCATTTGAGAACCCCTGGTCGGCCGACTTTTGGTACCACTCCGCGGCTGTTGCATAGCTTTGGGGCACACCTAGACCAAGATTGTAGAAAGCGCCGACATTGCATTGCGCAGCTGCATGACCTTGCTCGGCGGCCTTGAGGTACCAATACATCGCCTGTGCGTAATCCTGAGGAACACCGAGACCAGAATTGTGTAAAGCCCCTACATAGTACTGACCGGCTGGATCCCCTTGTTCAGCGGCTTTGAGATACCAAACCATGGCTGCTTGGTAGTTTCGTGGGACCAACTTGCCATCATGGTACATGTCGCCTAGAGCAACCTGGGCATCCTTGTCACCCTGGCTGGCGCTGATGGTTGTCTGGATCAAGTCCTTCTTCATCGGTATATTGGCAGTCGCACCTTGATGTCCTCGTGACTGGGGGTTGCTCTTGTTCCTTTGGTATGGAGGAGCTGATGGGTTGTTGCTGTCAGGCGATTGATCGTTCAACAGTGCATGCGGTCCTCGAGCTGATAGAAACACTAGGGGTCTGTCGATGTGGGAATAATTGTCCATTGCTGTCTCTTCCAGACCATAGACTGGATTGCGTCGCACAGTGGGGGTGGCGTTGACTTCCTGCCTAACAAGGTAGTTATTGTCCGTCGTCTCTTCCTCCTGTGGTAACACTGGCATTAGTTTCTCGGGTACATTCCTCGGTGATACGCTCTCCATGTTGACAGATGGAGAATCTATAACCACATCCAAGACGACGTTCGGCATGGCTGCGATCCTGAGAGGCTCAAGGCTAAAGGGTTTGTTTTATAGTATCAAAGGGCATTAGCATGTGGTGTGGTTATCTTTTCACTGTCTGCTTTCCGAATAGCCGCGTTGATGTATGCCCAAGATAATTACATACTTTCTAAAGTCAGGCCCTTTCAAGAAAGGGATAACCCTCGCCCCCTGTCGAATCTGTAAAGCGTTACTGAACGGGATATCCTCCCAGAGCACAATTGTCTTCTTCGTCTCGGGATCAAGATAACAATCGACATATAAAATGTCATCTGGGTTGGCGGGTGGGATAGAGGAAGGCGAGAGATGCCTTTCGACAGAGCGGAGTGCTTGTGTGAGTTCCTGAGGAGTGGAGGGAAGGTCCCCTTGCAGCGTGTTTTGAGTCATTGGTGTGTGCGTATGTGCAGGTAGGTGAGAAAAAGGAGGCCCGGTGTGACGTGTGCTGTGATGGAAATGGAAGGTAATGATGATGGTGATGGTGTTGCTGATGGGAGGGCTGTGGATGCACAAATGAGCGAATGGAAAGGAGAAAGGGAAGGAGATGAGGAAAGGAGAAGGGGTGGAAGAAGAGAGGAAAAAAGAGACGGGGAAAAGAGAAAGGGTAGAAGTAAAATCCCCTTTAGAAGAGCAAACACAAGATCAGGGACCGTAGCAGCTGAGCCTAGAAGGAAACCGAGGAGTCAATGGAATGTTCTATTCTATTTCGACAACAACGCTTTGATCATGCAAATGGCCAATAATAACAACGGATTATAGTTGGTTGTTTATTGCACACATAGGGATTCATGAACATAGAGTCAGTATTGGTTCTTCAAAGCGACGAACAGGGCGTCGATATCGTTGTCGAATGAGAAAAGTAGAAGAATGACCGAGGGCCAACTTGCAATGATTGATGGATCCTCTCGTTTGTCTTTTGGATCGTGGTAGTGCAAAGTGGGCATGTAAGCACGCTCAAAAAAAGACGGACACAAATTTTCTTTTTCGATCTTTTGAGCTGCTCGAACGGATGTGCTGGGCGAAAGAAAAAAACGCGACTGAAATTTATTGCTTGCTCTAGTCATTGGTCAAGGCGAAGACAGGGCGAGGAGAAAAGAGGGGCTAAGACAAATTCAATCAGCCAGAGCGCGATTCAGGAACAGACACGGCGAGGGGCCAGTGACTCGGCCTTGTCAAATTCGAGACGGATTTAGTGGTGTTAAAAAACTTTTTTTTTGGAGCCTTGGTTTTGCATTCACGAGAGGATCACTTTTCAAGATCGGACACCGGGTTACATATCACAGTTTCCTCTTCATTTTTTTTTGTAATGCCTTCATTTTCTTCCTACAGCAAACACATAGAGTCCTATCATTGCAGCACCAACACGTAGAGCAAACATATCCATTTTTAAATCCGATCTAACGTTACAAGCGCCACAAAATAAATGTACTGTGTAGAATAACTTGTTCACTCCAAACAAAATCAGGTCTCTTGTGCTATTGTCGCTTGGATGTCATCGTCAATGGTCAGATCAAGCATTGTGCCTCTTAAGAACCCCGCCATAAAGCGAGAAAGAACAAGAGAAAGATGCGTTCTCAAACCAATCTGTGCAAAAAAGCCTGAATCCCATTGTCTCGTAGTGACAAGGCTACTCGCACGTTTGCAATAGTTTTTTTCAGCAAAGTTATTGTTTCTTAAGTTATTTGAAATGGCAGGATCTCAAATGCTGACTGAAGTACTGCAACTTATCATATCCATCCTTAATCTCAGTGTTTTTGGGGAATCTGCATACGATCCTTGGTATCGAAATGTCCTTGAGCAACTGCCCTAGTGTACCAGATATTCGCCTCCTTCTTTTCCGTTGTGACGCCTCGGCCTTGGTCGTACATTCGTGCGAAGTTATGCTGGACTGCTGCATATCCTCGTTCGGCTTCCTGACAATACAATGAAACTGCAGCGGAAATGTTCACAGGTGTTCGTTCGTAAGCGTAGTTGAGGCTGGACAGCCATTGAACGTGAAAGTGGGCACTTGGCTCTCCATTCTCAGCCGTTTTGCAAAACAGTTCAAGTACCATTGCATTACTCTGCTCATCCTTAGTGCTAAGCTCGTACATCGATCCAAGTTGAGCTGAACATATCTCTACAAAAAGTTCCTTCCTAGTGGACGTGATCAATTGTTCCATTCTTTCTCTGAGCTCAGGCTCCTGAGGCAGAATCCCATCAGTTTGAGTTTTCCTTGCTGGTGGTTGCTTATGCCTACCTACCCTACATATCCCATCTATCTTTTCTACTGGCATGCGTCATTACTATGGGATACCCGGACCAGAGTGCAAGGGGGAAGAGAAGAGAATAAGAAGAACACTTTTTCTATCGAGTTACCCGGACCGAAATTGAGGAAAATCCAGGGAATATTTGAAAGAAGGGAGGAGCATTTTACCTCTTGTTTTCGCTTTTTTCATTCGCTCATGCGTGATGAACGTGTGCTGGTAAACAGAGAGAAATAGTAGTGTCCAGCTGTTTGCGTCTTCTCCAATAACCATTGATCGCTTTGTTCCTGCCTTCCCCCTCCCTCCCCTTTCTCTTTTCGGCATCCCTCGTTTTTCTGTGCATTAACTCTCCTTCCTACCGTAGGAGAGATATCTCTCCGATAGTGCCTTCCCCTGGACTTTCTCCATCTTAGCTCAGATATCCAGGATGAAAATAGTTACCTCTGATTTTGGCGTTGCCGTCTTCATCGTTTGAATGCCCCGTCAGTCCTTGGTCCTCATCGCCCACATACCTGTGAAAATGCTGGCGTTATTGGGTTTCTTCGCCTGAACACTCTCTGACACACACATTGACACACACTTTGTCTCTCTCTCATCTTAACAGGCGTACAAATTGACAAGCCAGTTAAACTTACAAATCCTCTTTTCATGCCTCATCTTAGTGTGGCGCTCTTATCTATGTCACTTGCGTCCCCGTTGCTCAAGCAGATGCATGACCACGGCAATCAGCCAAAAAGAATACCGGACAAGTGAAAGACCATGCCTTCCCCCTAGCCCTTTATCTTCTTTATCCCTATACGTCCTTGGCATGTCCTCTCCGCGTTGTCCTACCCTTGGTCCATCAACGTTCTTAATGTGGCTCTCCCATCCACCCCTCGATCTCTTGTCTTCGCTCATGGATTTTTCTCGAGCTTGATCCTTCTACGTCTCTGAACACATCCTATGCCTGGTTTTCTTACATTCCTGGCGTTGTCTCGCCACTGAACCTATCTATCCTGTCTTAATCCGGCTATGTCTTCGGCATTGTACCTCCCTTGATCATCTTTGGTTCTGCTACCTTGTAGGCTGTCTACCCCTTGATCTCCCTAGTCTATCTCCCTGTTTTCAGTCTTCCTTTCCAAGAGGCATTTTGGAGTTGCGAGGAACGGTGTTGTGAATTGATCATCCACACAATAATAGGTGAGCACCACCTCTTCAACGAGATTAACGACATAACTTATCCTTTCCACTCCTAACTCCAACAACAACGTAAATAAAGCCAGATTTGCGTATAGGAACAAGTTCATCCCCTCTCCCTGATTGCAGAAAACCGCCTGGAAAGCACAATTGATGGCTCCTTTTTCTACCATCTCAGCCTTGTTTATGTTATGGAAGCGAAATGGAGAGACAAAAACAAAAGACGGCGGGGGGAGACAAACATTGAACCAGAGGAGGCCAGGTTTGGCTTAGAACGGCAAGAAGACTTGGCTCGCTCTAGGCCATGCACCTCTTTATATAAAAAAAACTCGTATATAATGAAGATCTCACTCCCATAGCACAGCTTCATCCCATCCCACTGTTTCTGTCTTCAGAATCTTTATCGTTCTAGACTCTCCACACACTGCCCACAAAAAGACGTAAGCAACATACGCTAAAACACTGACATTTTACTTGCGCACTTCCCTGCTCGAAACATGTTCGGTTCACTATATAACAATATCTCTCTCTTATTTTGTCTCTTTTTAATAATCCGATCCAGCAATCCGGTCATCATGCTTACAAGAAAAATCGCCATCGTCTTCTTGCCTCTCCTCTTCGCTGCCCGGAGCGTGAATGGAGCGGAAAAGGTCGGCGTCCCGCCTATCGGTCTTCCCCCACTTTCACACCCTGGGATAGTGACCCTAGGACCATCTCTCCAGATCAACTTCGACGACACAACTTGCACCCCTTTGCGATCGTCAACCTCGGTCAAGCATCATGAGCGGGAAGTACAAGGCCGACGATCGTATCATTTTAGAGAAGGGCCGCGGTGAAAAGAAGGACATCCTGAGGCCCTTAGGCCCGCACTGCTCGGACACAATCTCCCACTCCGCGACCTATTTCATTGACTATCAGATCATCGAGAATCCAACATCGACTGACATATCTGCGCAAGTTCATGTTGTTCTCACAGCCGGGCTCGTTGCGTCCGGAACTGTGTTTCCACCGAACCTAAAGGGCACCTGTATATTCAAAAGAGGTGGAACATTAATCCCTCCAAAACATTCCCTCTGACGGACATTAAGAAAACGTTCACATGTAGAACCAAGAGCGCGTATAGATAGTTCCAGAAAATCATCTACACTAAGCTGTTTCTCAGTATTTTCCGTATCCTTTCTCACATCGTACAAACACTAATTAAAAGATACACTCATTTTTTTAAACTATCAACGCTATGTAGTTTTATTCATCAGAACCCATGAAGACCCATTAGGATGTGATTTCTTCAACAAGTACGGTTATTTCCTTGATCGTTACGTCCTACTCGATGGCGAATCTGGTAATGTAGTGTGACCGCCCCTTGCGTTTCGCAACATCTGGACATCTCTAAACAGCCTCAGCCCTTGAGATGGGTAAGCAGACAATCTGCTTGTGATAGCAACAGAAGGTGGGTGGTGACAGGTGTAGTAAAGGGCAAAAATTGAAAGGAGAGAGTCAGAAGGCAGAGGCAGGAACGGATGATGTTCATTGTACAAGCAGCTAAGGTATTTATGTGTGTGTTCTACAAGGGGATATTGATAAGCAATGATAGTCAAGAATGGTGGCACAAAGGAATCAGGAACAAGGAATGCACAGTATAATATCCCTTTGGTAATTTGAAATCGTTCATCAAAAACAAATCACGAAGATGCGAAACAACATTGTCAGGGTGCGCTCGAATATTGCTTAATTAACCTTTAGAGTGTTTGGGCATTGATTTTCATTTCGTCATTCTATCAAACGCAACTTCGTCGTTTTTTTCGGCACTGCTTATATCGACTTCTGTGAATGCCTCATTCTTTACAGCCTTTCCCTCCTTCCCTCCATTATATCTGCCTCATCTCAACAAGACCCACACACTCTCTTCACAGCACCATGCCACCTGTCAGAAGGAGGAAGAACAAAAAAATCGACGACTCTACAAGGGAACGGATCATTGAACTGGTCATTTACCAGGGCAAAACCATGGCATTGGTTGCTAGCACCCTCAACATCCCCGCGTCTACTGTCAGTAGCATTGTCAACACCTTCATTCAAACCAACCGCATAGTCAAGCTGCCCAGAGGTGGTAACCGTATCAGCAGGATCCAACAACCGCATCTTGACTGGCTTACCGAGAACATGGATGAGTTTGCCGGTCGCCCTGTTGAGTGGCTCACTGACCACCTAAATGAGCACTTTCAGATCCAGCCTCCCCTTTCAAGACGTACCGTGAACAGGGCCATCAACAAGCTCTCTACCTATACACTCAAGCTGACGAGGGTCGAGGCAGAAAGGTATAGCGATCCTGAGCGTATTGAGGCCCGACAACAATGGGCTGAGGTTGTCCTTCAAGGCCCTGGCAATATGAATCACTTCGTCTACATTGACGAGGCTGGCTTCAATTTGCACATCATCCGCAAGTATGGCCGCGCTCCCCGAGGCAGGCGTGCCATCCAGAGTGTCTCCTACAATCGTACATGTCCTTGGTCATGGCGGTTGATAGTACGGGCATCCTAGCGCATCACTTCAAGCGCGGCGCCTTCAGCCAAGAGACCTTTACCGAATTTTTGGTGGGTCAACTTTTTCCCCATCTCGAGGACAGGCACCATACTTTCTCATGGACAACGCCAAGTTCCACAAGACCCAGAGAGTTAGAGACGCTGTTGCTGCCAGTGGTCACACCCTTCTCTACCTCCCTCCATACAGCCCACATCTCAATGCTGCAGAGTCCGCCTTCAGTAGTGTCAAGACCCATGTCCGTCAGGAGATTGTCCAAGCCGAGACCCTTCAAGGTCATGTTGAAAGAGACCTAGAACGAATTGATGCTGCAATGGCGAGAGGTTGGATACGCGAAGTTGGGCGAAATTACCAGCTCTCACTGGGAGGAGCTCCACTTGGCCGTCTCTATGATGCCCATCAAGGCCTACCCGAGGGCTATCAAGACCCATATGTTGACGGTTGGGAGGATGAACCAGAGCATGACGAAGACAGGGAGGAAGAAAATTATGTGGACGAGGACGAGGAGGAGAGAGATGATGATAAGGAGGAGAAGGAGGAGGGGGAGAGAATATAGACATGGAGAGGGGAGAGGATATGGATGTAGAGGAGGAGGAAGAGGAGGAAGATAAGGAGGACGAGGAGGAAGATAAGGAGGACGAGGAGGAAGATAAGGAGGAAGAGGAGGAAGAGAAGGAGGGAGCGATGAAGTTCGCTCGCATGCTCGTAGGTACTCACCCCTTCGCACCCGATCGGGAGGAGCGCGAAATTGAAATGCAGAAGGCAGCGATGTTGAAGTCAATGTATAAATGAATATGTTTTAGTGTAGAACAGAATTCAAGCGTGTTCAGCAATTAAAAATCAGCGCAATTTTCAAGAAGGGTACAACGATTTCAAATTGCCAAAGGGATAAATCATGATACTGTGACACTGCTCCAGGCAGAACATCTGTATGAAATGGGTGATGTCGATCTTGTCGTTCGCATAGCAAATGAGATGTATTTTGTCCTTGAAAGTAAAGCATTCTTTTATTTGGTCCTGCAAAGAAACAGCTACCGAGTATTTTTGGATCTACCTGCGGTAAGAGTATGATCCACGCTATGCGGACAGAGGACCCTTGATCCCCCAACGTCTCTGGTGTTGTTCTTGTCCTTAACTTTTATGCCTCTGTCTCTTCATCTCTTTTACGCTTTTGATCTCTCGGTAGCCCGCCTATTTTTTTTACTCTTAATTTTTTCATTCTTATCACTCGGATGTTGTCTCTCTATACTATAGGGAGAACCGGTGGAAAAGGAAGATGGGAGAGTAACTCGTGCTTCAATTTACCAGTCTGAATACCCTCTTCCTTTCTGTCTTACTGCCACTCAAAAAGAACAGCATTCATCTAATTGTAACAAGACGAGGGGTGGTTGCCTTGGAAGAGAGAGGAAAAGAGATGAGTGAACGAAAGAACGAGGGGACGTTTGTGTAGAGTTTGTGTTTCTTAATAAAAGTATGGGTTATGAACTGAAGCCTTAGACTACGAGTATTTATATTATATATGTTTGTGGTAACCAGACTGGGACTCTGGTTCGTATAGGCAGTTTGAAAGATTGCTTTGCTTAGTCAGCCAAAGAAGGATCTAGAAAGTGGAGCACGATACTACATCGCCAGGGATCCATACTTTAAAAAAAAAAAAAAAAAAAGAAACCCTGTGGCAGATGCGGCTATCGACTTCAGGGGCAGACCAGAGATCTACTTTACGATAAGCGTTTTTTTAGTGAATCGTTTAATACACGAACTTTATTCGAGTGGCCACATCGTCCCTCAATCTCCGACATGTGTGAAGCTCTCGTCGGCAAGGTGAAATCGACGCCACCAAATTTACATGCAGAGGATGTACGAAAAAATAAATATTTTCTTGCATTGATTTTTCGCTTGTCTTAATGGCGCATCTTGCCATCATGGCATTGTGGTGAAGTACGTCCTACAAGATATAAAATGCTGCAAATCAGCATAATTGTGGAAAAAGCAAACAGTGTTGTGTTTGCACCCCAAAAAAACGGGACAGAGGTAAACGGTGGCCATACGAGAGTGGCAGAACACACGCTATCTACGTTCTGGGATAGAGGTTCATGTCTTCAGCGAAGAACAAATTAGTGCAGATGCCAGTGCTGGCACTACAAGAAGAAGAAAAAGAATAGGTAAAGTACTGTTGACCAAAAAGTACAAACAAACAACAGAATAACCGGGGTTCCAACTTTACGAGTAAAGTGCGGAGAAGGCTCAAACACCATCAAATGTGAAATCGATTTTTTGTAGGAAGTGTCGAGTGGTTTGTCAACAGACAATGACGGCGTGGTGTTGGCGCTGGCTTTTTCCAACCTGAAAGAAGCATACACTTGTGTGCGCATGTGGCAGGTGTGGATAAAAATCATAGTGAAAGAATAAATTTGATTTGAACCACCCTTTCATGCGTCATGGTGGACACTCCTTACTCTTCTCCCTAGAACTCCCTTGCTTTGTCTTTTCCATACAAAGAGTCCTGTCATTATTCCACTCTTACTTTCTTCCCTCTCATTCATTCACGCCTCTCCCTTTCTTCTACTTCTCACCCTCTTATTCACTTCCTCCATTTTTTTCATTCACAATCACACTCATCGCTCTCGCTGCATCCTCCCTCGCTCTCTCTTTCCTCATTCACATACACACCGCCTTTCTCCTTCATTCACTCACCCTTCAGCAATGGATTCTCTCTCCTGTCTGCCTGCCGAGGTCCTACACCTCATACTCCAAGAACTCGCTTGCGACAACAAAGTAGGCTCTCTGTCTGCTCTCCTCCAAACGAGCAAATACCTCGCCTCTGCTACACTGCCCGTCCTTTTCAATAACCCCTTTCGACGTAGTTTTCATGGGGCTATGATGACTACGAAGCACAGAGCACGACATTCGTATCATTTGCTCGTCCGAATGCTACTCTCTCAGCTTCCTCTTGCCTCCCTCTCACCAGTCATGTTGCATGCCCTTGAAGTCAACACCACTCCCGTAAAGTCCGCCAGAGTACCTTCATCATTCGACTACTTTGCTCACATCCGCCACCTCAATCTCCAACCAGAGGCCATTAAATCGGATCTCTTTTGGTCAGAGAGGAATCCTCCACCAGAGGCATCTGTGTGTATACAGGGACCAGAGTTCTCGCAAATGTACAGGACGTACCGCCTTTTGCAAAACCACACTTGGCGCTTCGATTTCACTTGTGAGCTTATTCAAATGTACAATCGAGTCGTTCTCTATAGCGAGGTGAACTGGTCTCTTTGTGCTTCAGTTCTTGAGAGGCTCCAGTCGATCTCCATCTCTGTTTTTGCTCTCGAGCGTTACTACAGTAATATGAATTGTCTTGGCAGTCTAGTGCATGTAGAATTCATCATGAACGAAGTTATTGATAACAACTGGGACGATTTCGGCAGTGTGTCAGAGGAACTCGAGACCTTGTCGAAAGAACGGAAGGCGGAGATATTGCCAGCTATGGTTCGATTTGTCAGGAACCACACCCAGCGATTCCCAGGCCGTCTCAGGACTGTGTCATATTCCAACGGTGGGCTGTGGTACAATCTTGAACAGAACTGGCCCGAGGAAGTAAAGCTGGAGATCCTTCGTTTGTTGCCACCCCTCAAGAGACCTACGTCCCTATACAGAGACAACGCCCAGCATGTCACTCTTCACCTTGACTCAACGGATCTCAATCACATTCAAGAAATCGCATGCACTCGATCATTTTCGTCAGGGACGTGGTTTGCCGCATTCAGAGACAATGTACATCTCCTTCAGCGTTGCCGGGCGCTGAAAAGTCTTGAGATGGACACGCTCGGACCAGGGACGTTCAAATGGGCTGTTCAGGAGAAGAAGAGCATTTCGAGCAGGCAAGGGGTCTCGCGGCTGGATAGAAGTCGAGCAGCGTATCTGTATCTGGAGCATGGGTTGGTGCCACTAGAGAAGGTTCACCTTCAGGAGGGCGCAGGAGAGCCCCTGACGGACGAATTGGATGACATTGCCTTTGCGTTCAGTCAAACGCTCAAAAGCATTAAATTCTCATCCTTGAACCTGCGATCGCTCTCCTCGCGATCGATTCATCTTGGACGAGGATGGATGGAGCTTCCTGTCTTACAGCATCTTTCATTCTACACCAGACGACTAATGCTGGACCAGCATTTTTTCAAACGCTGCCCCAATCTTAAGTCTACGCGTCTGTATGATGGCAGTGATCCAGACTACTACCAGGATGTCACGACGTGTCTCCCAGCGCGCCTCCCCAACCTCGAGACATTGTGTTTGATCGGATGGTGTGCTTTTCAATTCCACCCCATGACTTTGCATTCAACACCAAGGCTCAAAGAACTGTCAATGGGGCCGAGAAGAAAGGGAGATTTGAACTATTTTATCCTATCAACGGACGCACCGCACGAACCGTTTTATTTTCAGGACGAATCCACGGGGACCATCGTGTCAACTCAAGCCAGAGTAGCCGAGATTGTGAGGGCCCTTTGGACTTGGGACTGGCATCTACCCAACCTGAACCACCTTTCCTTGACAGGCGAGTTTGCCTACCAGTTTCAATTCCGAATGCTTCGTGGATGCCCTACATTGGAAAAGTTGGACTTGAACAATAAGACATTTGACGGTCGACTTGACCGGATTCTTTCAGACATTGACCTATTTTCGCTTCGCGGTACCGTCTCTGCCGACGACCCTGCAAAAGGAGCTCCACCACGCCATGCTATTATTGCGCCCGCTCTTCAGCATCTGCGCTTGATGGGATCATGGACGATTGACGATTCTCTCCTAGCCCAGTTCTTGACTGTCATGACTCCAAACCTCGACTGCCTGGATGCATTTGGACTACGCGGATTCACACTCAAGGGACTAGCGAATGTAGTCAAGACACAGCCTAACACGATCAAGAAGGTGTATTTCCGTCGTCCCGACCCGTCTTCCAAGGACAGTGTTCTTGACGCAGGATTTTTATATCATCTCAATGTGAGTTCCATGAAGAGGAAGGAAGAGGCTAGGCTTGTGAGAGTTTACTTTGAAGAAGCGACATATTTTGTCATGAAGGATCCTGCTGTTGATGCTGGTTTAGAATAAAAAAAATCCTCTTTGGGTTACGAAGACGACGAAGGAAGTCTTACGTCCATTATCCGAGCAGACGAGCCATGTCTGTGCCCTCCCAGCCCTCCCTTTAGTTTAGTTTTTCCTTTCTTTCTTTCCTTTCCTTTGTGCTCGATCAGAGATAGTATGCAGAGATCGACGCAAGTTTCCTTTTATTTTCTCTTTTAGTTTAGTTTCTCGAGTGCAACCAATAGAAGATTGATTACACAGACATGGCTCGTCTGCCCAAGATGGATAATGTTTTTTATAGGAAGTTTTGTTCACATGGCTAGTTCTGAGCTACAACCTAAAAGGGCACCAATGAACCCAATGTGCCTATGAACAACACATCGGAGAACCAACAATGGAGCAACAACCCGGCAGATGCTCAATGTTCCAACAAGAACAACGATTTGCGAATCTCAAAGGGCCTTGTTGCTGCTGCTACCATCGTAACTAAAGGCTGCCATATCAGAATTGAAGCACTTGAGATCGAAAGGTTTCATTATTGTTAGCAAATAGCTGAGCACAAGTTACTGTGGTTGCTGCGTAGTCCACCTCGACTTCCAGGAATACTAGGTTTTTGAAAGTAAAGATCCAAACAAACGTGAACGGATTTTTTTATTCAATTCATCAAAAAGGAGGAAAAAGGGAAGAGTGAAAAAACAAACGACGTGAAGATATGGTATATATGGAGAATCTTTTCTCTAAAAAAAATCCCAACATGCAAACAAGAAAACAATCTCTTTCTACAACACAGCAACAGCGCTAGGAGCCACAGCATCATGCTCCATAGATCCCACAGACGACCTGGGCGCACACATCTCCGTCGACGCTAATGGCGCAAGAGTCATCGTCTCCTCGGGTCCTACCACCGTTGTCGTACTGTTGGAAGGAGTATGTGTTGGTGTAGGAGTGGACGATGTCCTAGGTGTTGGGCTTGGGTTGGGTGACAACTCTGTGGGTTCTGTGGGCAAGGTTGAGGGTGGTCGCTCGACAGATAGAGATGCGGACTTGTCAGACGACGATTGTTGCTGCTCTGAGGATGGTGCCATGGAGCGTTGCTGTTGCTGTTGTTGCATTTGCATGTGCTCCTTCTGCTGAAGTTGATGTTGTTTCTGTTGCTGCTGTGCATGGAAGTACGCCTGTTGCTCACGCTCCCGCTCCTGTTGCTGTTGCTGCTCCTTACTGGAGAGATGCGAGAACGAGTGTGAATGCGAATGATGGGATCGATGCTGCTGCTGTTGTTGTTGTTGTTGTTGTTGGTGTTGTTGCTGCTGCGGCGAGAACTGCTGCTGCTGCATCATGTGGTGCCTCTGCTGCTGTTCTCCTTGACTCATCTGGGAGGAATAACCGCCCTGTAACGGGTTCTGTCGCCGATCGTCCAGGCGATGCATCTGCTGTCCGGGTATAGGAGGCATCTCGAGCGACGGTGTGTGTGAGTGTCCACGGTCCTTGCGATGATGGTTCTGAAGTTGATATGGGTGTTGATGCTGATTATGGTTGTGGTGTTGGCCGTGATGGTTGGGGTGCATGTCAACTCTCGAGTAGTCAAGAGATGGCGTTTGAGAATGACCGTACTCATGAGGGCGATACGACTGCTGTTGCTGCTGTTGCTGCTGGAGATGTCTCATATCCATGCTCCCACCACGACCATAATCCATGGACCGAGAGTGTGAGTGACCAAATTCTTTGGGACGTGGGACGTCACGGATTTCCATGCGCGAGAGACCCAGCGAAGCTGTGTGGGCGTGGCCACGGGTCTTGTGCAAGGGCTTCATGTCGTTTGGCATGCCTGGGAACTGGAAAGGTTGGGGGTTGTTCTGCATGGGGCGGTGAGGGAGGACTTGGCTCATATAGCTGGAAGTGACGCGTCCGTGGGATGATGAAGAGGACGAGGAGGAAGGGTGGTTGCGACCGTGGACATTTGTAGGGTTGCGAGAGTCAGGACCAGCAGCCGCAGCCGCAGCAGAAGGGTGTTCAGAAGCGGCTGTTGCGGTCCCTGCCTCAAGCTTGTGTCTGTCAGTACTGTCGGTGTCCATAGGCTCAGAGCTGCCGGCCTCTCGTCTGGATGCTCGCGACAAGTTCTCAGCTCGACTCTGCTCCAACACAGCCTGCCCCTCGTTTGGCGACAACGACCGGCTTCCAACAGCCTGGTCATTCGGTAGTGAGTCCTCCGCACTAACATCTTGAGCAGATTGAGGACGCCCCTGCTGCTGTTGCGCCCGATACTGGTGACGCCTCTGTCTCTCATCATCACCATACATAGAAGGCTGCTCCTGAATAGTATCAAGGTGCAACATGAGTCCATCCAAGTGCTTGGCATCATGCTCTCGCTGAGAGCTGATCTCAAGCATCTTATAGTAATCGACTGGTGTACCATTATGCTTGCGAGAGTGTTCGAGGAGCGAGTCAGAACGAGCAAACTTCTTGCCACAGCCGTCGATGGTGCAGACGAAGGGCTTCTCGCCGGTGTGTGTTCTCATGTGGCGGATCACCTGGTGGTGCTTGTGGAAGGGCTTTTGTTTGACGACGCAGTTCTCCCACTCGCAGGTATATTGTGACTAATTGATGAAAAAGGGGGGGTAGTGTGAAGGGTTAGTATGACTGACGGTGAGTCGCAAACAAGGGATCATTGCGTGATGTGTGTGCGCGCGTGTGTGTGTTTTTTGAAGTGACACGAGGGAGATAGACAGAGTCTTACTTTGCCAAGACCAATGTGAAATTCTTCCACGTGGCTCACGAGCCAATCCAGCGCATTAAAGACCTGGTTGCAGTTCTTCCATAGACACGTCCAGGTGCTCTGTGTAGGCCCACTCGCCGGTGGTGACAACGCACGCTGTGCTGCCGCCGTCACTGCTGCTGCCACCGGAAGAGCCATCATGGACCGTGAATTAGGCGCAACCATCGACCCCTCCGCAGGCGCAGTCTCCTCATATGGCACACCATACCCTCCTCCTCCAGCCGCACCCCCACCGCCAGAATCTGAATCATCATCCGCAATATCAACCGACATCCTGCGCTTCTTTCGGTCCGAATTCAACTCAATTCTCGACAAGAACGACTCCTCAGGCGTGATTCCATTCTTCTTGTTCAACTGAGCATCAAGCTGATAACAGACATCCTTCAAATCCTTATAGTTTGCGCTCCGGAGCTCGTACTTCGCATGGAGTTCACTGTATTCCCGCCGGGCGCGCTCGAGTTCTGAGTTTGTGATGGAGAACTTGTATTCGAGGTCGGTGTTGTTGCGTTGGAGATTTTCGATCTTTTGGCAGAGAAAGCCGTTCTTCTGGATGAGGGTTGACAGTTGGCTGGTTAGAGATCCTTCGATCTCTGTTGGGAAAAGTAATTGCGCCATTGAAAGAAAAGGGAAGGGGACGGAGATTTTTTTCGGTTAGTTGGCTGGTTGGTAAGATCAATTCGTTTCTTTTTTTTTACTGTTCTTTCCACGCGCTCTGTGTTACGGTTGTGTGCGTGTGTTTGTGTGAGTTAGTGCGATGTGAACAACATCAACAAACAAGATGCATGTGTCTGTACAAGGAGAGGCAAGAAAAGAGAAAACAAAAAAAAGTGAACGGCAGCAACCCATCTACCACTCTCTCTCTCAACCAGCATGGATGTCCTCACCCTCTGTCCCCGTCCCTCTCCCTCATTTTCCTTTCTATTTTTTTTTTTTTTTTTTTTTGCCTCTGCCTCGCCTCCTTTCTACCTCCCTTCCCCTCTCTCTCCTTCCTCCTTGCCATCCACCTCATCATACATCCATCCATCCATCTTTCTTCCTGTCCCAGGTGACCAGAGTGAATTTTCCCGCCCCCCCTTTTTTTGGTTGTTTGGTCCTGTACATAGATATGCATGTGGTCCTTCCACCCCTTCGAGCAACAGTGGTGGTGGTGCGTAGTGTTGGATGGGGTCTGTGGATGCGTGGTCCAGAGCAGGCGGGTGATCGAGTCAAATGGACTGCCTGCTGGTCTGGCGGGATAGAAGAAAGGGTGCCCCCTCTCCTCCTTCCCTCTTTCCCTCCCCTCTTTCGACTCCCGGATGGAGGAAATAAGGGCGTCCTCGTGCGCCGTCTCAGTAGGAAGGGAAAGGATAAAAATAATCGGATGCACCTGGACCCCCAAAGTAGTACATACAAGCCGAGCAAAAAATAAAAAAGTCCAGGCTGTCTGCTTGCTGTCGGTCTGACCGACAAAAAAAAGAAAGTTGGAAGGTCTGTGACACGGAAGGTGTGAAAAAAAAGAAGCGACAGAAAAGAACTGCGGCGGAGTGTTACTGTCAAAGTCGGACTGGGGTGGGAATGGGTTACCTTTGAACTGTCTGGAGTGTGCTTCCCAGAAGCGGGCGAGCATGGACTGCAGTTCGGTGATGGAGGTGATATCCTGGGAATTGGAATTGCTGCTATTGTTGTTGTTAGAGTTGTTGCTGTTGCCGCTTGGGTTGGCTTCGCGGTCCCTCATCTCTTTCATCATATCTGGTGCCAGTGTGTTGTGTATGTAACAGTGAGGAAATAAAAAAGATAGGTGTGATAAGGGCTGGATCTGGTCCCTCAAAGAGAAGGTAAAAAAAAAAAGTTCGAGGAAGGAGGGACTTGTTCAACTAAAGGATATGGCTAAACAACAAGCAAGCAAAGAAAGGAAGTGTGAGTGCGAGTGAATGAGGAATGAGCTCGAGGAGAAAGTCAAGGCGATTCAACTTGTAAGGGTTAATGGGGAGTAGAGTGTGATAGTTACATAGGGTGAGGGAGAGAAGTAGAAACTCAAGTATCGCGCGCAAAGGAGGTGATAATAGAAGAGGGTCAAGGGAGGAGTATCAGATTCTGAGTGCGATCGAGAAATGAAGAGGAAGGAGTAGAGATAAAGAGAGAGAGGTGGGTATGTGTGAGGATGAAGAAGAGTGAAGAGAGAAAATAAAAGAAGAGAAGAGAAGAAGGAAGAAAAGAAAAACGAAAAAAAAAAAAAAAAAAAATGGCTGGAAAAGAAAGGCGTCCGATCCCAGGCCGGCTCTGGGGAGCGATAGTACGCTCGAAAAGATATGTATGAACCGGAGAGACACACTACGCTGTAATGGTCTGGTAGTAAAAGAGCAGGAAAATGGGACGCGGGCTGAGAGGGAGAGAAGGGAGAAGGGAGATCGAGGGAAAGGGGGTGAAGGAAAAAAAAAAAAAAAAAAAAAAAAAAAAAAAAAGTAGTGGAGCTGACTGGATCGTGGGATGCACAATGGGTGGTGTATACCGAGATAATAGGGACAAGAGACCAGGGACGAGAACGAGAGACGAGAACAAGGAGGGATGAAGAAGCAAAAAAGAAAAAGAAAAAGAAAAAGAAAGGGGATACCCTGATAATGGAAGAAAGTAGAATCAAGGGTGCAAGTCATGCCATGCCAATAGTTATGTTGTGTAGATGTGTCCAATGCCCATCCCATCCTTTTTCCTTGCTTTTCCTATTGACGCCCCCCTTGCTACTGAAGTTATTCATCCAAGTCATCGACATCAGTCGGGCACACCCCCCTCGCTCAGTCAGGCTGCCAAATGGATCATTCGCCTTGAGTTCCAATAGGGCTTTCTCTTTTGGTGTTTTTGGAATAGAAGGTGACTGATGATCACTACCGGGTGGCCAAACACGATTCGTTTTGTTCCTGAATATCATACTATCACTGTCACTATCACTGAGACTAGTAAACTTCGTTGTCTTGGTTTCCGATTCCTCATTGCAAGTGTGATCCAGCATGGAGCAACACAAGTGATCTCCATTCAACCCATTCAACTCAATGTTACCTGACTAGAAGAGGGAAGGTGGCACAACAAGTGTTCTGGCGCCAAACAATCGAGAATTGTACCAAACGAAGGGAATAAGGCGGTGATAGTAGGAACCAGATATGGATTTATGGGATAATGGGCTGAGGGATCGAGTGGAATGGTGAAGGAAAAATGGACAGAAGATGGGAATTAAAGAAAAAAAAACAAGCATGTCAGTGATAATGAAAGGTAGAAAAATAGGATGAAGGGGTACAGTAGGACGGGTTCCCATGGATGATCGAAAGACAACAAAAAGAAAGGGGTAAAGGGAAAGGGATCCGCTCAATGGGATTATGCAAAAAGACATGTAAGCGCAGTCAAAAAAAAAATCTCTCGAGGGCGCCGGATGGTACTGCAGCAAGTACGTACTCAGTCCTTTGGAAAGAGGGGAGGGGAACCTGGCCAGGCCCATTAGATACACCCGACGACATACCATAACACCATGCCAACAAAACTCGAGATCGAAAAATATAATTGAGAAAAAAATGGAGGCAGGGCAGAGGGAGGCTAGTACTCCCTTCCCTATCCCCCTTCCCTCATACATACTCGATGACATTCCTGCAGATGCTTACCGAAGCGTGTATTTGTTGTTCGTCGAGGCAAAGGGCGAAATGGGTCTGGCGGAGCCTTGATAGCTTTTTTGTTTTCGCATTCGCATTTCTACCCATTGCTTCGCTCTTCTTTGTTGTTTTGCATGACACAAATAAAAATATCAAAATAGGAGAAAAGTGCAGCATGCCTCCTTTTCACCAAGGCGGCATTGTCATCCCGGCCTGCTCTCCCAGCCCAACGAGCCTGACAACATAGTCCATCGAGCCAATTCATGTGCCATTCGAATGAAATGCAACTCATGTCCGTCCGTCCGTCAATGCATGCGCGTCCCTTCCTGCCTCAAACAAAAAGGATTAATAATAGCGCGCCATCTTATCCACTCATCAAATCAATCATGTCCCAGGTATGTTACCATGTCCACGCACGCGCACCCATCAAACAAAAAGAATAATAAGCATCCTTTCTAGATCAAGGCTCTTTCCATGCGTCCCGCTCGCTCCGCGGGAGTTCCGACACATGAACCATTTGGGCGCTCTTGAGCAGGCTTGCTCGAGCTTTGTGGAGTTAGACAAACAATGGCAGATCCCCTCCTTGGTGACTAATCTAAATAAAAGTTCGACTCTCACTCACCACTCGCTCCGTTTTAAGTTCTCCCTTGCCTTGCCGGAAACAGCAACCCGCCGGTCAGAATAACAATGATGCTTTGTTTACCTTCTTCTCCCTTCCTCATCCTGCACTTTATTAGCATGAAGACAAAGAGCTCAAGAGAAAGAAAACACCTCCTGAAATGATGGGCATCCCGTCTCCCAGTCGACCCCGAGATCAGACGAATACTACTACTATTACTGTAAAAATGCCACTAAACGCCGGCATCCCGCGGTCATAGGTAGGTAGGTGTTTTGTTAGTTAGAATCAAAAATAACTTGGTCCCCACCATCTTCAGGGCTAAGGATGCATGTTTTTTACTGTCCACAGAGTGATAGTCTCATCACAGTCTTCGCTATCTCGTAAGGTTCACGTGGTGATGGACTCCGTGTGGGCGCCAATGCACAAACCTAGCGTCCAAACCTAGGACATCTTCCCCGCGAATCCATAGATCCATTCCTAAGCCTGTTCATCTGTTTTGGGTTGTCAGTGACATGTTATTGCGTGTGGTTACTGTGATCGACATAGTATAAAGAGGGAGAAAGGAGTGAAGACCATTGTTTGCAAGATCGCTTACCTACATAAACAAAATCAGTGCGTTGGTGCATTGACCAACAAAACCAATCTGAGGTATACGCTTTTAAGAGGACAGATAGACAACAACTCTCTCTCCTCTTCTACTCACGAGTCTATCAGCCAACGACGGGTGAGTGAACTAAAGAAGAGCTGTTAGACTAACGCAAAAACCAAGTGCCGTCTGACAGAGAAAGAATCAAAAGAAAAAAAACTCGTCGTTGAGTAGTAGAAAAAGGGGCGAGGCATTATGAGCATCGTTTGCTCCATGTCGCACTATTTCATGCTTGTATGGAGTAAAAGTGGTAAGACCAGCCAGCATTCCTTGTAAGCCACATGCACGCACACTCATGGTGGGTCTATCTTTTCTCGTTCATTACTGAGGAGTACGTACCAATGCTTGTACTACCCAAGGCTATGTATGAGAGATAGCACATGCATGCCCATGTCCCATGTCATATCACGGCATGGGACGACCAGGACTGAGTTTTTAATTCTTTTCCTTATCCTTTCCAAGAAAGAGAATAACGTAGAAAACGCAGTGACATGTGCTATGAGAGACAACTTAACGCCCACTTCAACAAAAAAAAGAAGAAAGATCTTTTTGAAAGTGGTGCTAGGTACTACACCCCGCGTGAGAAGTGAAAATAAAGGTGAGTTGCCAGGTTGGTAACACGTCAAAGTAAACATCCGCTTGTGGAAGTGAACTAAAATTGAAAAAGAAAAAATGAGCAAAATGGCCGATGTTGTTTTGTTGTTGTTGTTTGCATCCAAGTGACAAGTTGAATCTGAACAACGAACAGGGAACAATTCTTGGAGTAAAATATGAGCAAAAGATGATAGGAAGATAGCTGGAGAGTGAAGATGGGGCCGAGGGACGAACAGGCAACCTTTTATTACTAGTTCGAGGACAAGGTTTTGGGTGCCGTGGCGGGAGGAAGGGAGAAGGGTGTATGGTGCAAAATGAAACGAGAGAGGCGGTTGAAGCGAAAGAAGGGAAAGAGAGAGCCGACCGGGCGGCTGGCTTGTATGCTGAGTGGAGCAGGTTACCGTTTGTTTGTGTGGGTTTTGTTTTTGTGGCCCTAGCCAGCCGAAAGATGAAAGACGGAAAGAGAGAGTAAGAGGAAGGTTTGCCGTTGACATATGAAATACATGGCAAGGCGACATTTTTTTTTTTTTGGTTTTCTCCAGTCAAGTGGAGGGAGTAAAGGAAGTGGAGGCGAGGAGGACTAGGAATTTGCTCTGATCGAGCCAACCATGTCCACAACTATGCAAATCGCCCGTATGTCTCTGTGTCTCTTGTTCATACGAGTAGTGTATTTTGAGAGAAAAGCAAAAGAAATTAATTAGCAAAATGCTCTCAGACCAGAATGATACGCATTTGCGACTTGTCCGCTCGTTCTCCTACGGACAAAGTACATGGCACACACACATACCCAACATGCACAAATCACATTAGGCTAGCGCGCTCTTCCCTTTCACTTTACATTGTTGAACCAACCCATTCCACCTAAACCCTACTTCTCTACAGACAGACAGAAACCCAAAGAGTTCCTCGCAGTCGACCCCCACTCCTCCTCCTCCTCCTCCTCTTCCTCCTTGTCCCTTGTCCCCCTGACCTCTCCTTCCTTCGAACCGTCAACAGGTCAACTGTCAGTCACTCGTTCGTCCGTTCACTTCTCCACACTCTACTTTTTACACTTTATCTCATCTCATCTCTTTCTTATTCTCTTCTTTTCTTCATCTTCAACAGCCCAACTCCCTTTCCCTGATCGACATCAGCCCTTGCTCCCTCCTTCCCTCCTTCCATTCTTCCTTCTCTTCCTCCGACACTCTCTCCTTCCCGTCGCTTACCTTTCATCTCCCTTATCAGTCGCCATTACTCCCGCCATCATCCTTCACACCCCATCAGCATCCTCACACATAACCCCCTCCTTTTACAACTACAACGATGAACCTCACTCCTAAAGCACAGACTATCGAGCGCGACTTCCAGAACGCAAGGGCAAAGGCAAACTACCCCGCCTTCCCCGAATTTGCTCGTCGTTATGTCAAGCACAACAAAGATGGTGTTGGTAAGCACTACAGCTGGTTCTTTCTTGAAAACTATTTCAGGAACATTATCCTACCTACCAGCCCTCGGCTTTTCAGGAACAGGAAGAAGACACGATGCTTGTACTCAAGGAGAACCAGCAGACCAAATAACCAGACAAGGACGACAAACAAAAGAAGGACGTCTCATAAACAAGCTGTTTAAGCCTTATAGCGCCGTGTTTGTCGCTTTAGAGTGAAACTTGAATGTTTTGCTGCAAGAACCAGAACACAAAGAAGGCATTGTGCAAAGGCGCACAAGGAGTACAACAAAAAGAGGAGCATAACTACCCAACTTAGCAACAACCAACGACAAAAATAACAGACAGCCCGCCCTTCCTTTCTCGGCAGATGACTAAGGGCAATTGCACCTGATGCGAACACACTTTCACACATTGCAACAATGCCGATGGCTAATCCACAACCAACAAACTTCCTTGTAATGAATAGTCTTGGCCAACACTGCGTTGCTGGAGATGACTGTTGGTGAGGCTGAACTCAAGGCGCGCAAGGCTCAGAACTGGACCCAGTCGGCTTCCTTAGACGATACGCCAGAATCGATTGCCCACAGTCCATTAGTCAGCCCCGACACCATCCAGGAAGCTGTCGAGAAGCTGGAGGGAGTTCTCGCTCGCGGAACTGAGGAACACCAGGAAGTACGTTATTTCGATCTCTTAGAAGCAAACTGCACCATGCCCGAATACCATTGATTCACTGATGGATATATTAACCATTGTTTTATTTCCGATCACTTTTCAAACTACTCGTTGTAGTATGCTGCAATTGTCCTGGCTAGATCTGCCTTAGCAACAAACGCACCCGATCGCCTCCAGCGTGTGGCTCACTACCTTCAAAACATTCAGCTCCCGCCTGCCAGGATCCCAATGGGTTACAACTTTGCTCTCGTCGTCTGTGGATTGACCGTCAAAGGAATGACCTTGGAGGAAGAGGGCAGGATATCTGAGGCCATCGTCTCCTACGACAACGTCTCCCTCCTCGTCCAGTCAAATCCCAACGAGCGTAGCGACGAATTGGTCTCCTGGACTGAACACGCCCTCTACAGAGCCGGTATGCTCAAGCTCCGTCAAGGGTAGGTCACCTTTAGACCCTTTCTGCAGCTACTTGGCTGTGTTTATCGATGATATGGACTGCGAAGCTGACCAGGAATGGACACTTTTCACAAAAATAGGGACCAACTGGCTGCTATTCGCTCGTTCCGTGCTTACCACAACCAGGCTCAGGTCTGGCCTGGTCAGTTCCGCCTCGCCCGTCGCGCAACTGTCTACCGCCACCTTGCCGCCGCCTTGTCGAGCTCGCTCAAGTCGCACGGAACTCAGGGCAATGCCACCGCTGAGTAAGTTAATGTTCATTTTCTGTTTGAAGTATACTTATGTAGAGAGAAATGAGACAATTGCTGACCACAGCATGCTATTTTCAACTATGTAGTGAGCAATCACAGTTCGTCCCCGCTGCTTTGAGCCTGGAGATCGCACAGATTCATGCCTACTGGGAGGACTCTTTGTACGCTGTCACTGCCTTCCCTAAGGCAGATGAGAAAAATTGGCGCGTCCTGAGCATGATTGAGCAGATCGTCGAAGATAAAAAGCTGATTGGACCTAGCAATGACGCCGACAAGCGTGTTCTCGTCGAGGTATCTATCATTTGTGTGATTTTGTGTATGCAAATGGCAAAATAGCACTGAGTCTTAACCTGCCACTCCATTTCGTACGTTATATAGACGATCTATAGGGCTTCTCAAAAGACTTTCCAGTCTCCTCGTATCCTCCGCTTCCTGTTCTTTGCCTTGGTTGAGATGGGACAATACGATGAGGCTGTCTTGGCTTTGAAGTCATATCTGGATTTGGCAGAGATCAACCTCAAGGTCAAGTCGACCGTTGCCGAGGAGGTTCTCACCAATGAGCAGCGCATCCGTCTCGATATTGAATCAGAGTACGACATCACCTCTGTCATGGTCGAGGGATCTCGTCTCTACGGCAAGGAGCTTGGCCAGGCCAGTGAGGCTCTCGCCTGCGCTGAGAAGGCTTTGAGCAACATTCAGCAGTACCTTGACCAGGAGGAGGCCAAGGATCTTAGCTTTTACGCCAACACCTACCGCGGCATTGCCTACGGCCTTCAAGCCGCTCAGGGTATGTTCACCGTCCATTTGGTCTTTATTGTTCATGTTTTTCCGTTTAGTTAATCTCGAATTTCTAACATGTGTGTACATGCGTCAATTATTATTATGTAGCCCAGGAGCCTGAGACACGCCCTTCGTTGTACACTAAGGCCATCGAGTCGTTTGAGAAGGCTATTGAAATTGCGCCAGCTGCCTATGAGGCCCACTACTACTTGGCCCTTCAGCAGGCAGAGATGAGAGATATTCCCAAGGCCATTGTGTCGGTTAAGCAGAGCTTGGGTCTCAACTCTGCCCACATTCCTTCGTGGCACTTGTTGGTCCTTTTGCTCTCTGCACAGAAGGACTATGAACGCGCATTGAGCATCTGCGCTGTTGGTTTGAAGGAGTCGGACTGGGATCTCCCCCAGACAGATGGATTCTCTGCTTCCCAGTTAGATGGCGAGGATTACCTTGCCCTCCGTATTACACAGGCTGCGCTCATTGAGCAGGTCAACGGCGCCGAGGCTGCATTAGAGCCACAGGAGGCCTTGTTTGTTCTCTATACCAAGGTCTTTGCCCCTGAACCCAGCTCCCTTGGCGAGAGCTTGTACGACATCCAAAACATTCGCCGTCGGGACCAGAGCGATGTTGAGATCAATACTGGATCAACCGTTGTTGGTCGTCCCCGTGCTGGCAGTATCTTGAGCGTCCGCAGCAAGAGCGGCGCTTCTGACGTTGGCCAAGGTCTCAGCGTCAGCAACGGCAGCAACCTCGGTAAGTTCTTGTCTATGTTGTCTTTGTTCCGAGTGATGCTCACGCTGTACATTGAACGTTTTACTTATATGTCTGTGCTTTACTTATTCATGACATAGATATCCCCAAGGCGAACTACGCATCATCAATTACATCGATCGGCTCGTCTGGATCAAAGAAAAGGGGCAAGTTGGTCCCTGCAGCAGCTGCAGCTTCAGGAAGTGCAACTTTGCCGAAGTCATTATTGAGCGCACCTGTTGCTGTTCAGCGTCCTACTACTAAATCTATCCAGCGCACCTCCAGAGCCAACAAGGTGCTGGCCACTCTCTGGCTCTTGTCTGCCTCTGCCTTCCGCCGTCTTGACAGGATGGAGGAGTCTCTCCGTGCCATCGAAGAAGCTGAACATATCGATGCCTCCAATCCCGATGTCTGGTACAACGTAAGACATTTGGTCGATCTTATTGTTCTTTATTGCTTCGTTACAGGTCACAGAGGTATTGGAATTGAAAAGTAACATGTCCTTCTTTTCTCTTCAAAAATAGTTGGGATTGCTGTATGCGGCGCAAGGAGATCAGGAGACTGCATCGGTGTCGTTCTCAAAGGCCCTTGCATTGGCACCCTACCACCCAGCATGTCTGACCCGGGTCGGCCAGTCGTACTTGGAGGCCGGCAGTTTGGAGATGGCGGAGAGTGTGTTGGATACGACGACCAAGTCGCAGGGTTGGAACTCTGCCGAGGCGTGGTTTTACTTGGGCAAGGTCTTTGAGGCATCTGACCGTTTGGTCCGTGCCAAGGAGTGCTTGTGGTATGCTCTTGACTTGGAGCAGTCGCGACCCATCCGCGACTTTTCTGTTGCCCTGCAGTAGTTTTTGATTTAGATTATTTATGTTGTTTTTTGTTTTCTTTTTCTTTGGGCGTTATCAGCCCGCGTATATCCCAACTAATGTTACCCAACCACCGCCAACCTTCTATGAAGAACGAAAAAAAATATAATGGTACTTTAAGATGCCTGCCTTGAATGAAATTTATGGTCGATCTTCGTTCAATCTTCCAAGTGATTTCTAGGAAGAGTGGCTTTGCTCAAATCAAAACATTTCTACCCTTTTTGCACACTCCCAACGCTCTACTGTGCAGCAACCAGTTGAAAACAAAAAAACAAGGCACCACCATACCTATACAAAAGACTTGACTGTGCCTTTGCTTTTTTTTCATCCTTCATCCTTCTTACCTACAAGAAAACGCAGCATACATCATGTCGTCCGGAAGACTCCAATGCCGCATGTACGCCAACAAGTTCCCTGAAGGTCCGCCGCCCCTCTTTCCTCACACCTATTTCACACACCATCGACTTTTTTTTACGCCACTCTCAAACGCACCTCAAATAGCGGATCGACTTTTTGTTTACACTTCGCTAAGCACTACTCATCAATCGCCAATTAACCGCCCACCAAAACACCCCTCCCTTCCTCCTTTCTTCTACAATGAATAGTGGACGACTTGGTGATGGTCAATGTCCGTCAGATTGCCGAGATGGGCGCCTACGTCCAGCTGTTGGAGTACGACAACATCGAGGGCATGATCTTGTTGTCAGAGCTCTCCCGCCGTCGTATTCGGTCCATCCAGAAACTGATTCGTGTTGGCAAGAATGAGGTTGTGGTCGTTCTCCGTGTTGATAAGGAGAAGGGTGAGTCTTTTTTTGCTCTTTTTGTTTCCTCGCTCTTCATTGGTGATTTTTGGTTATAATGATTTTTTTTGATATGGCATTTGGACATGGACGCGCAAAGGAGACTATTGCAAAGAAGTCACCAGTGCGGGGACATTTTGTCAAGGGTCGGCACCACGACAGTCAACAAAACAACACTACGACAATCAGAAAAACAGCCAGCAGCAGCAGCATTGAACTCGGGAAAGGAACTAGGCAAGGGAGTGAGAATGCATCGAATGTGACTCAACAGGAGGTCGAGGCGATATTTACTGCGGCGAAGAATTTAGTCCGCTATATGGATAGCACGTTAATTTCAACTACCTCATACTGCCTAGAGGAGAGGGTATTTCAGACGGCAGGAACCAGTACTCAATGACCAGAGATCAAGCACGGATCAGGGTCAACTGAAAACTTTGGACGCAAAATCAGAGGCGTGAAAAACAAGCGACATTCTTCATTATCTCAACACGTCAAAAGATATTTAACAACCAGTACTGGGATTATACTCGACGAACTCACACTTTCGTTATATTCTTTATATTTTCTGAAATTTTACCCAAAAGGCTACATTGATTTGTCGAAGCGTCGTGTTTCGGCGACCGATATTGCCAAATGCGAGGAGCGCTACAATAAGTCCAAGGCCGTGCACTCGATCATGTCGACTGTTGCCAAGAAGGAGAACAAGGACCTCGAGGCCCTCTACGAGGAGTTGGCCTGGCCCCTGTACTCCAAGTACGGCCACGCATACGATGCCTTCAAGGCCGCCCTCAAGTAGGTCTTTAACTGGAATATCTGGAGTCGATGCAATGAAATGTCGTCATGGAAAGAACAGTTGTGTTTATATGTTGATTTTTTTTTCTTTAGGAGAACCCCTCTAACCGCTTTCCACTCGTTTCTACTCAAATAGCGAACCTGAGAAGGTGTTTGAGGGATTGGAGATTGCTGAGAGCACAAAGGAGGAGCTGTTGAACAACATCAAGCGCCGTTTGACACCACAGCCTATCAAGATTCGTGCCGATATTGAGGTGACATGCTTCGACTATGAGGGTATTGATGCCATCAAGACTGCCTTCAAGGAGGCCGAGGCTCAGTCCTTGCCCGAGGTGCCCATCCGTGTCAAGCTTGTCGCTCCCCCACTTTATGTCATGATCACCAATGCTCTGGATAAGCAGCTCGGAATTGATACCATGGAGAAGGCTATTGCTGTTCTTGAGGAGAGTATTAAGAAGAACAACGGCAACATGGTCACTAAGATGAGCGTACGTCCTATTCTGTTTTTTTTTTCACTTTGCTTGTATTCACGCTTAAGTTTTTGAAGATCTCGGTATGGCTTATTTGATCCCGTTTAACTAACTGAACACTACTTTTATGTTTTAAATGGAAATTAGCCCAAGGCTGTTACTGAGGCGGATGATATGGAGCTTGACCAGCTGTTGGCAAGAATTGACAAGGAGAACGCGGAGGTCTCAGGAGATGACGATGACTCGGACTCGGATGCCGACATGGCCTAAATACAACTTACAACTTTTTTTAGAAAGCATTTTGGATTGTCAGGAGATGGCGTGCCAAGAAAACGAGGAATTCATATACAAGGACAGTGGAGGAAATAAAAATGTAATGAGGCATTATTTTATCATTTAATCGCCTTTTTTTTTCTGGGTCGAATTTCACTGTTTACAGATCGGCTCAATTCTTCCATTGTCAAGTTATTAAGGACATATGGAAATCACCAACCGGGCAATTGATCAGACATGAGTGCACGATTGCAGTCGGCAGCTTTTTTTTTTTGACGCATATTGGCTGTTCGCGTCAGAAAAAACCGCCACCAATTTCCTCCAACCAATTGGACAGCAACCCTTGTCAACAGCATTTTCTCAGAGTTTTCGCGTTTAATTAAATTTGTGTGTGTCCCTTCTTAACAAGAGAGAAACTATCTTGGAAATCCCCTGGATGTCACAACAAGGCAAGCATGCATTATCCACTTCTCTCTTCTTCCTGCTGGTCATCACATATATTCCATTGATCCCACATTGCTTTTTTCACTGCCTCACCGTGGTGACATGGTGGCATGGTGGCATGGTGGCATGGTGGCATGGTGGCATGGTGGGACGATTGGATATCGAGATTTTTTTTTCTGTCTACCCACTCTTCCTTCCTGCTTTGCTCATATTTTACAGATTTTCTGTCTCTCACGCTCTCTTTTCTCTTTCTCTCCCTTTTTTCCTCTTTTCCTTCTCTCATTCGCACATTCACTTCTCTCCCATCATCATCACCATCATCATTCCCCTCACAACACGTCATATGATCTCCCTCCTTCACTCCTACATACCTCAAAAATGACACAGGGAGACCTCTCTCTCCTCCTCAGGAACTTGTACAGGCGCTTCGTTCTGTCGACAAACAGCTTCCGCCTTCCTTCATCCCACCCGCCAATCCTGACTACATTTTGTATGTCGACATTCATATCGACCCCGAGATAAAGAAGGAGGTTGTGCTGTGGGAGGACATTCTCCAGGCGTTTAATGATGCTGTACAAGTCCGGCACAAGGCGAAGGTTATCTCTTTCTTGAAAGGAACTGACTTCAAAATGTATGTTTATGTAAACCACATGCTCTTACCGTTTAAGAATCACTGTTAATGACGAACAATGAAAATGAACCACCAAGTTACTTACGCCTCATCACTCCACAATGAAACACACGCCTCTAGACTTGAGTCTCGCAAGATTGCTGCCATGTCGGGTATCATCCTGGGTGTCGTTGTGGATACTTCACCGACCAACAAGGAGGAGCCATCGCCAAAGAATGCGATAGCGGAGCCAGTGTCAGAGTTACGGCAGGAAGAGGAGGACGAGAAGAAGGACAAGAACAATGTCGATGAGCAGGACGCCTCTGCCACCTCCACCGTTCGACGCAATCCAGCTTACGGTATGGACGAGGTAGCAATGGACAACTACTCTCACATCGACAAACCCCTCATAGTATCGTCGACTCGAGGACCGCAAGCATTTTTGGAGGAACAATCATCTGCCCAGATCCTTATCGCCAATCTAGGAGACAAGAAGGCACAACTCCCTCTTGGTGACATGTACAAGGATGGCAAGGGATTTCCGCAGGATTACCAGGCCGCTATGGAGTGGTACCTTAAGGCCGCTGAGCAAGAAGACGCAGTCGGTCAAGTCAGAGTAGGATATCTTTATGACTTCGGTCTCGGTGTCTTCCGAGACCCTTCGACGGCTATGGAGTGGTACCTGAAGGCTGCCCATCAAGGAAACGCGGCGGCTCAGCGCAACATCGGCATTCTGTACGAAAACGGCGACGGTGTGCCCCGAGACACTGCACAAGCTATGGACTGGTATCTCAAGGCCGCTAACCAAGGCCATGCAGATGCGCAACGCAGCATTGGCGCTCTCTATGAAAAAGGACTCGCTGATGCCTACGACTTTGCAAAAGCGATGGACTGGTATCTCAAGGCCGCTAGTCAAGAAGATGCGAATTCTCAACACTGTATCGGCCATCTCTACTACGTCGGCCTCGGTGTTTTCATGGACTACGTACAAGCCATGGCCTGGTTTCTCAAGGCCGCCAAGCTGGGTCATTCCTCCTCCCAATGCACTATCGGCATTCTCTACAATCATGGTTTGGGTGTTCGTCAAGACTACGTACAGGCGATGACCTGGTACCTTAGGGCTGCCAATCAAGGACATGCAGAGCCTCAATACAACATTGGTGTTCTCTACAGCAAAGGACATGGTATTGCCCAGGATGACGTGCAAGCTATGGACTGGTTCCTGAAGGCTGCTTCCCAAGGACATTCGGAGGCCCAATATAATATTGGCGTCCGCTACGAAAACGGTCAAGGTGTTTTCCAAAACTTCGCCAAGGCTGCGGAATGGTGTCGAAAGGCCGCTAATCAGGGATCTCATCCCGCCAAATTAGCTTTATCCAACTTGAAGAGATCCCGGTATATTGCTTAATAAAACGATATTCGAGAGTATTACAAGTATTCTTCAACTCGCTAGCTGTCATTCAGTTGGGATCTGCATTGCTGGTTGTTATACTTGGAGATTTGTTTGCTTAGCCGGAAATCGTCAAAGGATATATGTGAAAAGGAGAGTACTCCCTTGGAAAAAGGTAATATGGGGAAGAGTCAGATCTTTATACCTGAGTTTCATAGTCTATATGCTTCAGATGTACCTGAACCGAATGCTTTCCGCTCCGCACTGCCGCAAATCGAACCCCATTTGTAAGTCTGAACCCTCGCCAGCCTTTTTGTTTCTTGCTCTCTTTTCACTCGCCATCACTCTCTTGCCATCGCTTCCTCAACGCAACCAACACCCCATCTCTCCTCACTGTGCATTCACACTCGGCCAGCTTTTCCTCTCTGAACGACATCCACACCCAGGACTGGGTGACATCTATACCCAGGACCAGCTGCGTAATGTTAATAACTCCTCCCAATAGCCAGGGCATTCGCTCCATCAACATCATCAACAACCTTACCTCGGCCCCACCAACCCCAACCGAAATCGTCTATGTCGACATATATACAGACCCTCAAACTAAGCAAGAGTGTATATTATGGGAAGATATCCAGCTCGCCTTCTACAACGCCCTCCATGTGCGACACAAGGCTAGAATCGTCCCTTTCGTCAAAGACTCTAACTTGAAGACGTACGTACAATAGCAACTCGCTCTTTCACAAGAAAAAAGGACTAATGAGTCGCTCTTGTATGTTGACGCAACAACTCACTATTATCCTCTAGGCTGAAGCCGTTTCGCTTCGCTGTCATCCCCGGTGAGGTGCTTGACATTGTCGTCGACAATTCGCAAGACACCACCCCTCAGCGCCAACAGCAACAGCACCACCGCCATCAGCAGCCATCGGTTCTCAGGCAGATTGAGCAACATGCAGCCCGCCTTCCGAGACACAACCCACTCTCCACACTGCGGCCCATCTCGTTAACCCACCCATTATCTACACCCCACGCTCGGTTTGCACCGACAGGAAATAATTTCGCCCGCTCGTCCAACAACAACAAACTAAAACTCGATGAGTCGACTATTCGAGCCCGCAACAAGGAGCTCGCTCACAAGTACGCCAAGGACGCCATGACCAAGGTTGCAGCCAAAATGGACCTCGACGCCCTGCACGCAAAGGGCGATGGTCCCCCTAGCTACTTTTGGAAGGCTCTGGAGTGCTACTTGAAGGCTGCCCGACACAGCCATGTGCACGCTCAGGTCTCTGTGGGCGACCTCTTTCTGGATGGGAGCCAAGGTGTGTCTAAGGATTCTTCTGTTGCCATGGGGTGGTATTTGAGGGCCGCTTTCCAGGGCGATACAAATGCTCAGCGTAAAGTCGAATCCCTCAGGCTGTACGTACACGCGTCTCTTCCTTTGGAAATGATTGATACTTTGTGTCTATAAGCTTCAGTTTCTTAGATTATCCTTTCTTTATCTATTTTATCGTAGTTCTGAGCTACGAAGAACAGCGTTACCCAATACACCTACGAACAACACACCCAAGGACCAAGGATACAGTAGCAACCCCATAGATGCCCAACCTTTCAACACGGCCAACAATTCGCAGACATCAAAGGGCGCACTTAGTCCTACTACCAATAGCTTCGATCGCACGTTGCTCAGTGCCAATTTTGGCGACAAGGAGGCACAGGTCACTCTTGGTGACATGTACATGGATGGCAAGGGCGTTCTGCAGGATTACCAAGCCGCCATGGAACTGTACCTCAAGGCCGCTGAGCAAGGAGACGCAGTCGGTCAGCTCAGAGTAGGATGTCTTTATGACTTCGGTCTCGGTGTTTTCCGGGATCCTTCGACGGCTATGGAGTGGTACCTGAAGGCTGCCCATCAAGGAAACGCAATGGCTCAACACAGCATCGGCATTCTCTACGACAATGGTCGAGGTGTACCCCAGAACTACTCACAGGCAATGGACTGGTACCTCAAAGCCGCCGAGCAAGGACATGCAGATTCTCAGTACTGTATCGGCTCTCTCTACCACAGTGATCAAGGTGTTTCCCAGGACTATACACAAGCGATGGACTGGTATCTCAAGGCCGCCAACCAAGGTCATTCGCATTCTCAACACAGTATCGGCATTCTATACGACAATGGTCGAGGTGTACCTCAGGACTACTCGAAGGCTATGGACTGGTATCTTAAAGCCGCCGAGCAAGGACTTGCAGACGCCCAACACAACATCGGCATTCTCTACAACTTCGGTCGAGGTGTTCCCCAGGACTACTCACAGGCTATGAACTGGTATCTCAAGGCCGCCGAGCAAGGGCTTGCGGACGCTCAACACAACATCGGCTCTCTCTACGACAACGGTCGAGGTGTTCCCCAGGATTACTCACAGGCGATGGACTGGTACCTCAAAGCCGCTGAGCAAGGAGATGCAGGTGCCCAACACAACATCGGCATTCTCTACAACTTCGGTCGAGGTGTTCCCCAGGACTACTCACAGGCGATGGACTGGTATCTCAAAGCTGCCGAGCAAGGATTTGCAAACGCCCAACACGGAATTGGCATTCTCTACGACGATGGTCGAGGTGTTCCTCAGGACTATGCACAAGCAATGGACTGGTATCTTAAAGCTGCCGAGCATGGGCTTGCAGACGCTCAATACAGTATCGGCATTCTCTACCACAATGGTCAAGGAGTTCCTCAAGACTACTCACAGGCGATGGACTGGTACCTCAAAGCCGCCGAGCAAGGAGATGCAGGTTCTCAACGCTGTATCGGCATTCTCTACAACTTCGGTCGAGGTGTTCCCCAAGACTACACACAGGCGATGGACTGGTATCTCAAAGCCGCCGAGCAAGGACTTGCGGAAGGTCAATACAGTATCGGCACTCTCTACCGCAGTGGTCGAGGTGTTCCCCAGGACTACTCACAGGCGATGGACTGGTACCTCAAAGCTGCCGAGCAAGGGCATGTAGAATCTCAATACAACATTGGCGTTCTCTACAACTTCGGTCGAGGTGTTCCCCAGGACTATGCACAAGCGATGGACTGGTATCTCAAAGCTGCCGAGCAAGGAGATGCAGGTTCTCAACACAGCATTGGCGTTCTCTACAACTTCGGTCGAGGTATTCCCCAAGACTATGTACAAGCGATGAACTGGTACCTCAAGGCCGCCGAGAAAAGATATGCAGAATCTCAACATAACATTGGTGTTCTCTACAACTTCGGTCGAGATGTTCCCCAGGACTACTCACAGGCGATGAACTGGTACCTCAAAGCCGCCGAGCAAGGACACGCAGAATCTCAACACAACATTGGCGTTCTCTACAATTTCGGTCGAGGTGTTCCCCAGGACTATGCACAAGCGATGGACTGGTACCTCAAGGCCGCTGACCAGGGACATGCAGAATCTCAACACAACATTGGCGTTCTCTATAAGTACGGTCGAGGTGTTCCCCAAGATTACACACAGGCTATGAACTGGTATCTCAAGGCCGCTAAGCAAGGACTTGCGAACGCTCAACATGACATTGGCATTCTCTATAACAATGGTTTGGGTGTGCGCCAAAGCCATGTCGAGGCCGTCGAGTGGCTCAAAAAGGCTGCTGACCAGGGCTATGTACGCGCCAAGGACCGTTTGAAGAAGATGAAGAAAAAATGGTAATATTGTTGACTAATTTAAAGATTATTCGATGCTATATATACGTATATATAAAAAAACTGGACGATCGACCAGCGTTTCATTCTTTCTTGTCATTAAAAGAACCGACAGGTAGCATAGCCTTTGTGAAACCCTTCGTCCTTCTCACTTAACATCACACAACCACACCCTAAAGTCTCTTCGATTCCATTTTATTTTTCATTTTTTACAAACGACATCCCCAACACACTCACGCCCTCCGATACTATCGATGCTCAATTGCATGAACAGCATTATAATCAATATGCACAAACGCCCTCTCGACATTATCCAGTCTCTCCAACGCGCCTTGCAACGACTCGCCCAGATCATGAGCCTGCGACAACGGGGTATCTGGCGGAAGGACGATATCGATCTCTGCAAAGAGTCCGTCGCCTGCATAGTAAGCTCGGACGGTATCGATGGCTTGGATCATGTTTGAGAACCGGTAGGTCATGTATGTGAGTTGTTGAAATTCAGCGGGCGTTGCTGCCTGTCCTGTTAGTCTTCTGATATTGTCTATTTGAGAAAAATGAAAATACAGAAAAGTAAAAAGTTAAAAAATAAGATACTAATTATATCAGATCCACAAACCACAAAATCCAAAGTCGAAAGCGGCAGCGTTTTAAGCCAGAATAAAAAGACTTACGGAGGCAGGTACCGGTCCACTCGGCAATGATATAAATCGACAAGACAATAGCGCCAACAGCATCCAACCACCACCATCCCAAGAACTGCCCCGCAACGGGGAAGAATGTCGAAAAGACGTTAAACACAACATCATTCAAATGGTCCTGCGCCAATGCCAAAACACTCGGACTATCCTTCATCGTTCGGCACCACAGCCAAAGCAAGAATTTGATCACAATGTTGAGTCCCAAAAGCATCAAGATCACGAAGCCCAGATCCACGGGGGGTTCGTCAGAACCCGAGAACAGTCGTTCGAAAGCCTGGAGCATGACCTGCATGAACGAAGTTACCATGACGGCTGCAAAGACAATGATCCCTAGGGGTTCCATGCGCGCCTTGCCGACTGGGTATCGGTCTCCGTCAGTCGTGTTGTTACGGAGTCGGGCAGAGTACCAGATAATGGCACCGCTCAACAGGTCCATGAGGGAATCAATCATTGATGCGAGAACTGCCAACGAGTCTGAAAACAGAACCGTCCAGATCTTGACGACGACCAGGAAGACATTGGCCATGAAACTCACATTAATCGCCAATTGCACTATTTTTTGTGAAGATGCGCTAGCGCGACAAAGTTAGGTTTTGAATTCATCAGAAAGCATGGTCGCCGTATCAAAATGCCCATTCTTCCGCGATAGCGTGCTTTTGTCGTGAACTTGCTGCGTACCTAGTTTGGGCGAAGTCCGTTTCTTCCTGACATATCCATCAGTCAGAAGCGCAGTCTCCTCATCCTGAACACTCCCTCCCTCATCCTCATCGCCATCGCCCACATTCTTGATGGGCACCGCAACAACCACCGCATTCTTTGCAAGACAGCTCTGACTGGTCGACGCCGACATGCCACCATTGTTGTGTGTATCCGATCCTGATGTCAATCCATAGTTAGCACCCTTTCCTGCGGTATCTCCTGCTGCCGTATTGAACAGATCAGTGCCGGAGCCTACACTTGGCAGTTGAGGGAATCTCCTTGCCATCGCGTCCTCCTCCTCCCTATGCTCCTTCAACACCTCTTCGACCTCTGCAAACGAATCTAGAATCGTGTTCTATCAATTCCCCATGGACAGAGCAAAAGATGTACAATTAGCTTTCGGAACTTTTATTGTGGTACCCATACGCCAACGTTTTTCCTTTTTAGTCACTCCCAACTTCTGCGCACAGAAAACAAACATCAAGAGCTCCATGCTTACCAGGTTACGATAATATTCCTGAATATGGCTGCCCTTCATCTCCGAAATCTCCTTCCCACTCTTCCTAGCAGCCTGAAAGACCTCAGGTCCCATCACCGGCCGCGCAGGAATCACCTTATACAACACTCCCGATGTCCTCCTCATCCCCCCTCTACTCTCCGACCGCGATTCAGGCCTCGACCCAGGACAAGAACCGCAGCGATCGTTACGAGGAGGTGTAGGCCAGTCTTGGCCGTGGCGACGGCCAAACCGTTCGCCGATGGATGGTTCGGGGTGTTCGTGTTGGTGGGTATGGCTGAGGGAGGGACGACGGTATTCTTCGTAGTAGATGGGTTTGGGGGAGGTGGAGACATAGGCGCTGAGGCTTGGAGAGCCTAACAGGTCGGCAGCACTGTTATGAGAAATTCGCTGAGGCTGTGGATGATGTTGGTAGAATGCAGTTTCGGTGGAGGGTGTGGGAGGTTCCATGCTGACCACGACCGTGCTTGCTCCTCCTGTGTTAGCTGTGGGGCTGGCGACCAGGTCCTCGATGGTCGTTTGCTGGTTCTGAGAAGAGGTAGGTGGTAGTGGTGGTGGCGGTGGTGGTGCTGAGATAGAGATCTTGGATTTGTTTTTTGACTTTTTCTTGCCACTGCCTCGTCCGTTTCCTTGCGCTGACATGGTAGTCTGCGGGGGTATGTATGTATGTATGTATGTATGTGTCTGTTGTCTGCGGTGTCGCGGAAGGCGAGTATGCTTTTTAACGGCTGAATGGAATGTGCAATGCAAGTCCAGCAAGTGGAATGAAAAGTTGAAAGTCTTTGCAGAATCGGAATCGGGTTCTTAGGTTTGAATCACACAAGTGGGAGGGAATGAAAGAGAATCGGTGAAGCGTGAAGGAGGGAAGAGAAGGAAAGCTAAAAAAAAAAAAAAAAAAAAAAAAAAAGCAACCGTTCACAACGACAAATAAATATTGGAACAGGCGCCACGAGCTGGTGTGTAGTATGGGCCTCTCGATCAAAACTTTTTGATGTCTCATTGCTTGGCAAACCTGCCTCTCTCTTCGGTTGGTTCGCTCTTTTTTCTTTTCAACCATCATCATGGTGAATGAGGGATTACCTATCTCACAATCTCTATCTCCCCTCCTCCCTTTGTCTGCTGGGTGTGAACTCGACGGAGGATGAATAAAAAAAAAATCGATGCCATGAGTAAATATGGCAACTGTTATCCGACACCTGCTTGCTTGCTCTTCTTGCTTAGGAGATATCCGAAAACAAAAAAAACAAAAAAAAAACACCTACGCCATGCAAAATTGCATATTTAAAACGGCTCAATGTACGACCAAAGAGAAGAAAGGAGGTTGGACAAATTAGGGTCTATCAAGTTTATTTAGCGCAAACACACTGCAACGCATCATCATCATCATCACCAATCCTCCTCCTCTCTAACCTGCTCCTTTTTCATCTCTGCGCGATCTTCTACATCTGTTCTTGAGGGATAATTAACTACATCTTGGAGAGTGGGATCTCGCCCTCCTCTGTGGCCCAGGCCTTCAAGATGTGATGCGCAATGGCTATCAGAAATACAACAGCGCAAGGTATAAAAAAGTCAGCATGAGAAAAAAAAATGTTCATCGTCGGACATGAAAACATCAACAGCGAACTGTAGCGACCATTGAAAGTAAAAAAGAAAAAAAAACTCACCGGTAGGAGGAGAGAGGCGAAGACTACCGTCCTCAGAAGGTTTACCCCAGTTAGACCCCCGAGCAGACCTAAGGGCCTCCAAGATCTGCGCACGCGTAAACCACTTGGCATCTTCAAGTTCCTTATCCTCCTGTGTGATATCCACATTTTCGTTCACAGCCTCAGCGTGACACCCCATCATGAGTGAGTTGGGGAAGGGCCAAGGCTGTGAGGAATGGTATCGGACATGGCCCAGACGGATCCCAGATTCTTCCTTGACTTCGCGACGAGCCGCTTCCTCGATTGACTCGCCGGGCTCTACGAACCCTGCGAGGCAAGAGTACATACCCTTTGGCCAGATTGCTTGCCTTCCGAGCAGGACGCGTTCATTGTCCTTTGAGATCACACACACAATCACCACAGGGTCTATTTCAGTCAGTTAAAATAAACCGCGTTAGCAGGGACAAGAAAAAAAAAAGGGAATCTGAAATGCGCAGAAGATGACTCACCAGTGCGAGGATAAGTAAAGTTCTGAACACCCTTATGCGCCAAACAATCCGACTTCACCTCCTCCCCATCCTTATTAATCGTCGGTGGACAAGACCGCTTATGACCTCCCTCCAGCGATAAGTTCTTCCTTCCGCAGCCCGCACAGAACTGGTTCCGCTTGTTCCAGTCCACAACCGACCGTGCCTGAGCAACAAGTCCACTCTCAGGGTATGTCAAGCCAAACGCAGCGGGGCGCATCTCGGCCATGTAATGTCCATGCTTCTCTGTGTAAGTGTTGGTCCATGTCTCGATGGCGTCCTTGAGGTCCTGGGTCGAATTCCTGCCAGACAGATCCAAAGCCCAGTACCCCACACCACGACGACCACGGACAAGGACCTCGTCCTCCTGTTGCGGTTGTCCATTCCCGGTCTCATCAACACCCAAGAACGCCAATACCAGCCCATCAGGCAGGTTGTTGAGAGGATCCGAGCCCAACAGATGCTTCACATCCTCATACGAGGCATAGGCCAGAGCCCGAGTGCTGGATTTGAACAAAACACCGTGATCTGCAAAGATGACAAATCGGGTCGTGGGTGACTGAAGCGATTCCTGGAGGTACTCCTTATCCGTCCTAAGAAAACTCGACCGGTTGTGTGTCGCGCCTGTGAATTGGATCGGCTTCAAGTCCTTGACTGACCATTTATTCCACCATTCCGCAATCGCCGACGACGAGCTCGACGAAGGCTTCTGCGCTCCAGCGACAAGTCCCGCGCCAGCCGCCATGGCGTTTGCGGAAGGAGAAGGAGGAGGAGGAGCAAAGGGGGATCCGACACTGTGTTGGACCTTGTTCCTGTTGGGTGCTAAGCGATCAAACACGGCAACTGCCTCGAGCGAGCCCCAAAAGTCGGCCAATTCTGCGGCCGTCTTGCCATCCTTGTTGACCACCGTTGCGTCTACTTTGGCATTCGATAGTAGGTACTCGACTACGCTCGCATGTCCATATCTAGCTGCAAACATGAGCTGGAAGGAGGTATCATGGCCGTGAGAAAACGAAGGTCATGTCAGTTATTTACTCGATTCGTTCGTCTTTTCAGGTCCTCTCTGGAAAAATATGCTCCGTCGGTGCAGCATAGAAAAATAACGATCGAGATAACATACAGGGGTCCAGCCACGGTCATTCTTAGCTTCGAGATGGATACGTCCCAAGGACTTGATCGCGTCGAGCTGGCCTGAGGCGGCAGCTTCAAAGACGTCTGGTGCAGCTGAAGACATATTATTAATGAATTGAGTCACAGGGCGTCCTGATGGGTTGTAGTAACGAAGGGAAGTAGGAGTGTTCACAAAAGTGGGTCTTGAGGCGGGCCTTCTTGTTAGGGGTTGAAGTGCTGGTAGTGCGTGTTGTTGTTTAGAGTGAGTTGAGAAGAAGGATTGTCGAGTAAGAGAAGATGAATGTGAGCAGGAAGAGAGAGAGGGATGATGTCGAAGGAGAAGAGAAGAAGAGACGGTTCGGAGGCGAATGGGAGTCGAGAGGAAGAGTAGCGACATTTGTCATGCAAAAAAGAAAAAAGGCACAACGAATAAAAAAGGGTTTAGTGTCTCTCTCGGCACAAAACTTATTTCTTTACAAAATGTGATCGGCTGGGACGTTGACCACTTTTCTGATATGTGTACGAACAAGTTATGGATAATTACTTCCTTTGCAAGAACAAGAAAGCCGTTACTCACTCCTCTTCATCATCCTTCACCAAGTCTGCTCCTCTTGTCCATCATACTCAACAGCCTCAACTCCGGCACTGTAAAGAGTCATCCCCACCGACAAAGAAAGCGCATCTTCGCACTCTGGGTGTACGCTGCGCAGTGCTGAGGCTGGTCGGGCAATTGGCGATCGGATTCAGACATTTCAACTTTGCATTACCATATCGACCAACGGCCAGGACAACAAAAAAACACGGCGTCTTTTTTAGGTCACAGAAAAGTATCTGGGTGCGTAGACTTTCTGTCAACCGTAGTAGTAGATATCATCATCCATGAAACGCATATACTCCCTGGAGCCGATTGAACCGTGTCCTTGTCTAGCTTGCTGAGTGTCATAGGATTGCCCCTGAGTCAATCCGCGAGAAAAGCAAAAGACATCACGAAAAAAAATTAGACGAAGGGAGGAGCGTTGACCGTTACAGAAGTGATCACAGAGCTTTTATTTTCGTAAAACAAGTTTGAAGTTCAACAAGGATATTTAAGCCTTGGTGGCCTTGACAGCCTTGTTGACGATCTCGCGACGCTATTTGTTGAAAACGTAGCAACAAACATGCAATTAGTATTTGGGGTATCATTCCACAGCTATACTTTCTCCACATGCAACCCTCAATCAGCCAAAAAAAAAAAAAAAAAAAAAAAACGATAAAAGAAAGGAGAAACTTACGAGCTTCTTGTACTTCTGGAGCTTGAAGCGGTCAAAGTCAGAGTTGGCAGCACGCTGAGCACGGGAAGCGATCTTCTTGGCCCAGGAGGTCTTGGCCCAGGAGCCAGCGAGGTCCTGCTTCTCGATGGCAGCCTTGAGGACGGCCTGGCCAGCGTTGCGGGGAACCTTGACAACGAGGGGGGTCAAGGTCAAGCGACGGAAAGCGTAGGCACCGCGGGCAATGCCGGTGGTGGGGCCCTCAACGAGAGCCTATTTTGAGGGGGAAGAGAAAATGAAAGGTGAAGGGTTAGGAAACCAGATACCTATTTGGTTCTTTGCCTGGTGGAGTCTCCTGGCTTGCTCTGTGTGATGGTCGTAGTTGGTCGAAGGGAGGGTTTTTGGGTTGACATTTTGTCGGTTTCTTTTCTGGTGACGCTGCTAGGTGAGTATTGTGTCTAACATGCACAATGTCATAGCCGCTCTGCAGTCCAAGTCCATACTGCCTGCAGCCACTGAAAAACAGGGTACTGCCAGCGTAGCGACAATTGGTCACTCTCCTGAGTTGACTAAAGTTGTCGTATTCCCGAAAGACGTTGTGTTGCAATAGTTCCGACTGGTCTGAAACAAAGCCGCACTGATGCAGTCGCTCTGAGATGTTGCCGCTCAGAAAAAAAAACTGATCCCCGATCAACAAGCAACTGCCTAACTCTCCTAATCGCAGCTACCGACTCTCAGTCGGAGCAAAAACAACTCTCCTTCGCTGCTGCTTAAACCCTTCAACGCCACTTGTCCTCCTGCTTGTGCCGAGTATCCTGAGAAAATATCATCCTGCTTGGTTGCTCAAAAGTTGAGAAAGGAAAAAAGGGCACTAGATAGGGCACACATACGCGGTTGTGGTCAATGATATCGACAATGACGGCGAGCTTGCCGGCATCAGGGCCATAGTTAACCATGACAACACGGCCGACCTCAACGACACGCTGGAAAGTAAGAGGGCGCTATTAGGGTGAACCAAAGTTGAAAAGACAACGACAGTTAGGAAAACGCCCGTCATTGTACTTGTGTTGAAGGTGAAGTAGGATTCCTGGTCCTAAGGCGATGGAGGTGAAAAGATCTTGGTGTCTGGGTGTTTTTTTTGTCGTTCACTCCCGTTGGGTGCCGGCCGGTGTAGAGGTGGCACTCCAGATCGATTAACGATGTTGGGTCTATGTATTTTTTGCTGAACTCTGCGAGATGTTGGATTCCTCTGCAGTTTTTGAAAAAAGCTGGTGGGTGATCCGGCAACGCCATCGCTGGTGCAGTAGCGGAAGTAGTTTTGTTGAATGTCGCCGTTTCGAGATATGAGCAGGTTGCCTTCAAAGTCGATTGCGACTTGAATCCTCTCTTCAGGCCATCAGCCCATCAAAAAAAAACGGCAGAGTCGGTTGGAGGTGAAAAGTGGATGGCAAGATACTCTTAGTGATCGATAATGTCGTGATGGACGGATATGGTGTTTGATGAGTTCCTGGGATCGATGGATGGTCGGTTGCCTATGGTTCCTTTGCTGTATCCATGGTTGTCGGGTGTATGGTGTGTGCAGTGTTGAGCTGAGTCACGTGAGTCGTCACATACAGTCATTTTCAACAGATAGACTTAAGAAGGAGAGCTTCAAAGGTTCCTAGCCCCGCTCGAATTAAATCCCTCTCTCAATTCGAGTGACTTTGTTACGGGGCGTGATTTTTGGTGGCAAATGAACCTCTACATGCTGTTACAAATTTGGTGGCACCCTCCAGAATGATGACGTCATGGTAGTGTAGCCGATCGTTCTTCTAGAGTAGTATTTATGTGGGGTAGAAGCTGTTCGTTGTTCTTTGTCTCCTTTACTGTATAGACACTGGACTAACGGATAGCATCTGCATCGCATAGGTAACAAACCCTTCATAAGAGATAACAATAATACATGGTCTCCTTTACTGTATAGACACTGGACTAACGGATAGCATCTGCATCGCATAGAGTCCAGTTTTGTAGAACCGATTGTGGAACTGACAACGTTCCTATAATTCTGCCGCGAGCCCTCCCCCGTGAAACATTAATTGGTGATCTACGCAGGGGGCAGCAATCGGTAGTTCTATCTTGAGGACGACCAAGAGCAACAAATCGACAAACAACAACCAATAACAAACACTATGGCGGCCCCCCTTGACGCTTACCTTGCCACTATCGATGACTGGACGGACAACCAGTCCATGGATCCGATATCCTGGTTGATGGACGTTCACAACATCGACAAAGTCACGCAAATCGGCTTCCAACTTATCGCGAAGCGTAAGACATCCGGGTTAATGCGAGCCTGGGTCGAGCGATGGATTCTAGAGTATCCGCACGGAACCAAAGACCAGTTTTCCCTTGATTTTCGAGCCGAGCTGGCCAAACCGAGGACCACTGCGAGTACCCGGTCCGAGATTGGCAAGATTGCGCAACAAGCCACGGAGGAGACGGCCCGATACATTGCTAGGATGAAAGCCAACATCAAGCTGCTGGAGCTGACAACCAAACCTGATGGAACTCTGTATAAGATGAGTGAGGACGCTGAAGGCACGTTTAGTGAGGTGTTCTGCGATGGGTTACGAAAAGGACACCCCTTCAAGGTCAAGAATCAGGCGCCCGCGAGCACTCTGGAGGAGACATTCAAAGCAGTGAGCAAGTTTTGTCAGCACAACCGATACAACGAGCGCACTTATGAAGACAAAATTCGTGATGAGGCCAAGGCTGTTGCTGCCGTTCCTGTCCCCACTGTCATTGAGATTGGAGGAACCAAGATCCCCGAGGCCGAGTACCGCAGTTTCAGGAAGGACTTCGAGGAAGACCGATTACTCAGCATGGAAGTGGACGAGTTGGCAAATATGTTCGAGGCCTGGAGTTTAGCATCGTATGAGGATAACACCCCTGCCGGCCGAGCAGCCCGCACCGTCGCCCGTATGCCTCCTACTGTTGCTCGTCGAGTCTTTGGAAAAACACTCCTGGCCCAACATATTCGAGGAGGCGCCGTCGAGCCTGTTGTCAGTCGTCAAGTGGTACAAGCGAGTGACCCAACGGTGTCGACAGGGCCGAGACTGTGTCACAAGTGTCGTCAGGAAGGTCACTTGGCATCCCAGTGTCCCGAGGTCGAGTGTTTTTCGTGCAAGCAGAAGGGGCATGTCTCTCGGAACTGCCCCAACAACAATCCAGGACGTGCGAGTTTTTCCACTGGGAATACACCGGCAACCAACCCCAACAATGTTCCGCTTGGAGATCGACCCAGCCAGAGTTCGATGAGAGTCCAGAGCTATGTACTCGACAATGCATACGCCGCTCAGAGGACCACTCGAAGTGCAACAAAAGATCGCAGAAAGGAAGTAGCCGACCTTCCACTCGGGCCGAAAACACAGAGAAGGATCACGCGGAACAAGGAGTCTAATGTTGGGATGGATCTAGACCCAGAGGAGCGAGTAGCAGTGGGAATAGCCGAGGCCGAGGATCCCAACCAAACTATCAGGAGTGGACCAATCGCTGGGATCAGAGGTGTTGAGCCAAAACCTAAGAATCGTCGTCAGAAGGTTGTTCCTGACCAAGTGTTTGTCCGCAGCATCGAGGGTCTCATGTTCGATATGTGTACTATCTCGAAACACGGAAGTCGCATTCCAGCACAACTTAAAGCAGCCGTAGGTTCGGTGTGGGCTGACCACAAACCTAAAGTCAGGAACAGAGTGCGTGATATTCCTGAGGTCCAGACCAATCAGACCTATCCAGTGACTGCAGCCAATCGCGGAATAGCTGTGACGGAGAAGGCTCTTGGAGATGTCGCTACCGTGACTGTCAATGGCCGAGCGTTCGACAACGCAATTATAGACCCCGGAAACGATAGAACTATGATGGGACTACACGTGGCGGAAGCGTTGGGGTTCGAACTTAAACCGACTAGTCGAGGAGTGCTACTGGCGGATGGACGTTTTGATGCGCTCAAGGGTGCGACGGGGCCGATAGAGTTCTTCGTCAAGGGTATCGGTGGACGCATGGATATGGGTGTCATTGACTGTAAGAAATCGTACGACTTCCTTCTAGGAAACGACTGGCTTGATTTCGTAGATGCCCGAGCCACGTTCCGGGGAGGAAAGAGGTACTATATCCGTCGAAAGGGGGTTCGGATTGACCTCGGCATGAGCAACGTTGGTAGGACAGAGCAGGACAACTCGGATTCGGACGACTTGGGGGACAGCTCAGAGGAGGAGGATTCTGACGAGTACACTGATGAGGAGAGCTCTGAAGATTCGGATGACGACGAGCCTATTAGTAGGGTGTCGCAGTCTATGCGAGTGAGAAACATCGAGTTGTCGGACATGTCGGTGAGGGCCTTGTCTGTGGAAGCGGTGGAGGTGCCGGCTAAGGAGCAGCCACAGTTCAGGGTCGGAGACGTTGCAGTTGATATCAATCCTAAGTTGGAGCCACAGCAGCGTTTGGAGTTGATTGAGGTGCTGGAGAGGAACAGAGACAGGTTCACTATGGACATTCAGGAGCTCGAAATCACCTCGGTACTTGAGCATGAAGTCAACATTATTCCAGGTTCGAAGCCAGTCTACGTTGGATGGTCGCCACGGTATTCGCCTAAGGAGCTGGACTTTCTGAAGAAGAGCATTTCGGAGGAGCTGGTCGCAGGAAAGATCGTTGAGATGGAGTCGGAGTGGTGTGCACCATTGTCGTTGGCGCCCAAGAAGGATGGCAGTATTCGGAAGTGTGTGGCGTATGTCGGGTTGAACAAGGTCACTGAGCGCGAGAGTTGGCCACTGCCTAACATCGAGCAGATCCTGGACGAGCTCGCTGGTCACAACTACTACTCCAGTCTCGATGGGTTCCAGGGTTACTACGTCATCGGTGTCAAGAAGGAGCACGTTAAGTATCTTGGCTTTCGGACCCCTTTCGGAACATATGCGTACACTGTCATGCCTTTCGGGTTGAAGAACGCTCCACACACCTTTAGTCGCTTCGTCCAGAAAGTGTATGGCAACCTCATTGGCACGGTCCTTAATGCATACATGGATGACGTGTGCAACCGAGACATGGATTGGGAGGCGCATTTGGATGGATTGGATCGAACTTTTGCGGCTGCAAGGAAGGGTGGAGTGAAGTACAAGCCAACCAAGCTACACTTCGGGTACGACAAGGTCGAGTTCACAGGGCACATAGTTGGTCGCGATGGGATCGAGGTGATGCCGGGCAAAGTGGAGAAGGTGATATACTTTGAGATCATGGACTCCAAAGAGAAGGTGCGAGGGTTTCTTGGTCTGACGGGGTACTATCGACGGTTCGTGGAGGAGTATGCGAGGAAAGCAGAGCCGTTGAATCGACTGTTGAAGAAGGGTGCAGCCTTCGAGATGGGCAAAGAGCAAGTGACGGCGGTGATAAGTCTCAAGAAAGCGATTGCGATGGCGCCGGTCCTTAAGGCACCTGACTTCGAAAGGGATTGGAACGTCGCTTGTGACGCCTGTAACTATGCTGTTGGATCGGTGTTGGAACAGGAAGACGAAAACGGGAAGGTCAAGCCTGTGTACTACTACTCGAAGACGCTGCAAGGTGCGGAGCTCAACTATTCCACGTTCGAGAAGGAATGTCTGGCTATCGTCTATTCGGTGAAGAAGTTTCGGCCGTACATTTTGGGTCGTTCTGTCACCGTGTACACGGATCATGCACCTTTACAGTGGCTTTTCTCCAAGACGGATCTCACTGGGCGTCCTGCTAGGTGGCAGATGACGTTAGCCGAGTTTGATCTAACGATTAGGACCAAGCCTGGAGTTAGGAATGGGAATGCAGATGGGATGAGTCGAGTGACTGTGGAGAAGGAGAAGGCCGGAGATGACATTGATGACGAGATGCCCGAGTGTCTGAGCATGTTGGTTGTATCGATGGATGGCAAGTGGATGGAAAGCGAGTGGTACAAGAACACGTTCACCTACTTGTCAACTGGGTCTCTCAAGTTGGAGGATTATGCGGAGGCAAGGAAGGTGAAGCGTCGAGCATTTCGGTTTAGGATTGATCCCGAGAGAGGCTTGTTGTTCCGCGATGCTGACAATGTGGAGAAGTTGTGTGTGGTTGAGGCTGAGGTTGAGTCGAAGTTGTTGAGGGCTCATGACGCTGGTGGACACTATGGAGCTGAGGCAACGTTGGCGATGATCAGAACTCAAGGGTGGTGGCCAACAATGAGGAAGGATGTGTTTGACTGGGTGAAGTCCTGCGTTCGGTGTCAGCAATTCGGACCTCGTGAGCGTCACAATGAGCTTCATCCTACTACTCCTGAGTTTCCGTTCGAGGTTTTGTTCGTTGACTTGATAGAGGATCTGCCCAGGACTACCAGAGGAGCGTCGTCGATTGCGGTTTTCACTGATTCCTTCACCAAGTGGACTGAGGCTTGCCCTATCAAAGACAAGAGCGCTGTGAGTGTCAAGGCTGCCCTGTTCCAGAGTATTATGTGCAGATTTGGATTGCCTGTTGCTATTCGCAGTGATGGAGGCCCTGCATTCCGTTCCGAGTTCAAGGAGATCTGTGAGAAGTGGGGGATCAATCACTTGGTTGGATCGACCAGGCATCCGCAGAGTCAAGGTCAGGTCGAAGCCACGAACAAGTTGATTGAAGAGCGTCTGCGTCGGGGCATGCAGCAAGGGATCGAGTGGGATGTATATCTGCCCAAGGCTATCTTCGATATCAACAATCGGGTCGTCGGTAGCATCAAGATTTCTCCGTCGGAGGCGTTGATGGGTTTCATCGGTCGTTCAGCTCTTCGCCAGTCCTTTAGTGATGATCGATGGTTCGCGACTACGGGTGAAATCGAGCCTGTTGCCGAGGTTCTAGAGGGTAATATTGCCCGCTTCGTTTGTCGTCGCGAGAGTCTGAGAGAGTATGCCTACGCCACTCGGTTGAATGCGAACGAGAGGATGAAGCGTTACTACAATAAGCGCGTGAAGGTGGTCAAGTTTGAGAAGGGTGAGATGGTCTGGGTTTTCAACTTGACGTTTATTTCAGGATATGGTCGCAAGCTTGCCCCGCGTTGGTTAGGTCCTTTTGAAGTAATGTGGGTTGGACGTACTGGAGCTTACGGAGTCAAGACGGGGAGGACTCATTACGGGACGAGGGATGGAGTTGAGACGTTGAGCGGGGATATGCTTAAGAAGGTGGTGCGGAGGAAAGCGAGGGGGGAGGGAGGAAAGGGAGATGCGATTGGTCAGGGGACGGACATCGTATCTGGGGGGGGTAAATAACTGTTACAAATTTGGTGGCACCCTCCAGAATGATGACGTCATGGTAGTGTAGCCGATCGTTCTTCTAGAGTAGTATTTATGTGGGGTAGAAGCTGTTCGTTGTTCTTTGTCTCCTTTACTGTATAGACACTGGACTAACGGATAGCATCTGCATCGCATAGAGTCCAGTTTTGTAGAACCGATTGTGGAACTGACAACGTTCCTATAATTCTGCCGCGAGCCCTCCCCCGTGAAACAATGCGCACCACCGACAAAAAAACTACATGAATGAACTATGGCAATTATCTACCACCCACAATAAATATCGCTTTCGACAGTGGTATCAAAGGACGAAAAGAATATTAGAAGAAAGTTCGTATTTGAAGCGCTTTATTTTACTATTTACAAGGCGGGAGGAAGGAAGGGATGAATCAAAATCTCAAAAAAAAAAAAAAAAAAAAAAAAAAAAAAGGGTATCAAAGAAAAGAGTCCTCGAACAAAGCCAACAAAAGGGGAAGTCAAACCAAGCAGGTGAGAACAAAAAGAAAAAGAAGGGAGCAGCTACTCTAATTGTCATTATTTTTCTCGCCGAGATTGTAGGCCTTGCGGTTACGACTGATCTTGCGGTGGAAAGCCAGCTCTTCATCAGCATTGACATTCTTGTCGACAGGAACAGCGCGCTTCTCATGCTTATTCTGACCGAGCTTGTGGGCCTTGCGGTTACGACTGATTTTGCGGTGGAAAGCCAGCTCTTCATCAGCATTGACATTCTTGTCGACAGGAACAGCGCGCTTCTCATGCTTATTCTGACCGAGCTTGTGGGCCTTGCGGTTACGACTGATCTTACGGTGGAACGCCAGCTCCTCGTCGGTATTGATCTTTTTGTTGGTCGCCTTTTTGTCAGCAGGGGCAGCACGCTTCTGGATCTTGATACGAGAGGACGAGGACTTGTGGTGGTGGCTGTGGTCGACCTTCTTGTGATGGTGAGACGAGCTCTTCTTACGGTGCAGGGCAAGAGCGCGCTTCTCGTGCTTGCAGGTGCACGAATGGTGATGAGAGTGGCTGGCCTTCTTCCGGTGCAGGGCCAGGGCACGCTTATTCTGGCGATGGTGAGAGTGATCGACCTTGTTGTGATGGTGGTGATGGGAAGACTTCCTGTGACGGGAGTGGTTAGCCTTTTTCTTGCGGTGCAAGTTCATCTCCTTCTCCTTTACATCGCGTCGGATAAAGACTTGAGGGTTTATCATATCGTCGAGGCTGGGGATTGAGACTTGAGCCATAACATGGGGCTCTCCCATCACATCACGGCGCTGCTTCTTGGAGGAAGAGGAGGCGGAGGAGCTCTTGCGGTGGTGGGAGTGGTCGACCTTGTTGTGATGGTATTTGTTGGAGTAGTGGGCGTGGCTGTGACGGGGTTCGAGGCGGAAGGCGGCTTGTTGTCCTTGGTGATGGACATCGGCGACTGCCATTGTTGCCAGGAGGGTCGTTGCCAATAGGGCGGAGAGGATGAAACGCATTTTTGTACCTTTTTTTGTCGAGGTGGATTGAAAGAAAGAGAGAGAAGTTGTGGAGAGAGAAAGAGTGTGATAGAGGATGTGCAAAATAGGGGTGAGTGCTAGATATGGTGCAATACTGCAATAGGAATGAGAAAAAAGAGCGCGCGAGGGCCGTTGTCTGCCAAGGAAGAAGGGTGGAGAGAACAAAGAAGCGTGAGAGAACAAGAAGGAAGAAATAAAAAGAAAAGAGAAAAGGGAAGGTAGAGTCCTCGATGGGCTTTTGAACTTTTATAGAGTTCTCGTAACTAGCAAAGAAAGGGAGGAGGGTAAGCATAGGGTTGATACCCTTTAGAACTACTTTCAGTCAAGAGCAGAATATTAAAGGAGGTCGTCGAGCTCAAGTATGTTCCCTTTACGTCTAAGGAAAAGCTATGAGTGTTATAAGAGTCTTGTTCGAAGAAGGAGTGGGTAAGTTTGGAATACGTTGCTAAAGACCAAGGAGATACTTACTCCTCATCACCATGAAATACGGGAATAAATGACAATAGAGAATAAGCAAAGTTGAACTCTTCCATCCCCGCACATACTCGGACCCGTACCTTTTCTAGTCACGGTCTCGAGAAGGGGCGAAGATCGGATCGAATTGGATTCATTCTTGCCCCACGCCCTTCCCTAACATTTTTCTCGAACACCCTCTCCTTACCCTAACCCCGATCCAATGTGAGGCCCAAGTCAAGCAGCATGCTCACTTCAATTTGCCAAACTCACAAACACGCATACACAGACTCTCACAAATCTGTCTTTGGGACAATGAGTGACATTTGTGATTTTTATTTTTTTTCCATCTAATAATGCCGTCCACCACCACCATGGTTAGGTCTTCCATAGCTGTGACCACTACTAACAACACTTCCCCCACCAACTACACTTCCATTTCCTGAAGAATGACCGACTCCACCTCCCAGGCCAGTGACACGTCCTTGGCCCGAATATTCCCCTCCTCCACCGTAGGGGTTTCGCTGCTGGTGTTGTCCAAGGTCAGACATCATGACCGATTCGGCGTAGGGACTTCTATAGTTATTGTTGGCGACCTGTCCCTGTTGCAAGGGGTGAGGTTTCACAGGCGGCCGCTGCTGGCCATGTCCATGTCCGTAATGATTATAACCACCAGCACCACCGTTGACGACACTTCCCTGGTTCGACCCGCTCAATACAGTGCTTGCATCCGACTGTTGCCTCCTGTGCGCAGAAAAGAAGTTTGGCTGCGGCTGCTGTGGATACTGTGACGAGGAGATAACACTGCCGACCTCACTTCTGGCGTCAGAGTTGTCGAACCGAGCATCTTGACGCTGGAAGTTCCTGCTATGGTATGCTTGTTGGTAGTTATCCTGACGCAACGGTTTACTGTCAGTGTCGTCTTCAGGGTTGGGGGTATAAGACCTGGCACCGGGTGCTGGTGAAAAGGACCGTGGAGGAGGTTGTTGGTGTTGTTGGTGGTGGCGATAAGGGTCGTTTGTAGCCGCGACTGGCAATTTCTTCCAAGGAAGGGCGGGTGATGAGGTAGTTGAGGCTGCGCTCATGTAAGGCGAAGGTGCAGGGGAAGCCGTTGCAACTCTGGGTTTAGGGAGAGTAGCAGGGGGAGGTGTGGGGGAGGCGCGTCCACGGCCTTCTTCAATGAAGGCAATGTTGGGGAGGGTTGGTTTCTGGAGGGGTGTTTCTCCTCCCTTGCCGGTTTTGGCGTTCATGGCTGCTTCTGAGGCGCGGTCCTTTGCCTTCTTTTTCACGATCTCGTCAATGCTATTTCAACAATGGAAAGGATGCAGGCTTATGATTAGGATCTGCATTTTTCGCGAAGATAAATAAAACTTGGGCATCAACAAGCAACGCACAAAGGTGCGAAGAGTATTGTATGGTTTACCGTTTATCAATCTTGTGGCAGCAAAACTCCTTCAAGTTGCCCTGGATATGAATAACCAAAGGGATATACAAAATAACGGCTGCAAGCATCATGAGCACCGAGATGACCCAGAGGGTGAGAGTAAATGTCATGAGACCCATGGTAATAGTAGGCATGAGTCCGAAGCCATAGGACCAGATCTCTGGGTTGAGGTTTCCGTGCATGTCTCTGTTTTTGTTGGCGACTGTGATGAGGATGATCCCGTTGATGACCTGCCTTGGCCCATCCGCAAACATGAGCCTCTTCCATCCTGTTTGGTTTGGGGGAGAGAGATTGAAGGAATGAGGGATGAGAGATGAGAATATATGAATTAAGCGTTCAAGTTCCCACATATTCTTCTAAATATTCCTCAGCGCAAACAAAAACAAAGAAAAAAGCGATATAATACCACGGAAGGTAAAGAAACAGAAGAAGGCAATTTCATCGATCTGCTTCTTGGAATTATGGATCTTCTCAAAGAGACAGAAGTGAGCATAGGACTTGATTGCGTAGTAGCGGTAGGCGATCATGGATGTGAAGGCGTAGGAGATGTCGCGGCTGTTGATGATGGCTACAGCCTTCTTCATGTCCCAGGCCAGGAGGATGAAGGAGAGAATGATACATGCCGCAAAAATCCATTTGTAAATCTCGAACGAAATATTGATGTTTTCTGTTTGACACATATGGAGAGGAAGGGGGAAAGGAGAGAGGAACGGCATAGAGCATAGAAAATTTAACAAGGTTAATTTAGGGCGAAGAAGGGGGGTGAAATAAACGTATGTCGGGTAAATGGGGGCATCATCATATACTGTATCATGGACAGGGTACTCTCTTCCCCTGTGTACATCTGGATGAATGAATGAATAAATCGATTGTTTCAATTGCTTTTTTTTTCTCTTTCTGTGCAACTTACTAAACGAAATTTGGTTGTGTTCAACGCCAAGGTTGTTCGACCATGTTCCTGAGACAAGCAAGTTCACCGCCGTCCTGGAAAGGTTGAAGAAAAAAAAAAAAGTGAGACAAGGGTGCAGTTATGTTAGCTGTGCCTGTAACTACAAAAAGAAAACGTGTCATATTCTTTTTATCCCGTGAACAACCCAAATACTCGCTCGCGTACCATAAATCGGCACAGTAAATAAGGATGCCCTTGATGACCACTGCAAAGACGAGTGAGTACTTAAACTTGCGCCAAAGAGAGTTGTCCAGGTAGTCTTCCACGTCAATAAAGTCGAACTTGTGGTCCTGGACCTTTTGGCGTTTCCAATCGGCTATTTTATGGAGGACAAGGGTTGGCAGAAAGGACTCGTTAGCACGAAAACGGTCAAGGGTCCTAGGGCTTTATTTTATTTTTTAGCTTGATCGGCCAATAGTGTTACAAGGGTGAGAGGAAAAGTAGGAGAGGGAGGGGGGGGCATACTTGACGACATTGTGAAATGAGTCGCGAAAACGTATAGTGTTTATGTTACAAGTGAGAAAGTGAGTGAATGCAAAGTGAATGAGAAACAGTTGGAATGAACCAAAAGTAATGTACAATGAGAGGGGGTCAAATGAATGAGTGTCTGAAGTGCAAAGGAGAAGAGTCGTTAGGGAGGGGTCATTAGAGAGGAATAGGAGCAGGGGAGTGCCCTTTTTTTTTGAAGGGGCAGGGGTATAGGGTATCTGAAAGGGGACAAGCGAAAGGGAAGGAGAATTAAAAAGAAAGAAACAATGGCAACGATGGTTTGTAGAGGGAAGAAGAAAGGGAAAGAGGCTAGAACGAGAAGTAAAAGAAAGAAAGAAAGAAAAAAGAGAAAGAAGGAGAGCAAAAAGTGAAAGAAGCATTGAAGGATGGGTTAGACGAATTATAAAAATAAGCAACGGACAGGTAAGCTCTAGGCATGGCGCAGAAGGAACAGGGAGGAGAGAGAAGGAGGAAGTGGGAGCAGCTGGACATACTTATTCACATACACGAACGGCGCACGCGTAATGTGAGTTCGAACCCCGTTCGAGTATCAAATTTTAATAATAAGTCATTGAGAGATATCAATTTAATACTTTTTTTTTTTTTGATTTTTCTTTCTGTTTCTTATCATAAAAATGAATCAGGGACCTTCATCTTCGAAGAGAGAACTGCACCTCCTTATTCTCGTTCTCGGCCCCATACGACCTGTTTATACTTATATATGTTATTTATCCGTTACTAGCGGCTGCATTACATGTACACACAATACATTGCCACGCATATCCTCATGTCATATGCATCCACTTTCATTACTTTGCTTGCTCACTTGCTTGCATAGATATAGGCAATAGTATATGTACATTGGCCGGCCGGTAGAGCAGACGGATCGGCATTGGCCGTGCATGTCCACGCAAGAAGTGAAAGTATTGAAGGAAAAAGTCAGAAAAGTGAATAGGACCCGTCTCTCGTTCTCTCGCTCAGTGAATGAATCCTACCTCTTTTTTCTCCTTGATGTGTCTCATTTTTTCTATTTTTTTCAATGTGTTTCTAGGAAGCCCATTACCCTCACTGAAATATTCCTATCAGATCACTACCTGATTGGATACACAACTGCCCCTAATCTCTGAAGCATTACCCTGAGCTCTCCTTCTTCAGTCTGTGAGCCTTGGACCTATTCATACTAGAGGTCGCACTCAGATTATAGTGGACGTAGACCTAATAAGTGAACCGCCTTCACACTTGAGTTCTCTAATATCTCTCCTTACTCACTGAATGAGAAACTTTGTTTTTGCCTTGCGTCGTCGTGGAGCTGTGCCGTTGTCATTTATCGTTCGTATCACGCAATGACGGGAGGGAAGAGAATAAGGAGACATCAAGTCGGGAAAATGATCGGACGTGGCAAGGCAACATATACAAAGGGGGTATGAGAATGACCATAGCCAAAAGGACAAGTAAGTAAAAGTCGAATCGTTATGTTGTTTGAGGATGCCCCTCTCCATGATCATGATATTTGTACCAAAGGTAAAATTAGGAGTGGTGTGTGGCTTGCCTTGTTTCCCTTGTGTCGCGCTGCCTACTTTGACACTCACACTTCTTTTTCCTCTCCAGGCTCACCTTTTTGTTTTTATCTCACTTCCATCTTCTCTTTCTTTTCTTTTCGTACACTCTCTTCCGTCTCCCTCTTTGCCCTCTTTGTGCGACCCATTCCATTTCAAACAACTACAAGCTCTAGCGATGAGACAACTTCATGAGTCCAGCAGGCCTATTACCGCTCTCCCACCCAGTTCAAGAACGGACTAAGGCGACACCACCTTCAAAAACTTCAACAGCGAACATTTTTTACAAGCAAACAACAGTTATTCCTTGTTGTGTCGAACAGAAGGATCACAGGCGCAGGCGGCCACCACCATCACCGCTAAGACCAGACTCGTTCTACGCCCGTCAATCCTCTGACTCAGTCAGTTCCAAAGCAGGACACCACAGGCTATTTTAGTCGACCTACCCACTACGGACTCCTCTTCTCACCCATTTGCTGTCTCCCCTATCGTATTGCAGAAATAACCTGCCTGTGCATTTTTTTTGCTTCACAGCCTAATAGTATAACCTACAAGGGCGCCAAGGACTTGGATTGATGGGCGAGCGGGATCCTAGCAGACAGGACTGGTGGCGACAAGGTCAAGGAAGTCAAGGCAGAGAGAACTGGACAGATTCCAATCTAATTATCAATCCACAAAGGCACCGAGGACTCGAAATCATCACGCTATTTATTTGCGATCACCGCCAGACTAGCAGCAGTGCACGTAGGAAAACCAGCATGGCCAGCAATATCAATAAAAAAAAACTTCTACTCAACGAAGCAGTGGCAGCTTAACTGTCAATTAGCAGTGTAGGGTTATCAAATGAACACGATTTTCGCGTTTCTGAGGATCTGTCGCGCCGAGAAGGGAGGGGCGCGCTTTTGACAGCAATCAGCGTAGCCTATCAGGCTGAACAGAACATCCTGTCATTGACAATCAGATCACAGACGACACGCCCCCTTCACCTTGATCTTATTATGAGGACATGGCATGGTATGCAAGTGCCAACGTCAATAATTAGAGGTGATGGTGGGTGCATGGTCATGCATGTTTTCTCAGGCCTTTTCAGCGCAAACATTGTATGACTCATTTACATTTTTTTTATTTCCCTCTGTTTCTTTCGTCTTACCTCATGACAGCAGGGATCTTTTTTTCCTCATCAACGGTAAAGCGCGGGTGGCTCTAGCACAGGGGACTAAAAAAAGGTTGTGTCAACGCGATACTGGGACAGACGCTATGATCGATAACCTCGCCAAACTGGTTGCTTATGAGGTTTTATTCGAGGTGCGTTGGCTGAGGCTGGTTTTTCAGTTTCTCATGTTGAGGAAAACCATGGTGTACCTTTGAAGTAAGAAAGAGGTTCTCATCGTTTTTTTACGTTACTGTTGCTGTAAGTCGTGTCGTGAGCGGGCAGAGCGGCAAGAGGTCGTTAGCATGGTGGTTGCCAAATGTTGGGTTCAACAATGGACGTGTTTTTTGCGCAAGGTAAGCCAAGTAATATGAAGAAAGCTGGTCACTCTCACTTCATTCACAATGCCGTAATCAGCGGAGACGAGAATACGTCTTCTCGTTTTCTGGAGATACTGACTCATCAGAGCGTCTTATTTGCAATCCTTCGTTCAATTAATTATTTACGAACAGATTATATAATACTATCGTTCGCGTCGAAAAGATGGTAATCATCGCACAACAATGAGGTCGAATGAGCGTATCGGTCACGTTCAAGGCGAACATTCGTCTAAAACGAAGCAATCTCATAGCAGAGACCTGCTATGACATAATCAGTGCAGGTAGCCAAACGACACGTAGTACCTTTTCTGCTTCTGCAACGTCGAATGGCGGGGGAAAACGCAAGAAGAAAACAAGACGAGGGATGACACTCACCCATATCACTTTTTATTTTGATTTTTAATTCGTAAAGACTTTCAAAGGAAACCAGCACTAGCAAAAAAGGGGCGTATTCCCCAAGGTTCTCATCGGCAACGTAACCCGTCCTCTTATGCAGAACAAGGATGCTGGAAATGAGAGAAAGACCTTCCCTTGACCATAATGGTCGATCGCGGGCTTGGTCTGTTTGAGGAAATTAAGATCGTATTTGCCATTTGGAACAGTTTCTCTCGAAATCGCAGGTCTGCGACGAGAGGAATGCTACCTCTCTAGCATTTTTATTTAATCCTCATTTCTATCTTGTCTTTTTTTTAAAACCCACTGGCTTCTTTTTCTTTTTCTTTTTCTTTTTCTATGTTGAATAAAAACGTTGCTTTTGATAGCTGGCGGGAGAGCAAGGATAAAAATACTTCACGTTTGCATTCATTTATTGATCAACTCTGGCTGACAATGCAAAATTGGTGGCGCAAATGAGCTCTTGATTGAAAGGATCTTTGAGTGAAGGAGGATTGCAGAATATCTTTCATTGTTGATGTCAGTTACCCAATTGGAATCTCTATTATCCTCACCCGTCTGTTCGAGTATCATCACTGCATCAAAATTGTTGACGTCCCATTGATCAAATGTCAGTTGCCCATCATCCAAAATAGCGTCCTTCTCCGTCCTATATCTTCTTTTTTCTTGTGTTTCATTTTTTAACACATACGTTTCTAAGTGAGTCCCCGATAGTGACATCCTCATTGGATGTCATTATCAGCTCATTACTTGATTGGACATCTTCCTCCCCTGAAGCACCATAATCCCCCTCGGTGTTCGTTCATCCGTGTGGCTTGGATTCCCCCTCTTTCCCCCCAAAAAAAGGGCTAGTCTAAGTCCGGCAACCACAATGCCCGAATGTCTCTAATTTCGGTCTGTGCCCTTCCCCTTCCCCTTTCCCTTCCCTCACTCTCTCATACACTTTTTCTCAGGCACCCTGTCCACTTTGTTGCGATCGCCCAAGTGTGAGGGAGGGGGAGAGGGACACGGACTAACATCATTTCGATAGACTGGAAAATATACAAACCGACAAATTTGCCAAGAGAGTGTGGATGCGAGTGTGAAAATCAAAACCATCAACAACAACAAAAAAAAAAGATAGAATTTGCGTCCACTTCACCCTATCCATGGTACTGGTACTCTACAGAATACGTACACCAAAAACCGGGAATTGAAAATAGTAAAAAAAAAAAAAAAAAAAAAAAAAGGAAATGCAAGAGACTCATTGATATGTCATTACTACAACACTTTCTTTCACCTATCGTCATGAACGAACCCTAGACACAAAGAGTTAGATATGGAAAAACTATTGACTATCAAATAAACAAACAAAAAATAACAATTTATAGGTGGTATGTTGCAGATCCTACGCCTTGGCCAACAACAAAACAACCACACCCCGCTTGGTCTGGCAATCTACGAAACACCAAAATCCATCGCCCAACAAGGAACACCGATGCCTGCCATGCAAACGATAAATGATTGGTCCAGTCGGGGACAATCTCTCATGAGGACTTGGAAGGAAGTGGCAGGGACTAAAAAAGGGTTCTGTAACAAATAAGATGGGCGGAGAGAAGTGTAGAATGATATCGGGCCGTAAAAAAACAAGCGAAATGTAAGTATAGAAAAGGAGGAGGCCATTGGGCGTGAAGGGCTTGAGGAAGAATGGAAGAAAGGGAAAAGGCAAAAAGGATGAGTAAGAGAGGAGCATTGGGCAAATATTCAGACTGGCCGAGAAAGCGAAGAAAAAAAGGGCCTTCGTTGAGATTCAAAGCGGATGGTTATTTTTCAATCTCCTTGGAACAGCAAGCGCAAAATGTCAAAATTGATTCTTCTCGAATGAATGTATCCGCGCTTGCCGACATCATTTTTCCACAGCCATTAGTTCAAAGCAGCAGCGCGCACCATAGGTGTAACGTTGTGAAAATAAGAGAAGGGGTAATGGAGTGGGGCAGGATTTGGCGCTAGCACTTGCTGGCTCTCTTGTTACTCATCTATGAGTTTCTGGCAGGCAAGCTAATAAAAGGGGAGTAAGAAAAAGATAATAAAATAATGATTTAATCCACGTACAGTGAATAGATGAGTAAGGAATGAATTGCACCCGCCTTGGGTCTTGGGGTAAAGAGGGAATAAGGGATCCCATAAAAGAAATCCGTCTAAAGAGGCGGCCACTCATCAAAGGACAAGAAAGACATACAAGAACCCTGTCGGTGTCAGTGACACAACCAACAATTTTTTTGTTGCCCTTGTTGTTGTTGTTGTTGAGCGCAAGTACAAAACGGCTCTTTTTTTGTACTTTTTACTTTTTCTCATCTCTTCCTTTTTTTTTTTTCTTCTTGGTTTATCCCCTTTTCGATTGTCTGATTACTTTTTCCCACCGGTCCATGTCTGTTTGTTTGTTTACTCAACGTGGACACAACCTTCTTCTCTTTCCCTTTTCTTTTTTTTTAACGGACCCCGCTTTTTTGTATTCATTCCTCTTTCTCTCTCGCCTTTGATTATCTACTCCATTCCTCCTCCTCTCCTTTTTCTTTCTTCGCTTCCTCTTCTCTTTCTCTTTCTCTTTCTCTTTCTCTTCACACTCTTCACTCCTCTCTTCTTCACTCTCTTCACTCCTCTCTTCTTCACTCACTCTTTTTGCATCATTCACATATATGCCTACCCTCTTTGCATTCCACTAGGACCACTTAATATCCATTCATAACCACACTTTGTACTTCTACCACGCACAAAACAAGCACCGATGAGTAGCAACAAGAACTCACCTAATAACACCCCTCCTCACGAATCGAGGTCCTCGTCTAACGCATCCTCAAGCCTCGCCGTCAACACCGCCATCGTCGTACCCCCCTCCGCCAACACCACTATCGTCGTACCTCCTTCCATCAACATCAACCCTCCTTCCTCCTCCTCCAACACTACCTCTAATACCACTCGTGCTCCACCCTCAGTCCCAGCATCCTCTAAACCCCACACTACCAATAATACCAACAACGCAAACAACAACAACCCTAGATACAACCCCCCAGTACCCAGCAGGATGAGTGGCACTTACTCGACCAACAGCAGCGTCTACAAACTCGGTGGAAACTCTAGCGTGCACCGCCTTGCCGGTGGCACCAGAAGTGCCAACAGCTCTCCACCAGGCACCCCTCCCAATGGCTTGCGGGATTACTATATCAACGCCGCCCTCCATCGTTCAGGCCATCATCGTCTCCACCCTGGTTCTCTGCCCAGTTCTTCTTCTAATCTCCAGCAGCTGCACCAGCAGCAGGCGAGACCCAGTATTTCGATCCTGGTGCCCCATCCTCAGTCACAGAATACCCTGGTTCCCGAGGCTACCGTTGCGAGACGGTCGTATTCGGCCGATCATTTGACGATCAATGAACCCGAAATCACCGTTACAACCCCCGGTGGATCAAACGCGACTGAGGAGCATGTCATGACTCTTGAGGCGGCGCTCAATAACCTCATCGAGAAGGAGGGCCGAAGCAACACTGCAGCAGGAACACTCGAGAACGAGGAGGACAGTGTCGAGTTGGATGAGCCCATTATGATGAAAGGATCCATCCCCGAGTCGACGTCCAAGAAAGACAGCAGCAACAAGAAGAGCAACGGATTTTCGGCGTTTAACAGCCACAACAACAGCGGGATCTCACTCACTCCCAAGGTGCTCGCTAACCGTTTCGATCCTGAGGGAACTATAGCAGCACAGGATGTGACCGACAACAACAAGGAGAAGCGACTTTCGGAGAAGGACAAGGACAAGAAGAAGAGGAACCGTATATCGAAACTCTTCCACCGCGAGGGGACGTCTACCCCAGCAGCTGTGCCCGAGGCCCATTACAACATGGGGTACATCCGTTCACATGTGCAACCGTCCAAGGCCGGAGTTCTTAGTAACCTGCTAAAGCTGCAGGGCAAGCATACTCACGACAAGGTAACATTGATACCTTATTTGTTCTGTGCAGGAAAAAAAAGGGCGATGAATTCGAAGACATGGCAAGACATATGTACAGCACATACGACAGATGCAAAAGGGACAAAAGTGCCTGTTGAATAATGAGCCGTCATCGAATCTTCGATGAAACCTGTGTAGCGCCAGAAAAAGAAGGAATCTTATTTATTTATTTGCGTTAAGACTTAAGAGAGGGGGAATAGGAATGACATGGTTACCATTGGCACTCGGATCTCATTCTATTACTAACCTATTCTATATGAATAACTGAATTGAAACTCGATAGACACATACGCACAGGGAACAGAAGCCGCGTAAGGAAAAGAAGAAGCGCCCAGTACTCTACACTCGCTCGGCAAACAACTCCGCAACTGACCTCAGGCGGTCTTTCCTCGGCACATACCCACCCTTGCCCGCCATAAACAACAATAACAACCAGGGATCGACTACAGGAATGGGCTCCCTTAGCAAGGCCACCAGCCGAAACAATAATAACAACAATGGAACGAACAACCATCGACACTCGTTCCAGTTCGATGGTACTATGACCCCTTCCTTTGCGGCTGGTCATTCACCCATGCACTCGCCTATGCAGTCGCCTCTCCAGTCACCCAATGGCTCACCCCGGGGATCGTTCTCGTATGAAAACGATTACAACATGTCGACCAGTTCTACCCTGCACTCGCTCTCAGCCGAGGAAAAGATGCGCATCACCTTTGCGGTCGCAGATATCTTGCAGCGCCAGGATTATGTCCTCCGTCTTGCTCGTGCAATGATCAAGTTTGGAGCACCCTCCCACAGACTCGAGGACGCTGTAGATCATACAGCCCGGACACTGGAACTCAATCTGCAGTGCATCTACATGCCCAATGTCATGATTGTCGCCTTTACCGATTACGAGACCCATACTTCGGAGACTCACTTGCTCAAGGTCTCTGCAGGACTCAACATGTACAAGTTTGCGCAGGTCCATCAGATCCTGAAATTGGTGACCCATTCGGCCATGCCAGTCGAGGAGGCGATCATGAAGCTGGATGCGATCAACACTGAGAAGGATCTCTGGCCCCGTTGGCTCATCATCCTCTCCTACGCCCTCGCATCCGCCTGTACCGCGCCCATGTTCTTCCAGGGCGACTGGGTAGACGCAGGAGTTTCGTTCTTGATCGGAGGTACGGTGGGTATGATGGCCTGGCTTTCGGAAATGGTCACCAGTTACGCACACATTTGCGAGATCACCATGTCGGTCGTTGTCGCCTTCGTCGCTGAAGCTCTCCACGGCCACGTCTGCAGGGGCTCTGTCAAATGGGCCGGAATCGTCATGCTCTTGCCCGGATACACCATTACCTGCTCAATCCTTGAACTGAGCTCGCGCCACATGATTTCAGGATCTGTCCGCTTATTCTACGCCATCATCTTCTCGCTCCTACTCGGCTACGGATTGACGATCGGCGCCTCACTCTGGAATCTCTTTGACCCCTCGAGCCGTGCCGAAACCGTCCCTGCCGTCTGCCCCGACTCCCTGGATCCCAAATGGAACATCCTCTTCGTCCCCATCTTTGCAATCACCCTCAACATCTGGCTCAAAGCCCACCCTCGCCAATGGATCCTTGCAACAATCCTTTCAATTCTCGGCTACATGGTCTCTTACTCCACCTCGACTTGGGCTCACGCAAGGACAGAAGTCTCCTCGGCCCTCGCATCCTTCGCAATCGGACTCTGCGGAAATCTTTACCAACGTGCTACCCATCAGCTGACTTTCCAAGCAGTCGTCTGTGCGGTCTTCTTTTTGGTTCCTGGAAGTTTGGGATTGAAGGGCGCGATGGCGTTGTTTACGGATGATATGGCCGGAGGAGTGAATTTTGCGTTGCAGATGGTCATTACTGCGATTGCTATTAGTGTTGGGTTGTTTGCTTCTGCATTGGTCGTTTATCCTATGGGCAAAGCTCGCTCCGCTCAGATGACTTTCTAAGGAAAGGAAATCCCTTTTTTATTATTTAGATAGACAGCATATATCTACTTTACTTTAGACAAAACACTAATCCCTCTTAGAATTTACTCAAAACGATACCCCATCTCCTCATTTGCCTCGTGTTGGTACATTTTTCATTCATTTGCTTGTGCTTGTTTGTTTTGCTTTTGTTTTGTTTATTACCAAGGGGATGGGCAGAAAGGTGCAGCTCGCACCACGCGACATTGCATTGTGGTTTTTGAACGTGTTTTTGACACAATGTGGTATTTGTTCGATCCGTATGTTCATCCCTAGTCCCTAAATCCCTATTTCTTCCTGCTTTCCTCGACACGCGGATGAGCGGGAATAAAAAGAAGGAAGGAAAGCAAAAAAAAAGGTAGGGATAGCTTTTCGTCAGGAAAGGGAAAAGATAGGGTCTCTTAACCTCTTTCCTTGCGCTTCCTATTCTTCAGCCTTTACCTTTTGTGCTCAACCTCCCCCTCCCGCTCATTCATCCCATCCATAGTCCTCTGCCCTACGCCCACTTTCTTTTCTTTTGTCCCTCTTCTTTCCTTATTCCTTTTTCGAAGGACATCCATCCCTTTTGTGCAAAATGACTCTTATTGTCACAAGATGACTTTCCTTCTTGTACCTCCCCTTGGGCCTCGAAGTCGAAGGAAGAGTGTCAACCCTATACTCCTCGCCATCTCCCTCCTTCTTTCCCTCCTTCCTCCCCTCCTACTTTCCCTCCTACTTTCCTTCCTCTTTTCCTCTCCATCCCCCAACCCTATGTCCATGTGTACCCCCCTACTTGAATCGTTCTTGTATCCCTTATATGACGCTCAACAGCACAAAACGTCAAATTGCAACAGGGGGGCTTCAAATTTCTGAACTTACTGGATGTGTTGGATTTCCCTTGGAGCGTATCCCTCATTTACTCGTTGCCTATCCACTGAAAGAAAAAAAAAAAAAAAAAAAAAAAAAAAAAAAAAAAAAGGACAAAGGTTAAAACTCAAAACTGTCAATCAGCCCTTTTTTTTTTCTCGAAAGATGAGGATGGGCATGTTTATTGTGACTATATCAGGGATCCAATTGGGGAGGGGGAAAAGGAGGGACATGGAAAAAGACAACCAAAACTAAAAGTAAAAGAGTGGAAAGAATGAATGAATGAAGGAAAGTGAGGAGGGGCGTCCATTGGATAGCCCTTTGTCTTGTACTCATTTATTCATACCTCATTTTTGATTCATGTGGTGCAAGATTTGCACAATGACTCGTCTTTATTTAATTGCTTCTTGCGACATCTTTAAACTCTTTTTTTTTTTCTTTCTTTCTTTCTTCCTTAACTTTTTCTTTGTTCACTTTCTTTTTCCTACACTTTCGTTGTTCATCGTCCCTCTCTCTTCTTTTTCCCTTTGTCCCTCTCACTCATATCCTCCTCTCCTCTCCTCTCCTCTCCTCTCCTCTCCTCTCATACAAAAAAAAAGGAAAAAACAAACACACACATTCCTTACACAAACAAGAAATCGTTAAAAGTATGCGTTTCGCTTCAGTGATCTTGCTGTCCACAGCAATTTTGCTCTTCTCCACGAACAATCAAAGCCCAAGTTTCGCTGCCGCTCAAGTCTCCGTCCCCGGACGCTTCCGTCCCCATCTCTCCTCGCATTACCTCTCCGCTGCCTCAGGCTCTGGTGGTCCGACCCCGCTGTACAAGCCCTACCTGCGTTACCCCTCGTCGTCTCAGGAACAAGATGTGCAAGATGCGCAAGGACCTCCTATGATGTCGATGCCTGTGCTGCAGATGCCCCACATGGACAACGCCCAGCTCCTGAACGACGAGAACAGTGCCCGCGCACAGTTGCTGGCCGAGGGGGGCGTCGATGATGGATCGTATCGGTTTGGAAAGGCCGTGGCGATGGATTCTTTGGGTCATTCGTCGACTCTTTCCAGTGGTCGATGGACTCACCTCAAGAAACAGAAGCAGCACTCGCAGCACTCTGCCCAGTTCGATGAAGAGGAGGACGACGACGAGGAGGAGGATGTGATGGTATGGCAACTCGAGATCCACTCCAAATCTGCTCTATCCCTAAACCTGATCTTCTCCGACTTCCATCTTCCCCCCCATGCAGAATTCTACATCTCCAGCAAGACCCATCTCCTGGGAGCGTTTACGGCCTCGGTGAACAACAAGGCCGATAGGGTTTTTGCGACGGCGCCCCTGAAAGGAGATCGATTGTTGCTCGAGTTGTATTTGCCGAGACACGATTTCGTTCAAGGCACAAGACCAAGTCTGCAATTGAGCCATGTGATTCATGGGTATAAGCCTACGCTTCTTGCGGCGTCATCTGATTTGACGGCCAAAGGTCTGCGGATGGCGGATGGATCCGTTGCTCCTCACTCTCATCACAGACGACGACGAGGAGGAGGATTGAGGGAGCAGACGTCGTATGCCAATCCATTGAGCGATTGGACTCAACACTCTGTCTCCATGGATGAGAATGAGGACGAGGAGGATGGACCGGTGCAAGCAATGTCTGGCAAGTGCAACGTTGATGTGGCCTGCCACCTGAACGATTATCACGACCAGTCCCGAAGTGTCGGCGCCATCCTGTCCGAGTTCAATCAAAAGTACTGCACCGGCGCACTCATCAACAATGTCCGTCAAGATGGTCGCCAGCTCTTCCTTACCGTAAGTCTTTTCCCTCTCCCATGTGTTTGTCTGTGATCATCCTTTTTTTTCCGCTTTTGTTATCGCCTCCTCGTGTCCTCCTTCCTCCTGGTCACCCTTCTTTTCTTTTCTTTTTTTTTTTTTTTTTTTTTTTTTTTTTTTTTTTTCCTTTTGTTTGGATTTTTTACACAAGGCATGCATGCACATGCACAATTACACTCTACTCCCCTTTTTCTGTATCTCAGATATCTAAACACACATGCATACCTCTCTCTCTCTTCACCATCTCATACCATCTTCCCCTTTCCCTCTCCTCTGAATAGGCGAACCACTGCTCGGGGTCCACCGACACATCTGCCCACCTAGTGATGTTCAACCACGAAAAGATCCAATGTGGGTCCGGACCCGAGGAAGTGAACGAACATGACACCGCGATGGGACTCATCAAGCTTGGCAACTATCTCAATTCCGATTACATGCTGTACGAGATTGTAGAGACTATCCCAGATGCGTACAATTTGTATCTTTCCGGATGGTCGGCGTTGCCTGAGGCGCCTACGAGTCGGCCCAAGTTTCCCGATCAAGAACCCCCTAAGGAGCCGCGGAAACCGGAGAAGCCTGAGACGCCTGGAGATGGGGAGGATAATGATGGGGAAGAGACTGCGAGCCCTTGGAGGACCATCCGCCGCAAACCCCACAAGGATGAACCCAAACCACCAACACCCGAAGACCCCTCGCTTACAAAGATCCCCGTCGTCGGCATCCACCACCCCTCGGGTGACTCCAAGAAGATCTCCTTCTTCTACAACGGCTCCCTCCCACAAACCTGCTGGTCCGAATGCATGTACTCAGAAAAATTCCATTGGCAGATCCCTCGTTGGGACCGAGGCACCACCGAGCCCGGTTCCAGTGGATCGCCGCTCTTCAACGCCGATAAGCGGATTGTGGGACAACTGCATGGTGGATCGGCCAGTTGTTGGAACAAAAATGGGTATGATGTGTATGGCGGCATTTTTGCTAGTTTCTTGAACCCACCCAAGATCAAAAACAGGTTGGCGACGTATTTGGATCCCGAGGGGACGGGCGCAAAGTTCTTGGACGGGTATGGCTTGGAGCAGGCGAGGCGGGAGACTCGACAGCGTCATGGGGGTACTCTTCCACCTTACCCACAGCCCCCAGAGGAGGATGATGATGATGACGATGAGAGTTGGCCATGGGGTCCCAATGGACTCGAGAAGCCTCTGATTGGGACTGACGAGTCCAAGAAGTCACACTCTGACAGTCCATCGCACGGAAGCTACCGCCACCACCACCCACACTACCGCCACCGTCCCGACAATGTTGATCGTCTGAACAAGTTTCTAAACAAAGTCTGGCAGGGACTCGTTCAAGGCTACAACAGCAACAACAACGAGGCGTCGCCAGTCATTATTGAGGAACATGTCTCCTGCGACTAGTTCCAGGATTAGATCCCTATTCTTATCCTTCTTTCCTATCCACTATATATCTAGTTGTACTTGTATACAGCTTCTTCTAGGTAGATAGTTATCCCCCATAGAGCAGCTCCCATTCTTTTTTGTTTTTGTTTTTTGCCATACATACTATATATAATATATATAAATACACTGTTTTTTCTCCTTTTATTTACCCCCTCTACCTCCTTCTCCCCTCCAAATGATACCTCATCCCGCAAAAGAAAAAAACCTTCAAACGTCCTAGTTCTTGGCGTCCCGGAACTCGGCCTCCTTGGCAAGTTTAGCAAACTTCTTGGTCTTGACGTTCCTAAGGTTGACAGAGGCAGTCTCGATGCCGAGATCTACAGCTGCAGTGTATGCGTTGATGGCGCCGTCAAAGTCTCCCGTCTGCTCGCTGATCACCGCCAAGTTAAACTAGTATTTGTCCGCAAATGGGGACAAAGAAAGGCAGAAGGGTAATGGTATGTTAGGTTCATTTGGGCCAATCTTTTTGCTCCTGCTTGGTAATGCAATTTGCGCAGTGTAAGAGTCCTTGTCGGAATACAAAAAAAAAAAAAAAAAAAAAAATACCAGTTTTCCTTTGCCCTTCATTTCCTCCAGTTCCTTCCTCCTCTCTCAAAAAGTTACCTGGATCTCGGCGTCCTGGGGGGCGATATTAGCAGCAGCCTGGAGATGACGCAGGGCCTCGTCAAGGTTGGAGTTGAGCTTGATATGAGCGGTGGCGATGTTGGTGTGGACATCTGCGTGGTGTGGGGAGAGCTTGAGGGATTCCTGGAACGAGTTGATGGAAGACTGATAGTCGCCCAGTTGGAAGTAGCATACGCCCATGTTGTAGTGTGCCGCCGCTATTTTGGAAGTGCAAGAAGGGAATTAATTAGTATGTGGATATTTTCCGGGTCCTGGAGAGGATTTTTTTTGCTTCCACTTGCAAGAATGAGGAATATGGGGCCACAAGTTATGTGTCAGTATCAACAGCAAAGTCAAGCCAGTCCCGACAAAAAAAAACGAGAAGTAGCCATCATACCAGTAGGACGGACGTTAATGCTCTTCTGGAAGGAACTCATGGCCAGGGGGAGCATATTGTTAGCCTGGAAGGACACGCCCTCATCCATGTACTGCTGAGCCTTGTCCAAAGAATCATCCGACTTCATCGAGAAATCTGCTAACGACGTTGCAAACCCCTGCTTCTGATCCTTCTGAGTGTTCTTGAAGGGAGAAGTAGTAGAGACATCGGTTTTGGCGAGGATCGAGAATGAGCGAGCAGCAACGGGAAGCTGCTGGGTGCGGATGAGAGTCCTCCTGGAGACCGCGGAGAGAACAGAACGGGCGATTGTGGTGTTGGTCCTGAAGGCTGACATGGTTTGTTTGAGGGGGTCCTGTGATTTCCCGAAAAAGTGTGGATGAAATGAATGAGAAGTCGTATTTCGTTGATCTGCGAGAATTGAGGAGCGGGAACAGACTGGGGCGAAGTTGGCAGGTTGTCATTAAGGGTTTTGGGTTTGATCGCCAGATTTAGACAATTTGTTTCCTCCGCATTTCATTTGGGCAAACTGGCGAATTGTTTTTACAACTTGCACAACTCGCAACTCACCAGAACCACAAAAGGCATAAAAGAAACAATAACTGTCCATACATGAGTGAGCCGCTTGCCCAACAGTCGACAAAGAAAGAAAAAAAAAAAAAAAGCAGAAAAGTACCACAGACTGGAGTGAAACAAATAGAGGTTCGCCACAATGAGATGATCTGCACTCTATTGAAAAAATAGAAGCTTTACTCATTTCCTAATATTCCTTCTTCCTTTTCATCATCACTTGTTTCCTTACGTTCTCTATCTTATTCTTCCTCCCTGCTCATTCTTGTGCCCATCGTCACCCTTTCTCGTGGCCCAAGGGGGAAACGAACTACCTAGTGTATGGGCGGTCCCCCACTCTTTTTTCTTGGCCCAGCGCGACCTCAGTCCCTTGTTTTCCTCCTCGCACCTTCTACCTTCGGGTCTTTACCTTATTTCCTCATTTTTACCATTTACCAGTTAATATACTTCAATTGAAGAATGAACTTCAACTTCAGAGCTGCTTTTACTTATGTCTTGAGAAGGTGGTGTGTGTGCTAAGGGATTCACGCCTCGACTTTGAAAAAGCTGCATCTCTACCTCTGAGTCGGTTCACCCATTCTTTAACAACTCGATATGCGATGCGGTATGACTTGTCCACCATTCAGTACCAAGTAAGTTTGTATTTTCCATTTTTTTTTTTTTTTTTTTTTTTTTTTGGCGCTCATTGTTTCTATGATGCCTAACTACATGCGATTCCAAGTAGTCCCTAAAACACTGCACTGTTTTCATATCAGCACGGTTTCCTTAACCTCCCCCATCCTTGAATGTCTTTTTTTTCTCTTTTGTTGCTTCCACTCTTCACACCATTTTTTCAGAGCAGCCACCCGATACCACCTCGCAACCGACCCCAACGTGCCTTGCCGTTGTCTGTCACCCTTACCAATCAATACGATCGAGTGTAGGAGGCCTACTCACACAAAACGTACGTTTATCCGTATGGGGAGCCTCATCTGTTGATTCTTCGACCCCTCCTCATCCTCCTCTTTCTCCGCGTCTTTAGTCCTTGCTGCGAAGGGGTCTAGTCGTTGATATCCCTTTACTTCCTGCCGGATTGGATCGAATTTCCCTTCATCTATGGCGAACCTCCCCTCGGAACTCCTGGTCCTAGACGACTAACATATATTGATGAAAACCCTCAGTTGTGTCGAATCTCAAAAATTCGTCGACAAAAACTCTCGGCACCTTATCGTCGGTTGTTGTACATGTTGGCGGCAGTCTTGGCTGAACCCCGCGGCTGTGATTTTTTTTTTTTTTTTTTTTTTTTTTTTTCGCTTCCGCGACGATGACGAGTCCACCACCCGATTCCTTTGTGCAAGTGCAGCACGCGTTTTTTTTTGCTATGCGAAGGAGGTGCTCGATATGCTATCGAATAAATAAAGTTACATTTTTTTGAACAAAAGTACAATAAAAAAATTGATGAAAGAAAAAAGAAAAAAAATGATGTATTGGTTTATTTACAAAGTGGGGTAGGTGGGTAAGTGGGTGGGTAGGATAAAGGGTAAAAACGAAAAAAGTATGCGTATGAAAAACTAGCAAAATGTTGATGTTAAAGGTTGGATTGGGAATAGCAACGAACAGGAATGAACGAAGACGAAAAGAAAAAAAGAGCGAATGATAGCGAAACAATAAGACAGAGCAGACCCTCCACAAGAGATGCTTATGGGTAGGAGGTCTGAGGTTGGCTCTGACCAGGATGGTGCTGGTGCTGGTGGTGAGGATGTGAGTGAGAGTGATGCTGGTGATGCTGCTGCTGTTGTTGTTGCTGCTGTTGTTGATGGTACTGTACCTGCTGCTGGAGAACCTCCTCCTGTCTCAACTGCTGCCGGTGGTGGTGGACCTGATAGGCTGTCGGATGGTTGGGTCCATATCCAGCGCGATCGTCGTGTTCCTGTCCATCAACACCACCCTTCTCCTGGGCGTCCATGGCTGCAATCTCGGCCGCCGTCAGAAACCGTCCTCCTGGTCCACGTGGACGTCGCATGGCGTGTTTGTGGCGCGATTCGTGAAGGTACTATTGTTGTTGTTGTTGTTGTTGTTTGCACAACATAACAAAGAAGAAAAGAAAGGAATAAAGATGTGAGTGAGATATGAGCAAGGGTGGTTGGACAATATGAAAAAGGACACGATGTGGTCCATTGGATTTGTGTCCTCAGAGGTCCTGTTCCTGTTGTTGTTGTTTACCTTGCGGCCTCGCTGAAGCAGACGGTTTTCTGCCTCCAGACTTGCTCTGGCAGCCCTGCGTTTCAGAATGCGATGATACTAACAACATTGGAGAAGAAAGAAAAAGATAACGGAACATCATGGTTAGTGACATTCACGTACAAAAAACAAAGACAATGAAGTGCATACTATTGACACGGGAGAAGACAAGGAATAGGGAGGTAAAGAAGAAAAGTAGAAGGAAAAGAGAAATAGGAGAGGGCGTCATCCCTGTCACTCGGATCATCAATTGTGCGGATATTTGCAGGTGTTATTAATATCATTCGCCAAGCAACCAAGCCAAAGTTTACATCCGATGTCCACACAGAATTGGTACTGAAAGAAAGTCGAGTAAGAAAATCGAGGATGATGATAGGCTGCCAATGCAAGCCAATCATTTCGCTGTAGTCATTATTGTTCGGTCGCGTCCGACGAGAACGAAGCTGAACCAAACAATCCTTCTAAAACCAAACTCACCCTCTTTTCTACGACTCAAGCATATAACTCATATAACTTTACGTTATATACAAAACATACAGTTGAGAAAAAAAAAAGTCGATCCGAAAATTGGTGTGGTAATAAGAAGGAGGGTTTGGTGGAAGGAAGACTGAGAAGGAAGACTGAGAAGGAAGACTGAGAAGGAAGAAAGTAAGAGAGCGGTGGGAGTAGGAATGGAATCATCCAGAAAACAAAAAAACAACCAGCTTCTCTGTTTTTCCCATGTTGAACCTGAAGTGTGTGAGAAAGAATGATCAACTCACCTGCTTGGCGTTGACATAGAGGGGCTCCTCTGGTTCTTCAACCCGAGGAGAGGCGACTTGACCGAGGACATATCCTGGAGGCATCATTCGCTATTATTGGCCATAAAGCAACGTCGTCTCATCAGTTCCATGAGAACGAATAGGTTTCTTGTTAAGTATGAACGTACGTTCCTTCTTGTTGTGGTGATGATGGTAATCTAGGTCTTACGGGATCAACGACGAGAACGCCGCCCATGGCGCTTGCGTAGGCGGGGTCGAAGTGGTGGGAAGAACTGGTCTCTGAGGGTTGAGGGGAGGATGAGGAGGTGGGTGGTGCTGGAGAGGGAGAGGGATGAGCTGTTCCCGTTGGTGAGGTCGGACCTGAGGATTGAGTCATGTTTGAATGAAGGCGAGGCACCTTTGTTGCTGTGGTTGGCGTGTGAGGTCTCCTTTGTTCTTTGTAGTTGGTTGTTGGTGTATGGCTGATGATGGTTGGGAATGAGAGAAGTAAAGTGTTATTGATTGGCAATGACGACAGGAAAAGAAAAAAAAAAAGAAGGAAAAGAAAAAACAAGAAGGAAAAAAAAAAGAAAAGAAAATGCCTGTCTGCCTGCCTGGTCCATCTGATTTCGTTCTATTTCCCTCTGACAGTCTGACAGAGGGTGTGATTGATTATTTTTTTAACGAGCGTGTATGTGTGTGTGTGTGTGAGCCCTGAATGGCTGACAGAGTGATGGCTGCAAGTCCAAGAAAGGGAAAGAACAACAAGTAAAAAAAAAGGAACATGGCAAAGTCGCCTTTGCTGCTTGCTGTCTGTCCATTTGCTTGTCTTTTCTCCTTCCCTGGCTACAATTCACTCGCCCACTCTCGCCTCACCCACTGTGTCTACATCGTATTATGCCCTGATATGTAAAGGGTGAGTGAAGAAGACCCATATAACAACCAAAAAGATAACCGAAAAGACAACCAACAAAACTGCGCAGATGTCTACTTGTTCAACGATAAAAATGCATGTCCCTGTCAATTGTCTGGCTATAGTGATCAAGGGATGTTCTTCACTCAAAATGCTACCTTTTTTTCACAATAACTACATTGCTTGGTGATCCTCTAGTAGCTCTCCAATGCCATACTCGCTCACCAACCAGCTTTACGGTAACCATGGTGCTGGGTACAGCATATCACCAAGCTCTATTTTTTCAACAGTAGTCTAGAATAATTGTTGACCAATTGAGGCAAGGGAAACGAATTTGCTCACCGACTGCAGTGAAAAACGTGCTCGAGGACACATCTGACATCAAAAAAAAATGACATCCACCGTGTACAACACTTCAGCCGTGAGCGAGTAAACACTAGGCGGGAGGTTTGAGGTAGTGAAAGAAGTCAAAATGACCTACAAATATGAGATGCAATACATAGTTCTCGCATCTCCTTTCGTGTTCGTGGACATCTCGTAGAAAGACAAGATATCTTGTTGGAGAGATGAGTGCATGGGTAGTGGTGGCAACGTCTCTTGTTTTTTTGTTTGTTTGTTCATATGTCCGTTGTGAACTTGTTTTAGCTTTTTTACCTGTACTCGAACAAAGCACGAGTGTACACTAGGTACGAGGAGCGAACTAGGAAATGACGAGACCTACTACAAAGGAATAGATCCATACTGTAGTTCACGTATTTTTCTTTGTGTTCATAGGTAGTTTCCTAGAAGCAAACACTTTGGTATTGAGTGTTGGTGAGGATGTGAGAGTACGGACAGGGGTACGACTGTTTCTAGTTTCAGTGTTTGTATGTTTGATGTGTGTGGTGTGTGTGTACTGACACCCCTACCATTACCCCTGCACCTGAGAAATGATGATCATAGTGGTATGATAATGATAATGATGATAAGGCATGAAGGCTTTCTTGCACAACATGGCTTGGCCTCGTAAGCAAACAAAATATGCATTTTTTTTTTTCCTTCCTTCCTCCCGTTCAGAGGGGACATTCTGTTGCTCTCATTCTCAGCCACTCTGATCAGATATCACATTCCCAGCAAAGCAGAAAAAGGTCTAGGGGGTGCAAGGGCAAGGTAAAGCTAAGGTGTGAGTTTAAGAAGCGATAAAGTAGAAACAATCACCGGGAGGGAACCGACACAAAACCGTATCCCATCCCCATCCTATTCTTGGGCTCCAAAAATAAAATGCTGGGCCCACTTGGGTCCCATTCATACACATGCAATCCAATTATGTTATTTTCCCTACTTTTGCATTGTTGGCTTAGGTGTTGTTTGTTTGTTTTCCTTTTCTATGTTTTTCCCGCGGTAACGGATGGTGCACTAGTTTCTAACAAAAGGGTATCCTGACGGGAAGAAACAAAAAAAAAATCATGGTGACCATTATTGCATGGAGTGCTCGAACCGCATTTTCGCAGAAGAAAAGGAAGAGAACCATTGGGGATGTTCGTAAGAAAGAAGAAACAGCGGAGCGGAACAAAATGTTTCCAAAAGTTCAGGTCGGAGAAGAGAGGGGAAAGGGATGAATAGGGCGGGTCTTTCTGTTCATAATTCAGCAATAATTGGATCCAATGGAGAGGTGAAGGGTTCATCTGGAGCGGAAAGTAAAATAGATATCCGTACCTGAGTATCCCATTCGTACAGGACCCATTCATATATCAGATGCACCCATTCCCTCGCATGTTATGCTGGAAATGAAAAACATGATGCCGATGATGCCAATGGGTGAATAAGTTGCATAGTTGCATTGGTTGGTTGCATGGTTGCATGGTTGCATGGATATGAATGTGAGAATGTGCACCAGGGCAGGCTATTGTTATCGCTGATTGCATTTACACATTATTTTCATTTTCATTTTCATTTTCGATCAATGATCGACTATCTTCTTGTCCTTTCTACTCTTGCCTTCCTGCTCCTGCTCCGCTTCTCTTCCCAATCCCAACGAATAAATTCGTCAAACAGGCAGTGCTTACTCTCGCTCTTTTTTGTTTTCTTTTTTTGCTCTCATATACCCGCTTTGTTTCTTCTTTCCTTCGCTTGAAACAGATCGACTTTGGAAATAGTTATTTTGGAGTAGGCCTGACCATGGAATAAAATAGAGCCAAAGAAAATGGGAAGAAACAACACATGTACATGCGCACAAGGTGTACAGGGTATATCACACAAGTGCTCCACGCCACACTCCAAGTCCAAGCTAGAACAACAAACATAGCATACCCATCCCTCATCAAGCAAAGCAACGCTCGTTCCTTCTTGTTTCCGCTTTGTTGTTTGTCGCATGTTTTGCATTGCCTTTTTTCATCCCCTTTTTATGTTTGTGTCTGACCTGATTTTTTTAATTGTGTACAAACTGTCTTTGATTCCTTTCAAAAACAAAAAAAAAAAAAAAACTTTGTTGAGATGATGCATGCGTGCGAGCACAAAGCGTGCAGGTACAAAAAAAGGAAGAGATAGACAGACAGACGAACGAGATAGATTTTTGAAGAAGGTGGCGCTCCAGACTGACCCATGGACCCCCTACTGTACTGTACCTTGTCTCTCTGGTTCTCGATCTCTATCTATCCTTAACAAACACACACACACACCCTCTCTCCTTGTTATGTTTTCAACTGCTTCGATTTGCAAACAAGACAAGACAGATAGACGGAGGCAGGAGACAGGGGATCGAAATATAATAAGGTAATAATGAATCCATGCCATGCCGTTCTCTTACATTATTACACAGGAGATCCAATATTTGCTTAAAATAAATGAGAGGTCGAGACGAGTGAGAGGAACGAGGAGGAGGGGCTACGAAGAGAAAGGACCTTTTTATTCATGCTGAAAAAGCAATTGTTTGCGTCGCGTGTGAAATAATGACTAATGAATGAATGATTTAACACTTCTTCCCTCCTTCCTTGCCTCGCCTTTGATGCCTGCTTAGGCGATGCGATGCGATGCAAAACGGACAAGGGGAGGAAAGAGAGGAAGGAAGAAGGAAGGCGAGAGGTAGTTAGATAGGCTGCTGCATATTGACGGGCAGGCAGGTAGATAAACAGACAACTGGCATGACATGGCAAGGCAGGGCAGGGCTGGCAGGGCAGGGCTGAAGCATTTGAATTTGGTGTAGGAGTTTGTTCTGTTCTCTGTCATTGGGATAGTTGCTCTGTCGTCTGTTAACAGAGGCGCGGCATTATGGGTAAATGACAAACAATAGAAAAAATAGCAAAAAGTATTCGCAAATAAATCATGCTGAGCAAGACAGACAGAACTGATCGGCCCTCTGTTGTTATTGTTCTTTGCTGTTGTTGTTGTTGTTGTTGTTGTTGTTGTTGTTGTTGTTGCTATTCTTCCATCCTTCTCTTGTATTTATTTCCTTTCCTCCGACGACCACAAGGACACAAGGACACAAAATTGTCCCGGCAAGCGCCTTATCCTCTCATTTAAATTAGGTTGTCTGCTTTTTTTTTCTTGAACTGAATAGTTGAATTGTAGGATTGAGACGTTTTCAATTCTCCCTCTATTACTTTTACATTACTTGTTTTTCTTCCCAGCGGAGGGACAATTAGATTAGAATGGATGGGCCCTCCCCTTCTCTTTTTTCCTTTCTTTCTCCCCCCTATCAGTTCAATTCAACGGGATTGTTGGATTTTGTATTGCATTGGATTGAACTGCATTGGGCAACCATGCGTCTGTCTATCCAAAAGGTGTGAGATGAGGTGTGAAAACGAAAGAAAGGGGTTGGCTGACAGTTCATGATGATGAAGAGGAGAATGGGTGAGGAGAGAGACACAAAGAAGGCAACAAGGGTAATAGGCGAAGGAGAGTCTCAAGAGAAGAATTAGAGGAAGGGATGATAATAATGATTTGATGAGAAGGAAGCAGCAGAATAGGCAATGGAGTGGTGGTGGGTTGTGTATGTGTGAGTGAGTACGATGCGTGTGCATGTGTGCATATGTGCATGTGTGTGTGCTTATATGTGTGGGAGTAAACAGAGTGTTTGAATGAAGCGAGAAGGCGAGAGTTAGGGAGAGAGAGAGAACATCCATCCCAAATTCAAAGTGAGTATATGTACATATCTCACCAAAGAAGAAAAAGAGGACATCCCATCCCATCCCCCCCATTGGAACGCTCTCTTCTTCTTTCTTTCCTCTTTCCTCTTCTCTTTCTCCTCTTTCTTCTCTCCTTCCTCTCTCCTTCCTCTTTCTTCTCTTTTCCCTTTCTCTTTCTCCTCTTCCTTCTTCCTTCTTCCTTCTTCCTTCTTGCTCCTCTCAGTTGGTCACCCCCTTGTCTCCTCCTCTGTTCCTTGACCCTATCCTATCCTCCTTGTCCTCTCTCCGTCGCTCTTTACTCATTTACATCCTTTATCTGTCTTATCATCAACCATTCGCTTATCACTCTATATCACTCCACTCACTCTTCCTCTTTTTTTTTTATTAACGGTTCTTCTCTCATCAACCATCCTCGGTTTATCATATTCATTGTCCTGCAGACCATTCACGACCCTCCTTCTTTACTTCTCTACTACTTTTACTCTCTTTCACTCTCCACTCTCCACTCTCCACTCTCCACTCTGTTACTCTTTCTTACTCGCCCGTACCTTGTTCCTTCTTCGGCAGCAAAGCACAAACTCGCATAACAGCTTCGCACTTCATTCACTCTCCTCCATCTTTATCTATTTCTTCTCATTCTCTTGACCATCAACAACACATATACCCCCTTGACACAACAACAGCCCTGCAACAGCCAAGCAACGCCAAGATAAAGACAAACGACAACCAAAAGAAGATTTAATAACAACAACAAACAACAAACAATCGACAATGACAGGTGTCTCTGACTTCTCGGCCAAGGTGTCGAGACATGTCTCCCAACGGCTCCACACCTCGATCACACCCCTCACCGAGGCTAATCTCTACCGACACACTGTTACTGTAAGTGTCTCCTTCAACTCCTTCCTTTTCTTCCGAGGAGAAAAGGGAATATACATTCTCCTTCTTTCCCATGCTATCCTGACCACTGTACTCGCCCTATTCTTTCTTCTCTTGTTCCATTCTCCCCGTTGGACCCGCTCGCGCCCCTTATCCCCTTCTTTCTTACTTCAATTCCTTTGCTCTTGCTGCACTCCCCTTCTTCTCCCTTGTCTACCCCCTTGCAACCAAACCATACCCATGTGTCCTTGCACTACCTCCTTTGAACCTTTGAAAGGCCTCCAAAAGTGAGAAAGGGGATCATTGGCGTCTTTATGTTGTCAGTGATTGTGTTTGTCTGTATGTATGTCTGACGTTCGACCACCATTGTATCAGACAGACGCAGAACCTGACCAATCATGGCATGGCATAATCATATACGCCCACAGGGGCAGTGTCTTTATTTGCTCGCTGTCTTTTTCCTTGCACCACCCACACCTACTCACATAGACAAACAAAGAGACAAAAAAGAATGAACTCAAAAGGGAGAACAAAGGGTGTATGGAAGTAAAACAACATCATGGGCTGTATGGGTGTTGCATACCATGGGGAAAAAGAAAAAGAGGATGGGACGGAATGACACTGTCTACCAATGCACACACTCTATTTTTGAATCAGATCTCATCTAAAAAAAAAAAAAAAAAAAATAACAGCTGATCATCGTTAATAACGTCCCTCTCTTCCTTCTTCTCTTCTTGTTCTTGTTTGTTACTTGCTTGTTGTTCTGCTGGACATGTTTGGTTTCCTTTTGGAATTGGCATCCAAATAGAGCCCACCCTCGCAAGAGGCCAAGCTGAAGCACATCCTTGGATACGTCGAATTACAGCGCGAACTCATCGCACTAGAAGAGGACCTCTATCGCAGCGTAACAGACAAAGGGCATTGGCACAACACCACCACCAACAACAACAACTACAGCTCTTGCACAAACAACAATGCCAACAACATCGAGTTACACAGCTCTCAACTTGCCCCACATCGCAAGAACACACAATACCCTGACGACGACCAACTCGATCTCTTACATAGTTTACCCCAACAACATCCGCAACAACAGCCCGCTCTCGTTTACCGCCGATCTGTTACCGGTTCGTACCACCAGCGCAAGAACAGCTCACCAAACCCATACACACAACAACAACAGCGCACACCACCCCCTCTCCCTTCTCCTGCTCTCTTTATGCAGCAACATCACCAACAACAGCAACAACAGCAGCAGCTCAATCAATCTCGCCTTGTACAGCAACATCAACAAAAACAGACCACAGGAACCCCTGCACAACGCCATCTCGATAACATCCCTGATGGTCTGGATCCAACCATGGCCCTCCCAAGAGCCCTCCCAAGGACCAAAATGACCCATCACGATCAAACACTCTATCGCGACTCCTTCTACTCGGGGATTGGCCAAGAAAACGATTGGCGACAACTGGAAGAGCTTGATCCGGACAGTCTGGCGGGCATCCACCTCTATGGCGACACTTCTGATCTCCATCCACACGCCACCTTCCAGCAGCAACGACAACAACAACCCTCACCTGCCGCAGCATCCTCGCCCTTGAACAAATACCCGACCTACGAACATACACCAGCACCCGCACCAAGGGACAGTGATTGGCAGCACGAACGGCATCTTCAGCAGTTACAGCAGCAGGCCATCCTGAGGCAGCTTCAGTATCCGGATGATGAGGATGAAGACGAGGACGAGGCTAAGGTGCAGATGGCGACAAGGCATCGCCGGCAACACTCGATTGCCCAGGCTCAGCAGTTACAGTTTGAGCAACATCAGCGTCAACTGGTGTCGCCCCCACCGACTTTTATCGAGAAGGAAAAGAAGGCTGGTCGGTTCTCGGCCCGGTTCTCGTTCTTAACCCGTCGTCGTCAGCAACCTCAACAACAGCCACAACATCAACGCAGCGATAGTGTGCCGAATGCGCCCAAGGAGTCCTGGTTGAATGACTCTGGTAACAACAACAAGTCTGGTGGTCACGACCGTCTCCACTCTTTGGGACATCGTCGTCGCAGCGGCCACCAATTGGTCGTCACCACAGCAGGAGCAGGAGGAGCATCACCATTACCACTCTCACTCTCGGGAGGCCCTGGAGCAACGACGCCTGTTGACGAGGAGCAAGACCATTTCCGAGAGGAAGGGTATTCAGTTAACAACAAGAACAAGAACCGAGTTAAGCAGATGTTCAGGGATGTATTTGGGATCTCCAAGAAGAAGAGCCAGTCGCCAGATCTTGCCTTCCGAGACATATCCTTACCCTCGACCCACATCCGGTCGTCGTCTACTCCTGCGCACCACCATCAGCAATTGTACGGCCATCCTCCGCAGTTGGATCCCTCTATCAACAGTCAGTACAATTACTCGGCCGTTGTCGCCCAGCGCAAGGGGCTTATCACGCCTGTCTCGAGACCCGATACTGCACAGTCCAGCTATCGTAACGGCAATGACAACAACAGCAACAGCAGGAACCAGAACAACAACCATAACAGGAGTAAGGCCCGTGAGAGCCTTGTGGACCCTGTTCAGCAGCTAGGGTTCCAGAAGATGGAGTTTGACGAGGACTATGATATCCTTGGTGGCGTTGGCGATGACGCCTTCCCTGAGGGACATAACCCCTATTGCCAGACATCCTTGACCCCACCTCCGGCATCGTCTGTCCTCCGACACTCGACGTCTCCTCACCGCAGTTTCCTTAGTGGGTCAGCAGAGTACGAACCCGTCTTGATCACTGCCGCCGTTGTTAACAACAACAATACTCTTCAGCAACAGCAGTTGCAGTCGGAGCCGTCCGCTTTGGGCCTTCAGGAAGGAGGTTCGAGCGGGGCGATTGTAGGGGGACGGACGAGCAGACCGACACGTCCGCCATCGCAGATGATCAACGCCACGCCCACACCTAAGGACTATGTCGACAGCGGTTGTGACTCGAGCGGCGGAAATGAGCAGCCCTACACCACCACCGCGTCTAACGCCACTACCCTCAACCAACACCACACCAACACCACTGCTGCCACCACCATCAAGGGTGAAAGCATCTACAGCCAACAACAACAGCAGCCTTATCTCCACACCTCACCCCAGCCTGCTGTTGCAGCGACAGGATCGGCAAGTCAGCACCAAAGGTCGCCTTCGTATGATAACGATCGGGCAATGACCATTTCAACGTACGATAATGGGCCCACGATTGTGTCGATGGCTCAGGTACAGAAGGTTGATTTGGAGGGTTTGCGACAGAGCCATGGTCATTATTCTCTTCACCAATCTCATCACCATCAGACGCCGCCTTCGCACCATTCTCATCATCTGGGGATGGTTGCTGTTGAGTCCCCTTTTGCTTAAACGGCCTGGGGTCTGGACTCGACAGAGGCGCACAGTGCAAGCAAGCAAACAAGCAAATAACAACAATAGCAACTCAGCAACAACAACTCAGTAACTCAGCAGCTACATCACTTTGTATATACCACATCCACATCCCATTTTCATCTAACCACATTCATGCATGCATTTGAGAAAGAAAACCTCTTTAACAACAATAAGAGATTTGTACAAAAATAATAAAAAAAAAACGGCACTCTTCTTTGATTTGTGTCAATGTATCATAATAAGTTAAAATGCAAAAAAAGAACTATGTTTGTGTGGTCGTATGAAATCTGATATAAAAAATGAGAATGAAGGAAATGAGATATCGGAGGCACAAAAATAGCGCGTAAAATAAATGGCGTGAATGAAAAAAAAAAAAAAAAAAAAATAAGGGGGGGAGGGAATGGAAGGGAGAGAAAAAAAACCCGTCGTTTACAGCAGTGCGGCGAACAGTGCAACAAGAACGGTCATAACAACCAGACGTCCAGCAGCACTCCGGAGAGACAAGGGTACGGCAGCACCACTGGTAATAAACGCCTCAACATCCGAAGCTCCACCCTTCGACTTTTTCTCATTCCTCTTCACCCTATCCGCCGTCCCCGGGGGAACCACAAATCTCAAATCCTTCTGCAACTCCTGCACCCTCTGCTCAATCCAGGGCTTCACTCCCAAATTCATATCTTTTACCGGCCCAGTCAAACTGGCATGGAAATCTGTCTCCTTCCAGTTGTTGGATTTGCCCGGATATCCTGATCTGTCGATTGAGTCGTCCCATGCGACATCCTTTGCGAGCATCTTTTCGTATGCGTCGATCCTAGGGAAGAGGGCTTCGGGTTTAAAGGCGTAGGAAACGATTTCGCGGAGGGTTTGTTCGAACCGTTTGTTGAGATCTGGGGATTTGAAGATCAGTTTTGTGATCATAGGCCTGTCATGAGCGGAGAAGTCGGCATAGGTTTGGTAGCTTGTCAGGGTATCGGTAGGGTCGCCGTCTCCGAAAGTACCATCGAAATCTGTCGAGATCCATTGCCATTTGCCAGTGGGGGCGTTGAGGGTTGGGTTGAAGTAGATGAAGTAGTTGGACCCGGACCACCAGTAGGCGTCCCAGGAGCCGCCCAGGAACTCCATGGCCATATTGCGGAGGAATCCATCAACGTCCAAGCGAGACTCCCAGTACTCTCCTCCGTTCATGGTCGCCGGATCGAAATCGTTGAGATCCTTCATCAGCTGAATCAGCTGGGTCATCGGGGCCGTAACAGGATTAGACCCCAACGTCTTCATTTTGTAGCACTCCTTCGGGTAGGACTCGGCAGTCGGGCCCAGGTACCTCAAATCCCCCTGCGTCTCCACCGTCGGGGCATTCATCTGCCACAACGAACCCTTGACAACATTCCCATCCCCATGATGCACCGTCTGCTTCAAAAACGAACCCCCCACATCATCCACCATTAAATACAACCCGACCGCCTTCGAGTTCATATAAACCCGCACCCAACTTCCCTGCTGCGTCGGGACCCCGATGGCGTTCAAAACATCGATATACAGCTTCTCCCGGATCATTGTTGGGTCAGAGGACTCGGACCTCAGCTTGACACTCGGTCTCGAGAAGAAAGTCTGATTCTGGGGGGCCTTGGTATCGAACTCCAACTTGATGGCCTGCTTATTAAACTCCATACTTGATTTCCCACTCACTCCAATCGTGATATTCTGGACCGAGTGTACCAGCTTATCATTGATATACCGGAAATCGGCATTCATAGGCTGCGCCTCCATGGGTTTCATCAACATAGCCTCCCACAGCCCGGCATCCCCTGTGAGATGAATCGTCGCGATGACTCCATCGTCAAAGATCTTGGTCTTGCTCATCTCCCACTGCTCATACACCAACGGGACAAGAGGCAACTTGGTATCCGCGACCTCTCTATCGAACACCTCATACGCCGTCTGGATCGCGGTAGGGTCGGCAAAGGAGCGAGTGAAATTCTCAAAGAGGATGGGGGCCCCCGAAGCGTCGAGTTTGACGTATTTGTAAGGGGTTGTAGCGGATGCGCCTGGGACGAGGACGGACCAGAGAGGGAAAGTGGTGGGGGAGGTGACCAGTTTTGTGATGGGTCCGTTTGGACTGGTTTGGACGCCGAAGCTGCCGGTTTCTGTGTCTGGGTATCCTACGACATTGTATGTCACTATGAAAAGAAGGTACCCAAGAGGGTAGGTGTCGGGGAGGTATGGAGGGGAGAGAAGGAAGGAAGAGTTTAGCGACGTGATATTTTCTTCGAGGTAGGACGCTGATTTTTTTTTTCTTTAGCCTGCGTTCGTGTGGACATAAATAAGAATATAAGCACGAAACAGACAACTACAGAGTGAGGCAAGGTGAGGTACAAAATCTAGCCCTAGGCAGTTCCGCATTCGACTTGTTCGTCAAAACTCACCATCAGCGAGGGCAGATGTTGCCAGGTAGGTCAAGCCCAGCAGTAGTGTCCGCCTTGTAGTCATTGTCCGTGTGTTGTCTGCTGTGTATACTGAACGTGAGCGTGTGTGTTAAGAAGAAAAAGGGTGAAGTAGGATGCGAGGCAGGTGGATATCAAATATGCTTCGAGGTGCAGGATAGTCGGGGATTGTAGATCAAAGAATGCGTGAAGAAGAGAAGGAAAGAGAGGTGAAGGGAAAAAATGAACCAACGGGTTCTGTCAATGTGAGGGTAGAAAAGGGAAGGGGACGTGAAAGTGGAATAGGTGGGTTGCAGGCCTCTTATTACTTGCAGAGGGACAGCATTAAATGGAAAGAGAAGCAAATGAAAGAGGAACGAAGAAAAGGTGAAAAAAGAGTGGAGATGACAAGAAAAAAAGAAAGAGAAAGACGAAAGGCAAAAGCAAGGATAGGAAAAACGATCAAAGAAACGAAACAAAGAGACAGCAAGGACAAGTGTGCAAAGAGTGAGCATTTGTCAAGGTCGTGTGCCTATGTGTTTCGTATCTGCGAGCATGCATAAGCTTAATGCGTGGTGTGCCATGGTGTGCCGTACGAACGCAGGAGGTCGCAACAGACATTGACAGAGTAAGAAATGTACAAGGCACACGATCACTAACCGAAGGAAGGTGCACTAAGATCGACAATATGTTTATCTTCTGGATTACCTTTTGGCCATTTCCACGGCCACGGCCGTGCTGCATAATCTTCTTGCAAGTTGTCTCTTTTTGGTCGCCTGTGCTAATTGCTCTCGAACATGTAACGCAATCCTAGTCAGACGACTTAATGGACATAGGCCGAAAAAAACAAGGAGACAACAACCACACAGGAAAAAACGGAGGTTTTGATTTCATCCCTTTCATTGCTCTTTTCTTGTGCGCTTCTGAAAACACCAGGACATGGATCATCGTCTCGGTAAGAAGGTCAACAAGCCTTTTTTGCTACGTCAAACCAGGAGGTGAAAAAAGAAGGATGGAGGGTATCGCGAATTGTCTTGGTAGAAACGGATTCCACTATGTATCGTACGTTCTTTATAAGGTACTCAACCTCTTAGCTTTTGCTTCTTTGTTTGGACACCGTTGATGGATGGTCCAGGATGGATGCTTGAGGATTGAATAAAGGAAAAAGGCACAAACCCACACTATTTGCAAGGTTTACGAAAAGAAGAGGTGAAGGAAGAATAAAGAGGATAAAGATAAGGGAGGAAGAAACGCCCAATTCCTGTTTTTTATACGGTATATAGTGTATGGATGGGTTGGGCTTTTTTTTCAAAGGGGCACCAGCACTCCCAATCCAGGCAATGGCAAAGTGTCCTGAGCCTTAGTCGCCGTCCAGAACCAACGTGGGTGAAAGGAGAGGCCATGACTGAGCAAAAAGAGAAAATGCTCTCGGAGCCAGAGGAGGAAGAACAGAAGAAAAATTTTCATTTAGGAGCCAAATGGCAAGCGAACGAGCATCGTTTTGGTCAGTTCAGGAGACACAATCACAAGCAAGACAAGCAGCGAAAGAGCTCAGTTGGTTTTTTTTTTTCTTTTTTTGAATTTGATTTTGAAGAAAATAAGAGAAGAGTTTGTTACCAAGGACCCCAGAAGAGGTCCCAGGATATCATCATCAGAGCAGTAGTATATATGGGGTCAGAAATGCCTTTTTGTAATCATTCAAGTTGAATATAATACAAGTATTGAATCATCATTGAAAAATAAATGTATTGAAGAGATCTCCGTAGAGATTCTTCTTACAGATATAGTCAATACTACTGATGATAGGGAGAAAAAGTATTCACGATTAATCCGCGGTTTTATAGTACTGGAAGATGGGACTGCTAGAAAAGAATGGGATCAGGTCGTTTGGAAGGGAGTGGAAAAAGAATAGAGAGGATGGTAGGGGAAATGGGGACGGGTTTGAATAAAGCGACAATTTTTTTTTGTAGTATTCGGTTTGTTGTTTTGGGCATAGTTTTGTAATTTAAAATTGTGACGGCTTCTTCGTTGATGACCTTTGCCTCTCTTGTTCTTTGATGTTCTCTACATCATGTCCGACATGACGGGGATCCAATAAAAAAGATAGGACAGACTCTCGGAAAGTTTTCACGAGAAAAATTGTTCGTAGCCAGCTCCCCCCTTCTTTCTTGAAAAAAAGACAGAAATGAAAAAAAAATCGAACGGAACGATCCGAACAAACAAAAAGAGAGCAGATAGAAAAAGCCATACCCTCGGAACTGATCGTCTCCTTTGCCCTCGCGCTCCCGATCCTAACTCCAACTTTACCGCCCTAGGATTTCAATAGTAGTCACCAATTACTGTTGTTTATTAGTATTCTTTAGCGACGACTCCTGTGTGGTATCGTAGCCGTATCGCCTCTCATCGCCCGCGTCTAGTGATTGCGGACGACAAAGTCAACGGCTTGGGCAAAGTATTTAACGTTCTTCGAGTTCAATCCAGCCATCGAGATGCGTCCATTATCGGTGAGGTAGACATGGTACTTCTCCTTCAGCACCTTGACCTGGGGCACCGTCAGACCAGTGAAGGAGAACATGCCAATCTGGTCAACGATATGATTCCAAGTGCCCGGTGTGCCCAGCCTAACCAGCTCATCATAGAGAACCTTTCGCATGTCAATGATCCTGTTGGCCATGGTCGACAAGTTCTGCTCCCACTCTCCATAAAGGGTCTCGTTGTTTAGGACCAAACTGACGATCCTGGATCCGTAAGCAGGAGGGTTAGAGATAACAGCGCGCTGGGCCTTGGCGATCTGAGACTCGATCCTGTTCTTGACCTCGACCGACCTCGCAACAATAGTCAGGTTGCCCGCCCGCTCCGAGTACAAACCAAAGTTCTTGGAGAATGACTGGGCAATAAACATCTCGAACCCGCGGTCGACAAAATAGCGGACAGAGTAGGCGTCCTTGTCAAGACTACCCGACGCAAAACCTTGGTAGGCACAGTCAAAGAACGGAAAGTGGCCCTTAGCCTCCATCACATCTGCAATCTGACGCCATTGGTCGTTGGTAGGATCGACTCCTGTTGGGTTGTGAGCGCAAGGGTGCATCAGGAAGATGGAACCGTTGGGGGCTGACTGCATGGTGCCAAGCATACCCTTGAGGTCGAGGCCCTTGGTAGCAGGGTCCCAGTATGGGTACTCGAGGACTTGCATGCCCACTCCTTCAAAGATGGCACGGTGGTTCGCTAAAATGAATGAAAAAAGGGTGCATGTGCGTGTGTGAGTAACTATGGGCCAAACAAATAACCCTATTCGTTCAACAATCATCGCTTTTGTGGGTTGCAGAGCTTGTGGTGGTACGGTCGGCATTCGCTGCAAACACATTATCCGGATAGGTAAAAATTGTGAGAGCAAGATAAAAAGTGCCAAGGTTGGCAGACTAAAGTGCACAAGGCGACGGACTCCCGATCATGGTTTCCCTTCTTTGATAGTAACCCAAAAAAACAACAACAACAAAGCCGAGAGGCGGAAGGGTAAAGCGAATGCGCAAAGAGAGAACAAGAAGAAACATACCCCAGGTGGGCTTGGAGATGTAGCAGGCGGCGCCCTTGATAGGGTAGTGCTTTGAGAGAAAGTGTGCTCCAGTGTAGACTGCTCCTGTTCCAGAGATGCACTGCGCTGCTCCGGTGCGACCCTCTGTAACGGCCTTCGAATTGGCTCCGAGGATCAACTTGACCGCCGCCTTGCGGAATGGCTCAAGTCCCAGAATTGGCAGGTATTCGTGGTCCAGGTTGTCGTCCTCCACCATAATGTGGTCCGCCTAGGTGAAGGCAGTCAGAGATGAGAATGAAGTGGTCAGTATGAGAGAATGAAAACAAAGATTTGCACGGCGGTTAGTTGCATACAGATGGAGTAGACGTAACGCAATACACACCTTTTTCACGACGGGGAGGACCCATGGTTTGCCTTCTTCGGTGCGGTAGGCACCAACACCGAGGTTGACCTTTTGCGCATGAGAATCGGCCTTGTAAGAGGATGTGAGTGCGAAAATGACATCGGCGGGTGCTTCTTGGACCTGCTCGAAGAATGAGGCTACAACAGCGACGAAAACGTAAAGTAAGAGTACTGTCAGATATCCGGATAATGGTGGTCAAGGGAAGTTGTATGCGATAACGAGCCTTGTGCTTTTGTTGGTTACGTTTGTCGGCCTTCTTGGCGATATGGCTGCTGAGCTGCTGGAGTCTGAGGGCAGGGGTAGGTTGTGTGCTGCTTGACATGGTGTTTATGTGAATGAGTAATGTGAGAAAAGAGAGGAGTGATGAGTTATGAAAGAACGAATGCAAGTGTGTGTGTGAAAGAGAGAGAGGATTCAACTGTCGTTTTCTTTCTTTCGTCCTGTCCAAAGCGAACCGGCCTTGGAAAAGCGCGTGTCGAAAGGAAAAGCTGGCAGGCAGACACCTCTTTCCCTCGTCATTGCCCTACGCACACACCCTTAATTTCCCGTTTTATGAAACTGAAAATGGCTCACTCTCGCGTGCAACGGGAGAAATCAAGCATGAAGGCAAGACGGACCGACACCGAATTGGATCCGAAGCCATTTGTTCGCTTCGATCACACCTACCCGCCTACGCACTAGTGCAACAACAACGCGACTAACCCACCTCCTGTTCCTGGCGGTTACACTCCTATTCCCCAGCTACCAGGCTACCTCCGTACCCTTTCAGCAAGGGGTGTAGCAAGTTGTCCAGTGAAAAACTACAATGACTGAGAGTGAAAAAGTTGTGATGCAGTGGATCGAGCTTACAGTCAGCTTGGAGTACAGCTCGAGATCTCATCTATCGCCCCCGATGCTGTTACTGTTGTCATCACTCCTTACAGTCAGGCTGTAACATAAGGAATAGGGCCCAGTAAGCACCCAATCTCGTGCATTTCGTGTATCACTTTCGTTTTACCAGAAGGCAGGTCTAGACTGATTAGTCGCCATGAGGTCTTATGCAATGATTGTCGCTCCCTCTAGTCTCTGCTTTTGAGAGAAAAGAGCAATGGCTTTGTTGATTCTTCATAGTGTGTCATCTTTCTTATAGGAAATAAAGATACGACAATGAAGCAGCTCAGGAATGACTCGCCGTGTTCTTCTAAAAAAATGCGAATAGTCGTATGTAACTAGCGAGATCGGATCAAATTAAAGACGACAACCTTTTCATGTGGCCTATATCCAAGAAGAGGCAGATGGCAAAATTGACCATGTGGTTGACCTTTTTCACTTACGCGTTTCCCAAAAATGAGATTCGTTTTTTCTCTTCTCTTTCCTAAACATCCAGCTCTCGCCATCACCATGACCATCACTCTCCTTGTCGGTGTCTTCTCTTTACAATCTTCTCCAAGCATACATCAGGAATCAAGAAACACGACAAATAAGCCCTACCCGTCGACCTGACGCTCTCGCACCCCTTTCAAGAACGATCCAAGACCGTCAGCGGATCCCTCTCAGCGGACGTTTTACACGGTCTTACAAGACAGGGCAAGGACGAAGCAGGATTCAAGGAGCAAGTTGAATGTACTTTGTGGAGGCAAAGTCACCAAGTTCCCTGTTGTTGTGGTGACCAGTGTAATCACGGCGCAGGAGGTCATCATCATCGCTTGGATCAGAATTATTCTCACATTTGATGTGCTCTCAGTGGGACCTTTTGGCATGTTCAATGTCAGGGCAGGAGGCTGATCCAAGTTCAACAAAGTCCAAAAACCTTGCGCTCACAATCGACCTGCTCGTGATATTCTCGTTTCCAGGACAGCCCCTTCTCTCTACGTCCCTTATACATTCACAATCTTCTCTATCACTTTCCAGAAACAGTGTCATAAGTGGCATAACCTTTTTTCATTCTCTTTTTGTTCACTACTGAATAGCACTATTTTCTATCTGCAAAGGCACAATTGACTTAAACTGGGGAGCGAGCAGGATATAAGTTGTCAGTACTGGTGACGATAAGATCAAGGAAGTCAAAGGCAAAAGCAAAGGGACAGTCAGTGGCCTAGTCATCAATTAATCAGAGGCATAGAGCTCAAGCCAACACAATCCATTTATTTGCGAAAATCGCCAGAGTAACAGGAGTGTACGTAGAAATACCGGCAATCAACAATATCAATAAATAGTACTTATTTAACAAACCAGTGGCGGTTCCATTTTCAGCGTCGATAGGCAGTAGAGTGTTATCAGACGAACACGGTTTTCGCGTTTCTGAGGATCAGTCGCCTTCTCAAAGACCGAGACGCGTTCTTGACAGCAATCAAAAGAGCTAATCAGATCGATCAGCACGCCTAATCATTGACGATCAAATTACATGCGACTACGCATCTCACCTTGATCTTGTAAGAAATGATATGATATATCAATGTCAATAATTAGAGGTGATGGTGGGTGCATGGTCATGCATGTTTTTCTCAGGATTTTCCAGCGCAAACACTGTATGACTCTCCTCCACATTTTTTTTGTTTCCCTCTCTTTCCTTCGTCTCACTCCACGACAACAGGGATCTTTGTTTTTTCCTCATCAACGATAAAGAGCAGGGTGGCTCTAGCACAAGGGATGAAAGAAAGGTTGTGTCAATGCGACACAGGGACAGGCGCTATGATCGATAACCTCGCCCAACTTGTTGTCCATGAGGTTTTATTCGAGATGTGCTGGCCGGGGTTGCGTTTCTAGCTTGTCATTGATGGCACAAACATGTCACTTGGAGCAAAAATATGTTCTCTTTTTTTTTTTTTTCTTTTTTTTTTTTTTTTTGCTTGCACAAAAGACTCCTTTTTGACGGACAACCTTTCCTGCTTATCAAAAAGAAAAGAATACTGATCATAGCCTCTTTTTTATGCAACGCGGCTGATGGATGGATGAAACGGAACGGTTAGTAGGAGCACCTCCATTTCATTAGCAAGTCCCTGAACGGCGCGAAGACTACGAAATGGATCGTGTGAAGAGGTTCGACTCTTGGATGTCAATGGGTGGTCTGCAGCTGGTTTGATCACGGTCGACGATCGTAACCTGTACCAGCGATAATCTCATCACTCATAGCCAGCATTGACACGGCCATTGTCAGATGTTGCATCAGCATCCCATGGGAAATCTCACTACTGCCACCCAACTGTCTACGAGAACAAACAGATCATCGATCCCTTGAGAGGAACTCTCGGATAACCCAGCATCCGCCACAAGGAACAGCGAGCCAAAGTCGAGGAACTGAAGCCCAGGAGGTAGGAATCCAAGGATACGAAAAAGGACGAAATAATCCGCGACCTGAAGAACCTCAACTTGGACCTTATCAGGCAGAACCGCAACCTGATAAAGGGTTATCGCTTCTAAACAAACAAAAATGAAATGGAGATAACAGCGACCTGCAGGAGACTAGAAGCAGGATCGGTAGATCATTAATGGGTTTTCAATGAGTCTCGCCTTCTATTTGCACGTTGAAAATGGCGTTGAAATATATTTCTGTCTTCTTCAACAGCCTGTGAAATATAGTTAACACCTTGTCGTGTAAAGAAAAAAATACAGCCGAAGAGAGAATGGATGAACAAGGTATCATTTCTATTTCCTACTGTTAATAAAGGGTCCTGCAGTTAACTGTGATGCTCTTGAGGTTTGAGGTGTTGCCGGGATACATTCGGGGTCACCCGCGTCACATTCCGCCAATTTCATCCAACTTGTCAGCCCCTCTTTCCTCTCATCCTCTCGTTTTATCTTACCCACCGTCACCTCAATATCCTTAGCACCATGTAGACCAAGTAAATCACATAGCAGACGTTCGATCAGGGTCATGTTATCCTTCAACGACGTAATGGGTTAATGGTTCTCTGGGAACTCTGCTATGTCATTCGTCCAGAAAAAAGCAGTGTTCAATTTATTGTCGGCGCTCGAAAAAAAAATAAGTGATTGCTCGTACCTGAATTTTTATGCGGTCATCGTTATCGCCTTCATTTGCTGTAGCGATCCTGTCCTCCATCATCACCCATAGCCCAATCCCTCCGTCCTGCTCAACCCTACTCCTTGGATGACCAGCAGATCGGCGTTTTGGGATATCGATATAGATATCAATATCGACGTCAATTGGGATGATAAAAAGCATCATCGCAAAAATTGAGCGAGCGAGCGAGAGGGAAAGGGATGAGAAGTACGAGGGAATGAGAAAAGAAGAAAGAGAGAGAGAGAGAGATGAGAAAGCGCATTCCAATTGTGCACGAGCGCGAGTAAAAGACGAGTGGATCGCTTTGTCATATTTTTGGTGAAAAAAAAATAAATAAATAAATAAATGTGAGAAGAGGACACAATAAAAGCCCTGACATGTGTTCAAACTTAGGGCCAGAGAGGAACATACAAAAGGGTCTCTCAGTAGTAAAATGGAGCCGCCAATTACTTTTTTGATAGAACAGCAGTAGCACATGCTCGATCCAGGTTGCCATGATTGGCGTCGAGGCATCCCAAAGGGGCAAATCGCGGGTCACCTCCCTTCTTTTTCACGTATATCCTTGTTGGGGCCAAATGGCTAGTGGATGAACAAAAAATACCACGCTAGTGTCAATGGGCAAAGTAAAAATCTTGAGCCCACATGGACATGTAAGCACTACATTGAAACCCTTGTCTGCCCCTTTGCACAAATAAAGAAAGAAAGAAAAATGGACAACGAGAACAAAACAAGTCGAGGAAAAGATGTCACTCATGCCCATCTTCATCTCCTTGCAACACCCTCAACGGATCTGTCCTTGTCACCACCAAAAAGTAACCGTCGATCCGGGAGTCAAGATGAAGGTGGGAAAGTGACACTATCAATAATCAAAGACTACGACCGAAAAGAAGAAAAATCTCGCTCAACCTTGCAATAGAGAGAGTGTCTTGACAAGGACGAATTGTGCCTGAAGGCTTTGCATGTACTTCCCTTCGTTTATTTGCGGGACCCCTGATTCGATAGAGTCCCTTACACTAGTTCATTGCTTGTCTCTCATTTCTATTTCTATTCTCCGGTGAACCCTCTCCATTATTCGCAGTGTAGTCAGGCAGACAGGTCCTTGACTCCAAGACAAGACAGGCGCTATTTGGCGATTTCGAAGGAGAGTTCAAGTCCAGCACGCTAGACGTATAGATTTTTCTGTGTTGAGAGCCAGCAGTGGAGATATGGGATGAAGATGAGGCAGACAGGGAGAATAAAGGGTGAGGGAGGACTAGCAGTATGCGGTCATAGACAACCATAACTTTATGAGAGACATCCAATGCATTGTCGTCGTTTCTAGTTCATCTTTTGCCGAGAGGAAAGAAGGTATTTAAAGGGAGGCATGTTTCCCTCTGCTTTGGTTCCATCATTCTCCAGCAACACTTGTCTTCTTTTCTTTTGCTCCTTCACAGCAAGCACTATTCTCTGCACACCCTTGTTTTTTTTAATACCAACTATTTTTCATCCCTTCTTTTTTCTCTCTTCCCTCCTTTTTACCTCCCAAAAGCAACACGACAAGATGAGTGACGAAAAAACACACACCGACACCTCCAAACTCGTCCCACCACCAGCAATCGCACAGCCCACACAAGCTCACTTGAGTCCATCACCTAGTCTTGACAGGAGCCTGACTTTCCAACCCGAACAAAGCCAACAACGTGGCCGCACCTTCCTCAGCAGGCCACATGGCGGCTCCAACCCAGGATCAAGGGCTACCTCTCGCTCACGGACATCAAGGCCCAACTCCAGACCAGGGTCAAGACCAGGATCCCGCCCAGTCTCATGGCTGGTCTCTGCCAATTCGGATTACACTTCGATGTATGAGAACTATGGAGGATCCCGTTCCCGCAGGACCTCGGGTATAGATGAGAGTGACATTGTGTCAGCGATGGAGAACGGTGCTGGTGGCAAGATGTCGCGGTCACCCTCGCATGTCACCACGGTAGACGAAAAGAATAGGCCCTTGGACTCGACTCGCCCTGGTATCGTTTCTCAGCGTCCCTCCTATACCGGTACATTGATCCATGAGGACGAGTGCAGTATCGACTCGAGCGACGAACCTCCTCGTGGCAACGTGTCAGCTCTCAGGGCTAGTTTGCTGCTTGGAAAGGCCTTTGTCGGCACAGGAGTACTTTTCTTGCCCAATGCCTTCAAGAACGGTGGTATGTTGTCGCACCTTTCATTTCTTTTCTTCTCTTTGATTTTGTTCATGGAATGCTTCATGTTTTTTTTATACGATTGCCCCCTCATTTCTAGAGGCATGTGCTCGACGCTGATCCTTACTTTTTTACTATTTTCTTTGTCAACCTCCTTTTAGGCCTTTTGTTCTCATGCATCACCCTTGCTGTCGTCGCCTTTATCTGCTGTGTCGCATTCTTGCTCTTAGTCAAGGTCCGTCTCATTGTGCGGGAAAACTTTCAAGACATGGGCTTTGTTCTGTACGGCAAGTGGATGAGACTCTCAGTCCTGTGGGCAGTGGCTCTTTCTCAGATGGGCTTTGTCTGTGCTTACTTGATCTTTGTCTCTCAGAACCTGTTTGCGGTCGTCCAGACGTTCACCAAGTGCCAGTTCACAGGAATCCAGGAAAAGTTCTACATCCTGATACCCTTGGTCGTATTGATCCCCTTAGTCTTGATTCGTCGCATGGCTATCCTTTCCCTGCCCAGTATGCTCGCCAATGTGTTTATTATCATTGGTATCGTCTATCTCTGGTATTTCTCGATCGACAGTCTTGCACACCATGGAATGGGTCCTGAGATCAAGCTGTTCAACAGTGAGAACTTTGCTCTATTCTTGGGTACCGCTGTCTTTTCCTATGAGGGTATCGGTCTGAGTAAGTGTCCCTTTCTCTCCTTTATTCGTATACTCAAGGGACAAACATAAAAAGTTGCCGATCATGCGCAAGCATGATTTTAGAATCAATCACTAACCTCCCTTGCAATATCTTGTCGTGCGTCAATAGTCATTCCTATCACTGAGTCTATGGCCGAGCCTGAAAAGTTCCCTCGCGTCCTTGCTATTACTATGACCATCGTGACGGCCATTTTCGCTAGCGTGGGTGCCCTCTGCTACTCCGCCTTCGGTAGCAATGTACAGACCATCGTCCTCATGAATCTCCCCGTTACCGGCGGCATGACCATCACTGTTGAGCTTCTCTATTCGTGTGCCATCATCCTCTCCGTTCCTCTCATGCTTTCTCCAGCCTCCAAGATCGTCGAGAACGCCTGGTGGGGTGAAAAGTCGGGCGGCCGTAGCTTTAAGGTGAAGATGCAGAAGAATGCTGTCCGCACCCTTTTGATCTTGATCTGCGCCTTTGTCGCCTTTGGAGTCGGCGGTCCCTCCTTGGATATCTTTGTCTCTCTGATCGGAAGCGTTGCTTGCATGCCTCTCTGCTTCATCTTCCCAGCTCTGTTCCACTACAAGGCCTGCGCCAAGACCTGGAAGGCCAAGGCCATAGATATCGCCCTTGGAGTGATTGGTGTCGTCGCCATGATCTTTACCCTCTACATTACTATTCACAGCTGGGTCGACCCCGCCGAGCCCCATCCTGAACTGGACCGATGCGCTGCCTTTACCCAGTAGGGAGATTTCTTGTCTTGCATTCTTACTGCTCGCTGGCGAATAGGCGCCTTACCTCTCTGTATTGCATAGAAAAGCATTTTTATCTATTTACTACATATCATTCCTCCCAATTTCCTTGTACTATAGTCCCTTGTTTCCAATAATTAAAAAGATGAAAATACCTTATCACAAATAAGAACATGAAATTAATCTGCAAAAGCAGTGATGAAACGATCGCACAGAGACAAGGTGCAACAAAAAGCGATGTTCTGTACATCTTGGTCCGTTTCATTCCTGCATGTTCCCAAGGATGTTGTTGGTGAACTTTGCATGTCAACACAGCCTGTAATACTAGCTTGGTTTGATTGGATTCAGAGTTTGTCAGAGAAAAGAAGACGAGAGTTGCTTGAGCAGCCGTAGTTAGGGTTAAGGCTGTGTAAGCCTCGAAAAAAAAATGGACTTTCCCAGAAGAAAATGAAGCAAATGTAAACCTTGTTGGCCCTCAGCCCCTTTCTCATCTTCCCTCACTTTCTCCCTTGCAACCAAGGCACAGGACAATCGACTCAGCAAGTGCGAGCCAACATCAAATCTAGAAACATCCAATTGAAAGTTTCTTTTTTTTTTCTTTCTTCGCTGCTTCAGTTGCACGTACAGGGGCAATTGAAGCAAAAGAAGGCAATTCCGCGGGGAAAACTGGTCCATGTGTAGAGGATAAAAATAACCTTTCAACTCATCTTTCAGAATAGAAAAAACGGATGGCAAAGTGTGAGGTGAAAAAAAAATGAGAGCAAGCAAAAAAAAAAAATCTTTCCATGATCAAACATACGAACGACTTCTTGTATTCAATTACATGATGTTCAATTGACTGGACATCCTTTTTCCCGTTGCACTCAGTCTCAAGTAAATGAGTGTTTCGAAGTGCTTTTGTACCATGGTAAACCATGTCGATCAAAAAAGAGAAGAACAAAGTAGGGTGCGACGGCAAAGAGGCGAAAGCTCCAAAGCTCTGAATTTATGGCAGGTGTGTGTGCACGTTCAGCATTCCATCACATCGTAAAGTTAATTGCTTGAGATCATTACTCCACGGAGGTTTCTTCTTTACAACAGAGGGGGTTTTTGAATGATCAACTCGACTCTCTACTCTTGTTGTTTGTTCTCTTGCTTGCTAAAGTTTTCTTTGATGGTTCTTTACCATGTGCGGTACCTTTTGCGTTTCCTGAAAAAGTCACCCTCACGCAAAAAAGGTTCATCCTCTGCCTATGAACCCACGGGAGCATCAGTCCATGTGTTTTTCTCCCTCGTAACTTTTTGTTCTTTCGGTTTGGACAAAGTTTGTTCCCATTGACCTGTTTGTTTTATCTGGAATCGCTCTTGCTTTTCCAAAGTTGTGGGTCTCAGTCCGTGGGGTGAAGAGAAGGACTGAAAAAATAGGACTGGTGCTACTAGTGGCGGTTGACGTGGCCATTTGTTTTGCTAAGCCCGGTCAGTTGGTCGCGCTTCGCTACAAACTACAAACACCACTGCCACAACACGACACAGCATAACACACCAAGTTCCCATAATAGCTCTAAACCTCGACACTGCACATACGGGACTTTACTGAAAAAAAGAAGGTAAGGAATATCCATTTAATCGTTATTGTCAACACCATCGTAATATCACTTGGTAACCCTCATTCGTCTCTCCGTCTTTTCTCGTCTATTAGCCCCTATATCATGGTCCTTGGGGGCTGTAGGCGTGTTGCTATTTTCATCTGCCTTCAGTCTGTCCGTTGTGGTTTTTGAACTCCATTCCATTCCATTCTTGAGCCAAGCAACAGATTTGTAAGATCTAGACACCGGTTCGTCTACGTGTTATTTCAGACCGTTAGTGCGAGATGCGAGAGGGGAGGCAAAAAGGGGGGGAGGGATGCAAGAAGGATGGAAAGGATAGAAGGGTGAAAAGTGGAGAGCGAGAGAGGGATAATTCATCCGATTCATTTTTTCTCCGTGGGCCATTGCACAAAGTAGACACATACCTGTACGTGTCCTCTCAACCTGGACCATTCAATCCTCTCTGTGTGCATTGGCTCTGCTAGGCCAGTTAGATTTGAGGGAGAGAGAAATGAAAAGACGAGATGATCTTTTGGTGTGTTGTCTCGTCTCTATGATTTTCGTTGTTTGTTGTTTGTTTGTTTTTAAGCCTACTGCAGGGGAGCAGAGGATTGAGCACACCATAAAACAACGATGCATACTCCTCCTAAGTTACCCCTGTCTCCTTGTAGTGTCTTGCAATCAAGCCTTGTTGTGTTCTAAAGCCCTGTCCTGAACTGTCCTGACCTGTCTCGGCTTGGCTTGGCTTGTCTTGGCTTGTTGACTGATAGGGGTCAATGAAATGAAATATGGCAAACAAGTGGGCCGGAAGTGAAGTGAATGAATGAAAGGATATTAAGCTGAAGCAGAACAGATGATTGGTATGCAAGAAGTGGTCATCGAATTGCAACGAATTATTAATTTTCGTTCAAAAAGCAAAGCAAGCAATGGCACACACATAAAACGGTCGCTTCGCATTCTGTAATTAGGTCCGAGGAAGAATATGAGAGGTAGTAAGCAAAGCAGGACAGGTCAGAAAAAGAGGGGTCGAGAGCACGTTGTCGGTTCGACGGTCGAGGCTTTATTTTTCTCTCCGTTTTTTTTATATTACTTCGGGGCTAGTGCTAATTGCATACCTGCTTGTCCTCTTTTTATCCCGCTCCTCTTTTGTCCAAGTGCTCAATTAAAAAAAAAACCAGCAGCAGCAGGAGGACACACACCACCTATTCAGCGGGCTGTCAAGTCAAGGGGAAGAAATGGGAGGGAAGACGGGAAGGGAGGTCGAACATCGACAAGACAAAACATGAGAGCACTCCTACTTATTCCCTTGTTTTTACCATTTGTAGGGGTGGGGTTTATGTCTTTGAATGGCGTGCGCGCCCTGCCCATTGTCGAGGTTGTTCCTGCGCCATGAACGATAATTCACCATATTTAAACCAACCGCCAAGCCCACTTTTTTTTTTTTTTTTTTTTTTTTTTTTCCTTTTTCTCTTCACTTTTTTTTTTTTTCGTTTTTCTACACGCATTTTTTTCGCACCACTTTTGTCATATTTCTCACGTTGTCCTTTACTTTTACTTTGCATATATATAACACAGCACCCGCACTTCCACATACCTTGTATTTACCCGCCTCTTCATCCTCCTGCGCAACAATGTCTTCTACTTCCCTGTTCTATACTCCTTCCACAACAACAACGGCTTCAAAGCCCCGCTCTACTTCTACAAAGAGACGTGTTCGATTCACATTCGGCTACAGCTCTCGCACTCCTTCTTTCGGTTCTCTCCCTCCATCCCCTACCGAGCCATTGACACAAGAGTCTTCCACTCCTACTTCTACATCTTCATCTTCATCTTCATCCTCGAGCACAGTCTTCACCTCGACTTCATTACCCATCATGCACATGCCCAGCCCCACCGACACAACATCAACATCCACATACAGCAGCAAACCAACGGCAGACGACCTCACCGCCTCCATGATGATCTCCAACCGCACCAGTTCCATCACATCCACCACTTCTACATCCTCGACTCTTACGCCTTCAAGGCCCACCAGCAGGTGCAGCAGTATCAGCAGTGGGTTCAGTTACACTAGCAGCCTCGATCACCGGACGATGCACCGCCCTTCCACTCCTTCTTTCTCAGCACACAAGTACAACTCCAGCATCTCTTCTTCTACCACTATGCCCGCGCCCACCTCGTCAGTACAGCCCACCTCATCAGAATCATCCGACTCTCCAGCAACAACAACGGTAGCGGCTCGCCGCCCCTCTGTCGTCGAGCGAACCGCGTTCTTGGCCTCTGCACCCGTCAGATCCCGTGCCCAGATCTCACCGCGTCTCAAGAACATGTGCCCCGCCCCATCTACTTCCTCCTTGTGCACCGCCTCTACAACCTTCTTCTCAAACACTTCCCTGCCCTCGCTCACCAGTCGGTGCTTCTCCAGTTTGCAGATCAACAACTCCTCCTGCTGTCTAATGAACCCAGGAGGCGTTTCGCTCGAGAAGCGAAGGTGGTCCAACGATAGCACGCGAGGTCTCTACGGCGGCGTTGAATCCACAGCTTCTTCTGGCACCTTGCCCTTCTTGTCGAATGATGATGGTCGGATCAGCACGAGCAGCAGTTCTGAAGGTGGATCGACCTTCAATGAGGAAGTGCGCGATCAAAGCTCAAAGAAGAAAAAGTCCAAGAAGTTCAAGAAGCCCTGTCCTAGCCTGACCTTGTTCAGCTTCATGTTGAAGAAGTAATGACAACCATCCCATCCAACACAGTGTACTCATAGTTAATGACCTCTAATGATAATGACCAACAATTAAAGAACATGATCACCCACCCTCCTTGTACAAACAGAAAAAAAAACATCCAACTGCGTATTTTTTTTTAAAAAATGGTGTCATGTTGGCTATGCTCAGCGGTTGGGGTGACAAATAGAAAAGGACCCAACCGCGCAATTGCTAAAACGCGACAGCCGTTGAGTGCTACGCACTAGTGTGTTATTTTTTTTTTATCCCTCCGTCACTTCCCCCTGTTCCCCCTCTTCCCCTCTTCCCCCTGTTTCCCCTCCTTCCCTTCGTTTCGAGGTAGATTGTGCGATTGGCATTAACCCTAAAGTAAAAAAAATTCGTAATGACCCATGGACAGGCATGGGCGGGAACGAATCCGATGCCACCAAATTTGACGCTACTAAAGCACAAGGACAAAGAAGAAGGCCTAAGGCTGAGAAATCGAGAGCACATCGCTGGTCTAACCCAATCGCATCTAATCCCACTCCCTCTAAAAGCGGGTTAGACATATTTGTGCATTTCCCCATTCAAGAGATACATCATAAGCAAGAGCACTAGGGTGCTCACAAACGTGATCGAGAATCAAAGAAAACTTTCGAAGTTTGGACCACGTTTACCTCAGCAACCCTCAAAATTTATATTGGCAATGGGCGGAGAAGAGATAAAAGAAATGATGGGACGAGGTGTACAGTAGCGGTATGCAATTGATCCAAAATACGATGATAGGTATGATGAGGCGAAAATTAGAACAAGTAGGTAAGGAGGCTAGGCGTCACCCATATGATCGACAAGTCTGGACCTTTACCGTGCAAGTATATATCCAGCAGCCAACAATGCCGATCATCAAATACACGGCAGGGATATGCTAATGCGATCGCCTTACACTCACCCAAAGTCCATAGATCCAAAACGCCACAATCAATAATTTGAGACAACAATTAAAGAAAGAAAAGTACGTACGGCAAGGCTGAGCCATCAAGTAGTTGGAAGAGGGAGTAAGCGCTTATGCGAGTAGCCCTGTGGCTTACAGCAGTGGATCAGCAAAGTAAAATAACTTATTGGAGCTATGGAAAAGATAGCAGCACTTATTCCTCTCATTCCATATAAATACTTTTTCTTACCTCTACACAGTGTTGAGGTAGTGAACATCGAAAAACCCTCAATGCATATCCTCGATCGCCCATCTTGATCGCCATCGAATCGATACACTACCGGATGATGTATATATACGACACTGTTTAACGAAGCTCACTGAAGGTTGGGCAGCTCTAGCCAATGCGTTCGACAAAATGTAGCCCTCTGTTATGTCGATTTCCCATCCGTAGAAGAACTCGCCTCGCATGGACACGCGCCAAACTTTCGTCTTTGTAGTTTCGGCTTGCTCTTCTCATCGGCGTCCATGAATGCCCGTAACGGCCCGGCTGGAGTAACTTCAGTGGCGCGCTTTATAGTTACAGTCGGTCAAGTAGGTTTAGGCAGAGGCGATCGCTCGTTGTTTCTAAATTGAGTGAAAAGAAAGGCGAGGCCGTTTTTGTCCCTGTCTGGATATATCACAATCTAAAAGCGGCCTAAGGGATCGTGCCGGCAGCTCCTCACAAACCACGCCAAATAACGCCCTTGGCGAGAAATGGTAATGCGCTCTAAAAGGCCTTGTAGGAGTGTCCAATTCGTACGCAGTCATCGTCGCCTGCTTGGCCAGCAAGCGCCACAGCGTAACGTCCTTTTCTTCATGGCCAAGCTCAGTCTCGTTGTGATCGCTCAAACTCCCATCAGCAATAGTTCGAGGCATTACGGCAGTCGAGACCTGCTCTGGTGTCTTTTTAGAGAAGTTGAAAGTCGTTTTCTCTATTGTTGGCTGGTGCCTTGTCCTAAGTATGTGGAGGTTCCACTAATATCGCGTCGACTGGTCCCGGCTTGATCCGCCTCGTCCAAGGTCTTGCTGCTCTCCAGCGTTGAGACTTGATTGCTGGCTTGAATCTCCGTTAAACGCCGAGATACATGTTGCCGAGAAATAAAGCAACCACATCGCAGGAGCAACAAAGAGCTCTCGCGCCACCAAAGTTTGCATCTATTGACCTAGCCTTCAAGTAGGGAACAAGCCAACCCATGCGTTCACTCACTTTACGTCTTCTGTTTATCTTTTAACACAACAGGTAATAGACAAAAAGCGCGATGACAAGCAGTGCTTATTCTGAAAACAAACCGGCAAACGTATCTTCAGATTCCGTTCTGACGCCCCTCAGCATCCCTTCTAAGCTGCGGCTCCTGGTCACCTGCCACCATGCCACTGTCCTACTCGCCTCCTTGTTCTCCGTTAGTTCTCGTCCGTTTCGCCGTCAGTCTCTCCTCTCTTCAATTGGCACACTGTCCTCCTCATTCTTTGGGCTTAATCTTCCACAACGACAACGACTTGCTGCGAGCCTCAAAAAATTCGTTCAGGGTGTCGCCTCTGCCCCAGGGAACCGAAAACTCCAGAAGTAGGGCCTCCCGAATCTTCATGAGATTGCTGTAGATTTACCACATCTACTTGGTCGTCTGGGTATATTCTATTTTCCGGACATTTACCAGTCATCTGACCGTATTAAGGTACAACTGCTCGAACTCGGCCTTCCGGAACTTCTCGATTTCGGTGTGCTCGAACTGGCTTTGAGCATGTTGTAGCCGTCCTGCAGGTCCTTGTAGCACCCACTAGTCCACCGATAATAATAATGGCGCTTCATGTTTTTGTTGCACAGATATGCAATAATCCTAGACCGAGTATCCCTGATGTAGGTGTCGATGTTGTTGTTGTTGTTGTTATTGTTGTTGTTGTTGTTGTTGTTGTTGTTGTTGTTGTTGTTGTTGTTGTTGTTGTTGTTGTTGTTGTCGGCGCCGGGGTTGCGGGTCTTCTCAAGGCTAAGGGCATCACTCTTCCTGCCGCCGGTGAGATCGGTGAGACCAAGTTCCATTCCACCTTGGAGAACCATGTGGAGGGTCGACTGCTTCGGAATCAACGAAGAGAAGAAGAAAAAGGAAGAAAAAGAGAGGACAAGAAGTAGTGGTGGTGAGAACAAAAGCCCTGTTAACATCAATCAGGCGCCCTTTCGCGCAAAGGGAAGAGCTGATTAGAAACTGTTGATTGGAAACCCTGCCTTTGATCATCGATCAATGACGAAAGCGAGAGCTTGTCCATTTTCGAAGTTAAAGTGGAACAAGTCGCAAGAAAAAAAAAAAAAATGCGCATATTTGTCAACACGCGGCATTATTTTTTTTTCTTCTGCATTAAGGAGTTATCCACAAGCAGCATCGTCATCGCTCCCTCCAACTTTATTTCTTCACGCGTTTATTGCCATTCTCGTTCTCATTTCATTTTCTCGTCGGGTGAACTTGGACTATTGATTTTTTTTCTTTTTTTTTTTGATAATTCCTGCCAGAGTGCAACAATAGTCGACAAGCCAGACGGGATGATTAAAGTGTCAAGGACGAGGACAAAGAGGAAGGAAGAAGAGCTTCAAAAAGGAAATGTACAGATCACTCTCGTTACTCTTTCATCTGCTGCTGCTGCTGCTGCTGCTGTTGTTGGGCTCGCTCCTTGCGCTTCATATCCAGCGTCAAATAAATCGCATGTAGCTGATCGACCTGGTTCCTGCTAAAATTCTGCTGCTGCATAAACAGCCTCAATGTGTACACACACTGCGAAGCCTCATCAAAATCAATCAGCGGATCGGGCTGGAACGACGCAGCAATCGGGTCGGCCATACTCAATGACAAGGCTGCCCTGGACGCCGTTGTAGGTGGAGGGATCCGGAGTGGGTGACCCTGTACCTGTTGTTGCTGTTCCTGTTGCTGTTGCTGTTGCTGTTGTTGTTGCTGTTGCTGTTGCTGTTGCTGTTGTTGTTGCTGTTGCTGTTGCTGTTGCTGTTGTTGTTGTTGGAGGTGTTGGAGGTGTTGGTGCTCTTGTGGATGATGGAGTTGTTGGTGTTGATGAGGCACAGTAGGAGGAGATTCTATAGCGCCAACCGCAGATGTTGTTCCTGTCAATCCCAACCCGGTGAGTGAGGATTGTGTGGGTGGCACGGCAGTCGACGCCGTTATCGCCATGGCGGCACTCATAGGCATACTGCCTGCAGTCGTAGCCGCCGTCTGGATTGAGTGCCCCGGAGCATCCATACCATTAGTGTTATGAGCAGGCACGGTCGTCTTGTGCGTCTTATTGAGGGCGTTGAACGTAAGACCTGCCATCAGGTCATTTGCTGCCTGCTGCTGCGGCTGTTGTTGTTGCTGTTGGTGCTGTTGTTGTTGTTGTTGCTGTTGATGTTGACGTGTTGTCCGCTGACGCGTTTGCTGTTGGTGCTGCTGTTGTTGATGTTGTTGTTGAAGCTGCTCCTGCTGATGCTCCTGCTGCTGCTGCTCAATCGAAAGATGCTGTTGTTGCTCCACAGGCGTCATCACCAACGAGGAACCGGTTCCATAGACCTTGGACAGCATCTCCATCTGCGTCACTGGACAGGAGACCGCGTCAGAGCCTGGCGTGCCTGAACTTCCTCCTGCTCCAGCGACAGAATGCACATGTTGTTGTTGTTGTCGGACCGCGGCTGCTGCGGACAGGTGTTGCTCCATACCGGTCTCATCAACATCCATATCCGGCTCTATTCCCACATGCGAATCCAAATCCATGTCAAGACCTATATCCAACAGCTGCTGCTGCTGCTGCTCATCCTGACCTGCAGCGGAGACCGACAAAGCATCCCTGTTCCGAGATACCAACGATGCTCCCGCTTTACGACGGCCACGACCTGACACTACTGCTGTATGATCCTCCACTGCTACCGTCGTTGTATCTTCCACGACCACTGCTGCTCCTTTCCGATTACTCTTCCTCCGGGGCTTGGGTGCTGGTGTTGCTGTCGTTGGGGTGATATCTTCGATATTGATGCCCCCAACATTCAGACCATCGACACCATCACCGGGACTCTCGCCCTCACCGGTTCCTGAAGCATCATCGACACGCTGTCTCTTGACCTTGGACCGCGTCGCCCTCGTTGGCTTCTGCTCCTGCTCCTGTCGCTGTTGCTGTTCTGGGATAGCAGATCCTGACGTCGCCGCCGCTGCCGCCACCGCCGGCACTATCGGCGTCACTACAGGGGGAGTAAACGCCGTTCCAGTTCCTGAACCTCCCGTCATCAACCCTGTCCCCGGTACCACTACCGACGAAGAAGAGCCGGGACCAGAAGCTGCCGCCCCAGGGGCAGCTTTCATCCCATGGCGCACCTTGAACTTAAACAACCATCCATCCGAAAACCTCAGCGCTTCCTGTTCAATCCCCAGCTCTCTCCCCAACTCCTTCGCCTTTGCCATAATCACCGGATCCGTTAACAAATGCCCCTGTTGCTGCTGTCCAAACCTCTTGACAAACTCAGCCAACCTAGCCTCCAACTGAGGGAACATAACCGCCCTATGCCTCTTCAACGCCGGGTTAGTAACCCCTTGCGCCAATCGCGTACTCGACTGCGCCCTCAACCGGGAAACGGTGGACTCGTTGACTTTGAGGCCATACCGGGATTCGATGTATTGGACGACGGCCTTGTTGGTGAGGTGTGTTGCATGGGTGGTGAATTGGTCGTGCATGTAGGCGCAGACTTCATATTTCTGGGATTCGGTGAGTGTTGCGCGCTTCGTGGGACCTTTTCCTTTTTCGGTGGTCTTTGCATCGGGGTCGGTAGAGTCGATGGGGTCTGTGGAGGATCTTGGTACTGCTTCGCCCAGTTCAGGTACATCCTCGGCGGTGTCTTGATGATTGTTCATGTGGAATGGAGGGTGAAAGGGTCGTATGTGCGTGTATGTGGCAGGTGTAAAGAAAAGAGGAATAAAAAAAATTGCGCATACAGAAAGAACGTTCTCGCTTTTATTATCTATTAGAAACACGTGACAGCGATTCCTCAATTGCACGAATCGCGACTCCGCACCCACTCTGGAGGATCTCCCACAGACATCGTAACAGGATCCACAAGCCCATGGTAGTTCTCAAAAATCGTATAGTCAAACGTAGTGAACTCCCGGTCAATAATGTCCATCTGGTACGCAAACTTCTCCTCCTCCGTCATGTTAGCCGCCGCCACTGCTGCTGCGACAGCCGCGGCCGCAGCTTCAATGTTGACAGGCGTTGGGGTCGTAGGCCGTCGGGGCGGGAGTTGTTGCTGTGAAGATTTGTGTCGCAGTAAGGGCGGTAATGCTTGTTGTGTAGGAATATGCTTTTGGCGAGAGATAGAGTGTTCTAGTGGTGTCGGAATGATCACGGGCGACGAAATTGCTTGTTGTGGTTGTGCTGCTGCCTGGAAAGAGTGTTGATGCAATTGTGCCTCGCGCTCGTATGAGGACTCCCGACTAATCGCTGCCGGCGGTGCCAAGGGAGAAGGTGCCAAGGCTCCAGAGTCTCTTGTAGGGTCATTGTCATAGGCATCTCCACCGCCAAACTTGGGAATTAATGTCGACTTTGGAAGGTATACAGCTGTAACACCGGGTGCTGTTGCACCTCCTCCTACTCCCGCTCCTGGTCCTGCAGTTGTATGGGTATATCCGTTTCCAGGAGCTGGTTTCGTAACGGCAGCGGTGGTCACGACTGGTTTCGAAAAAGGCGAGGAAGAACGGTGGTAGTAAGAGGAAGGGTGATGGTCCAAGGAATTCAAGTTTTGTGGGGGTGGTGGCGGCTGGTATTGATCTCCTCCTGCAGTCGATGCGGGGAACCGCATGGCAGGAACAGGGACCAGTGGCAGTTCTCGGCCTCCAACTGAAGGGTCGACGGGTGACAGGGGTATAGATTGAAATTGGGTCTGTCGGGCAACTTGAGATCCTGTATGACTCTTCTCTGAGGATAGTGACACCTGCGTCATAGAGTTAGACGCAGGTTGTGGTGGAGGAATCTGAACAACCTGTTGAACGGTATCCTGATCGCCGCCACCAGATCCAAAATGAAACTTTTTCTTGCTGACGGGTGGGGTGGGTGTTGGTGTGGGTGCGCGTGGTTCTGGTGGCAAAGACATTCCGCGAATATTCCGTATGCTCTTCTCTAGCTCCCTGTTCATGGCTTCCATGGCAGCCTGTGCTTCCGCCTCTGCTGCTTCAGCCGCCTCCTGTGCGGCCCTCTGTCGCTCTTCTTCTGCCCTGATGGCGCGCATTTTTTCCTTGTGCAATCGAAGTGCTCTCTTCCGAGTCGATCGATATGTGAGCGGGTCATCCTCGAGCAACATCTCCTCCAAGTCGTATGTCGCATCAAAGTTGGCCGCCTCTGCTGGTGGTTGGAACACTGGGGTGAGCTGCTTGGTTTCGAGAAAGTACCACCACTGCTCTGGTCTCATATTGCACCTGTACGCCTCAATCTGGAAAAATGGTTGCCTCCGGATACCGTTCATTCCTCCCCGAGTTCCTAGACGCTCATTGGGGTCCCGTGTCAAAAACTACGTTTCGAAAATGACATGGGTCGTGAATTAGAACACAACATAGTCCAACGATCTTTGTATATCATTGACATGAACTGGAAAACAAAAAGTGTTTGATGTTTACCCCTTGAATGACCTCCACACAATCCTGTGAAACGCCTTTCTGAGAAGGATACTCGATTGTCTGATTTCCAATAGCTCGCCGGAGGTCGGGGATATTCTCGGTCTGAAAGGGTCGCTTGTTGTAGATACACTCATAGAACAAAATCCCGACCGCCCACCAATCCACACTCGTACCATAACCAGTGCCCTTGAAGACCTCGGGTGCCATGTAAGCAACGGTTCCTGATTGCGAGGTAAGGATGGGCTTCTCGGGAGTCAATTTGCAGCCAATGTTAAAGTCTGTCAAGTGGGCGTGTCCTTTTTCATCCAGCAAGACGTTGTCGGGTTTGATATCTCGATGGACGATGCCTAGCGAGTGAAGGTGATTGACTGCCGAACAAAGTTCTGCAATCCAGAACCGAACCACATCCTCGCCAAACGCCCTCCTGTTCATATGAAACCTCAAATCTCCTCCCATCCTATTTATCCATAAGCGTTGTAAGAAAATAGTCGTTAGCCGAAAATTGCGAGCCTGATGGTAACAAGACAACGTCTACCCTAAAGTCAGGGTTATGTTACTTACATGAGATCCATACACATGTACATATACTCGTCATCCTGAAAGGCAAAGCGCATGTTGACCATAAAACAATGATCAAGCGACTCTAGGATCTGCCGCTCTCTCAGAATATTCCTGACAGCTTCCATTTTGATGACTTGCGCCTTGGAGATGTACTTGAGTGCGTAGACTTTTCCAGTTTCACGCCGTTCGACCATGCGGACCTAATTATTTAATATTTGATTTTTTTTTGTTGGTTTCAATTGAGCAGATGGGGTGGTTCAAGTTAGAAACGCTTTTTTCTTCTTACGCACATGTCCGTGTCCTTTGTGGTTATTGGTAATCGTTTTCCCAACAAAATATCTTCATGCAGTTGACTGGAAGATGCCTCGAATGATTGTCCATGATAGATCATCATCGACTTCTTTCTTAACCCTACTATCAATTGCAGCACAGCAGTCATAGTATTCCGTTGTTGTTGTTGTTGTTGCTGTTGGCAATAAAAACCACAGATCGCTGCCACCCATATTGCACAAAAACCTCATTTTCGTTCCCTTTCGTACCACCTTCTCGCTGTCCAACAGCAATAAAGGGCATAGTGCCTCTCCTCCTTCCTTCCTTTTGTTATACCTATAGCTCTCAGAGGCGAAAAAGTGTTGACATTGATGAACACCGGCTTCTTTTGACTCCTTCAGGCTTCGCCCATCGGTCCTTCATCATCTTTTCACAAAAAAGACCGAATGAGGCATCGCAATGTGAGACCTGACTGACAGGCCTGTTCTCCTGTTCCTGAAGTTTTCTTGTCGTAAAAACACCTCTCCCGCGCACGGGGCTGCTTACAACCAATCCTTGTGGTTTTTTACCTTTCCGAATGACCCTTTACCGATGATTCGCATCAACTTGAACTGGAACAGGTTAACTATTATTCATGGAAAACACAAAGAGAAAAACGTCAGCCTAACTTTGGTATATTTTTTTTTTGTTTTCTTTTTTTTTGTTCATTCGAAATAGAACAACTACCAAGAGCACCATCCCAGCTTGCCTTCATTGTCGAAGCTGTCTTCGTGTTCCCGACTGTTGCCGTTTCCCATGACGTTTTAGTTCTTCTTCACTCCACTTTGTGTTCGTTGTCTTAGTCCGGTTTTGTTCGTGTGTGAAGGGCGAGGGGTTTTATGTGTCGCTGTTGGGAGGAGGCGGTGGAGGAGGAGAAGAAAGAGAGAGTGAAAGAGAGAGTCGTCACTGCTGCTGCTGGTGTAGTTGTGCGGAGTGAGTAAAAGGGCGTGAAAGTGTTCTGCGTTTTCCGAGGAGAGTTGGTGAAGCTGTTGGCCCGTTGTTTGTTTGAGGTAGCCTTGACTGGGTGTTCAAGGAGAGAGCGGAACTCGTAAAGGGGGTTGGTTGGTTGGCGACAAGAGGCAGAGAAAAAAACAAGGGAAAAAGGATAAAGGAGTTGTATGAAGGCAAAAAAAATAACGCCAGAAAAAGGGAGGGAAGAACGGAGGAGGGAGGAGGGAAAAGGGAAAAGGGAAAAGGAAAAAGAAAAGGAAAAAAGTAAAAAGTAAAAAGTAAAGAGTAAAAAGTTGAAAGGATGGCTCACACAATTAGTAACTTGGATGTTGCTCTCAACTAACGCCAGGCCACACATTCAGGACTCATATACATAGACATACATCCTTTTTACGCCATTCATTTTTAATAACGAGAGAAGGAAGAATATGCGGGCATCATCGTGTATCGTGGCTGAGTACCTACAACTGGCTCAAGTAAGCCATCATCTGCAACCATAAACGAAAAGGGCTCAATGCGAATGGCATGGAAAGAAGGAAAGAATAACGACAAGAGCATAACTCACCGAAAGAAGGAGGATCAATCATTCCCTTTGTGCCAGGAGGATCGCTCCAACAAGAGATCTCGGACTCGGATATATGATTTTTTTTGAACTGAACACATGGTGGCAAAAAATGAGTAATGGGCTCAGTAGGAATGAAGACCACCCACCCTTCTGCTCATTCCTCGTTACGTTTTGCTCTCGACCCTTGCTTGGAATAAATGAAAGAAGGCTGTAGTGTTTGACGGTCAAATGTATTTTTTTTTTTTATTATGTTGCTTAGTACTGGGCTGACCGACTGAAGTCGTCACTCTCCAAAGAGTTTTTGTAGTCGCGTCTCAACAAGATCTACAGTATCAACCAACCAACCAGCAACGGGGACGATTTCAGTTAGACCAACCCCGAACGGTTCATTGATCACACCCAACTGCCTCCAACACCATCACCGATCACAGCGCATCCTTCAGTACCTGGAAGTCAGTGATCTGGGGCAAGTACGCGCATGTGCTCAGATCCAGAATATAGATGTCATCAAACACAGTCTGGCCATCGTATCCTCCAAACATGAACAGCCGTGAGTCGTACAGAAGCGATGCATGATAGCCTCGTCCTGCAGGTGGGATGCCGTACACCTTGCGTGTCTCCCATGACCATGTCACCAGGTTGAGCATCATCACGTCGCATGAATACCGGCTTCCATCGTGTCCTCCAATAACAAACAGATAAGACCCGACCTGTGTCGCCGTGTGTGATAGCCTTGGCAGTGGCCTGTTAACGTCTATCTTTGTCCACTCCTTCGTTTCTATTGTGAATGAAAAACAAAACGTGTAATGATGATCAGTCTTCATGTTGCGCATGACATTCGCACATCCCCAGTTAACGTAACAAAGGCAAGATGAACATACCAAGATCAAGAACATGCACATCGGAAAAGCACTCGTGGCCATCACTTCCACCGTACACAATGAAATGATTCTTGATCAAGTTGCTGGTATGGTAGCCTCTCGAGATGGGAATCGCGCCAGTTGTCTTCAGTTCTGTCCAGTGCATGTCCGCCAGGTTCAGCTGATATGTATCGTTCAATGCCTGGACTCCATCACCACCTCCAAAGACATAGATGCAATTGTTGTAGACGCAGGTCGTATGAGCACGGCGACGGCGGGGTCTCTTTCCAGTCGTCTGTGGGTTCGTCCAAGTCAGGGTATCTATCCGTCGTAGTGCAAGGTGGAATATGTCAATCTCCATGTTTTCTTCATCTGGGTAAACCAATTGATCACATGGTGCCACGAGCTTATTACCTGTGTCGAGCATGTAGAGTTCGTTAAAGTACTGAGGTCCATCTCCACCGCCAAACACGAAGAGACGTTTGTTGTCCACAAGAGTAGAAGAGTGAGCGCGGCAAGGTGGAGGGATAGATCCATATGTTTTGGGTTGCGACCAGTGCATGGTATCTAATATGAGAGGAGAAAGATCAATTTAAACCAGAAAAGATGAGATCCTGCTCCTGTGACCAACGAAACACCCATATCTTATTTTCAACTCCAGTCATCAAAGATAATGCTTACCGGCGTCGAAAATGTACAGGGTATTGAAGCAGTTCTTGGGGTCGCATCCTCCAAAGACATAGACAGACTCTCCAACAAGGTTGACGGTCTGGGCTCGAAGGTCCTTGGGCGGGATCTGTCCATGAACTTTAGCACGAGTCCAATGCATGGCTGGAATAGGCGCAGGCGAAACAGTTGCGCTGGGCCGTGGGGCGTCCTTGCTGCTCTCCGCCCTTGCTCGGTGCTTGCTGGACGAGGATGTTGATTCCGCCTGGCGTCCATGACTGCGATCGTGTCCGTGTGTTCCATTATGACTGCTAGAGCCGCCTTGGTTGGACTGCTGCGACCGTTGATGGCTTTGTTGAGTAGACGCCGAGGGTACAGCAACGGCGGTGGTGTAATTGTCCGAACCAGCCGTACCAGACTTGGCAATGTTTCCGGTCCCTGTGGCGAGAGCTGTTGTCTCTAATGTCGTTCCTTTGGCAGCAGACAGGGCTATTGTCGAGATGGATCCTTGAACCGAGAAGGAATTATCCTGTGAGGGCGCTGCCGTCAATGGCACTGGAGTAACGCTCTGAACAGTAGATCCTGAAGTCAATGAGCCGTCGGGAGAGCCAGCGGAGGAGAATGAAGTGTTGGCCAATGAAGGGATATGTCCAGTAATCTTGCTACTGATGTTGTCACGAGGTCTTTGAGAAGACATTGGGGGGCGAGTAATAGATCCCGAAGTCGAAGGAGAAGTGTTGGTGCTGGGTGCTCTATCCTGGTGTTGTTGGTGTTGTTGGGCGCTGGTGGCGGGGGATGCTCTGGGACTGGTTGTCAAGAGATTGGTTGAGATTCCACGTGAGATATTGCTCTGTTTGACGGCAAAGAAGCTATCGTTGCTGTTCAATCCTCCACCTCCGGAACTGTTGGCGATGGACTGGTTGATGGTGTTGTTGAGGATACTGTTGCTGACAATGCTGGTGCCCTCGCGGATGATGTTGCTACTGTATCCTTGGGTGCTGCTGTTAAGACTGTTGTAGCTGTGGGTGCTGCTGATGCTGTTGATACTTGTGTCTGCGCCAGGGGCAGCGGCGGAGGATGACTGTGACGACGAGTGCTTCGTGATATAGGAAGAGTCTCCTGAGGTCGAATGTCCGAACGCGCGGCTGGTGTTGGGACTCTTGCTGGATGGTGGAGGCGAGTGCACTCTTGACCTTATTTTGTTGTTGTAGGAGTAAAGGAAGGCGAGGGCCTCGTTAGTGACAGGACAATTACGTCGAAGAAGGGTACAAGTAGAGAAATGGAAGAAGAGGAAGAAAAGATGATGAGAACGTGATGGTAGTCGAGTGATCAAGTTGACCTCATCGTTTTCTCCCTATTCCTCTTCGTCTTCCTTTTCGTCGCCTTTTTTTTGGCGTTTTTCTTTTTAGACGTTTCCATTCAATCGTTGGCCGTTGGGGTAAGGGATGAATGAGTGAGTAAGGGGTCGCTGACATCCTCTTGTTACTGCTGCTGGTGTATCCTGTTGCCTGGTGTCGTTCTTTTTTTTTTTTTTTTTTGCTCACTTTCTCTCTGTCGGGGGTAAAAAGTGGACAAAAGGAGAAAGACTTGACCCCACTCCACTAAAAGGGCGTGAGAGTTGGGGTGAAGGTTTTGAACCGTTACTGCTCCCTTCCTTCCCCTCTTTCGCCTGCCTCTGCTTGTCCCTTCCTTCCTCTCTGTCCCAACCGACCATTCAAAAAATTCACTGTCTGTTCGCTCGCTTATTTGTTCAAAGCGCTTCGAAACAGGGGTGGTGGAGATTTTTGTTAGTGCATTAAAAAAGTAAAAAAGTAAAAAAAGTAAAAAATGACAGGGCAGAAACAGAGAACAACCCAGGAACCACGTTTCGTCAAAGACAGAGGCGGGCACCGAAAAAAGCATAATGAACGAAGCAGTTATGTTTCTCCTTGATTTTGGCTTGAAGGCAAAAGCATAGAAGTACTAAACGGTTGTACGAAGGTCTGTCAGACTGCTGGTAATATATACCTCTGCTGCTGCTGTTGGTGGACATAGGAGGAGTGTGCCTGGTAAGGGGAGATGGGCGAGGTAGGGCTGGTCGGTGGAGTGTCATCCATGGTTGTTGTTTTGGGTTGTGAGGTAGAGACGGGTGCGAGGATGAAGTGAATAGTGGAAAGAGAGGACTCTGTGTTGACAACCCACACAGACACTACGAAGGGTTAAAATAGGATAAGGGGGGTATTGCAGAAGAAGAGGGGGTATGAAGATGGATGGATGCAAGGAAAGGAAGGAGCTGTCGACGATGATGATGATGATGATGATGATGATGATTGAGAAAAGCGAGGTGAAAAACGACACTAATAAAACAGGTGAGAGCAGTTGAAGAGAAGAAAAAAAGGGTTTGTTGTTGTTGTTGCTGCTGCTGCTAGCAATGAGGGCGGGTGACTGACCGGGAGAAGGAAGGAGGGAGAGAAGTGAGAGAGAGAGGATGATGTGAGAGCACACTTGCTCGCATATGAGGTACTCACACTCGCGGATGCACTCAGGCACAAGCTACCTACTCTACATACAGATACACCCTAACAACCTAGGCCCAACTTTAACAAGAAGCAAAAGTTATTATGGCTCTGGGAATGAAAAAGAGAACCGCGTGGACCATCCTCGCCTCGTCACTCAACCGAAAGACAGACTGATAGACAGAAGAGAGCCTGTCCCTCTCTCTGTCCCTCTCCCTGTGGCTGACTGGTTATGAACATAGTACGATGGGGTCGCACTTGTTACACTGCGACCAAACAATCATGGATTCAAAACTCATACTCCAAAAACACACATTCACAATTAGAGATTCTTTTGGCAAAGTCAAAACGCAGCTCTTTGGCCTAGCCTAACACTGTTCATCTAGTTTTCTGGCGCACGCACGCGTTTCTCAAGCCTAGAACACAACCTCGTACGTCCCACGATTTCCTCCTGTCAGGACGTCGACGTTTTTTGTTATCAGAAGAGGACAGATCAGCATTCCTCGCTTGGTTGAAGGGCTCACTTTCAGGGACCCTAAAAAAAAACGTGAGCCGGACCTCTCTTTTCATTAACAGACGCACTTTCCCTTCACTCAGTTTTTTTCTCATATCGGGCTTTTCCCTTCCTCTCCGCCCAGCTGCCTCTGTAATTCTCTTGGCTTCAGCCCTGATCAACCTCAAAAGTGGTCGACGCAATTCTCATCATCCTTTTTCCTTATCCCTCTCATTGCATCGCCACAAATGGGCGCATCGAAAAACGATGACAACGATGAAAAAAAGTCCAACTGACCTCAGAGGTCGAGAATAGGAAAGGATAGAAGGAAAGAAACGGTCTGTGGAGTATTATGGCCTCGATCGATCCACTCGAAGGGACCCTTGATCAGGATCAATTGAATACCGAGCGAGTGAACTAGAGAGCATGGAGCACCGAAAGGTACCCTCTTTTTGTCCATGGAGATTAGTATGTTGAATGGTTACAGTTTATTGGAAGGGCAATACGAATAATAGTGTGAGTAGTAAGTATAGATATGAGTGAGGAAGACCCTGTTTCTTTTGCCGGCTCATCCGGAAGCATGAAGAAGAATTCGTTTTATCCGTGCAAATGGCAGGGCCTGAAGGAAGCGGAGAAAGACGAGTTGCGAAGAGTGTATTGTTCCTGTTTCCTTCTTGTTTAGCAGCATCCCTAAAAGATTATGAATCGAGGAAAAAAGTGAAACCAATGTTAGTTCATAAATAAATAAATCAGAAAGGGAGCCGGATTGTATCTGGATGAGTGAACAACAACACCAAGAGCAGCAAGACGACAACGAGACACTTACATCGAGACAGCAGCACAAGCATGCTCCGAGGGCACTAGTTGACAGAAATAGTCAAGGGCAACGAGTCAAAGAAGGAGTAAAGAGATCAGTAATCGTTCATAAACATAGTTCACACTTGTCCATTTCTTGTGCCTATCTCATTGTACAGATGAACAGATGGATGGGCTGGTCCTTTTTCAATGTCTTTGTTATCCCTGTGGATTAACCCCCTCAATTTCTTTGTTCACATTCAACCCCTTTTCGTCCAGCTCTTCACTTCGTCTCCACTCTTCTCTCTATGGCTCTTTGATCATTCGATCGCCTGTGATGTTTTGCCCTTTTTTTTATCGATAGTGAGAAGTTGCTGTTTGTCGTTGTTTGTTGTGGGATGAAAGATGTGCGTTTATGCGTATGGAGCGGGTATGTGAAATGCGTGTGTATGGTATCTCTGGGTATACTGTGTCCTATGGACTAACTGGAGAACAACAGACAAGACGAGACAAAGACACAAATAAATGCCTCAAAGACAGGGACCCCTTCCTTCTTTTCCTCCCCAGATCAACACTACAGCCCCAACTCTCCCTCTTCCTCGCTCCTTTGTTGTTCACCCATCCAATCCCAAGCGCTGGAGATAAAAAAAGGACATGCGGAAAAGAAAAAAAAGTACAAGGCCACTAAAGCCCTCTTCTCCAAGGGAAATAGAATTTAGAGCAGCATATGTGTATGTGTTTCTGAATGACTGTAGAACAATGTATATGAGGAATGAAAAAAGGAACATTCACCGGGAGACAGGGCAAGGACAAGAAAGTAAGACGAGGACAGGGGCAGAAAGTTACAGGGTTGAGAGCACCATCCCACTCCAGTTCTCATCCCCTTCCTTATCCGTATTGGCGGTATATTAATGCCAAGTGACTGTAACACAGCGTACACCAAATCCTTGGAAAACAAAACAAGCAGGGTAAAGAGAAGAGAGCAAGGGAACCACAGAAGGGAAGGGAACAAACGTCGGGTGCAAATCATCGTTCTCGTTGGTGTAGTTGCTACAGTCATTCTCCAACATGTTGAACTGTTTAGCCCTGGTTATACAGCCCTTTTTGTTGTTGTTGTTGTTGTGCCTCTATGCGCCCCATTCCCAACAATCCTGGCTGCTTGTCATGTCTGACCTGACCTTGTTTATCTCTCTCTCTGTCTCTCTTCCCCTTTCTCCAGGATCATTTCAAAAACACAAAAGAAAAAAAGCGGTTCACAATGGTTCACAATGGAAGGACAGGAAAACACGGAAGGGAAAGAAATGAAGGGAAAGAAAGGGAACGCAAAATAAAACGGAGCACCCTCTGTCTTGTCTTCTCCTCTGACACGAAACAGCTGTAACCTTGAAGGGAAAAGTCTGATCGACTTTGTGTCTCTAATGGCGAGTGGCTGACTTACCATCCGTAGCACATGTCGTCCTTGCTGCTGTTATGCTGGGGTGGAGGTGCCTGCTGCTGAATGATCACAGGCTGGGGAGAGGCTGCAAACATAGAAAGTTTTGCATAAAAATTGTTGTCAGTGAATCAGTCAGTGCGTCGTACAAAAAAGGACTCTCTGTCTTCAGCAGAATACAAACATAAAAAGATCAAGGATCCTTACGCTGGGCATAGTATCCGCCGGGAGCGGGGGATTGGGGGTATCCGGGCTGGCCGTAGGGCTGCTGAGGAGGGTAGCCGGGCTGCTGGGGGTAACCAGGCTGGGGCTGGTAGGAGGCAGCCTGACCGTAAGCAGGCTGACCGTAGGCAGGCATGGCCTGCTGGGGGTATTGAGGGGGCTGGGAAGCGTAGTAGCCCTTGTCTTGCTGAGAGGGATCCATATTAGTGATTTGTATGAGAGGGGTGGGTGAAAGAGGGGAGGAAGGGTAGGGAAGGAGGAGGAGGAGGAGGAGGAGAAGGAAATAGAGGCAGGGGATGAAGAATTGATAAAGGAAGATGGGACGAAGTTGAAGTAATGATAAAAGAAGAAGGAAAAAAATGCGTTTAACAAGGGGGAGAGAAATAGGACTTTTGGGCTTGGCGCTTGGTCACGTGCGCGGGAACCACACTTCCTTTTCCTAGCATGGCTGCAGGGTAATAGTCTTTTCTTGCTAACAATAGCACAATGATGAACACTCTACATTGACGTATTTGGGCTGTCTTGTCGTTGTTTCGTTCTTGTTCGCAATGTAGCATTTCTCTCGTTGAACGTCTAGACTTTATATTTTGCTTACGATTAGTTGTTTTCTGCTGTACTTCCCTTTCTTCTTGCTGTTGTTGTTGTTGTTGTTATCAACGTCTACTTGTGCGTGTATGTTGTGCATGCTGCAGGTCCACGAGTGAAAGATGAAAACTACAGCCAAACTTGTCAGCTACGGTAACTGAAATCGATAATAACAGAGAGCAATCATGAACTACAAAGAAGCAGAGAGACATAGACAACGGCGGCGACTCGTAGAGAGAGCACAGTCCTTCCAGGCAGCTCACTGAGCAGATGAGAGAGACACTTTGAGAGTGTGTCAAGCTGGCAGGCAATACAAAGATTGCATCTATTTGCCATGTCTTTCGATGTCGTGTTGCTTTTGTTACTGAGGATCCGGAAACAAAGATTTACCCGCATGAACTGCCACGCAAAAACATAGATCCTTCTTTTATTTGGCTGGATGTGTCACAGCACAGACAGGTGTTTCAAGTGATGTGTGTTGTGTGGATCCTTCCTTTGTTTCCTTTGCCTTCGTAGCCTTCCTTTGATTCCATTTGCTGGTGTCTTCTTGGACTTCTTTTTTTCCTTCCTTTGTTCCCGCCCTTCTATCCTCTCTTTTTTGTATTCTCTTCCCTCCACCCGCTCACCTCTCATCACTCACACATTCACTCACATTCATTCACTCCGTGTGTCGACTCATCACCCGCATCAGACACACAACAAACAGACCACAGTGACACCATGACAGCAATAGCAACGGAGCACTATGCTCGTCAGCAGACTACTCCTGCAGCCACAACAACAATAGAGCTGTCCTCCCTCGACTCACCTCTCGACTCCTCTTCCCAAATACAGGCACAGGCACAGGCACATATTCCCCTCGCACGACAGGACTCTATGACCATCACTCCAGCCCCGTCCTTCCTACCCTCCTCTTCAACTCCCTCCTCTTCAACTCCTTCTTCCTCCTCTTCAACGCATCATGATATCACCACTACCACAACAACGAAAGAAAACACCAAGGAAAAGAAACAAGACAGCCAAGCAGGACATACACAACCACCCAAGACTGCACTCCACGCGTTCGTCCGTCGATACCCATGGCTCGTAGGTTGGAACCACGAAGACTGGTGGCCTTGCTGGATCGGACTCTTCCTCTTCGCTCTCGTCTCCACCGCCGTCCGGTTTAACATCCCTGCAGCCCATTTTTACCCCTGGACCAGTAATCCCTTTGACGCCTTCAAATCCATTGGAAACCTTGATCTCTTGATCCTCTTACCTCTCCAGGGCTTACTCGTCTTTCTGGCATTGTGGGCGGTTGATGCCAAGGACTGGAACCAGTTCTATAAGGGGTTCCTGGTGATTGAGTCGTTGTCTCTATTGAGCAAATGGCTGGCTTCGCAGAAAAATGTGAAGAGTGCTAGTTTGGGGGACTCGATCTGGGCGATTCTGTTTGGTGCTATGTTGAGGAACGCGATGGCCGGGGCGCCTTTGCCTGATGGACGATCGAAGCCTTTGCCAGCTTGGCTCAAGGTTGCTCAGCAGACTGAGCTTTACATTGCCATTTCTCTTGTTCTCCTCTGGTATGTTCCTTACTTCTTTTGTATACTCCCCTCTCCCTCGTCCTTCTCCATTGATTTGTCTGTCCCATCATTTCCGATGCATTCATTTCCAAGAAACAGTCACTCTCCATCACTGTTCGTCATTTCGCGTCAAAAATCGCACTTTGTGATCGTTTATTATAATATTAATTTCTAATCTCGCTTTTTTTTTTTTTTTTTTTTTTTTTTTTTTGGCCTTACTTATAGCATTGACTTTAACGTGCTCAAGCCACTTGCACCGAGAGCCCTCTTCGTATCATGGATCGACACCCCCTCGCTCTTTGTCCTCGTCGCCCTAATCGGCACCACATGGCTCAGGATCGACCTCCAAACATCCATGATCATGTCTGGCGCAACCTTCATCTGCGGTTCCTCGGCCGCCATCGCCCTCTCTTCCTCCCTCGGAGCTGGCAGTAAGTCGGATCTGCCTATTGCCATCATCTCGGTCTTTACGATCCCTTCTATTATCGCTCTGCCTTATATCGCAAAAGCTGTCGGTATCAGTGCCAAGGTTGCGGGCGCTTGGTTTGGTGGATGTGTCGATTCGACGGGTGCTGTCATTGCGGCCGCCACGATTTATGGCGATTCGGGCAATGTTGCGGTTGAGACGGCGGCCGTGGTCAAGATGGTCCAGAATGTCTTGATTGGTCCTATTTCTGTGGGTGTCGCGGCAGTATGGACACAACGAGAAGAGCGCCGTATGCGGGCACTCCACAACTCTCTCCAGGATGACGCCCTCCGAACCAAATCTGATTTCAAGCCCGTCCCTTACAGAACACTCCTTTGGAACCGGTTCCCAAAATTTGTGCTCGGCTTCATTGTCACCGCGATCTTGTTCAATACTGTGGTCCCCACGGAGGACCGGCAAGCAGTGAACTCGTTCTCGTTTATGGTGGGAGAATGGTTTTCGACAATGAGTTTTGTAAGTATCGGGCTTGGATTACAGTTCCATGAGTTGCGGAGGGAGGCGAGGATGTTGCTCAAGTTGACAACGCTTTATGCGCTTGCTCAGTTGGTAGATATTATGTCGACTTTTGGTCTTGCCTATGTTGCCTTCGAGATGTTTTAGGACCATGGTCGTTATTTAGATGTACAATACAATTTTTTTTACATAATAATAATCGATATTAATTTACCTTTGAGTGTTTTAATCACAAAGAGAAAAAAGAGAAAAAAATGATACAACTACAACTGGTCAAAAAAAAAAGAGACTACACTTCAAACCTCGCAACCTTCCTCCTCCCCCCTACGGTACCATCGATCTCGACATATCCGGTCATACACTCAAACAGCTCTTCATATGAGAAATCTCTCTTGTATTCCCTCACAAGGACTCCCGTCTTTACAAAAAACAACAAAAAGCACAAGAAATATGCAAGACCAAAAGAGAAGAGTATCCGGATGACGAGCTCGTCGGTGAGAAGAGGTGGGGGGAGACCTTCGGGGATGGATGCGCGTTCGGAGTACCGGGCTGGGTTGTTGATCACCCCGAAGAAGAGGAGGGTGCCCCATGTTATTGGTGCGATGTAACTTTGTAGTTGGGTGAAGTTCCTGATCAGACGCGCACTATTGGAGTTAGTTTGGGATAGATATGAAAAGAATGAAAGAAGCGCGTTAAGGATGTGCTTTTCCACCTTGAATGCTTTGTAAAACATGAAAGAGCGAAGAAAGACAAATAAAAAGCGATTAGAAATCAAAGATTACCTAGTGCCCCAGGAGTTGTCGTAGAGGGTCAAGGCGGCATAAATCTTGGCCGGCACATAGCCGAGCATATACAAGAATCCATAAATGGTCGTAAAGAAAAACTTCTTGTCCTTTGTCACTCTTACCGCATACGCAGTCTTCATCCACCCCACAAGCATGATTGAAAACATCCACCATGCAATCTGACTCCCCGTCCCAAAGTAGATACAATTCACCAGATTATAGATCATCATCATCGGGTAGATCAACTGGTATAACAGCGCGTAGGTCATCCAAGGCGAGTGCAGGTGCATACATCCTAACTGGATAGGGATCTCGCGAAAGAAAGATTTCGACCAGCGAGTCTGTTGAGTCACCCAGGCGATGAATCGGATCGGCGTGTCGGTGTAACAGACTGCGTAGTGCGAGAACTTGACTTTGTATCCTTCTCGGAGAACGAGGTTTGTGAGGTGCCTGTCGTCGCCATAGGTGCAAAGGACGCCCAGGAAGGATTGTTTGACCCAAGAATCCATCACGTCAGCGACGATCGACATGCGGTAGATTCCTAGAGGGCCCGAGACACAGTTGACGACGGAGTGGTAGGATTGGGCGCCGCGTTCGAGGTTGAAGGCGAACCAGTACCGGAGGGAGGAGAGGAAGGAGACCCAGGTGCCTGTGTTGTATATTCGGACGTCTCCGGTTGCTGCTCCCACTATCGGCGATTCTGCCAATGCGAACGCCAGTTCTAAGAAATCATAAGGAAAAATAAGAGTTACAAGTGGGATCATAAAGTAGAAAGAAAGATTGTCAATGGCAAAAGGGTAAAAATCTTAAAGTAAGAACAAGCCAAAGTTACCCTTGCAGACGGCGGGATCAAGATAAGTATCAGAATCCGTAACGACCACAGACTCAATTCCCTGCTGTAACAAAGCCGCAAACCCGGTATACATCGCCGACCGTTTCCCACGATGCGGTTGCATCACACAAACAGGACCCGGATGATACGCCAACTGCCGCACTAAATCTTCCCTCGCCTTATCACTCGCCTCCCGATCCATACACAAGAAATCAGGCCGAAATACAGCGGCTCCTTGTGTCTCAAAGATCTTCATAAAGATCTGAGCCATATACTCATCCTGCTGCTCGTTTCCGTCCACCACAAGCATTACGCGTTGGTTACGCTGGTACCGAATCGCTCTCAGAGATTTGAGGCAACCCTCAAGGAGGTTAGGGTCTTCGCGGTATCCGACGGCTAGAATGCCTGTGCTGAGACCCACCCAGTGCGGGTCACGTTTCTTGACACGTTGATTGACTCGACGGCGGTTCAGGGCTGAGAAACAGATGACGGCAAAGAAATCTGCGGTCATTAACATGCCGTAGGTCAGTGACGTCTGCCAGGCGCCTGCAGAGACCTGGAGATGGAAACAGGCCTTGAGGATTGCGTAGGGTAACAGGAAGATCCCCATCGTGAATATAATCCATGTAGCTTTCTTCCACAGTGAAATGTACGAAGATTTGAGGCCGTAGCTCTGTGGGGTCGAGGGAGTGTAGGGCGGAGGGGCGACTGAGGCAGCAACAGCAGCGGCGGTAGATTTGTGTTCGTAGAACGAAGGTTGTTCTTGGGAGGTCCGGCAGTGGGCTGTCAGGTCGAGAGAGGAGGACTGTGGAGATTCGTAGCTGCGGTGCTGGATCACAGGGGAGGAGAACGCAGAATGGAAGATCTCGATCGTGGGACTGTTGGGGAACGCTGGAGACGAGTTGCCAGAATATGGTGTGTATGGGTGGTACCCATTGGGCTGCTGCTGGCTCCCATACCCATTACAGTACGCACTCGAGGGACCTCGAGGCTGAGGCTGATGGAGTTGTTGTTGCTGCTGGTAAGGATGATAATACTGCTGCTGTTGCTGTTGCTGCTGTTGTTGTTGCTGATGGTGAAGGTGATGAAGTTGCTGGGCAAAGTAATGACCATGACTACGCTGCCCCTGCTGTAGGTCACCTTCATCCCCCTGATAAGCCGCGCCATTCGACTCACGACCGGGATCCATCAAGGCAATCGGCGTCATCGAAGGCGAAGGCGGCAACAACGCAGACCCATCCAACCCCGTAGGCAGATGGTTCGCCATATTTGAATAATGCAGTGCCTCCATCCCCTTTCTTGACTGAAGTCCTCCCATGATCGGTAAGGTGGTCGAGATACTAAAGTGTTCACTCTTCTTGCTATACGACAAAACTGTCGCCATACCACCAGAGTTGTTCTTTGTCCCGTTTGGTTGCTGCGACGGCTGAGGGTGTTGCCCTCCTACATCGATCCCTCTTCCTCCTCGACCGACAATCATACTGGTGCTGTAGACCACGGGCGACAGTTCGTTACTATCGTTATTATGGTCGACACCCGCATAGGGATCTGAGAACCTTAGTCCTACTCCTTTGAGTCCTCCACCGCCACCGACACGCAACTGGCTGGCAGATGTGAACGCCTGAAGATCCTTTGGATGGACTGCCAGGCGGGACGACTCATCGTCTTGTCCACACTGGTGACTTAATACTGACGTCTCTTCTGGTGGATGAGGCGGCATAATAGAACAAAATAAGGGATGGTGGTGGTTGTTCCTGGAAAGTGCTGCCTTCAATTGTGTGCCTTCTGATTATATCTGATAAATGAATAAAAAAGGGAAAGGAGAGAACAATGGGGTAGAAAGAGAGTGTATTTTTTTTTTTTTTTTTTTTTTTTTTTTCGTTAGTAACCAGTTCAGAAAAAATGATAACTTCAATTCCGGTTGATTCGGGACCTTTGTGAAGCGGGTAACGAAAAATAACCAGTGCAGTATGAAAAAAGGCATCAGCATGCCGAATCTCTTCTCGTCCGGGTAGGAGTAGAAAAATATGTCAAAAGGGGGTTAAAAAGTGACAGAAGGAGAGAATTCTTCGTTTGACAAGAACGGAAGAACACGAATTGACCGAATGTGTAAAAAAAAAAAAAAAAGGCCCACATTTCTTGTTGTAGAAAGAGAGAGAGAAAGTAGGATTGAAGGAAAGAAAGATACACATAGAGAGGGTAAGTTGATCTATTGGATATGACTGTGTCTGATATGCTCGTTCCTGTCATCAGAGGGGTGGAGTGAAAAAAGGGTTGGATTAAATAGAATTGCAAAGGCATTTTCTATTCCTCAGGCATTAGTGGAGCACCGTATATAATTCGATTTTGCTTCCAAAAGAACGAAAAGGTGGAGCACAGATTAGCGAGAAAAAGAAAAAAACGTAACGAAGTACGCGCATTTGTGACGCGACTTAGACTCTTCAAGCTCCGAACTCGCTGATTGTTACTCTACCTTGTCAATCGGAGAGGGAGAAATGAGCCGAGTCGGCGCCGGATTTGAGAGTGTGCGGCTGAAGCAAAAAAGCCCTGGAGTGATAGTGCTGATAATGTGTCTTGTGAGACTGGAAATAACCAGGTCAACGAAATGGGTAAAGGCGGGATACCTATTGTTATTATTGTCGGGCCGGAAGCAGTTGAGCAGGGTCTTGTGGGTGGCGAGAGGGAAACACAATGGACAAAACAACAACAAAATATGGATGGGAACTAGATAATGAAAAAAGTCCGAAAGATAACACGGAGATCAAAGAGAATAAAAAAATAGCGACGAGCCGTCGGGAAGGTGGGAGGGTAAAAAGGGGAAGGGCAGCGCACCAAGAAGGGACTGGGAGGAAAGAGAAAGAAGTAAAAAGGAGAGATAATCCAGGTCCTGGAAGAGCGAGGATCGAACTAGAGAGTCTCTCTTCGACAGCGGAGGAAGATGACTAAGAATTAGAAAGGTGGCTGTGAAAGACAAGAGAAGCGAGAGGGAAAAGAAAAGAAGAAAGAAAAAAGAGTAAGAGAAGCAGAATGAGAAGAGAGGTGCAAGAAAAGAAGAGCAAGAAAAGACAAGGGTTCATATGTATGTATGGCAGTAGCATAGAAGTACAGGCAATGTGTTCCAGGCTTGAATTATCAACACAATGAATGTACGTCAGGCACGCGTTCATAGTCGTGTACAGAGGCACAATATGTGCATGTGTATGTATTAGATATTCGAGGGTCTTTGTGACCACGCTGAGAAAGATTCGGGGGGGAATGGAATTCTCAATCCATCCAACCAAGCGGGGAATTTCTTTCCCCTCTGCCCTTTGATAGTCCCTTTTGTAGAACGTGTAGGAAAGGGAGGCTGTGGCATGTTGCACGAAGAAAGAGAGTGGCATTCGGGTTTTTGGAGTGTTGGGTATGTAGCATCCCATTAGGAGAAAATAATAAGCGAACAAGAGTTCATTTGAAGAAAATGAGGGTAAAAGGTGTGGAGTGAACCGTGAAGGTGAAGTGAAGAATAAAAACGAAGTAACACAAATACTCCATTAACAAACAAACGTGTAAACAGACGAAGAGACAATGTGTAACGCAGACAACAGGGATAGGATCACTTCGACGACAATTATTCCATTTCGTAAACGTCAATGCATGTGCATGTATATCCAGCATGACCTCCTGGAAAAAGCACGTGGTCGAACATCTGTTGTACCCATGGTTGCCTTTACTCTTTTGCACTCGAAGCGAACACAGTCCAGTCAATGATATATGGAGTGTAAGTTACAATAACGTAAAGAGGGTGCGAACGGGCGCGCAGTGTGCTACCCTCACGGTAATTCTTTGATGAACGCCTTCGTCTTTTTGTGAGATAGCAAATAATAGTGTAACGTAGTGGATGGGTGCTCATCTCCTCCTTTCTTCACTTTCCTCACTCCTCCGCCTCCTTCTTATCTTTTTGTGACCTTTCTCCATCTTTGCTAATAGGCGCATTTACACCTGCATCGTCTCCTTTCTCCTTAATAGACATAGCTCCTTGAATGCTTTAAATACTTGGACCTTGTTATTGGTATGAATGCAATCTAATTCTATCATTTTCTGTCATGACTTTCTTTACAGCCCTGTTTGCCTCCCATGTAAAAAGCTTATACATCATGATCCAACAGAGTGTATTGGGTACTCCAAAATCGTCTCCTTTCCTCGCTCTTCTTTTCTTTCTTCGCTTTATTTTACTTTTCTTCGATCCCTTAAGATTGCCAGAGCCGCGAGAAATGATCTCATGACGTGCCCTTTCAAACTGATGAAGAAGAGGAACAAGAACGGAAGGACAATGCATGTCTTTGACTAAGATATAGGAGTACTCTTTGCAAGTTTCCAGTTGGTACTTGCCTCGTTTAGTTGACTTTATGCACTGGATCATTTCACACGCTAATCGCCCCTTTTTTTTTTTTTATTATGCCGACCAACTTGACGGTGGGAGAATTTTTTTTTTTTTTTTTTTTTTTGAATAACTGATCAGGATTCATAAATGGAAAATCAACACCTTTTTTTGCCACCAATTTCGTAATGGGCTAAGCACCATTGAAAAATGAAAAATGAAAAATGAAAAACAAAAAAAATAAGACTTTTTACTGATAAAATAACAAAAGAGATTAACTCTTTGGCTTCTTTACAAACCCCTCTCACCACGCCCGCCACGTCGCCCTCCAGCACCAGGACCTCCCGCCATCGTTTCCTCACCGTGATCATAATGGAACCAATTATCATGCGAATAAATTGACTCGTGGTTATGTCCACCCGCACCCGCACCCTTTCCGAGACCTCCAAACTCACGGCCCTGATCATGAGCAAACTTGTTGCGCAGATCATACTTGGCGTCCTGGAATCGGTCCTGGAGATCGTTCTTGGTGTCGTTAAACCAGGCGTAGCCCTCATTGATCTTGTCGTCGACGTTGTCGCGGATGCGGTCGGCGCCCTGGCGGGCTTGGTGTTTGAGGTGGTCGAATTGGTCGCGGGCGGAGTCTTCGATTGAGGGACCGGAACCGGCCTTCCACCAGGTTGAGCGATTATCGCGGTCGTAGGTCTCATAGGGGTCAGCTGCACTGTTATGACGAGGGGAAGCGGGGGAATAAGTCCACCAGTGTTTGCCCTCCTTGGCAGCCTCGGTTACTGACCGACGAGGCCTCGAGTCATCAACATCCCAACCGCCCCCACGGCCTCCATACTCCTCACGCTCATCATACCGACCACGCCGTCCACCATAGTCTTCATAATTCCTGCCTCCAAAGTCCCAGCCACCATTACGACCATTGGGGGTGTGGTCATCGACCTCGCGCTCAAACTTGTGGAATTGCCGACGTCCATGATCCTGCATATCCTCAGCGCGGTTACGAATATCGCGTCTAGCATCCCGGAATCGATCCTCGGAGAAGTCGCGGGCTTCGCGACCGTGCTTCTTGAGCCCGTCTCGGGCATCGTCGAACCGGTTCTCAGCATCGCGACCCATCCGGCGGGCTTCGTATTTACGGTCTTGAGCCCAGTCCTGGGCGGATCCCTTGGCGCGCTCAAAGTTCCCGCGAACATCACGAGACTTATCCTCGGCCCAGTCTTGGGCAGAATCCTTGGCCCGCTCAAAGTTTCCGCGGGCTTCGCGGGATCGGTCGTGAGCCCAGTCTTGGGCAGAGTCTTTGGCGCGTTCAAAGTTTCCGCGAGCATCACGGGACTTATCCTCGGCCCAGTCTTGGGCAGAGTCCTTAGCCCGCTCAAAGTTTCCGCGGGCTTCGCGGGATCGGTCGTGGGCCCAGTTTTGGGCAGTGTCTTTGGCGCGCTCAAAGTTTCCACGAGCATCACGGGACTTGTTCTCGACCCAGTCTTCTGCAGAATCCTTAGTCCGCTCAAAGTTTCCGCGGGCATCACGGGACCAGTCATCGGCCCAGTCTTCTGCGGGATCCTTCCACGACTCAAACTTGCGACGCACATCACGGCCGAGTCGGGAGGAACGACCGTTCTCATAGACATCATTAGCCTCCTCGCGAGCATTATCCCATCCATCCTGGGCTTTGGACTTGAACCGCTCAAACCCGCGCTCGACATCATGACGATCGAACCCAGAATGCGACCTCGCCCAGTCCTTGGCATCCTCCCCAGTCTGTCTCGCCGCCTTGGACAAATCCTTGGCACCATTCTCCATAGCCTTCTTTTCAGAGTTCCACCAATGCTTCGCATGCTCTGCTCCTCCTTCAACCTGGTCCTTAGCCTTATCTTTGGCATGCTCCAACTTGTGCGTCATATCATGGCCCAATCCCTTGGCCTCGTTCACAAGACTCTCTCCCTTATCCTGGATATCATGGGCAACATGCACACCCTTATCCTTGACGTCCTTCAACATATTCTGGGTCTTGTCCGAAAGCTCGTGCGTCTTATCGGCAAGATCATGAGCAGCGTCTTGGGCACCATGGACAACTGTGTTCGCCACGGACCCCGCAGCAGAGGTGAGACCGGTAGTGGTATCGACGACAGACTTCTTGGCATGGAAGTACTTGTTCTGCATGTCGTGCGACCATTGCGTGTAGTCGTAGGTGCGAAGACCGTGGATTACGTTGTTAGTAGTTTTGGGGATGCAGTATGCGGAGGCTCCCAGTGCCAACGCGACTGGTGACAAGAATCTGAACAAAAAGTTGCCTATTGGATGGATGTATAATGTTTGAATGTAAAAGAATTCACACGGGTTAAGATTTTTTTTTTTTGCGTGAACAGAGTGAAACACATAGCAAAAAAACGCGCTTATGACGTGAGGTGCGAAAAAAAAAAAAAAAAAAAAAAAAAAAAAAAAAAAAAAAAAAAAACTTACTTTTGCGGGCGAGAATGCTACCGGTCAATCCAGCAACAGTAATATAGAAGAGAGCAGGGACAAGGGGCTCTTCAACATATGCGCCACGGAACTGGCTACCATCCCCCCTTCTGAACGAGGACACATTACCCTCAGAAGAGAGGTTATGATGTTGACGGTAGCTGTCATCGTTCTCTTCATCGCCCGAGGAGCGGAAACCAAAGCCGCCGCGATGGGAACGATGGCCCATGGACGAGAAGAAGGGTGAGCTGTGGCCACGATCGCGTCCTGATGAGGGTGAGGATGAAGAGGAAGAGGAATTGTTGTCGTAGGGAGAGTCAGCGAGCTGGAGGATGTGATCAGCAAACTCTTGGACGGCTTCTTTCAGATCGTCAGCCTCAGCCTGAATCGATGAGTCCTGTGCAGCGGGTCAAGGTATGCAGTGAAGAGAAGGCGAAAATGAGGGATGTTAGATCGATGTTCTACTGCAGCTGAGCAAGGGGTTTCGATGAGGATAGGGGAAAAGGGAACAGATCTTACATGTTGGCAGTGTGCAGTCTTTGTGGCGAGAGTTCCAGCAGCGACGACTGCAACTGTTGAAGCAACCAAGAGTGTAGGCTAATGATAAGGACAACGGGGAAAGTTGAGGTTAGACAGAATGCTCATGGCTGTTGCTTGACGTAGGTTTGTTTGATCCAGTCAACCACATATACATACGTTGCGCGCGCGTTGAGCGACGACCAGAGACTGAGCCTTGACTCTGTACATTGTTGTTTATTTTTGTGTATGTTGTTGTTTGAATAAAGAAACGATAGATGTCAACGTTATGAGAGCGAGGGATGTGATGATGGGAATTGGATGACTGTGAGGGGGGAATAAGGCGAGGTGAGCGGTAAAGGGTGAGACGGATATGGGCAGAGGTGAGAGAGATAGAGGAGAGAACGAAGAAGAAAGAGAAGAAGAGACGAGACGGTTGTTGATGTGATCCGTGACGCGATTCGTTTATTGGGCCACTGTGTACACTATTTTTTTGTAGGGCTTTGTTGGTTGAGATGAGGATCGACTCAGACCGTCATTTTTCTTCTCTCATTTTTAGGCTTGTCTCACGTCAAGTGTGCAAGGATGCATTAGCATTTAGTAAACAATGCCCTCGGCAATATGTTCTTCTTTTGTTTTGTTCATCCTGGCCAGTCGCGCTGTCTCCCGGCGCGCATATTTCAGATCGACAATAGTGGTCCCATTGTCGTCACCTCTCCCCATGTTTCTCTGACAAGCCATTTTGATCTTCAGCAGTCACGCACACACCTATTTCTATTTTCATTTTCATTTTCATTTTCTGTGTTTTCTCAACAAACAAAAAAATCTGACACTAGCGCACTTTTTTTTATCTTCCACACACACACTTTTGTACTAAAACAATGGACCCTGCAGAAACGACAGCAACGGCATCGCTGTCGCTATCACTTGCCCCACCAACATCACCGCCACCAACACTCGCACTCGTCGGCCAAGTACCAACAGAGGATAATCATGATTTCCCGATAAAGGTCACCATGCTACCGAACAAGGGCCGCTCCTATGTCGCCTCAAGGACCATCCAACCCCACGAACTGATACTCGTCGCCGAGGCCTTTGGAACCACCATGTGTGACCCCTGGCTTGACTGTGGGATTTGTCATTACTGTTGGGCTGAGATTCAGGATCCCAAGGCCCGGATCCGCCTTCCCTCGACCAGTCCTTTTACGGCTGCAGTGACAGGAGTAACGGTGAAGGGGGTGAAGGGGAGGAAGCAGGAGACGGTGATGGTTTTCTGTGACGAAACCTGCTTAGGAATGTATGGGCCTGACGTCGCGGAGATGATCTGTCGAGTCGAAGGCAAGATCCGGAGGACGTGGAGTGATTCTGGAACCAGGGCTTGGAAACTCAGGTCGGAAGAGCGGCCTTTCTTGGAGACTATGGCAGTGGAACCTGATACCCCTTCAACATCTTCAGCACCGTCAATAGTAGCAACAATAGGACGGCATTACTCTGAGCTGGTCAAACAAGCACTCGCCACCGCTGATACCAAGCAGCGGATCCTGGGGTTGTCCGATACCGACCTTTCTGTGTTTCTGAACACGACCTGGACAGCAATTGACGGCCTCATCTTGGAACAGGAATCATGGATCCTCCATGCCACCACCACACCCGCCACAACCAAAAACGACAACCAACACGATACCCGGGAGTCACATTCACATACCCAAGCCCAGTGTGAGGCGCTGTACCCAAAACTGGCAAAACTCTTACTAGCGGGCAATAACCAGGCAACCATTGCACCCAAGACCTCGGACGATGACTGTGAAACGATTCGACTTATCAGTGAGATTCTGTACCGGCGACAACTCGATATTAGAGCGAATGTTTCAGGATCTGCCGTCAATAGAGCTGGAGTTGGGTCTGTTCAGGAGCGAGAGTCGGCCAAGGCACCTGCAGCTGCATTGAAAGAAAAGAGTATGGTCCCGGGAGGCAATAATGGATCTCGTGGTGGACAGAAGGCGACGTTTGAGGACTATTGTGCCATGCAGTCCAACGAGCTGATTCTTTTCCGTCAGCAGCTCCAGGAAGACATCGACAGCCAGGACGATCAAATCAACGACGACGAACCAGAGCAGGAACAGGAAGAGCATGATACCCAACACCAACAACAATCGCGAGAGTCGAAACACAATACAAACATGAAGCAATGGCGCAAGTTACTCTCGATCCTTCCGAACCACCTCCTCAGCTGCTTCTATGTCTACCTCCGCCTCCGCGACGCTTACCTCCTCCTCACCCGCGAGAACACTATCACCTCACCATCAAATACTTCCTCACAACAGGAACACCAAATAACCCTCTCAATCGATAATACACTCTTCCGAACCATCCTCTACCGCGAGGTTGCAAACTCCTTTGGAATCCGCGACTCCTCCGATGAACTCCTGGGTTTCGCCGTCTTCCCACGCGCAAGTTTCTTTAACCACTCTTGTCGACCCAATATCCAAAAGAAGCGTCGTCAGAGTAGTCGTGCTGTGAGGGCGAGACAAATGGAGTATTGGAGTACGAGCGTGATCCAGGAAGGGGAGGAGTGTTGTATCAGCTATGGAGATATTTCGACGGATATTGGGGAGAGGAGGGCACGGTTGGAGGATATGTATTTCTTTTGGTGTTCTTGTCCGCGGTGTTTGGAGGAGGAGGCAAAGGTGATTGAGGAGGAAGAAGCGTAGAGTGCGTTAGTATTTTTGATCTATTTATTTGTGACACCTCCATTCATTCAATACCATGCAGTAGACACTTATTTGAATTCCCATTTTTTGTTGTGAGAGATATGGTCATAAAAGGTCGTTTATTAAAAAATAATTCAATGTCAAAAAAAGGTCCTAAGAAAGGAATGTCCTTTCCGAATGTACAAAAACAATAGGGAGTTTAAAGAAAAAACGTACGTAAAGAAAAAGAAAGAAAAGCCAAAGGACGAAAAGGTATATCAAAAAGGCAAGAGTCTACTTCTTGTTACAAGTGTTCTTGTGAGCAGAGTTCCAGTGGTTAATCTGGCAAGGCTTTGAACAATAAGCAACCTTGTTGCACTTGGCACACTTGATCAACGGCTTGGGCTTCAACTCGGGCGCACGATCATCGTTCGCAACATTGTCAGGCCGGCTACAATTGGCACACGACGAGATTCCCGGGCTCTTGAACGACTTCTTCAACGCCGCCGAGGCCTCTAACAACGCGGGTGTAGAATCAGTTGACAAAATACCATTGCGACCAGCGCTACGGGCCTGGAAAGCCATCACGGCCGTCCGCTTAATCTCGTTCAGTCCTGTGGGGACTCCGTAGAGCTCTTTGAAACGCACATCGGCTGCTTGGGCTTTTGCGTAGAACTCCTGGGCTTCCTTGAGGACTGCTGCTTGTTTGAGGGCCTGGTTGCTCTTCTTCTTGCTTGCGCCCGAGGGGGCCGATTGGAGGGTGAGGGTTGCGAGGGCGTAGTAGGCATTAGGGAGAGTACGCGAATCTGGGTGAGCGGCCTCGACAAAGTCACGGAAGTGGCTGATGGCGTCCTGTGCCTGATGGGTTGCGTAGTAGACGTTTCCAAGCATCGAGTGGATCTCGGTCAAGTCTGGCTTGATGTTCAATACTTCCTCTAAATCCTCCGTGCACGCCTAAGGAAAAAGCGATGGGTGAATGGTGCGTTAGGCGATGAGTTTTCAACTGCAAAGGGATATATTGATCTGGGATATGACGCAGAGTAAGAAAGCGAGAGAATAATAGCATACTTTGTAATTGCGGAGGGCCATGTGGCAGGAAGCACGGAGCTCGAGCATGCGGGGACGAAGAGACTCGAACTCGCTGATAGCAAAGCCGAGGGTCTGGACACAGTGTGAGAACTGCTGGCCACCAAATAGAATCCAGATGACTATTGTTGCAGTTGAGACATGAGCGTGAGAAAGAACGAGTTGAGAAATGTCAGTGCCTTTTGCCTACTTAGAGAGTTGATTTGTGATGAACTGATAGTGGTACAACGATGGGGGCCCGGTCCTCTTCGTCCTTTTCTTGCTCTTCCCCAATATTAAACGCCCCATTCTCCAAGCTTGAAGACATGGTACCCTTCCCCTCCCCTTGTAAAAATAACTCAAATGAACAAAAGAAATGGCTCTGTCAGGGAAATTAAGGTTTATCCTAAGATCCCTTCCCAGCAAATCCATCAAATCAGAATCGACCAACAGCAACTCTTTCTCTCTCTTTTTCTCCGTCCCTGTGGCCATACTTGAACATTCACCTCTTCCCTATCTTCCCGTTCTCCAAACATATAAATACACTCACGAACGCAAACAACCGCACCCCATCAACTTGGACATGGATAAATAACAAAGAGAGCCATTAGAGTCACTAGAGCATGCGTAAATTATCCACTGACCTCTTTTGTGATCACTGCAAAAGAGCAGTATATCCATCGGTGATGCCTCTTGATCGTTTCTTATTCTAAATCCTTTCTGGTTGCTCCTTCTCCTTCACTTTCTCCAACCCATGCCAATCACTTTGCGAAATAGGAGTGGGATTAGAAGACAAGGTCCCTTTCCCTTTTGTTTTCTGTCAGTAGCCTTTTGCCTTGCCTTCTTTTCCTTTCTTGTTTTTTCGTTTCAGTCCATTCCTGACTCCCACAGTGGCGCCCCTTTTTTTGAGTCAAATGTAACAAAAAAGAAAAAAAAAAATTGGCCCCCTCTTTCCCATATTCTGTGTCTACAGAGAACGAATACCCCTTTCCTTCCTTGCCCTTCGTCTCCCTTCATCACTTCCGCTTCTTTCCTGCTTTCCTTTGACCCAACATTACCGCAACCACCCCCTGCCTTACTACCTCTTTTTCTCTTTCTCTTCTTTCTTTTCCCTTTGCTCTAATAACAATAAGCCCATCATCTTCCCCTTTGTTATTATCTCAATCCAGAATTGAAAATGACGAATACGTACCAAAGACGACAGAATCCTTGGTATAGATGGTATTAGACTGCTCGGCTCCTTCCTCCTCATTCTCAACCGTGGTAGTCGAAGTATTCTCAGGGTTATACTTTTGGACATATGCCTCGTACTGCTCCGCAAGCTTCAAGATCCGCTGGTTCATGACGCAAGCCTTCTCGTCCATGAGGAAAGCGCGCATGAGATCACCCGTGACGGAGACAATGTCGTCCTTGTGCTTCTCGATCAGCTCTGCGTCTGCGCCCTCGGGGATCTGGTTCAGACGCTCCATTGCGCCCTGGTAGAGCTCCTTGGCCTCAAAGTAGGCCTATTTCATCAGTGGCGGAAAGGGTAAAAGGAAGGAGGGGAGGTTATTATCATGATCATGTATGGATCGTCGATTTGAATTGATGGAGTGATAAATATGAAAGTGGAGAATGTGATCCCCAAACAAAGAGAGCAAAGCAGAAGAATACTTGGTTCCTCAAATGAACAGAAATCAAGATCATATTGATGCATAGTAGCAATAAAAATGTGCTTCCTCTTTACCTTGACAAGGGGGTCGGTAGTCTTCTCCTTGGTGCCACGAATCTCCAGAAGATCATAGTCGTTACGGCCCTGGGGCTCGGCGGCAGCAGCAGGTTCTTCACCATGGTCATGTTGGCAATTCTCGTCGTGGACATGCCCTTCGGTCTGATCATCCTTGAGCGAGATTTGTTCGGTGGCAGCGGTGACATCTGCGACGGCGCCGTCGGTGGGGGCAAGAGGGGCGGGGGTATCGGTCATCATTTTCTTTGAGTGGTATCGGCTGACAAGCAGGCAGGTAGGTGATCAGGTAGGGTGAGTGGGTTGAAGGTGAGAAAAAGAGGAAAGGAGAGGTGGATGAAAGACGAAGAATGAAGAAGAAGAAAAAATAAGAGAAAATGAAAAAAGTCAAAAAAGAAATATGTGAGTGGCAAGCCAGGGAATGCATATGAAATTGAAAGGGGTTCGTAATGTGAGGAGTGGCTGCTAGTGGGAAACCAAGCCAGAGCCAAAGGGAGGATGTGTATCGAATGTGCGTGTGCATTAACGCTGCTCACACTTTTTTTTATTTCTATTTGTAACTTCTCTCACATACACTCCACACTTCCACACACACTACAATCCTTTTTTACTTCTTCTTTTCCTCTCAACACACTCACCCCAACACTCCCTCAACATCGACAACTACAACAGCACTTTAGCGATCCCACTTACGACTACACTAAACAAACTAACGACCACCGCCGCTACCATCACCGCCACAACAACTACTACTACCACTACTCGCCATGATCCCACTCTTACTCATTCTCTTCCTCTGGATAATCGTTGCTTATGTCACAAGGTCATACTGGATGCCAAAGATTGAGGACCTGCGGGAACGACTCCGCTACACCCGCCTTCCCTTCTTCCGGTCTGAAGACGACGGCTCCTTTGAACAGAACATCGAGGAGGGCCTCACTTCTTCTACCTTTGACCTTCACCAGAACCTCTTGGGCGGCGGTAAGCTACTCCTTTATCTTTACAGTCGCCTCAGGATAAAGACTTAATTGCACACATACGAACCAGCAACACCTTCCCTCCAGCCTTCGTTCGATTATAAATGGGCTCAATGGCTACGACCTTGCTTGCCCATGCCAAGTCAGGCCAAACCGAACGCTCTTCCTTTTCGACTTTTCACTATGGCGTCGACAAAAATAAGAGAAACAGCCTCCCTCCTTCCAACCTTCTGTCTACAGCAGCAGCAACTCTCTCTGAACAGCCACTGGACGTTTATCAGTGAACCTATTAAAAGTTTTGAAGCTCATTCGTTTTTTTTTTTTTTTTTTTTTATTTCATTCATTTTCGCATAGATGAGAGACATGGATTGGAGAACACGGAGGAGATTCGCAAAATCATGAAGAAGTATAAGTGCAACTTTGACCAAGCACGTCTGATTCAGCAGCAGAACAAGATGAAGGCGAACGGAATCGACCCCCGAACAGGAGTTCCAATCGATCCCAAGGCTGTCTACTTTAGTTAAGCAGGATATAGTCGACTTCGTCCCTATACCTTTTCAACAGCCTGTTACATGGACATGATCACATGGATATGACTTTAAACGGTCTTATGCTTACTGCCGCTCAACAGTTATTTATGATGACCTTGTCAGTATCAGTCAGCCAAGCGGACAGGACACAATTCAACAATTCTTATACACTTAAAAAACTGATAACCACGAGTAATAAAAAAAGGGCGAAGCAAGAAGGGAAGAACAAAAAGACAAAAAGTAGCCAAGGCGGTTATATGCGCCAGAAATAGATGTGTGAGTGAGCGGACTGGTGGCGTCGTTTGAAACGTGTGTGGGTGAGAAAGAAACAATCATTGTCCCTTATTTTCTTCTCGGGCGGAGCAAAAAATTAGTGATGTCGATCATGTGTCCTCAGAACAAAAAACAATGTGATGCTGCCACTGATTTTTTTTTTTCATTCTTTCGCATGTTCTACAAACAACTACCAAGTTGGCTTCACTGTTCGTTCAACAGCACCCGCGTTCGAACATCAACACGTTTTTCTCATCACTCCTGTTCACCTCCAGTTCGTTTGAGGTCAATATAATTACTATTAAGAGGGAAAATGCTATAGAACAAAAAAAAATAATCGCGCCTGTCTAAAACAGAACAAAGTAATATCGCGTCTAAACTATTTTACTTGACTTCATGTTTCTCAGACGCCACGGTATCAAGAGCATGACCATCCTCTCCTTCTACAACTTCACCACCTTGATCCTGCATCAAGTCAATGTGCTTCATAAACAGTGTAGTAATACACACAGGGACCGCCAAGCACATCGCAATAATCAGCATCAACATCTGAGAGTCCGCATAGGCTTCCACGAGCTGTCCCTTTGTGGTCATGTCCAGGTTGGGAATGTATTCCAAGGGGTCGTTCATGGCCAGACGCTCATCGTAGGGTCCTGTGATGTGCTTGGCTAATCTCATGGGCAGATATCTATTATCAAGCGTGAGCATAAAGTTAGTCGCTTGATGTTGATACTAGTCGAGAACGTGTGGTGGTAAGGCAGCCAATGACAAAAAATAACTAAAAATGCACTTACTGTGTCCAGATACCGCCAGCAAGACCACTGCCGAGTGCATACCCAAACGAGCTAAGAATATGAATGACACCAATCGCGGTCGTGACATCATCCTTGGCAACCGATCCTGTAACCGCAACAATAGCGGCATTGTTGGCCATTCCTGCGCCACCTCCAGCAATGATCTGAGCAATGACAATAAACGCATCCGACGAACTCGGTTTGCGAGCAGGGATCTGAAGACCGAGGCCGATAGTCTGGATGATGATGCCGACCCAGATGAAGGGGCGGCAGATCTTGAACTTCTTCATCGCGAAACCGGTTAGGAGCTCGCAGACGGGGTAGATTACTTGGTAGCCACGCTCCAACAGTGAGGCGCGACCGTAAGAGATGTCGCGGGATACGACAAGGTAAAGGGAATAATAGTTGTAGCTATTTTGTAAGAAAGCGCAATCAAAGTAGGAAGTTGGTTAGAAACAGATTCATCCCCTTCAAGCTTGTTAAAAGAAATCCAAATCGACTCCGTAAATCAGAGATAATCCCCACTTACTTCATGGCATTGATCACGGTCAAAAAGAATCCAACCGCCAAAGCACCAAAGCTGGTTCGGTTAAACCAAATCCGCATGGGCATAATAGGCCTGGTCGAAAATTTGACCTCCCAAACAGCCAACAACACCCACGACAAAACTCCTGAAAAGAACATGCCCAAGATCTTTGGACTCTTCCAATTGTCCTCATAAGATCTGGCCAGGATAATGGGCAAAAGAGTTAATCCCAATGCCATTGTGATTAATAAGGCTCCCACGCCATCAAACTCGGAGAATAACCATTTGATGGACCGAGTCTCTGATCGGCGGCCATGGGAGACAGCCCGTTTCTCGGCCTTTCTTTGGTAGTGCCAGAGTGGTCCCAGGAGAATCACGAAGCCGATGAGGGCGGTGGTACCAATGACGGCATAGACGTTCCTCCAGTTCTCGCCGGGCTTGGTCAATGGGTCCACGAGGGCGCTGGCGATGAAGACGTTGACGGTCGAAGGCATTCCCCAGAGAGCAAACATGACACCGCGGTCAACGAGAGGTGTTATATCTAGAGCGAAAATACACAAGTTGGATGCATGCACAAGTAAATACCACTGAATGAACCGTAACAGGGTGCCCATTGTGGACCCACAAAACTACCATGACAATGGAAAACTTACCAGCGATCAAGACCTGAGCCATCGTCATCAACCCCGTCGATCCAATACCATAAATAATCTGACCCAGCGCAAGCTGCAAGAAACCCTGTGAAGTGCCCTGAACGGTGTAACCGAGCAAGTACATGACCACAGCAATTGTCATGGCCTGAGATCGACCCACAACATCCGAAATCTTTGTATAAAACGGCACCAGCGCCGCAGAAATGATCTCGAGAATAATGGGCAAAATCGTGGCGATGGAAGCGGATTCAAACACTGCAGAGATGACGGGCAGAGAACTGTACATCAGGTTCACTTCAAACGAACGAAGGAAAGCCTGAGTCAGGATGCTGATAAAGTGCCCAAAAAAAAAAAAAAAAAGGCGTTAGAGATGTCAAGGATCAAGAGGGTGGGTGGTCAGATTTATTTACAGGGTAATTGCACTCCTCGTCGTTCACATATCCCAGGTATTGGCAATAAAGGTAAAAAAACGATAGACCTTACGCAATATACAGGATTCTGATATCTTTGAGAGCAAGGAGCGTGCGATCGATGATCTTGGAGGCAGAGACTGGAGATCTTGCATGGGCCTCCGGGCCATCGATGTATACGTCTTTGGCTTCGAGATCCATGCTGAGAGGATGCAAGTGTATTGGCTGAGAAAGAACACTGGGGTTTGAAAATGAAGGGCAGGAGATAGGAATTGAACAAGAAGGAGGAGATAACGGATACAATAAAATGTATGAGTGGAAGTGTGTGGAGGTTTGGAGGGGGAAGGGACTCGAGGTTAAAAAAACGAGGGTGGGCGGTAGTGGCTTTTATACCAGAGGAAACACACAAAGACTTTTATGGTCATGAGAGACAAGTTGCTCGTTCCGAAAAGGAAGGGAGGGGGGAGTTGACATTTTGAACCTCAGATCCGTAACCGAACAAGGCATATGTCCGCATGGGCTGGATCAGATAAACAAACCAAAGTTATCAGATCAAACTAAAACAACTCAAAAAAAAAAAAAAAAAAAAAGGCAAGCAATAGAATTGGCAGAGGTTAAAGGAGGGCGTAAGATGGAACATTGAGAATTCTGCGCTGCGCTTGAATAAAAAGTGCGGCGTGTCTTTGTTTTGGCTAGCTTGTTTTTTGTTCAGCTTGTACATGGACAAACAAGGCAAAGAACATCGGAAGGTCGCTGCCGAAAGTAAGAATTAAAGTTGTGGCGTTGCGGTCCTTAAATCTCCTTTCAAAAGGCGTACATGTACTTGACAGTGTGCGGGATGTGTATGTGCAACTGAAGGGTGGAGGGAGACTCAGCTGATTTAGGTCTCGTATTGATTATAAGACAAGAAACCCAAAAAAAGGCGAGGAGGAAGGGCTCGGGCAAGGGGAAGGATGAGGTTTAGGGCGATCATCGAGAAAGTGTTGAAGGTCAAAGAGAAGATCTAGGCGACGTGTTTAAGGGAAACAAACAGAGGCGTGAGCGAATGAAGGATCAATATAGGTGAGCAATCAAGTGTCTTTTGAGATTTGAGGAGGTAAATAACAGGGAGGAAGGGAGAATGAGATGAACTGATGGAGGAGGATTCAGGTCAAGGCAAGAGTAAGCAAGGCCTAGGGCAATGGAGGCGTTTGGTCTCCTTTTTTGTTTTTTTTTTGTTCTGTTATGAGCGACTCTGCATGCATGGCCGTGAGGATGAGTCAGTATATATATCCTTTCTCGGTCGTTTGACCTGCTCGTGTCGCTTCTTCGTTCCTTCTTTTTTCCTACTTTTATTGTTACACCAAAACCAAATGCAGTGCAGTGCCCTTAATGAGCTTATTTACCCGATGATAAAATTGTTCGGTGTAACTAGCGTCCTCATTCTTTGCACTGCTGGCTTGTTTCCTTTACGCATTTAACTTTTCCACACAGCAATAAGGTAAAACAAATCTTTCCAGTTCTTCGATTCTTTTTCGATCACTCGCCACCAACCATCCTCCGCCACCACCATCCTTTCTGCACTTTTCTTTTTTCATTCTTCTTATAAACCACACAACAGCAATCAGAAAACAAGCAAACCCTACCCACTGAGCTGCTATTCACCTTCACTTCAAAAACGACCTTTGACCTATCTACAAACAATCGTTAGACTAGCAGCAATACGCGCAGGAATGCAGCAATATCAGCAACAACAATAAGCATTGCTTATTCAGCAAAGCAGTAGAACTTCTACTTTACAGTGACAATAGGCATTAAAGAGCATCGTATGGACACGATTTTGGCATTCTGGACATTAATCAGCAAACGCTTATTAGATTGATCAGCGCGATCAGTCTTCGCTATCAAAGTCACTGGTGTACTATGCCACCTTCACGTTGTGCTTATCGCGAGGAAATGTGATGGTATCCGGGTGTTGGCGTCCATGACATGAGGTGATGATGTATGTATGGTAATGCCTTTTTTTAGCCCTTTCTGACGAAGGTGCTGTATTCAACCCGATCGTGTTTGCTTTTCTCATTTCTCTTTCATCCCACTTCACAATTTAAGGCTTTTTTTTGGTTGTCGAACATGGATCGTCAAAGTGCGGCTGGCTGTATTCGCAGAGGTCGGTATCGGCGGGGATCCTGCACCTCCTTCTCCTCTTGGTTGCTCACATGGATGCCAGACAGACCACAACGCCCATAAGGAACCTCGCATCGGTTTTAAGTCGATGAATGGGAGGCATATACATGGCCAACAAAAGACACAATACCTACCTGGCATCGTCATCAAGATATCAATCAGTTTTTTTGTCTTATTGGTCGTATAGGCGAGATGATCCTTTATTACGTGACGCGACGCGTGCTTTCATTATTTTATATGGCTTAATTATGTGCAACTTTGTCAATTTGATCCGCATACGTTTTATTACTTAACCATTGTGTTGCAACTCTGGCCTTGATCGATTATTTTTAGAAGGTTTTTCTAATGATATCGCCCGCTCTAAGACCATTATCCACCCGTATTATCACTGCTTTTGAATTCCAATGCTAAAATAAAGAAGTATATACAAGGGCTCACCGACCGACTTCTTACTCGGTGAGGACTAGGATGTACAAATGACAAAAATCTAAAGGTATTAATCACAACTTCTCTCTTTCTCATCCACCAAGCTTAGACCCTCTCGGCGCAGCAAGATCCGTCAGGACATGGCAACCGGCGCTTAGTAAATCCGCGCCGCGGGCTATCGTCTTATCCCAGTCTCCAGCTCATCAAAGACGACTCCCCAATCGCCGCCATCGCCGCCACCATTTGGAGGCATCGGCTCATTAGAGAAGTCATTGCTGTTAGACTGGATCCAGGAACCTTCGTCTTACTCCCAAACGTCAAATCCGAAGTTTTTGACTCGACTGAATATCAGGGAAAGTTGACATGTCGAGAAATCTGCTTCACGCCAACGCCCCTCAGGCATTTTATCGTGTAGGATCGGACGACACCAATTATCATGCGATAATTTAAGATTTTTATTTTTATTTTTCCAAGCGCATGTCCAATGCACCGCAACTGTACCCCGCCAAATTCCCTTATCATATTCAAGTTCAAAACATACGTCTGGCTTGTTTGCGTATATTCTAACTCGACGCGTTATTTATTGCTCAATATGTATCTAAAAATAGGGATTCATATTGTATCCTCGCTGACAAAAGGAATGTTGTAGATGTACTGGACGACCAAGCAGCTAAAAGGATCGAGTCAGGCCTTCATCATCTCAAGAATCCCAGTTGGAGCGAGTGCTACACAAGAGAAGTGGCGACCAGCACCAGTAACAGTAACAGTATGAGAATTAATTAGGGATGTTACGGCAGAAGGAAGACCAGGAACAACAGAAGAACCATCAGCAGCAGCAGGAGCAGGATCGACCAGAGATGTTATCACAGAATAGAAACTAATACTAGCAAGAGTACCAGCAGCAGCAGCAGCAGCAGGAGAAGGATGAGCATTCACCGTTGGCGTCACAACAGACCCTCACTGGCTACCCCCGTCCGTCATGGGCCACGTCGCTCAAAGCCTATATCTTCTAGCCAGGAACCACAACCTCAATTCAGAAAACGACCAGTTGAGAAGCCCCGTCATCGCCCATAACGCGATCTTCATGCGAAAGCATCCAGCAACCAAGACGATATATGAGCTGAACCCTGTTATCCCGTCTGCTTTCAGTATCCTCGGCTCCAGACGCAAGTCTAAATCGACACTAATCCTTGATCTCTTAGAATCGATGGACTTGGTTTGGATATGGAAAGGTCCATCAGTCGTTCAAAAAATGAAGCCATGGAGGATGGTTAGATGTACTCGAGAAAAAAAAAAAAAAAAAAAAAAAAAAAAAAAAAACGTCGAATGAGCGAGATAGGAATGTTGGCAGGGGCACGCAGGATTTTCTCGGCCGCATATCGACATGCCTTTCAGGAAAAAAAATTGGCAGTAGAATCCGCTCTCTGGATGAGTAGAATCCCCTGGTTGAAAAACTCAGTCGAGTATTCAATGACCCGCTTACTTTGAGGTGAGTTTTTCAGTCTTTACTTTGCTTGTTCAGGTTTGAAAACTTCAGGCTGTTGTGAAGCAAACTAATTCTCTCGCGGTCGAGCTGCAACTGCCTTTTGTTATCTTTTTCTTTGATGCAGAATTTTATCCTTTCCCTTTTGTCAACAAGCAAAGAACCAAATAAAAATAACTTGAACGATTGTTGGTTGGATCCATTATGTTCTAGTTGTTACGTGTGAGTGAAGTATTTGTACAGCCCAATAAACCCTTTATCCTTTTTGCGCTCGCCGTCTGACGTCTGATTTATACCCCTTTGGGTTCAGGTGGATGTCAGGTTGGGCAGACTCTTGTCAGTGCACCAAATGACAGCCAACCAGACCCAGTCTGTCCAGTGCCTTCCCAACCGGAAGATTTATCGGGCTAACAAAAATCTTTATTTGTCCAGCTGCCACGCATCCGTCATCCACCACACTGACAGACACACATGCCCCTCTACTTCCTTTTTTGTGCTTTGCTGTTGTTTTTTCTTTTTCTTTTTTTTTTTTTTTTCCACTTCTTTTCTCTTTCTCCCTCTCCTACTTCTCTCTCACCCATCCTTGGTCTCTTTTACCCTTCGCGCTCTTTTGTCGCTCGCTCTCTTTCCCACATATATCTTTTCTCTTTTTCCTTCATTCACTTCTTCCATCCCTTTCGTCCTCATTCTCTGATTCACCGAACTCACTCTTCTCACATTCGCTGACTCACCCTTCATTAATTCCCATTCGCAAAATACCACCCACCTCCCTAACAAAACAATGCGCTTCTTTTCAAAACACTCATCGGCAAACATCGCCGCCACCTATCTCGCGCCAAGCGGACTCTCGATCTCCCTCGCAACAAAAAATGGGCAACCTCGACGATATGGACCAGGTACCATCATCCACGGACAAGTTAACCTCTCCCTCTCCAAACCCATCCTCCGTCCCTGTCAACTGCGCGTCGTCTTTTCCTGTACCACAACTCTCGACTTGACTGCCGAGGCAGCAGACCACAACAATAACAAGGACGACTTGCCTTCATCATCAACACCGGTCCCTACTACAACAATCTTTGAGGTCGAGCATCTTCTTATCGATGACCAGACTCTCCCAGCCTGTGGCAGACATGCACCCCTACACTTTTGCGTCAAGCTGCCACTCTGCAACTACCCACCCAGTATGGAGGTAAAAAAAATAATCTCTTCTCTCTCTCACTTCCTTCAGTTGATATCTATCCCGTCCTTTTTCCCCTCTTCTTCTTCCCTCTTTTTTCACACCTATTACGTCCTTGACTTTGTGCAAGAGGAAGAGGAGGATAGTAGAGATGCCATTTATGCGGCAGATGAGCGTGAATGGTTCGGCGTGATTGAGAAGAACAAAAGGGGATTTGTGGGGAGATTGGTCCTTTCTTTGCTATCGTTGAAATTTTCATGCCCACATGAGCACGAAATGTTTTGCTAATATGTCTTTCATATGTGATTTATTAGGAAGGAGAGCGTTTAGTCAGTTATACCCTACAGGCCATCCTGTCATTCGACGCGGATCTTGGGAATGGCTCGATTGTTAAGGCCTCGACCTCGTCAACGCCCAACAAGATTATGTACATGCCCCATGTCTCTTACGCAGCCGCCATGGTTGGGGGAGCACAACAGGCAAGACCTGGAGTGACCAATGCAGCAGCAGTGGCAACTGCTTCTTGCCGACCAACACCAAGCAGTGCGCCCCTCCACGAGACGGGTGGCCAGTTGGTGGTTGAATCCCGGTCGGGAACGAAGACCATTAATGCCTCAGTTCAGAGCAAGACCAGCGTGTGTATTGGTGAGTACAATATTTGACAACGGTGCAGTAGGTGAGAAAAACGAGAAAAGGATAAACTGTCGGCACCGGGGAGAGAAAAAAAAAATGACAAAAACGAAACCCCGCCCTTTGAAATTGAACGTGGGCTGGTGAGTTGATGTGTGTGTGCTTGTGTACTGGGTGTGTGGGAGTGGAATCGAAGTATTTTTTTTGTCCTTGTGGACAGAATTCCTTATTCGGGCATCCAATTTCTACCGGTGCGCGCGATCGTATGTCATCATCATCCGTCTCGTTTTCTGTCTCTCGAAATACATGATCTCGTACAAGTACTATCCTATACATGGCATGGATCAACCACAAGCACAAACATGAGCGACAACGCCACAAAGAATGACTCCAACCCCCCGGGATGCATTATTGTTAATCCACTCAGACATTTCTCCACAATGCACACTTTCATATCTTGCACCCTGTCGTGGCCTCATTTTTGTTGTCTGAGTCGCTTTATGGGCAATGATCTTCCTTGGTTCCTAAAGTTACCTATCTCATATGTATCCGGATCAACTTTGTCGCTGACCTTTGTACTCTCTACTTTTACATTGCTCTTACTAATCCTAGGCGATCATACCTCAATGATCCTCAAGGTCGAAAACGACTCGGACATCACCCTCCAAGCCATCCGTCTCGCTCTCGTCCGCCAAATCTCCTTTCCTTCTTCTCCTAACAACTCCCCAAAGATTGCTGGCAGCCTTTCCTCTCACTCTGTACATACTTCCTCGTCCTCTTCATACACCAGCCCAATCTCGACTACCGTCCATGCCGCAACCATACCCGTCGCCAAGGTCTCTAATCGCAACTCGACATGGACCCAGCAATTGCAGTTCAGAATCCCTTCTCATCTTAACCTGCTTCCTTCTGTAAACAAATCCATTACCCCTCTCCTCAACGTCGAGTACTTTATCGTCTTGTCGTTGCCCATTCCACAACGTCAGGGTGGCTTTGTGAGCCGACTCGCTGCCAGCACTCGAAAGCGACCCTCGATTGATTTGTCGATCTTTCATTCTCACTCTTCATCACCGCCGTCCTCGACAACTGCCAGCGATGCATCCCACCTTCTCTCAACATCACCACCAGGTTCATCCGATGTCTCTTCTTCCTCCAAGACGCCGACAGTGCTCCAGCTTGCGCCTATTCCCATAACATTGACCTCGGTTCCTTCTTATGCCGATGGCCGCAAGTCGCGCCCCATTCCCCATCATATGGAAGTTGAGGATCGCCCCACGTTTGTCCGTGATCGGTTCGAGGAAGAGATGATCCAGCAGCTGTCTTGTCTTGAGAGCCTTGTCATGGATGATGGAGATGATGATGATCTCGATATTGACCTGCTTGTTGAAGAAGCATGCCGTCGTCGACGTCGTCGTGATGCTAGTTCTTCAGAGGACAGCGACGACGACAATGGTGATGAAGGAGCAGAAAGCGAGGAAGAGGATGAGGAGGAAGATTCTCGAGTGCCCGCTCGGTTCCGAAAGCCCTACCGGAACAGTTCCCTCCCAACGCCGTCGTCTAATAGTGGTCTAAGCACACCTCCACCTTCGCCACCGTATCTTGCCAAGGCAATGTCTGATGATGCGATGATGGTTCAGACGATGCGAGAGCGTTCGTTTGCACGCAATATGGCCATCTCTAATTCAAATGCTCTGCCATCTATTGCAGCTGTTGCTGCTCTTGGTGGACGTTTGCCGTTGTCGTCGACTCTGGGGCCAAAGGCTTGTGGGTTGAGCAAGGACCTGTTGATGGATCTGCATCAAAGCAAAGGTCAACAGCCTCGGTCCTCTGTTTAAGAAAACGGCTCTGTCCTTTTGGTCTGGACGCAGGGGGAAAGGAATGAGAGTAGGCAGGGACACGAAGAGAGGGAGAGGGAGAGAAGGAGAGAGTGAGCAGGAATGTTTATTTTTGGGCTTGACATCTCCCTCTTTTTCCTCCTATTCCCGTCACTCGTTCGTCTTTGTTCCTAAAAGCAAAATAAACATTACTTTGTTGAGGCACAGCCTGGAAATACAAATAAATATAAACCAGTTCATAGCGAAGCGAAATTGATGGTTGTTGATGAGGAGGCGGTGCTCGTTGTGCAGTTGGACGTCTAGACGCGCGTTTCCATCGTGCAGGTACAAGTCTCTTTTCTCGTGTGAACCCCTTACGCAATGGCTAGGTGTGAAAAAGGAACAATAACAACATGAAAGAGCCTTGCTTGCCAAAGTCACTTGTTTTCTTGCTACACAAGGATGAGAAGGATGGATGAGAGGCAGGAGCGAAGGGTATATGCCTGTGTCTATGTGGGGTGAAGAGATTAAGACGACCAAAACGAGGTATGGACAAGAGCGAAGAGTATGTCTGTAGAGTTGGAGATGGAATAGATGAGAGAAGGAAAGGAAGAAGGGACCAATCGACGACCATGAACTTTATGCTACAGGGTTTACTCTTTCTGTCTCTTGTCTTTTTCCTCTCAGTTTTCTTCTTTCTCCGCCCTTGTTCAACCCACAATCAACCGCGTGGAAATGAGAGCCGCAATACAATACAAAAAATATTTTATCCAGTCCAGGGTCATTGTGAGACTTAAGTTTTTTTCACTTTGTGTATCTGTACTCTGCGGACAAAAAGTGTAAAGTAAGAAATTGGATTACATGCATGGAGAGAAAAGAGGGTTTGGATGAACGTTTTTTTTTTTTTTTTTTTTTTTTTTTTTTTTTTTTTTTTTTTTTTTTTTGTTTACCTTTGCCGTTTTGACTTTGAGCATTTTTTTTTTTCAGATGTCGACTCGGACACGCAAAGACTCAAGGTCCGGACATCTGTTTTGATTTTTCGCGACTTTGACTTAGTATATTTCTTTCCCATCATCGTCTTTTTTTTTTTTTTTTTCTTCTTTCTCTTCTTTTCTCTTTTTTTCTTTTTCTTCTTCACCCACTCGTTCGCACTCGCCCAGCCGTCCTCCTCCGCCGACACCCTTCCTCCTCATCCATAACAACAACTTCATACTCTCCCCTTTCCACTATACCCTTACTCCTTCACTTGTCAACCACCCACACCTAATCGACAAGGTACATGGAAAAGTCAGACTCTGTCCACTCCGGATCAACCTATGATCACGATACAGCCGTCCTCGAAAAGCTCGGCTACAAACAGGTAATGTCTTGTCTTTTTCACTTCTTGACAAAGGCAGCTTATGCTTAAGAGCAAAAGTCATGATCGAAACCGAACAAGCGACAACCAAGAATATGTTAAAAGCAGACAGACAGCAACAACTTCGACATATCACAATCTCCTGGTCTGGACCCTTTTTGTCTTCACACAGCCAGTCAGCAACCCCATCCCATCCACCAACCCTTACTGTCCCTCCCTCTCTCATTCTCGCTTTCACACTCGCCAAAACACCAACAACACAGCCAAAAAGAAACAACGATTCGCATGACAGCAAAGCAACCTCCTTTCTTTCGCACCAACAAAAATATCTACAAACACGCGTTTAACGACCTAACTACGTCCAAAACACAACCCAGCCCATCCCCGAGCAGCGACAATTACTACTCTACTTCACCTTCCTACAAAAACTACATTCAAACCTACTACTAATTGACTGATCACCGTTGATTACCCATGAATGATAGTCGTTAGATCGATCGCTGTCGGCATTTGGCACGTTTGGAGTCACCTTCTCGTGCCTCTCAGTCCTTGCCGGTCTCACCCCTCTCTACGGTGATGCCCTGCAATCCGGAGGACCCGTCGCCGTCATCTGGGGTAAATATTCCTCCTCCTCTTTTACTTTTTAACACAAAACAGTCGTCATATTGCGCAAAAACTCAAGGAAGCCTCTCCTCGATCGATCGCACTTCCACAGTCAACAGTACTAAAGCCACGCTAAAACCGCAAAAAAAAAAAACAAAAAAAATGACACCAACACTAACCAATTTGTTTTCTCTCCGATAATGAATAGGATGGCTGGCGGTGAGCGTGTTTACGCTGATGGTGGGCTTGTCGCTGGCTGAGATCTGTTCGGCCTACCCGACCACAGGAGGACTGTACTTTTGGACGATCAAGATCTTGGAGGGTCGAGTGATTAATGGAGTCCGGGTCGGGTCGCCCGATTGGGTGCCCCTTGCCTCGTGGGTCGTTGGGTATACCAACTGGTTAGGCCTGGTACGTTTCCTTACGTTGTTTTGTTGTTTTTTCGACTTGTGGCGGTGGATGGTGCCGGGTGGACTTGGTAGAAGCGCTGTTCTAATTCTGTTCGTAATCGTTATTTTTTTCTCCTTGCCTTGGACGGGTTTGCATTTCGATTGTTCAGTGTGGTAAGTGGTCCCTTCAGGAAAACTCAGGAAGGAATGAGGGTGAATGAGATTCATCTCTCTTCACAAAACTTAATTCTACTATTATGTTTATCTCCAGAAACCCACCAACCCTTTGTACAAATCAAGAGTTACTGAAAACTTTATTGTTCCCTAACCCCTTCATATTTTCACCTTCCAATGAAATGAATTGAAAAAAAAATAATAGTGGCGATTGCGAGTACTGATCTGGCGATGGCCCAGTTCCTGGCCTCGTTGGTAACCATGCTGACCGAATACGAGCCCAGCACCTATGTTATCTTTGCAATCTACCTCGGAATCATTATCTTGCATGGAATCGTTAATTCTTTGGCTGTTCGACTTAACGGCATCTTCAACATCATTTCTGGTAAGTAATTCTTATTTTACAACGTCTATTTTGGCGTCTATTTTGTCGTGTCAGGAGACATAGTGAGCGCGCAGAAATTAATGCAGTCTACACTTCCTGACGATACAATTGCAACATAGTGTGGTGGCATGTGTTGGGAACAGCTCTAATCGTTATTGTAGTCATCGTAAACTCGCCCACGAAACAGTCCGCAGAATTCGTATTCACACACTGGGAAAACAACACCGGCTGGTCTTCTGGATTTTACGTCTTTATGCTCGGTCTTCTCCAATCCCAATACACCATGTCCGGCTACGATTCTGCTGCCCATATGTCGGAAGAGACCAAGAATGCTCAGAAGGGCGGACCTTGGGGGATTATTCGTGCCATTGTTGTCGCATTTGTCGTTGGATGGACGTTCTTGATCGCCATGACATTCTGTATTCAGGACTTCCAGTCCCAAATCGTTGACCCTGCCGTCGGAATTTCATTGAGTCAGATGTTCTTGGATGGACCAGGACAGACTTGGGCGATCATCCTTATCCTCGTCATCCTCGGCGCACAATTCTTCTGCGGCTCCGCTCTTACCCTCGCCTCCTCCCGAATGGTCTACGCCTTTGCCCGCGATGGCGCCCTCCCCCTCTCAAAACACCTGCACAAACTCGACAAACACAAATCCCCCGTCGCTGCAGTCTGGTTCAACATCGCCTTCTGCTTCTTCCTGGGACTACCCTACATTTGGTCCGAGACTGCATATAGCGCAATCGTCTCTGTCAACACCATCGCGTCCAGCATCTCATACCTAATCCCAATTCTCTGTAGAATCCTCCTGGCGCGGGAATCCTTCCAACCAGGTCCCTTCTCCCTCGGTCGTTACTCTATCCCCGTCGGCGTGGTGTCAACCTTCTGGATCGTAGTCACTTCGGCACTGTTTCTGTGCCCGACAGAGTTTCCCGTGACGGCCGAAAATGTCAATTATGCGGCGGTCCCATTTGTATTGGTGATTGGGTTGTGTGTGTTGTATTATGCGATTTGGGGACGCCATTGGTTTAAGCCTGGTGGGACTCGTCTCATGGATGATGATGAGGATATGAAGGTCGTTGATGATGATGGTATTGCGGCCGTTGCTGGTGGTGGAGATAAGATGGAACTGGAACTCGATCACAAGGCGTAATTAATTTTCTACCTCCTTTTTCTTAATTATTTCTCTCTGTACCTTTTTTTTGGATGCTACAAAAAGCATTAATAAAATACCCCTCATAAATAGCTCCAAAAACAAAAACGCTTCAAATGATGCAAAGAGTAAGCCCGAACAAAAAAAAAAAAAAAAAAAAAAAAAAAAAAGACGATGCTGAAGATGCAAGCAGTCGAAAACGCATTGACAACAAATGAACACTCAAGACACGACAATTGACGATCCCATATGATAAATTGGTAAATCGACGTTTTTTACTTTTTGGGGGTTTGTGATTTAAAAAAACAAAATAAGCTAAAAGGACATGTATGAGAATTTGGGAGGCGAAGAAAGCTTTGCCAAAAGATTAAAGAATAGCTACGACAAATTAGATAAGTATATGTGAAAGACGAGAGAGAAAGTGGTATAAAAAGGGAATTATTAAGAAAGAAAAGAGAAGAAAAAAGATCATCGGACGCGCTTAAGCCTGAACGATCTTGAGGTTGTCGGGCAAGGTGGGGATATAACCACCCTTTCCATCAAGATCAAGCGTGTTGAGGACGGCATGGTACAAGAACTTGTAGGCCCAGAGGTTACCCTTCATACGACGGATATCCACACAGTAGATGCCCGTCAAGTTCTTGATACGACACAACTCAATCGAGAACCGGACCTCCTCACCCGAATCAATTGACTCTTCACCATACAAAGGCTCAGGCCCAGTGTTGACGGCAGTACCGATGGTGGTGGCGATGGTCGAGTTGCTGGGCAACGAGGGGACAATGTTGCTGTCGCCGCCGTGGCCAGATCCAGAGGTACGGCCATTGCTGCTGCTATTGGCGCTACCAGCTCCGTTGCCGCCGCCGTTGCTCAGTCCGAGACCAACGACGCCAGCGCTTCCAGAGCTGACCCACACACCGTGATCCGAGTCGAGGTCCTTGGTGGCCGCAGAGCCCATGACAGGAGGAGAAGCCAAGCCCAACGAAGATCCGTTCATCACCTGGGGCAGAGCACGAGGGGACGAGGGCAGTGGTGGGACGGGTGGAGGTGGTGGCGACGACGAAAGACCCAACGTCGTGCTGTTGCGCCACAACAACGTCCTGATACCACCCTTCTTCTTCCCGTTGATCGCCGATCCTCCAGCGCCCTTGGCAGAAGTCCAAGCCTCCCTATCAATTGACAAGTTGCTCGACAGGACGCTGGCAGTGTCATCAGGCAGGTGCGAGCCCGTGATCGAGATCATCGAATGTGTCCTATGATCAGAGGCCTGTCCATCGCCATGGCGCCTCCGACGGACACACTTGACCTTGAAATCCGAGTCGACTCGGAACTCCATACCCAATCTCAAGATCACCTTCTTGATCTCAAACATAATCTCAACAGGGTGACGCGACGACAATGCAGAGATCTCGACGGCTCCAGAGTGCCACTTGAGTTTCGAGTCCGTCCAGTTGGATGGTAATTTGGTCATAAGTGTCACCAAGGCGGGGTCTCTTCCGTCTGCTGGCGCTGTGGCGACTGCTGCTGTTGTTGTTGTCGCTACTTGGTTGACAGCAATAGCGCTGGGCTGCAAAACTGCAACCTGGGTATTGTCGGAAGCGCTGGTCTCCATCTCCTGGGGTGATGCCGAGTTGACACGGGCAGCGGCAGCAGTGGGGCTGACTGTAGGGGCGGGAGCTGGCGAAGGTGGAGTGCCAGTGGGACGGAAGTGCTCCACTGCATCGAATGCTGGCCTTTCTGGAGCAGATTTGGCTATAAATTGAAAGAAAACGGGACAGAAACATATGGTCAGTCTCCAATGAGCAATTGAAGAAATGACGATGAGCTGCATGAAATAAGACAAGTTGAGAGCAACAGCAAAACATACCAAAGGACTTGCGTCGGAGCCATCCTATAATCTTCTGAGCAGTACCGGTGCCTGATGACGAAGCAATACCCAGACCATCGGTCATGGGCACAGGAGGACGAGTTCCACCATGAATCTGGCTCTGTTGAGGCTCGTTCGAGCCGCCGACAAGGCTGAACGTCTTGCGACGCTTACCCTGCTGCTGACCCTTCTCAGTGCTATGGGTGTACCGACCAAAGACCTGGTTGATCGAGCTGGGCTTCTTGGACGATGGGGTGGTAGGAGGTGCGAGAGTCTGGTCAGGAGCACCAGAGCCCATGGGGGCCTCCTGTGCAATCTTGGGCGACGACGCAGAGGAAACGTGAGCGGTTGACTCGCCGTGCTTCTTAGACAAGTTGCCCAAGAACCCAAAGAGACGACCAGAGGAAGAAGGCCCTTTCTTGTGGGCCTTGTTGGAAGTGGGTGTTGCTGGTACTGGAGGTGGTGGGAGCTTGAAAGAATGGCCTGCAGTAGTTTCGGGGCGGGTAGGGACTGGTGGAATATCTGCCGGTGATAATTTGGTAGGCGCCTGCAGTAGCGAGGGCGAAGACTGCTGGAACTGCGTCTGGTGGTAGACCTTGGGCGGGCTAAGAAGAGCATTCTCTTGGGAAGGAGCAGCGCGAGGCTTGGGAGTAGAAGTAGGAAGTGGAAGAGGCTCGTGATAGACAGCAGGGGAGGGGTAAGAAGCATAGTTATGGGTCATAGGCTCGCCGTGAATGGTGGTGGGGCGGATGCGAGCGTGCGCGCCAGTACGACGAGAGACGGTTGCCGTAGGCGACATGTCGACAGTGCTTTCCAGACTGGGCTTGGCGCGGACGGGTGCCTCTAGCACAACGCTCTTGGGACGCTGGGCAACCTCCAATGCAACAGTAACCTCCTCCTGTGTTTGGGAAATGGCATTGTCTGATAGTGACGACTTGGCGATCAATGATCCGGAGTGCGAGGGTGTGATGGGGTTGCTCATGGTCTGGTCCTCGGTAGGGTCGAGAGTTGATGCAGGCGAGCCGGTTGAGGGAACTGAGATCATGTTAAGCTGGTTGTCGCTCTCTATACGAACATCTCTGTCCAAGTCCATCTCCTGTGGTGCCACTTCTGGTGTTGGCTCAACCTCAATTGGCTCTGCCGTGTCCATGGGCTCGTCATGTATAACAGTCTCTTTTGCCACGGGAACGGGCACAATCTCTTGCTTGTCGATATCCATGCTTGATTCCTCGAGGGCTGCAAGAGGTAGCCGTGGCTCCTCCTCATGCCTGACAATGTTGTGGCGACCAGTCTCCCAAGAAGGCGCTGCGTCGGGGACTGACTCGATCCAGATGGTGTGACGACGCGGCATGACCTCGTCGGCTGAGGGTCTTGGAGGACCAGAGCTTGTAGGCTGAAGGGTTGCTTTTCTGGCCTCGGCATCAGCGGCAGCAGCAGCGGCTTGTCTTGGGGGGATCCAGACGGTCCCGTTGAGTCTTGCCATTGCTTGCTCCTATGAAACAGAGTGGGAAAGAAAAAAAATTAGCACGAGACATTACAGGCGGGGTGTCGGAATCAAATATAATGGCAACCTTTTAGAGATGTTTTTGAGAAAGTTACCTCGAGGTCGTCAATGCTGTACTGGAACATGCCAGCATAGGGCGCCAACCACCGATGGTTCATAATCCTTTTCATGTTGCACCGCTTGGCTGGATCAGGGACGAGCATCATGCGGAGGAGATCGCGGGCATCGGGCGAGATGTAGTCTGGGAAGACGAGTGTTGTGGCGAGGATATAGTTGTAGAGCTGGTTGATGTTATCTCCGTCGGGGTTCGAAGGGTCGTCATCGAATGGAAGGTATCCGGCGAGCATGGCGTAAAGGATGACACCGCAACTCCAGATATCGACTCCGCTGCCGACATAGAGACCGTCACTGATGACTAGTTCGGGGGCGGCGTAACACGGAGAGCCGCAAGACGTTGACATCAGATCTCTGGTTGTGCTGTCGAACTGGTTGGCGAATCCAAAGTCTGTAATCATTATGTTCCTGTTCCTGTCCAACAGCAAGTTTTCCTAATAGCAATGAAAAACAAAGGATGCATGAATACTTGCATTGCTGCTTGCTGATGAGGTCGTTGACGCTGTGCAAAGTCTAGGAGTAAACGTACTAATTTCAAGTCACGATGAACAATCTGTTTTGAGTGGAGATAGTGCACTCCACTCATGAGCTGTGCAAAGAGTCTGCGTGCATCACGCTCCTTGAGATAACGGTGTGCGAGAATATGGTCGAACAACTCGCCTCCTAATCGTCATTGAACAGATATCCAAATGCACTCCTGGTCAGTACCTCACATTGCTTTAAGTGTGTCAATGCGCATGACCACAGCTCCTTGATTGTTTTTTTCCGCGAATAAAAAAAGAGTGGGTCAACATACCGGATGCGTATTCGATGACAATGCCGATGTAGCGCTCAGTCTCGATGACATCGAAGAGTGAGATGATGTTAGGATGCCGAATGGTCTATGCGCGGATATAAGGAACGAAGTGTTATGAGTGGTTGTGCCTGGTAAATTAACACAATATAAAAACGACGCCAGTGGTTAATGCAACATTCCACATACCCTGAGCACGGATATTTCTCGGCCAATCTTGTTGATGCGTGGCGTGTTGTCGACAGACTGCCTCCGAATAAGTTTGATGGCAACCTACCACACAGACAAGAAGGTAATTATGGTCAGTCTGGATTCAACATCGCGCAATGTCAGAGAAAAGAGAAAAAGAGAAAAAAAAATGCACACGCTAGTGCAGGTTTCGCCTTCGACTTCAGCCCTCGTCGACATCCCTTCCCCTGTCTCTCGCCTTTTCTTTCCTCCTCTGCGGAGTTGTCAGAGAAACAGGTGGCGTTTTGGGCGTGTGGTTGCACTGGGCTGCTGAAGTTGCATCATTTTGCCATTGGGCCCGCACGCTCAAGGACCATCTCAAGCGATAACGAGAGGGGTTAAAAAAAGGGGGCAAGCTCAAAACGAGAGCCATGACAAGAGGGGCAAAAACAACAACACAAAACAACAAAAAAATCAACAAGAGCAGGCAAAAGAAAGAAAAAAATATGCGAGGCGATGCGTGCGAGAGCAAGAAAACAATAATGAAGGTAGAAATGAAATACGCAACGCAATGGGGGGTAAAGAGAGAAGAACATGTGGAAGGAAAAAGGAGGGGGTTGACAGGAGCAACTGACAAGTCTTGCGGACTTTTTTTTTTCTTTTAGTTGTTGGATGAGTATGGAGATAGAAGGATGACAACCTGGGAGCGTGGCTCGATCAGGCGGCACTCTCAAGGAACGAGAGAGAAAGTAAAGAGCGGGAGTAGAGAGGGAAGAGAACGAGAGGAAAAAAGGATAGGTGTGTGTGGGATTGTGTAGAGTGTTCATATCATGGGGGTAAAGTATGGACATGCAACATGAACAAAACCATCGGCGACAAAGGTGACGACGACGATCAACAAAGAACACACTCATCCAATCTAAAACACAACGCACACACACACGCATGGGCATATGGCATATGGCATGCAACACACCTGCCCTTTCCCAAAAGTGCCTTGGTCTCTCTGCATCCATCCCTCATTTTTCGCATGAATTTGGCCGTTTGCTGGTTCTTTGTAGACTTTTGCAGTCAGTCGTCGGCAAAAGCAATTGAACAGCGCCAGACTCTCCATCCAGGTGTGTGCGCCCACACAAACACACTACTTGAACCCTGCAACCATGCCATTTTTTTTCTCTTGCTCCTTGCCTTGCCCACACTCACAAAACACAAAACGCAGACAGGGCATTCCCTTTTCTTCTTTACTCCTCTTTCCTGGGTGTGAGAGAGTGTGTGTTTGTATCCGCGCTTTATCATCCGATTGCATGCCCAAAAGCTTCAAGTGAAACGCTCTCTTTCTCTCCGTCCGCATGCTTGTTGTTTCTTGGCAGCCGTTTATGTTCCGAGGAAACCGAACAAAAAAACGCTCTTTTGATAGCACAAACTCCTCTTCTTTTTGCTTTGTGTTTTGAGTCCACATTATCCTCGCTTTTCTCCGTTTTCCACCTCCACCGCTCACTTTTTTGTTTCTCAGCAATGGTTCAATGAGTGGAAACGAAAAAAAGGAAGGGAAGGGAAGAAAGAGAAGAGAGAGAATAGGCAGCTTGTTGATCGTTGGCGGTCGATTGTTGATCCAGTGTCCAGTGCACACAACGTGGATTGGCAAGCGAGGAGAGTGGACAGGTGACAGGGTATTCCTGCAGGCCATCCTTTTGGTGAGGCAGAGACAATTGTCCGTCGGTCTCTGAGTGTTTGTGTATTGTGAATGTGTATGTGTGGGTGGGTGGGTGCCGGTTGTCCTGTTTGTCGGGTTAGTGATCAGATATAGATTATCCCAAATGTTGTTCTGCTCCTGCGAGGTAGCTTCCCTTCTTGCTTTGCCAACTGGCTTTTCGTTTGCTACCAGTCCTGTGGGGGGATCCGTCAGGAAGGCGATTTGTCTCGTCCAACCGGGGGCGGGAAACAATTCTTTTTTGTTTTCTGTTGGTCTCGCAGCAGCGGAAGCCACGACGGGTGAACAGGGCTGAACCCAAGACAAACAGCCTTTTCCATCGTATCAAAACGCGTTCTAGTCTGGTACCGTCGGGAATACTCTAATATCCAGTGTCCCGTCTCCATTAACCACATACATCCTTATCCATGCCCATACCATGTAACACTCGGATGTTCAATGGTTCTTTTTTCTTCTTTTTATTTTATCTCTTCCTCCCCCACATCCCACTCATACATATGAATAAAGATCCAACCCCCATCGCATCTGGTATAACTCTTTTCGCTCTTTCCCAAGTACTCGTTACTTCCCTGTAGATCCCGTTCAATTGCTATCCAGGACGGATGTTCTTTTTTGGTTCTTTCTTTTTATCACGCAGTTGTAGAAAAAAAAGGCACATATACAAGTTGAGAGCGGACCTGACTGCAACAGCAGAAGTAAAGAGTACAGCCTGATGATAATAAAAAAAAAAAAAAAAAAAAGAGGCGGATGTAGTGTTTTACCTCTTCTCCAGTCTCGGCGTGCATGCCAAGCTTGACCTTGGCGAATTCACCTTCTCCCAGTGTCTGCAGGAGAAGGTAGGGGCCGAACATGTTGCCTCGCCTTGTTGTAGGTGGCATCCTGGCTGGTGTATGTTATGTATGAGGGAGAGGAGGGAGCGTGGGTGTGGGCGAGTGAAAGAGAGAGAGGGGGGAGAAAAAGGGAGTGAGAAAAGGAAGGGGGATGGGAGATGGTCTTTGTTGCAGATTGTTGTGGTAGTAGTGGCGGTGGCGGTGGCGGTGGTGACGGCGGTAGGTATGGTGTGAGGGTTATGTTGTGTGTATTTGTGTGGAGGGGAATAGAGAAAGAAAAGAAGAAAAAAAAAAAAAAAAAAAAAAAAAAAAAAAAAAGAGAGATGGCGATCCGAGGCAAAGTCGAGGAGGGCGATGGGAAAGGAAAAGGAAGGAGTCGGTGATCAGGTCCAGTCGAGAAGAAAAGAAAGAAGTGGCGGGATAATAATTATTTTAGTGTCCTTTTGGGTGTCCCTTGGTTGGAAGGTGGAGCAAGAAGTGATGGGAGGACAAAAGAAGAGGAAAGGGAAAAGAAAAATGATCAGCCAAAAGAAGGAAAGAGAGGGTGAAAGCAGTGGTTGGTTGGTTGGTGGGTTGGTGGGTTATCTATGGGTGTGAACAAGAAGAAAAAGAAAAAGAGAAGAGAGAAGAGGGGGGACGTGAATAAAAATGAATATAAAAAGGGAAGAAGATAAAAAAGGGACAGGCAGAGAGAGAGAGAGAGTGAGAGAGCTTGAGGAAAGAGAGAGAGAGAGAGAGAGATGAGCCAAAATAAAAAAAAAAAATGAGAAAATAGTTGATGGGTTGATGGAGTCGAGAGAGGAGAGAGAGGGTAAAGAGAGAGAAGAGAGTGAGAAAGGAAGGGAGGACTGAGTGAACAACGACGACGATAAAAGAATGAAAGAACGGACGAACGAAGAGGAGGAAAAAGAGAAGGGAGGGTAGAATAGAAAAAAAGAAAAGAAAAAGAGAGAAGGAGAAAAAAGGGACAGGGTCAAAGGGAAAGAAAGGAAGGGGAAAATGGAAACAGGGACAAAAGGAATAGAAGGAAGGACAAAGAACAGGACACATACACACGCAAAGGATGAAAAAATAGAACGACCCTTTCTTTGTCACAACAAATGAATGCCATGTCTTCTATGTCTATGTCTATGCCTATGTCCAGTTGTCCAAGACAAGGCATAGGCATAGGCATAGGCATCGACACATCGAGGACAAATCAACGACAACAACTGACACCCCCTCTGACATCCATTCATTCATACATTCACCCCCTTCTTTCGATTGAAGGCAATAGTAATATTACCTTTGTCCTTTTGTTTGCTTACTCTATTCTCTGTTTGCTACTGCTCCCTGCTAGTCCCTTACGATCATCAGCCATTCATTCATTCATCCATTCATTCATTCATTCATATCATCACTCATACTATTCATCCAGGGGAAAGGGACAAGAGGGGAATGACTTCGACCATGGCCCATCACTCATCATCCATTCATATCACTCCTTCTTATCCGTAACGATCGATCGCAAACACAAAATAGCAGAGGGCCAACTGCCCATACACACACACTCCAACAGACAAAAATGATGCATACATATAGACAGACAGACAGACATGAACATTGGCATGACAACCAGGCACACTTCTCTCATAGACTAAAACTGCACCAGGCGACTTTTTTTATTTTTGTAGGAGCGCAATGTATTTATGCGCTCGTTCACAAACACACATACTCATTGAGCCAAAATGAATAAGAGAACGAGAGTGAGAGTGCTCGCAAGATAGAAAGAAGAAGACAACAACGACAAAAGAGATGCATGCCAGCAGTAGCATCAGACTTATCTCGCTCAATTGGCGTGCCCATGTATCCACCTATGAGTACCCACACACATTCGGCCACTGTTTTGACTTTCAACCTATACGACCACTCCCTCGTAAAATTGCATTGCTCTCGTCTTCAAGTTGCAATGGCAAGGCAACCACAAACAACATCTCCCTCCTCTGTGGTTGTTGATGTCCGTTCTTTCCTCTGATCCTTCTGAGCCATCCCGGTTACTCACTCACTCATCCTCTTACCAGTACCCTTCGGTCCTTTTTTTTTGGCTTCCTACTCAGTCATCAGAAAAGTGCTCTCAATACAATACTCACGCTTGTTATTTGGGTGCGCAACTAATTTACGTCCTTTTTCCAGCTAAAAAGAAAAAAGGACTCTTTTCTTGATTCAACCAACCCAAAAAAGCAAAGAGGAAGGGCTCTCGGAATTATTTTTTTTTTTTTTTTTTTTTTTTCTTTTTTGTCTTTCCACTTTGCCTTTTCGTCTATTTTTTGCTTTGCTTTTTTCTTTTTATTGCCTGGTACTTATTCACGAAAGGAGCAGAAAACGACTCAACAACAACCCCTTCCAAAGAGAAACAAGGGTGGTGATGGTGGTATCTGTCTCGTGCTTCTTTTTCGTACTCTCTCTCCTTCTCTCCTCCTATCTCTCTCTTGACCCCCACTTCTCTCTCAATCTCTCTTGTTCGTTTAATTATCAATTCGTTTTGATTCTTATTTCATTTTTGAACAGTAACAGAAAAAAAGAGCACCAAGAACCGTTTGGCTCTCTGTTGCATAGGTTGGTGGGGGATAGGAGAGGAAAGGAAAGGAAATGAGATGCGGGGATGAAGAGGATAAGATGGAGGAGAGAGTGTAAAGGAAGAACTCCACTATCAAATGATCACCTCTCAATCAATGAATTCGATCAGATATTGATATCTCTCGCACTCTATTCCGAGGTGATTAAAGGTCTGTCTGATCGTTTCATTTGCTCATGCATGGTGTGTTGGAACCAGGATGGAGCTAGCGACGTTATTAGACGACGAATAGGAGAGTTGGCCAAAAATAGGGAATCATTGTTGCTAAGTCTGTGATGGGACAAAAAACTATTTCTTATTATTAAAAAGGGGCCAGGAAACAAGATCAATTCCCAGGGTTCCGGTTGACAAAGGTACAACATTGATCGCTCCTATGGCTATCTGTGAATTCATATAGTCCGTGTGCCATGGATGGACATGGACCATGGGTCAAGTGCAACAATGAACGGGTTAAATTGAAATTGAACTCGAATCGAATCGTGACCCTAGTATATCCACACCCATAGACACACACACCGTCCGTCGGACATCGGACAATAAGAATGAAAGTGCTGAAAAAACGTGGATGATCACACTTTTTTTTTTCTAACCCTTGGATACAAAACAACAGAGGGTGGCTAAACTTTGGGTAACACCAAGCATACAAGGCCATTCAACCAACGCAGTACACATACAGGAACAGATGAACCTCGATAGCAGTGGCCACATCCGCCTCACCGTCCACACGTGTGAAAAAAGGGGGCCACATGGATAAGATTCAAAAAGGCGAGGGAGTAAAGGGTAATGATCATACACAGGCCATACATACACACTCCCACTGACACACAACCACCTCCTTGTTTTGCTTTGTTTTGGTTTTTGGGGTTGGTCGCCAGTTTTAAAAAGCTCCTTTTTGCGTCCTGAACCTTCCTTAACCTCCTTTATTTCCTCAGCAGACAGGAGGTTTTGTCATCAACTCCATGAATTTTCTCACACACTTTTCGACGTTGTATTTGTTGGACCTGACGGAATCTAGGTCTGGACCTAAATTCGAACGTGCGTGCCTGGCGGCCATTTGGTCGTTTGAGTCCTCGACGCCATTTCATGTTACGGGGCCTTGACTTTTTGCCTCAATCTTGACCCTGAACTGCGAAAGTGGCTACTATAGTCGTTGTGTTTATTACGGCCTGAGTCCTTCTTTTCAGGTGAACCCCCCCTCCCTCCCTCCTCTCCCAAATGAATGATGCTACATACTGCAGCAAGGTAATATGCTCATAGCCCTTCTAACAAGGACAACCATAAAGATAAAGAAGAAAAAAAAATCAGGGACCATGATCTTTTCTTACTGGAAGAAGCCACAAAAAGAACGACGTGCTCTATTTCTGTCTTTGGCAGAATGGATAATGGCTAATTCCACCATGCACCAACCATTCATATCTACTTTATCCTTGTCATCCTTTACGGCACTAGTCCCGAGTTCTTGGCAGGCAGGAAGGGAGTCAAGCAGGCGTTACCCGTGTCATTACTGCTGAAAGAGCCCTTTTCCATGAAAGAAAGAAAATAGAGGAGCAAGTAGCTTGATGTGAGCGAAAATAGCCTGCTCGATATAGAGTGGTTAAAAGTGGTACATGCGGTGGAGCATCAGCACAAGCCCTCAGAAAAATCCCTTGACCTTTGGGGCTCTGCACTGCTTGGTGCTGCTGCTCTCAACTTCTTTTCTTTGGATTTCTTTCTTTTACTGAATGACTGTCATTGAAAACAAACAAAGAGGGAGGGAGACCAACCCAAGGACCATGGTAAATTGGCATTGGGCATTTTGTACGCTCACACGTCAAAGAAGTGGTTGTGTTGCGTGTATTTTTTTCTTTGTTTGTTTGAGGGGTGATATATTGGCCATGTCCCAACCATCCCACCTGTTTTCCTTATCCCTTTTGCACTGGGATCAGTTGCTGACTGGTTAAAAAGAAATAAAAAAAGTGGCCCTACCTCTTTCATCAGCACCATTAATCGGTGTCCAATGATACACCTCCCTCTCCCCTGGATAAAATTGTGCCTGGCAAACAGTCCCTAACTAGCTGACGGCGCCTCCCTTCTGATTGGTTGGATTCCATTTACCCTTCCGTGCGCTACTTATTCCTTGATGCGGCCTCCTTCCTTTTTTTATTATGTCACAGACAGTCAGGTCCTTCCCATTAGCCAATGAGATGACGACCATGGCACGGCATGGGTTCACTCCATTCAGCGCCATCAGGTACTCACATCGTCTGTTTTTAAAGTTGAACATGGCTTGACCTTCCTTCCTTTCTGGCTTCCTTGGTCTGTCCCTCATTTTTTTTTTTTTGTTTGTTGACTTGGGTCCGTCCATCCTCCGTCCCTCAATCAATTGGGCGTTCCCTGCTTCCTCTCTCCCTAGTGCCCCTCCACAGCGTCATTGACGATTTGTTTGTTTGTTTTGGACAACATCATCAATTGTTTATTTGTTTTGATTTCCCTCAACTATGTGTGCATCCCACATTTTCACTTTCCCCCTTCCTTCCTTCCTTTTCGCCCTTCACTCGTTTTGCCCCTCCTTTTTTTGCCTTTAATCTTTTGAGGTGACTTGCTTACTTTGGACACAGAGGGAGCGAGGGAGAGAAAGAAGGAGAGAAGAGAAGAGGGGGGGAGGAAAGAATCCCTTCCCCCTTCCTTCCTTCCCAAACTTCCTTGGCCTGGACAGTTTGACAACTTGCGACCTCATTCATTCCATCAACATCATTCATTAACTCATTGCAATTCACAAATAAAGAACTTCTAAGATAACACTTAAACGATGGCTGAGATAGAAATGTGGGTGATAGGTAAGGGGATGATGACAAGGAAACAATTGAGACTGTGTGAACCCACTGAGTGGGTCGCCGAATGGCTGTGTGTGTATCCTCAATTGTTAAACAGGCAAGTCCATCTCGGACAAGTCATATTTAGAGGAGAGAGGGGTGTGTTGTTGGATGACGATTGATTGAGCGTGGTAGAGGGAAGGAAGAAGCATAAAGAGTGCGGAAGAGTGGTGAAGTGAAGGGTAGGAGAGAAGGGAGGAAGAGAAGAGAAGAAGAGGAAGAAGGGTGATGAAGATGGATAATGATAGTTCGTAGAAGAGATGAAGGAAAGGAGGTTGAGTTTGTTATCAATGGAGAAAAGAAGAGAGTATGTGTGCAAGTGTATGTGTGTGAACTGAGTGGCTACAAGGGGGAAGAGGGAGAATGGGAAGAGGGCAAAGGCGGGCAGCGACAGCAGGGGCAAAGCAATATAAGCAAAGAGATAGATAGATACACAAGAGACAGGGTGGGTAGGGTAAGAGAGTCGCACAAAGGGAAACAAAGAGGGAAGGGAAAGAGAGTAGAGGAGAGAAAAGAGGAATAAGAGAGAAGAGAAGGCCGGGTCAAATGCAAGGCGGCCAGCCGGGTACACACACACACACCTGTGTGCTCTGCTCTTGTCTTGAATCACTCCACCTTTTTTTTTTTTTTTTTTTTTTTTTTTTGGCTCCCTTTCCCAGTGATGTGTGTGTGATGTTTGTGATAGTGCGTGCTGCCAGCCAGCCATCATCACACTCCGAAAGCAAGCCAAGGCAAGCACTCGTCCATCCCATCCACCACCACACTCTCGCTCCCTTCTACTTCAGTCAGTCAGACACTCCAGCGCCAGCCAATGACAGCACAACCAATCTTCTACCTCAGCTCAACAACAACAAAGAAGAAAAAAAGTCCTTGACTTGTTCTTCCTCCTTATCCTCTTATTCCTTCCCTTTCCCTCCCCTTCCCTTTCTCTCTTTCTTCTCCTCTCTTTTGTTTTCATCCCTAAACAAAACAATCAACCCGCACCTTGCCTTGTGGTTGCCCTAATCCTCATCGACTCCTCCTTTCTTCTTCCTCCTCCTCTCCTCCGGACAACCGCCACCCTCATAACCTTCCTTCTCTCACATCTATCTTCTCCACTCTACACTCACCCTCTGACGACAGCAATAACAGGCACCCACAACTGCATCTCCCCTGAATCGACTTGCGCCTGCTCCCACGCTTGCTTGACCTCGAACCCAATCACATACACAAGTCCTTCCTTCTTTCTCTTCATACCTGCCTACCCTCCCTTCGCTACCCTCACTCTCTACAACTATGGCAAAGAAGAGAACTACCACAAGAAAGGCAAGGCAGGCTGCCCACTCCGGCAACTCTGACAACCATCCCTACCGTCATAACAGCAAGCATATTTCCGCCTCTCCCTCCGTCGCCTCCTCGCCGTCTCCACAACCGCACGACCTCGTCCAGCGCCGGCGTAAGGGAATCCCCGTCCGCTCGCCCTCCCAAGGTGATCCCTCTAAGGGCATCGTCTTTGCCTTCCGCATCCAGCCCGACTCTGATCTCTCCATGGCCGTCGACATTCTCAGTTATGACCAGGTCTCAGAGGAGCCAGAGTCTTCTTCCACCTCTCAGTCAGAAGATTCCTCTGCTACAACATCAAAAGCCATCACAGAAGCAGCACTAGCACCATCAATAGCCTCCTCGACAGCAGTAGTAGCACCCGCCGGCTCTGTCACCTCCAGCCGTGAGGAATTCTCCCTCTCTCAGTCCTCTCAGCTCAAGCTTGCCGGAGAAAAGTGGTCCAGTGACCCCAGCTCATACCTCAGCAACAACGTTGTCGACCTGACCCGCAATGTCCTTATCCTCCACGCCCGCAAGCCTCAAGACACCACAGGAACATCAACGACAGCATCGTCGTCGTCACCTCACCCATACAGCCGTTCAGCCGTCCCCTCAAGGTCATCGTCCATGTCGCTTCCATCGACTCCCCCTCTGACTGATTCCAGTTCCTACTCGTCTGCTTCCTCGTCGCCCTCCAGTTCGCCAAGTTCTCCAACGCTACAGCCCTTTGAGGCAGGAGTAGTAGGAAGCGAAAAGGAAAAGAACAATTCGTTCCCAGACCAGCTCTCATCTGCGCTGCCGCTGTCACTACCCCTGCCAGCCCCCATGGTGACGGACCTCAAGTCGCAGCCTCCTCGTATGCTCCGTGTGCGAGGATTGGGGAATGGAGCAAGGCGGATGCAGGTCTTTGTTGTATAAGACTAGCGAGGGAGGGAGGGACGTCCAGGGTGGACAGTATTAGGGTTATTTGAGGAGTTTGAGGTCATTGGAATCGTTTTTTTTTTCGTTGTTGCGCATGGGTTTGGTTTGGTCTAAAGGTTTCGTCTCTTGGTTGTCTCTGGTTGTTGAAGTTGAATAAATGAAAAAGCAGTCCTTTTTTTGTACATAAATTTCTAATTTCTGTATCTATATACGTATCTTTTTTTTCAATCTGTGTTCTCAACGCCGTGCTTTGTTGGTCATTGGACAATTGACAGCAACCATGATCGTATGTCAACAGCGTGTGTGCTTTGCCAGCCAGGACGATAGCCCAGTCAATGAACAGGATGCACCGCACATGGTTCGTGCTGCTGCATATTTCATATCTGCTGTTCTACTCTTGGGCCTTCATGTCGGCGTTCCTTTTTCCTTGCCTACAGCCCGTATCCGTCGTCGCTCTTCATGCAGTTACTTCATCGTTCGGTTGAATTTCTTCCTCTCCTTGATCCATCCTATCTTTCAGCCTCTCTCCCTCCCCTACCCCAATCCCTTTTGTACCATTGAAGTATGAGCATAGGCATGGCATTGGCGCTGACCGTTTGCTTTGGAGTTACAGTGAACTTGATCTTCTCCCATTGTGCTATATCTCCATGCATGCCGATACCCTTGTGGAAAGAGAGCGACGGACTTTCATCCCCTCCCCTATCCCTACTTACTCTACTCATCCCATCCCATTCGTGCCGCGGACATGTCTCAATGCAGAGCCCAAATTTTTCATTCTCTCGATTTTCAGGGCTTATCTCGACATCGACACAGGTAATAACCTTGGCTGACTTTTCTTATTTCCTTTTTTCCCCCTTCTCTTTCCACACATGTTGTTTTTCACAAGCAAACATGTCTCTCTCGGCTCCCGCTCAGGCCCTGTCACTCTGTTTGTTTCTTTTTCTCTTCTTTTCTCCCTAAAAATACCCTCCCGCATTTATGAACATCGCCTTTTTTTTTCTTCTTCTTTTTCTTCCTTTCATCCTTCTTCACTTCTTTCCTCTATTATTTCCCTTCTTTCCTATATAACTTCCCAACCACCACTACTCCTCCTCCTCCTCCCGCCCCTTTTTTTCAAGTAGATCTAGACGGATCGGTTCAAATCCAATCACTCTCCCCTCCCCTTTTCTCTCTTTGTTCCATACTCCAAGACCCATTTTTATCTCACCACTGACACCAAACAAAAAAAAAAAAGGACCTAAATTGATCCCACCACCATGACACAAGAAGAACCCAACAATATCCATGACCACGATACTTCCCTGCCCTCGCCAGCAGTGAACCTCGCTGTCCGCGGAAACACCTTCCCCCTCGACGCATCCTCCCAAGAAGCCCGGAAACTGAAACAAGCTCGTCGACAACAGTCCGCGCCTCCCAAACGACCCGTCAACCGTCGCCATCTTGACGAATTTGCTGCTCGTCATAATAGGCAGCCTTGTCCTGCTGATCATATCACCCATCACCACCATCCCCAGGAACCTCAGGAGAAGACAGACCAGAAAGATGATCATCCCACAACACCAGAAGAACCCAATTCGTCAGAGCCGCCCAAGAAATCGCCCACGAAACGACTCAAGGAACCGCTCTCCATCCGTCCAAAAAGCCTCACCAGCTTTCTAACAGATGGGCTTCGACTATACATTTCCAACCTCAAGAACCCGGAGCAGATCCCGGGGACGGATTGGTTTAGTCGAGTGTATGCGATGGGGTTGTTGCCGGTGTTGGTTGTTAGTATGGCGATTGTTCAAGGTGGGATTGGGTTGTTGGTGGCTCTGATTACGTATACGGAGGTTGGAAAGAGCGTTTATAGAAAGTTTTTTGATAACGAGATTGCGCTCTTTGATGATTCTGGTAGGTTGCCTTGGGATGGTTATTGTGGTTGCTTTTGTTGTGTACGTGCGTGCTCAGCGATCGGGGGTGGTGCAAGGGGTGAGGGATGATGGAAGGGGAGGATCTGGGGCGTATGTGTCTTCCCTCAGTTGCACAACCCCCCCCCCCCCCCCCTCCTCCATTTCTAACGGCATCCTCCTCTTACTGCTCTTACCTCCCATGCCTCAGATTACATTGACCCAGAAGGAACAGACGAAGCAATCCGCCAACTATCCTCCCGAACCCCGCACCCAACCACCCACTTCTCCTACCATATCGCCAACCTCCTCCTCATCATGTCCTCTATGGCCTACCAACGCGACGAAAAACTCGTCGCTGAAGCCTCAAAAATCATGCTCGATGTCACCACCGACAAACAACGGGATCACGCCGCCCAACTGTTGCAGGAATCGGAGAAAGAGATTGATGAGAGGGCGACGAAGGAGTTTGGGATGCGGTTTGTGGGGATTAGTGAGTTGAAGACTTTGGGGGGTCCCTTTGCCGGGTTGTTTTATGACGATGATTCGATTGTGCTGGTTTTCAAGGGAACGTCGGTCCTTGCTTTTAGTAGGTTATTTTACTTTGCTCTGTTGTTGTTGTTGTTGTTGTTGTTGTTGTTGTTGTTGTTGTTGTTGTTGTTGTTGTTTGTATGCTTGCTGATTGTTGCGGGTAGGAATGTCGAACAAGGAAGGAAGGAGGGGGGCTCTCATGCAATTTTATCATTTTGCCGGGCTGAATCATACTAACAACCTTGCGTCTGTTTACTCATTGTCTCATCCCTTCCCATCCAACTCCTCGACCCCACGTGCATTTTAGACGAGTACCTGATCGATGTCACCATCCAAAGAGTCGATGCCAGCGAATATCTCTACGGGGAGGTCCACAAGGGCTTCTACGAATGTCTCTTCCCTGACGCTAAACCCGAGATGTTTGACAACCAGACCTATGACCGTACCAACCCCTTCAACACCATCATGGAGACCATCTTTGAAGTCGCCAAGGCTGCTAAGGAGAAGACGGGCAAGCCGGTAAACTTATGGTTGACAGGACATTCGCTTGGTGGAGCGTTGGCGGCGCTTGTGATGGGAAGGTTACAGATGCCTGTGCAGGAGGCTGATCCACTTTTGAGGCCGGATGATGATGGAGAGGATGAGTATGATGAGCGTGGACATCGGATGCATAAGTCGAAGATGGCAGCTCCTACAGCCGGTAGTGTCAATGGTACGGAGGGTGAAGGCGGGAAGAGGACGGTGCTTGCAGAGATGTTGGCTAGGTACAGCGACGACCCAGAATTGATTGTTCTAAGGGATTGTTACAGTGTTGCGAGTCCCAAGATTGGTGATTCGACGTTTGCGAACGAGTTTGCCAAGCACCAGCTCAACTTTTGTAAAGCCAGTCCGTACAAGTCTGTCTACTGGCGTATTGTCGCTAACGAGGATATTGGTAAGTGAAAAATGCAGGATGTCAGAGGCGAAAGCAGTTATTTGCAACCGTGATTTTGTTTCATTAGGCAAATAGCTCTACACCACCTAACCCATCTTTTCTCTCTCCTCTGTCCCTAATACGCAATAGTACCCCGCCTACCACCAGCAGGAAGTGTCGACCCCAACGACGACCGCATATTCCCCCCACCCTGCATCCACTGCTTCAAAACTCCACAGGAATGGCTCAAAGAAGAACAAGAAGAAGACCAACAACAGGGTGTCCATCCCGGCTCCCACGCCGTTAAAGAACAACCCCCCAAACACCTCCACTCCTTGCTGGATTATCAACATGTGGGCCAGTTGGTGAAGGTGTTTAATGCGAAGAGGATCCCTGTGGTGAGGCCGTCGGCGTTTGAGGCGGATTTGTCGCAAGGGGTGTTGAGGACGAAGCGGGAGATGCAGATGTTGTTGAGCAAGCTGGGGAAAGTCGCAGGGGTTTGGAGGGCTCAGAGTGCGAAGGCTACGGCTGAGTATGCGAGGAAGCATCCTACAGGAACCGTTACATCGGATAAGGACCAGGAACAGCTGTCACAGGAGAAGAGCAAGAAGGACGTCTCTAAAGCCGATAAGTCCAAGACCCCTGTCGAACTGGACGCCGAAGCAGTAGATGTACTGGAACGCGCAAAAGCAGCCAAGCAAATCACAGACGACGTTGCTAAAGCCAAAGAACTCTACGACATTGACGAACTTTCTCGACTCCGCCAACCGGGTCGCCTCGAGTCTCTCCTCCTCAAGATCCCGAGTTTGCTGTCGCATGCCCCCGCCGCATATCAAAGGGATTTGGTCAGGGGACGGTTTTATTTTGTGAGTTTCCCTGGACCATTGTTTGAGAAGCGGGTTGTGGGGTGGTTGGATTCGATGGAGAAGGAGAAGGAGATTGAAGCTATGAGGATCCAGGCGGGGGATTCTGGACATGTTTCTGAGGATGATGAAGGGAACGGTGGGGTTGTCACAGGTCAATTGGTAGATATCTAGGTGTAGTAGGCACATGACTCTTTTTTTGTCTGTGTCCTGTTTGTATTTTAATGAACCGCACGTCAACTTAAAAATAAATGCAAAACGGTGCCTGGAATCGGTTTACTGATGTCAATGAATCGCGTCCAAAGAACATCGGCGATTTCTATCATGACGATCGAGTTGTCCATCAGAATTTCGCACAGACGCTGAACAAGTCCGAAGGCCGCCCATCAAGGAATTGCAGACGTTCAATGCAAACAATGACATGCTTTTCGACTTCGGTCGCGGTGTACCGTCGGACTATTATCAAGCAATGGACTGGTATATGAAAGGTGCCAAGCAAGGACACGCGAAATCGCAACAGAACATTGGTCCTCCCTGCAAGAATGATTAGCGTGTTCCCAAGGACTATGGAAAGGCCAGAGAGCGGCTTCAAAAGGCTGCCGATCAAGGGTTCGAGAGCGTCAAGGAAGTGTTGAGGTGACTGAAGAAAAGCGGTTTTGCTAATTAACTGGAGTAAGCAAATATTCGATATGAGAGACCAAGAAAATAGAACGATGAAAAACTGCTTGAAATTAATTGTTTTGTTTACGCTCGCATGCTCTCCCTTTGTTTCCCACACCTATCCTCTCCTTTTTGTCACCATTTTCACACCTTCATCACCCTCACCACCACTCGCGCCCTTTCTCTTTTTCTTTTTCTCTTAATCTTTCACCTTCTTTCACCTTTTTTCTTTTTTTCTTTTCTTTCACATTTCGCGTCCTTTGTAGCTCACCTTTCTTTTCTTTTGATACTTACAACACCATGGCCGACAATTGCTTGACCCTGTTCTGTGTTGTTGATGGACAATCCACATCAAACGCCTTTCATGTCTCCATCCCATCCGCCGAGTCTGTGAGAGAACTCAAGAAGCACATCAAGCTCGAGAAGGCTCCTCTCTTTGACGACCTCGCTGCTGCTGAGCTCACCCTCTGGCGTGTCTCCATCCCAATCATCGAGGACAACGACGAACTTCTCAACCTGCTGGACAATGTTGCCGACAAGGACAGAAAAAAACTCGGCCCAGCGACTCGCCTTTCCAAGGTGTTTCCTGATTCCCTTCCAGAGGAAACGATCCACATCATTGTTCAGTGATCCCCGTCAGGTAATTCACATAATGTGTTCGTTGTTGTTTGTGGATGCTGTATGCGCTGCTTTTCATTCTACATTCTAGTGATCCTCTCGGTATCTAACATTTAGTCATACTTGAAAATAGGCAACCTCCGAAAGGACATCAAGAAGATTACAGGCAAGTCCTTTGAGTCGGAATCCGATGTCACCAACTTTCTCAATCGTTTGTGTGTGGCCTGGAAAACCTGCCGCTCACAACAATGAGCGTCTCTGGTTTACCAAGGGTATGGCTTCGCAGTAGGGACCGCCTTGTCGACACGCACCCAAGCTTGTTTTTTTCGGGTCTACCTGATCCCTCTTCGAACGACACACAGTTTCGGTATCTCACGTCGGATGCTATCTTGGAGCTTATCGAGAGATGCTTTACCTCTGGCTGTTCCGTCCCCATTTTCGGTGTTAGCTGATGCGGGAAGACTCGCGGAATGATCAAACTACTGTCGCGGCGCCGGAGCGTCTGTTTCAACGCTTCTGCGGACGACTTGAGTTCGCGTAAAGTTATCACACTCATGACCGACATTGGGACGCGTCTACAGTCAGACCGGGAGACTAATAACCGCCAAGCGAGGACCATCACATACCTGCTCTTGCTGTCTCGGCTTAAGATTTTTCAGCACTGTTTGACAATTTCAGGAAGCCACCAGACGTTTACCAGTGCCAGGTGAACCACTCTTCAGACTTGCTCCCACGTGCTCCACAACGACATTTTGCACAACTATTTCAGCGTCTTTTGCCGATTCTCGCTCAGTGTTAAACACCCTTGACAGAGTCCGATCTTGCAACGGCTGTCCAAAGAGAATTCCAAGCGACAAGACGCCTGCTTTCCCTCATTCAGCGACAGTGACAAGCTATTAGTCGTCCATGATGAGGCACAGATCCTTGGCGACAAGTGGGACGGTCGCTTCAGCTCGATGTCTCCAGGGGAACCTGACCGGCCGTTGCTATCCTCCATGCTGTGGGGTTTCCGAAAAAACTCAAAGATCGATCTGGCGCGCATGATATCTGACACCGGACTCAGTATTTATACGCTGAATTGGGCGCGAAGCGCTGGATCGTTCAACAGGTCGACTAGATCTCTTGGTGGCAAGAATGAGTTTGAATACATGGAGTTCCCTGGCTGGACTGGACGTGAATCTATGGAGGCCTACGTAGCTGGACTGCGGTACCTATTGCCAACAGAGGGTGCAAGGCAAGCGCTAGACAGACTTTTGCCACCGGAGGCGATTCAGACGATAACGGAGAGACTCGTCGGTCGATTTTGCCCGGCTGTCACGGCCATCGAGAAGACCATTGCGAGAAGCAAACCAAGCGGCTGGAAAGACGCAGTGGATGATACGGAGGCGAGCCTGGTGTCGTATGACCATCATTCGGAGCAAGGGAATCTCTGCCATAAGATTGCTTGCTTCGAGAACAAGTACCGCGCGAATCTGTCGATCTTTAACGAGCTTCGAACTGTGAAAGAGGTGTTGGGCTACTCCTCTTTCAGCGGCAAATGTTTGGAGCTGACAGGCTGGTCCTTGAGGAGGCGGTGCCGGAGTTGGTGGAACGCGCTTTTGGCCGCATCAAGATTGTCGATGGAACTGCGAGGGCGGCTCTCGATGAGCCGTTCGTGTTGAAGGCCGCCGAGAATTTTTTCAAGATGCGAGATTCTGGCTTCATGAAGACAATGGAATCGTGGGTCCAACAGTCGGACAGGGCTCAGGCTTACGGATATGCATACGAGCTCATGATGATGAGCGTCCTTATCGAAGTTTTCGAGACTCGTGCTTTCTCGGACTGGCCACACGAACTTTTGATTACTTCTCAGTGTGCGAAACTCACTGGCAATGCGGTAATTGTCGGTTTGGATGAGCAAGAACTTCGGTGCGAGATTCTCACGGGCACATCTCAATGGAGGACTTCATGGACGCCCATGTCGATACCAACTCATTGCTACAAGGCCAGTCTATTCCTCCGTTCTTATTCCTCAAGGCCAAGTCATCGGGACCGGACATCGTCTTTTACATTCGGGTCAAGGACAAACTGTTCCCCGTCTTTGTTCAGTCGAAACTGTGCCAGGTTTTAACGACAAAAGACGCCAAGGGTGACTCTCAAGACGGGATCTGCTCCTACGATTGAGGCCCACGTGGAGGACCACGGCCGCTTTTGCCCCACCAACAACACGTATATTAGCATGATCATCACGTACCTTGCCATGGTGGCTGCCAAGCCGCTTCCTTGACCTGACTTTGTGTACAATCTGCGTCCCCGACCTGACCCCAAGCGCGAGCATCTGACGCAAGCTAAAATCATAATTGACAAGTGCAACATTAACAAGATCTTCCCGCAGAGTCACGATGACTTACTCGATGGGATCAAAAGCCTCATGGAGCGACAGGCTGTGGACAAGCAGGAAGCGGAAAATCTCAAGAAGACAAAGAAAGACTAAAGAAGACAAGGCTGTAGACTCTATCACCACTGACTCGATATGCCGCCGAACACCAAGCGGCCCTCATTTCTGTATAAACCTGAATAAATTGCTCTTTGTATTGCATTTGTAGGTGCCTTGCTGAAAATCTACAGAAAGATGGAGTGGCATAAAACTGCGGTATAGTCTCTTTCTTACAAGCGTTGTGTGTTTGGAGAAGATAAGCTTGTGCTCAATCAAGCAGTGCCTCAGTCGGTGGATCACTCATTTGGTCGGATCAAGGGCATTCAAAGCCATGCGGTCGCTGTGTTGGACGAGGCGTTCATTACAAGGGCTGTGGAGAATTCCTTTTTCGTCATGGATACATACTCCAGAAAGGAAACCCGGTGGCATATACAGGCATCGCCTTCGGCTTAGGACCAAGGATCTATGTTTGAGCACTTCATCAACGCGCGACCTTTATCAGAGTGGGCCACATCGTCTCCCAATTTCCGATATGTGTGAGGCTCTCGTCGGTAAGGTGGAGATTATTGGTTGGAGGGATCCTGGACTCGAGCAGGGCATAATTCTTTCAAGAGAATATGTCAATGGAGGGATTCATGGACCTGCATGTCAACTACCCCGTCAGCTCGGACCAACAAACCTGTCGCCCCAGTTTCCTTCTCCAAATCCAAGCCGTCGCGCCCTGATTTTGTTTTCTTTATTCGGATCGGCGGCACATGGTGCCAGCCGTCGTCAAGTTACATCTCTTGCTGCTTATTACGACTATCCGACTTTTTCTGTTTCCTTATTCTCCGGCGCCGTCAGCGTGTACTAAGCAGGAAATGAAGGCTGCTCGTGTCACTGCCCTACCTGCTGCCCTTCCGCTACTGTTATCCTACTGATATCACTATGCTGCTGCTATCATGCTACTGTTATCGTGTTGCTCTTCTACTATAAGCATTCATAAACGCCCCAGCTTTAGTGAAGAAAAAGACCCAGCACTTCAAATTGAGCAAGTGTCGCTCCTGAACAGAGTGGAAAAGTGCGCTTCACCCGTTGTCGCCACGCCCGGTTATGTTGATACTGGAATGTGAACTGTTCGGCTAAGATGATTTTTTCTTGTCATGTCGTGGATACTAAAATTTCGTTCTCAAGCGAGAAACAGTCCGACTTTGTGGACAAGCAGTTATAAAGGATTTCAGCTGGTATTTCGGGACTCGGAAGACTCTAAAGAAGAAGCACAGGCCTGGCGACGAGGAGGTGGACCGGGTTCTCGAGAATATACCCTAACGCTCATATGCCGATCTTAGCCGGAAGGTTCCTTCAATGCTCTCCAAGACCGTTGATAAGCAGATGGGGTTTTTGCTGTATCAAGGTTTTCAGCCTGGAAAAAAGGCGCCGCGTAAAATAAAATTTGCATCTCTGCAGGCTAGTCTCTCTACAATCCATATGCTTCATTATGATAGGTCACCTAGGCAGATGAACAATGAACCTTGAAAATAGTGGCAATACACACGCATACATCCCATGTCCAGAAAGTTATGTACGTGCACGTTTCAAGCTCTCATGCCATACTATGTTGCGTGGGGCAGACCCTCCCTTTTCTTTGTAGATGCCGTGTATAGGAATTGTAGCCAAGCTTGATAGATCTACATAAGTGGTAGGTCAATCCAAATGCGACGAATTGGACTTGAATGAAAGTGAGTATAGATATTGTGCAGGAACGATTCAAGAGCGTATAAACACTGCTTCGCCTTGTCTTTTTTCAGACACCAATTTAGGTCCTGGGTAATATCAATTATTGATTCTGTAATATGTCGTCAGAAGTCATCTTATAAGAACACATCGCCATTACAACCGTCTAAATTGTCGCCTTGTTCTTCAACGTACACTCCAGAAGATCCTCCGGGAAGTTCAGTTGGAGTTATCGTCAAGGATCGAAATGATCTCCCGTATCTTTCTTGAGCTCATTCATTGACTTTAAGCAGAAACGACTACGTTCATCACGATCTCAACCAAATCTAGAGATCGGAAAGAAAAGCAAGAACTGCGCAAATATAGAGAGTGCTGAGAACGTCAAATAGAATCGTCAATATCAGCCTTGAGAAAATGAAAATGCAGATGGAAAGGATAGCGAGGAGCGAAACAGCGGAGGAGGTGGGGGGATGTTGTTTTCTCGCACACTTTGATCCGCTGGCTCTGAAATAAGAACACATCCTTGTTGTTGGTTTCAAAGCTGTCTCCTGACTGTTTCTTAATACGCCATGGACTTAGCCCAAACTGGGTCTGGAACAGTCTATTTTCCAATTAGATTGTGAGTCGAAAAGATCGGACCGGGGTGTGGCGCACATTTTCTTTGGGGAAAGATAGATGAGAAAAAGGGCAGTGTCCAATGATACATGGCGTGGCAGGGCCAGGAAGATGAAAAGCTAATGCGACAAGTCCGATAAGAAAAGCAGCGTGTTTACACGCCAGTAGTACTCGTATGTGCCAATTAGCATGGCGACATTTTTTTTTATTTTGGAGTGAATGAAAGCAAGCTAGCGAATCAGAGACGTGGGATGGGTACGAACGTCACCGCTAAGGTACTCATTTTGGGGGTCCAGCAAAGGTCATCGCTTAAAGGGGCAGGAAGGGCCGTGGGTTTTTTTGGATTTTTCATACGTATTTCGCTTTTTTTTTTTTCCCCCTTCAGAGCACATCATTTTCCGCTCTTTCCCTCTCTTTTTTCTTTCTTGATCCTCTCTTCTCCTTACTCCAGTTTACTCTTTCTCTTTGCTTCTCAATCCTTTCTCTCTCTGTTCATTCTCACTCACCTTCCGGTCTTCCTCTTCTCCAACGTGGAACACCATTATTCTTTGACCAAAAACAACGTACGCACTCGCTTGTCTCTCATACACTCATAATGGATTGCAACTGGTGTGCTGTGTGCTCAAAACACTTTCACTGCGATAATGTAAGTATCCCCTGTTACTTGGGACTGAATGAAGGTAAACAGGGGTTTCGAAAAGCAAGAATAAGAAATGACCAAGTTGACTTACACTTTACACTCATTCTCTCTCTTCATTACTCCCTCTCAAACAGCAAACAAGCCTGTACTGCTCGGAAACTTGCCGCAAGGCGGACGCACTGGCTTGCTGTGCGTTTCACGACTGTGACCACCCGGACGAGTCTGCCCACCATGACCATCTCACATTCTGTCACCACCACAGGCCGGCCATCCGCATCCCAGCAATGATGCCTCTGTTGAACCTCAACCCGAACCCTTCGGCAGAGCAACAAGCCCATGGTCAGCACCAAGCTGACGAATGGATGCATTTCCTGCAGCAGCAGTACAGTAGTCCTTACCATGCTCACCCTGCGCATACGTCTATGATTCGTCCGCCAATGTCTGCGAGTGGTCATGGTGTTACTGCAGTTTCGGGTGCTGCGAATGTGGTTGGAGGTCGTGGTCAGCTCGCTGTTGGTCAAGGCCAGAGCCAGCCCTCTCACCGCCACAGCCACAGTCACAGTGACCACCATTTTCGCCAAGCGGTGTCCCATCATCACCACCCATGCTCGGCGCCTGTCCAGTTTCCTCAACAGCACCAGCAAAAATCCTTTCTTCTGTCAAGCGAGCTCCCCGTCATCCCCTGCCAGGAACTCCAGCAACGTGCCCAGTTCCTTCGACAACAAAAGCCTGCGGCATCTCACTTTCATCAAAGACATTCATCGCAAATATCCATCCACCAGGGGTCGGCCCTCCTCAGTCCAAGTAGTGTTGGTTGTGGCGGTGAATGTGAGCCCCATTATGAGACTTCGGTCTTCCTGTCCTCGTCGTCGTATTCGTCACTGTCGCCATCTTCGCCTCCTTTTATCCCATTCCAAGCGAAAAGGAGCTCCTTCGAAGGTAACAGAGAGGTTGTTGCACCTGCAGCAGCAGGAATGAGATCAATCACGTCATGCGAGACAAGCGATTGCGAACAGCCATGTGTGGTCCGCAAGAACAAGGTCCTCCCTCCTCCAACGCTATCCCCTCTCTTGCCAGTTACCATCTCGAACCCTGCCTCGCTGAGCCCGACCTCGCCCACTGGGATTAACCCTGCCTCGCCTACATTGTCATCTGTCTCGTCCTCTTCCGGGTCATCGTCATCATCGGGGTACAGCGATGAGGAAGATTCGGAAGATACCCTCTCGCATGCCTGGCCCAAGATGGACCAACTCTTTTTCCCAGACCACTGCTGTCGTACCTCTGCCTGTGGAGCTCAACAAGCTCGCAATAACAAGAATGGCCGAAGGAACAACAACAGCACTAATAACAACAATAACAAGAAGAATGCCAAAAAGGAGTTTGTCTCGGAATTGCCCCCTCCACCCAACAACAAACACCTGAACCATCGGCACGACGAGACCGGTACCGGTGGAGGCGGTAACAGTGGTGGGTGTATGGCCCTCTCGGCTTCGATTTGGGGCACCGGCTGGCATCAGGTTGAGCCTTTACCGGCATCGTTTGTCAAGACGTTGAAGGCGAGTAACATGATGTGGTCTGGATGCGAGAAGGAGCATCACCATCACCACCATCGTCACCATCGACAGCATCATGCCGGAGGCCACCATCAGCAGAACCGTGGTCGTCGTGATTCTGGCCATTGTAACGGTGGCAGTGGCGGTGGGGGAGGAAGAAAGGGTATGAAGAAGGATCAAGCGAATGATTCGAGTTCCTGGTCGACCGTCTGTTCTAGCCGCCTCCCTCGCAGCCTGCAGTTCATCGATTGAAAGCAGAGGCTGTGAGAGTATCTGCAAGGTAGACGTTGCGGGATCGTAAAGTAGTTGTTGGTAGTAGTAAACCTTAGTGGCATTGTTTCAAAATACAGTAGTAAGAAAACAATCTTCAATTGCAATTAAAGTGGTGTGGTGAGCACGAACCCACATCAGGCTTAGCGCCATGGTCGTCTGTCGCCTGTCTGCTTATTTTTATACTTTGCTGCTCTCTTGTTTTTTTCTTGTTTTTGTTTTTCTTCTTAGTTCAGCTCTTTCGCTCCTCTTCCGCCCAACCACTCGAACACATCCACATCCCCCCCCCCTTCCCCCCTTCCCCCCTTCCGCCTCCTCCTCCGCTCTCTTTTGATTCAAAACGCTCCATTACCCACTTCTCCCTCCGACACCTACCACCAAAGCTCTCCAACACACTTTCCATCAACCTCGACACCCACAGAAACCAAATGACTCCAGAACGGCTGTTTCAGGACCCGGAGCCACGGGATTGGAACCGCGAACTCATCTCGGCCCCATTGGTTACGACCTACAGTCTCAAGGCCCTCATTGACTCGCCTCAATTCCATCAAAAGCTCGTTCTTCCATCCGGGTAAGTTTTCATCTCATTCCAGGAACACATTCGTCCTTGACAACAATGTGAAAAAAAGTTCACGAGAAGAGAGAAGGAAGGAAGATGAGGGAAAGCTTGCGCGACGTTGTAAAAGGCTTAAGAAGGGCAACAACTGTATGTTTTTTTAACACGCGCCTTTTTCTTTTTTTCCCGCTTTTTTATCTCTGCTTATCCACTCGCTAGGCGGACGGTCTCATATACGACATGCGGGTCGAGGACAGGATCCCTCGCATTGTACTTTTACGGACTGGGCGGAAGCAGTCGTCAAATTGCAAGCATGCACGCTCAGGCAGTGCGTTTGGATCTCAAGCTGCTGAGCATTGACCGACCAGGGACAGGATACACAGACCCGTACAAGTCGCCTACCTCACGCAGTCGGAAAAAGGAAAAGAACAGGACAAAGTTGACGGGGAACGGCGGTCAGAGTATCAGCCAGGGGAACGTCAGCACCGGGGCCACTTTTGATGAGGAGGAGGATGAGGTGGATGATACTGTGGCGACAGCACTAGGAAGTAACGATGAGGGTAACAGTAACCAGGGAGACAGTGAATTGAGCGAAGGAGCAGGAAAGTCTTCGCGACGACGACGATGGACCTTAAAGTCGGGAAGTGAAAAGTCAAAGGACAGCAAAAAGTCGCGCAAGGTCAACAAGCGGGTGATCCATACCTGTCTCGAGACGCTGGCGGTGGTCGACCAACTGTACCCGGGGGCTCGGTTTGGAATGATGGGTCACTCCTGCGGAATCTACTATATCATGCAGATGCTCCAGCTCTGCCCCGAACGCATCCAGCGTGGGCCTATTACGCTGTTGACGCCCTGGGTGCCCTTCAACGAGTGCCCCGAGACAACGAGTCGATCGTTCAAGTTCCTCAAGCATGTCCCTCGAGGTGTGGTCTGGGCGGTGACCAGTTCGATCAACCATCTGGGGTCGGTGATACTGTCGTCAACCAATGCGATCTCGGGGTCGCTCTCAAACAAGACTCTGGCGGCCGATAATGCGACCGAGGCCTCCGTGCTCGACCACAGCGGTACCTCCAGTAATGGCAGTAACGGAAACGGGACGAAAACTAAAAAACCAAGCTGCAGCAACAACGGCAGGGATAGGCGGAAGAAGAAGCAAGGCAGCAAAAATCACAGCCCGACAGGAAGTGACGACGATGGTGCGATCAACTTTGAGCGCAGGCCTGTGGACCCGTTTGTTCTGCAGTTCTCGGAGGCGTTTGACAAGATTTTGCTTCCTGCTCTTGTCCAGGACATGGTAAATATAACCCCGCCCCTCCTTCCCTCCCTCCTGCCCCTTTCCCCTGCCTCGCCCCTTTCCTCTCCCCTTGGCTTTTTTATTTTTGCTCAGTCCCAAAGCTCACCCCCTTGTTTTTTTTATCCAAGGTGCAAATGTTTCGATTGACATCTTTTTTGTTTCTTTTGCGCCCACATGCATACAATGATTTATTCTTTTTTGTTCCGCTTGGCTCCGTAAATTGAACTAACCCACTCCTTATTCTATATTTTGCTATTAGAACCGCCAACACTCCAACGGCTACAACTCCGAGATACAGATGTGCATCTCAGACGTTGGCTTCGATCTTGCAGATGTGGCTCTACCCGACGGTGTAACCATCAACGCGTACTGTGGACACCTCGACAACATGGTCCCCATCGAAGCCGCAAGAGAGATGGGCGCCAAGTGTGGGTGGGACATTCACGAGTTCAAGTTTTCGGGACATGGCGGGCCTAGGATGTACATGTACGCGATGGAGGATTATGCACTTGAGATCCAGGCGCTGGAGCGGGCTAGGGCGGATAGGGAGCAGCAGTTCTCGGAGAAGAGTGTTTATTCATATCATCTCTAGTTCTTCCATGTTTTTGATATCCATTTTAACACATTCAAATTATCTTTTAATTATCTAGTCTAATACATTTTGCTCCGCTTCGTACAATTGCATATAAAAAATATGGGTCTATGGCTTTCTATTTGTCCTGGATGATATCTATATATACTATGAGCTTACACTACTTTTTCTTCTTGGGGGCAGAGGCGGTTTCGACTCTGGCGAGGTTGTCTGGGCCACCCCAAAGACCCTTAAAGAGATCCTTCTCGAGTTCCGAAACCCTCTCGATGCGCTCATAGTCCAATCCAAAACTGACGATCCGCTTCATGGCCCTGACAGCCTCTACACATCTCCTTGCTCCTACGTCATCATCCTGTCCAGCAGCAGGAGCTTTCTCCCAGACATACTGTTGCATATACTCGCTAGCACCCTCAACAGCCTTGCCAACAGGAGAAACAGCCTGTGCGAACCCCAACTTTAGCGCCTCCTCTCCACCCCGAATCGGTTCCGCAGATCCCAAGAGCCGCAGTGCCTGGGACCGCGAGACGAGGTTCAAGAGCCGACTGGCACCACCCCACCCAGTAACGACACCCATCTGTGTCTGGACAAACTGGATCTTGGCCTGGTCGGTGATACAGCGGTGGTCACAGAAAGTAGTCATTTCTGCACCGCCCCCGATGGCGGCCTTTTCGATGGCTGCGATGGAGATGAGGGGGAGGCGCATGAAGCGAGTGAGGGTTGAGACCATGAGGGCGGACATCTCGGAGCCTGCTTGGGGGGTCAAGAGGGTTGTCTTTGCTGCTGACAGGTCTATTTTATATTTGCGTGAGAAATTTTGAAGGTGCATATTAGTGGCGCATTTTTAACAATTGATCGACTTGAGAGGGCAACAAGCTCCCGAGGGAGGAACAGAAGTTGATTCCCTTACCGAGACCGGCACAGTAGGACTTGTGTTGCGAGCCAGTGACAATAACACCTACCAGCCCATCCTTCAAATCCTTCAATGCATCCAGATCCAGCTTCTGGACCGCAACACCTCCCTTCTTCAATACCAATCCCGAGTCCTTCAACAATTCCCTTACATCCTCCTCCATCTCCCTCACCTCCTTCTCTCTCCGCTTGGGATCAGTCACAGTCTCGAGGAGATCAACACAATCCGCCAGCTCGGCCATCATCTTTCCAGTAAGAGCATTATGTTTGTCGGGGTTGGTTAATGTCAGGAGCGCGAGACCTGGGGAGTGCGAGATGTCGAGTTCGATGTGGCCTTGACCAAAGGTCCGGAGTTTTGCGCGGAGTTGGCCGATTTTTGTGGGGTGGTTGATCTGACAGGCGTAATTGCGGTGTTGCTGTTGGTGATGAGTGGAAGGAGTGGGAAGGAGAGAGGTGGTGAGGAATGAGAGGGTGGGTATGGGGGTCTTCCAAGAGGTGGTGGTGGTGATGGAAGCTGATGTCGTGGGGAGACGATGAGCGAGGGCGAATGTGCGGAGCATGACTGCAAAGGGGCAAAGAAGAGTATATGTGAGTGTGAGAAAGTGAGAAGGAAAAAGAGATCACAAGGAGGTTGGAAAGGGGAAAAGTGTGTCCGTGGGAGAGGTTCCCTTGTCGATCGAGGCGCGTTTCTCAGTCACACTGTGTCACACTGGGAAGTTGATAACCTAAAAATTGGCGTTGTTGACAGCAGAATAGTTCGTGAAGGGAGTTGGCAAGGGCACCTGCTTTCGAGAGAGAGAGAGACAGGGATGCGCTCAGAGCTGACAGCTTGCAGGAGCGTATATGTTGCCATTCGGTCGTCTAAGACTTCCTACACGTTTACAACACCCATTTCAATCTCTGCTATTAAAGAATCACAAAGGGGGATCAGGCAACGAGAAAAAAAAAAATATTGAGCCATTCTGCGACTCGAGCGTCTGGCGTTTCTCTGCCGATTGTGGTATCTGTTCACTTTTCCTTTCTAGCATCAGTCTTAATCAGCTACTTATCCTCTTCCTCTTTCCCTTCTCCCTTTTCACTACTCTCTTATTTGCCATCAACAAGCGCTTCTGCAACCTGGACTATCGCTAGGACGACTACCGCAAACAGCACCCTAGACCATGACCAACACAGGTAAAATATTGAAATTTGACAGCCGAGGACACGTATAGAACAAAAAAAAAACAAAATAAAAAAAAAACTCGCGTTTTTTTTAAGTGCCACAATGGCGCTTTTCTATCGAATTCGAAATGAGATGCGCCAACAAGCTCATTTTTGTAACTTTCAGTGAAATATCATTCCTTCTAGCACTCTGATCAAAATTTGATTAGCCCAACTTGTTCTCGCTAGCTGCATTCGATTGAATACCCTTTCGGTCCTCAATGGGTCATCCTCACTGCCGCAGCAGTAGTTCCACAGCAAGGATAATCAACGATCACCGCTAACCTGAAGCAATGAGTGCGGGATAGGCGACTGGCCGCAAAGATAACACGGCATGCATCTCTTTTGATGACAGCAATCACACGGAGGAGTTAATCAATACCAACATTCAAAAAATACGTATTTATCTTGACACGCACTTTTCCCGCGTCGCTTCCTCTTTTCTTTCTTTTCTCCTCACCATACCCACATGCCTACAGCACACAAACACAAACCAAAAACAAACATAATGCAGATTTTCGTCAAGTGTCTCAACGGCAAGACCATCGCGCTTGATGCCGAGTCGACCGATACCATCGCCAGCGTCAAGAAAAAAATCAAGGCCCGGATGGGCTTCCCTCCAGAGCAGCAGCGGCTTATCTTTTCTGGTAGACAGCTTGAAGACGGCAACACCCTTGCTGACTACAACATCCAGAAGGAGTCGACTTTCCACCTGGTCCTCCGTCTCATCGGCGGCATGCAGGTCTTTGTCAAGTCGATCTCTGGCCAGGTCCTCAACCTCGAGATCGAACTGTTGGATACCGTCGACAATATCAAGCAGATGATCTATGACGAGTAGGCCATCCTCCCCGATCACCAGAGCCTGGTCTTTGCGGGCAAATCACTCACGAAGGGAACCCTTGCTGATTATAATGTCCAGAGGGATTCGGCTCTCTTCTTGGTCATCCGTGTCCGTGGTGGTTGCAGTCTCTAAGAGGATCCACTTTTTTCCACTCTCCCACAAGTCATGACCAGCACGCTCTTTTTTGTTCCGAGGAATTTCTTGCAATGAACAATGAATGAATACAAACATTTTTTGCACAGAGTCAACGAAAGAACACATTTATAGCTTTCTTATCCTTGAAGTCTTTAGAGTTGAAAAACTTCCATCTTTCTCTGCCTTGTTATGCTCGTCCAGTTGACTTACTGGGGCCGCCTTTCTGTGCCATGAAAAGCCCAGCAAAGCTGTGCGCGGGAACCTCTCAATACAAGAACAATAAAAATAAAACTCATGCTTGCTTTCCTTGGCAGCAACATGTCTGTGTGCAAGGCCTTCAGCAAGCTCTTTTTCGTAGCTCTTTTGATCACTGAGATGTCAGGCTTGCTTTCTCTAATCAATAGTTCAATGATCAGTTCTCATCATTTCCTTCATTTGACGAAATTGACGTCTGACCATTACGCCTTCTTTCCGTCTCTTTTGTACAAATAGAGCAAATAGCTCATTTTTGCCTTTTTGGAAGATTCCTCAAACGGTCAGACTTTAGCCCTTGGATCCCAATCTGAAAATGAAGCACCTACTCCTGATCACACTGCCGCTACCTCAACCGCATTGGCAGCCGGTTTCACCATTTCCGATCAGGGAATCCCAAATACTCGTTTGAAAAAGAAGTCGGTCGTAGACGCCCAGAAGTACGCAGATCCCGAGAAAACGGCCGTTAAGGACGTTCATAAGGTTGAGGAGACTTGAGCGGCATTTGCGGGGGGGGGGGGGGGGGGTCATCATTTGAAACTCAAGAAGGTCAAGGCAGAGAGGAACGCGCTGGAGCACAAGGACAAGAAGAACGAACCCATACTCTGGCTTGCGGAAAAGTTTATTGCGGGTCCTTGATCTTTTGTCCGAGCTGGGCCTGTATTTGGAGCATCCATTATGGAGTTGTTCGCTGTTTTGTTTTTGAGCTCATGGTAATGCAACATTGTATTTATCAAAGAAAGGACACAAAACAATAAAAAGTATTTGCATACCTCAGTTGACTAAGAAAAAGTGATATAGCTTAAGGCTCAACTTCCAGTTTACCGTGGATCACTTGCAAGAGGACCGCAAAAGGTCATTTAAGATCGTCGCTTCCTAAGGTGAAACAGGACCATTGGCGAGCGAGACACATAAAAATTAAAATAGAAAAACGCCCTTGATGGTGCCTGGAGAATCGGTTTCAAGTTTCATCTCTTCCCTCATCAGCTCTTCTTGCTTCCCTTACAACGTCCATATCCTCATGGGAACCACTGCTCTAACAGGATCATTCTGGCTTGGAGATGATGCCATGTCATCAGCCAGTACCTCCTTCTCTCTCTTTCTCACTCTCTCTTCTCCTTGTCTTGATGCTGGTCACATGTTGAAAACGAAACCAACGGGAATCTAGCACGAGTTGCGTGCCGCCATGAACTTGAACGGCAAAAAGGGCTCACATTCATCCATTTCTCACAGCACAATAACCATACATTCTCCACTTTTTTGTCCGTTGGACGCATTAAACAGGGTAACTCTCCCCATTGATATTTATTGGAAACCAGTGTACCTGGGGCAAGAGGCATCAGCAAGCTCAGAGGCTCTGCCAGAGTCACCAAAGGAGAAACTGTTGACCCACTGGGCATTCTCTCGGGTATCGCCCTTGCTGAGCTTGGAAAAGTTTCCAGTGCAATCCTTGGTCGAGAACAGCTTGGCGTCTCCGACGTCGACGTTACGGATCTTAGCGGTCTGGACGTTCTTGACGCAGAAGCAGGATCGGTGACCCTTGTAATCGTAGAATCTGAGTCTCTGGTTGGCGTTGTTGTAGACGTCCATGTGGTAGTCGCCCTGGGCAAGGGCACTGGCGGCCAAGAGAGCCAACAAAGCAAGCGACTTGTGCATTTTCTGATACTATTTACGTAGAAAGCGGAGAGTAGGGTTCAGTTTGATGTTTTCGACATTCACCTTCCTTTAAGTGTAAAGAAATGTGAGTGGAAAAGGGAACTTACAGTGTGTGCTGAAGAGAAGAAGGTTGGTGGGTGTCTGTTGGTGAGAGTAGGGGCCGCTTTTATACAGAGAGCGGCTTGGGAAGTTGTTTGTTATTTTCACAACCCGACAACGATAACGGTTAAAAGTGCGGCGTGTTTTGTCAAACGTTTGCAGTTCCTAAACCGTACGACAGCTGCCAAAAAAAAAAGTGCGGCGTGTTTTTGTTGGACCCTGTTTTTTCCCTCCGAGAAAGTTTGCACTAAATTATACTGCCGCACAAACAAACTTCAGGAACAACGGCATACATCTTATCTGTTCTCCATCCAGCGTACAGTGCGCTTCCAAGGATTTGTTCTAGCGGACTAATTTCTGTTCTACACCAAAAAGGTATTCCTTGTCGACTCTCCTAGTCCCACCACCTCGCACGAGGCCAATACTGTCGATATACTTGAACGGTGAACGAAATATGGATGTTCTTTGCAGGTTAAGGAGAGAAAAAGGAAGAGAAGAGAGCGAGTGAGCACACGAACTCTCCGATCTCGGAGACGAAAGTATTATGTGCTCCAGTTTTTTTTCGACTTTCAATTTGTGACAACAATGAAGAAGCAAAGACGCGAGAATAAAGGGAAAAAAATGATTGTCGTGCTAGTAATTCATCATTACAAATACATGCTCTTCAAGTATGAATTCGTAATCGAGAACACCTCCACTGTAAATTGCACGCACGGCGGCTGTGGTTACAAATTTTCAGCGGTCAAATGACAGTACACCGTGAGAGCTGTCTGGGCCATTGAAGCCAATTTTGTCCCACTTTTCCCACTTTTTCCACTTTTTCTTCCTCACCTTTCACACTAAAAATGATCGCGGGATAATTTGTGCCAACTCCTTACCTTTTTTTTCATCCGGCGCTTGTCGAGACCCATACGCCATTTGCCGATACCTTGTTTTCCTTACTTACCGCTAAGTCATGCAATTTACCCTTTCAGCTACCGTCTCTTGTCAACAATCTTTTACAGACGCTTACGAGAGGGAGGCAGAGCAAAAAAAAAGAGACGAAAGTGTCTAAGTGCAACTGAGAAACATGCCAAAGACGCAGAGGAAGCAGGAACCAAGAAAAGCCAAGTAGATGATGGTGGAAGCAGTTAGCCAGGCGAATAAAGTGCAAAAAGGAGGGCTGGTAGGTGAATGGCGGTCAGCGTGGGAAACGCATGCGGTAAGGAGGACGAAGACATATGTCATGAGGCTACGATGTCCCATCGTTTTGTTATTTAACCCATCATCCTCCCTTTTCCTTATTTCAAAATAATAGCCTGCCCGCTTACGCTTTTCCCAGACATGCAGCAAGTTGTTGTAGCGAGAGGGACTTTCGTTCTCACAGATAGATATGAGATGGTTTCCCTCTGACTGTCCCTTACTCTCTCTTAAAAACAAGGTACGATGGTTTTTTGTTGTGTGGGCGTAAGCAGAGAGGGAGGCCTGACAGAGGTTGGCCAAACAGGTTTCTTTTTCTTTTTTTGTTCCCGAAGTATGTATGGACTCAAAGACCATCATGAAAAACATCTCGATCATTTGTTTTTTGTAATGATGAAGAGAGCATTCGCGCCTTCCTCTTTTGTTTCTCATTTATTTTGACCAATTTTAACGATAGCGCAGACTGTAGGTCTGTGGTTTGGGATGGAAAAAAGGACGTTTGCGTCGGATTATTTTAGGTTCATCAAAAGGCGGCGTCCTCGCAGCTGGCCGCTATTATAAACCTAAATGAATCGGCTCTTAGTAACTCAAGGTTCCTTCTGGAAAAATCGTTCTCCGCCAACACTCGATGGTAAGCAGTTCACTATCGGGATCGATAAGAGAACTTTCCTGTGATCGTTGCATTCGAGCGTGTTTTTTCATTTACGCCGTCCTTTTCAAAAGGCGGCGTTTTTGTAGGTCGTTAGTACAAACTTTAATAATTCAACTCTTACCAGCTCGGTGGGAACCGTTTCGTTTAAAAAAAACACTCTTCGTTGTTAAAAGGCAACCGATTTTCACCTCTTACGTTTTCCTCACCACACCACCAATCAAGCACACCATTACGTACGTTCCTCATTGCATTTCACTTGTAGTTCCTCCTTTGTATGCTGTCTTCATATTGCTGTTGTCATTCCTGAAGGCTAATTCATTACCTTCCGGGTTATCCGTTTTCCAATAGCCCATTAAACAAAAAAATGCACAAATCGCTCGCCTTGTTGATTGCCCTCTGCACCCTTAACGGTGCTCTTGCACTTGGAGACTGGCAATTCCAAGTCACCAACAACGCTGGCAAGACTGTTACTGTCCCCGTCGGTGGTAAGAGATACTGCATGTGCCTCTCGACCTCCCAGACTGCCAAGATCAAGAACACCAATGGAGGAGTCATGAAGTTGTTCTCGACCGACGACTGCACAGGCAACTTTGTTGCTCTTTACAAGGGATCGACGCGTTCTAACGCCCAGTGGGTGAACAGTGCCTCAATTGGCCAGGACGGCATCCCATCGGCCGGCCCCAACCACTGCGATCCAGTTAACTAAATAGAACGCAGAAATTTGGCCTTGTATATTAAAATGAGATTACAGTTTGACGGTGAGGGTACAAATTATTTATTTTGGCGCGTGCACTTTTTTTTCATTTCTTCTTTCTCGGCTCCATTGTTCATTCTGCCATCTACATCTCTTTCTCTCCTACAACCAACAGCACGATGGAGAAGAGGACGCTCGTTCCTTCCTTTTTTGGTTCTCATATACATTGGCCTTTACAACCGCCAGCGCAAAATGTGGGCCTGTTGCTTGAAATGAAAAAGAAAAGTTTCGCGTCGGATTCTCTTAGGCCGGTCACAAAGTGGCGTTCTTGCAGCTGGCTGAAGTAAAATTTTTAAAGATTCGACTCTTTGCAACTCAGGATCCCTAACCGCGGAAGAAACCATTCTTCATGATCAATCTTCGACAGTACCAGTTTGCTATACGTGACGATAAAGTCGCGTTCATTTGCGTTGTCCTTTTTCAAGTTGACCAGAAAGAGGCGCCCTTGCAGCTGACTGCAGCACAATCGGCGGTGGCTCGACTCTTGGCAACTTGGAGAGTCCCTTTCTGTGAAAAAAATCCCTCGTCCTTCGATGTTAAAAAGTGACCCATTTCCAACTCTTTCTTATCCCTAACCCACCACCACCAACACACTCATCACGTAAGTTCCCCAGAACCCTTCACTTGAAGTTCCCTTTTATATCCCCGTATCTGACCTTCAGACTTTCCTGTTGTCCACCTTAAAGACTATTCATTCCTCGTTTCCTTACTCTTTTCTGACTTCCCGTTTAACGATAGAATAATCGATCAAAGAAAATGCACAAATCACTCGTTTTTTTATTTGCCCTCTGCACCATTAACGGCGCCCTTGCGGACTGGGAGTTCGAAGTCACCAACAACGCTGGCAAGACTGTTACTGTCCCCGTCGCTGGCAGGAGATATTGCGGGTGCCTCTCGTCCTCTCAGACCGCCAAGATCAAGAACACCAATGGAGGAGTCATGAGATTGTTCTCGACTGCTGACTGTACGGGCAACTTTGTTGCTCTTTACCAGGGATCGACGCGTTCTAACGCCCAGTGGGTGAACAGCGCCTCAATTGGCGAAGACGACATCCCTTCGGATGGTCCCTACCACTGCGATCCAGTTAACTAAAAGCAAGCAGAGATCTGGCATCGCATTAAAGAGATTGTATTGTCGACGCCTAATTGTGTGATTGTCCCGAATATGTCTGGCGAATGTGGTGGGATCGAACAGGACATTGTATGAATGCGTAGGTTTAAGCATAGGATGAGGCGTTGCGTGAAGGATAGAAAGAGCATATGAAAAATGTGAGAGCTTGAAGGTGGCTGTGAGACCGTAAACTATTTATTCCGGCACGCGTTCACTTTTTTCTTTATATCTCTTGACTCCACTTTTCTTCCTCCAGCGACATCTCTTTCTCTCTCACTCTCTCCAACTAACAACCCCGCCTCTTCACTTTTACCGACACCGTCAACTCGTCTCCAATAAAACCGGCACTCAAGGACAGGACGCGACGAATCAGCACAGAACGAGCCTTGAATGAGTTCACCTTCTCACAGTAGTTTGACTACTTCTTCGCCAAGTCAAAAAAATCTCCGAGAGCTGCAACTTCCACCTTGGTACTTGACCTTGCGCAAGGACAGCAAACAACACATGACTCAGACCTTTGCATTCATCCTGGGACACGATCAGTTTTTTTGGCATTCGATGGCGCTTGCAGTGAAGCACATGTTGCTAAAAACTCACTCACTTTTGCTGTGGATTTCGCAACCTCTCATAGACTATAACGTCAAGCCCAAGCTCAGACTAGTCAACTCGAGCTTTTTTTTGGTGGCGTAAAGTTTAAATTGATCCAGGCAGGTCCATCAACCAGTACTCGTGCCTGGTAATGTCACGGCAAGAGCAAGCTGGATCGTCTAGAGTGTTACTTGTGACGATTCTGCTATACTCGGACTCAGCTCTATCAACCCACTCTTGGTCTACACAAGGCAAGTAGTTGGTGAGTGTGGAGTGGAGAGGGATCTTGCACAGATTTTCACCCTCTCTGGTTTCCCATCCTCCTCTCACCTTTTGCTGTTTCACACGCATCGATCACACTTCGGTAAGACGATTGTGACGGCAACGGGTACATGTCAGGTTTTCTTTACTTTGCCACCAACATGAACATTTCTGAGCACGACGAGAATGATGGTTATTACGGAAACAAGGATTTTTGAACCATCCATGACCGTCACAGGGAAAACTAGCCTCTTAATGGTATACAACCAACGAATAAAATCGGACGAAACTGCTGGCGTGTGAGAGAACTTCTCGAGTTTGAGGCATTCATTCTGAGGTGGCTGGTCCCTTTCCCCCTTTTTGAATTTTTTTATTCCTTGTCAGTCTCCCGCCAAGTGTGGTATTGTGACAGCGCGGCGTTTATTTTGAAAGCCGACCCCCCCCCCCCCCTTTTGACTCTTGTCATTACTCCCAACAAACAAAAGAGACACAAACACACAATTTCCTTCCACGACCCATTTATGTTCCTCACATGGACATGCTCGGACCGGCCTCCCTGCGATCCCAGCACCCAGCAAAGTCATCGCTGAAAACATACGGCGGTCGGCGGCGTCGTCAACAACACAACACAAGAACGAATGAACGAGATGATGGCACTGGCAGCGGAGCACATGGAGGTGAGCGAGAAGGAGCAGGAGTAAGAGATCGCCGTCCGCCTGCACGACAGTTTGACTGGGACAGGCTCGACAGAGACAGGAAGAATCGGTTGGAACGACAAGCTAGGGAGCAGGAGCGTCTTGCCCAAGCAGAGGACGAAACTGCGTTTCTCAAACAGGACGTCGACCTTGAAGCGTTGCTGTACTCAGACCACGATGACCAGTATGAAGAGAGTGTCCAAGAACCGCGCAGAGGGAGTCCACTGCAAGACTTGAGGAATGCCGGCGGTGCTTTACCGCGCGGAGAGTTTGTGCCATCGACTCAGGGGTCTGACGGCGACGACAATGGAGGTCATTACTCGCAGACGAAACGTTTGTCAAGACCAAGGACGTCTATTGCTACCCCACAACAGCATCCTCCTGTCCGAACTCGAGGACATCGAGCTGTCGTTACTCCATCCTCTTATACGACTGACGCGGATATGGAGTTCGAGATGCCAAGAAGGGCGAGCACAACGACTCTTGCAGCTGCGACAATCTCAAGTCTCTCTGGACGAAACTCAATCGGCAAGAAGTCTGTAGGACGAGTTTCCTTCTCCTTCGATGATTCCGAGTCCAGAATCCCTGAAGCACTCAGTGCTAGTCAGCAGCGCAAGGTCAGGATTCAGGAGAAGCCATTCTTTGAGCTGGACTTCCAGGAGGTGGACGAAGATGAGGAGGAGGATGACCCACAGGATGAGGTATTCTTTAGGACACCATCATTCGATATTTTGAAGAAGATGAGAGAGCTGCCCATACCTACGATCCCAGAGCCACGCGCGAATCCTTTCGGTTTCAGACCCTTGTCGTCAACCTCAGGACCAACATCGTCATCGCCACCATTGCCAGGAGGACAGGATGGAGGAGTGCTGCGAGAGCTCGAGGTTTCTACGCCATCACCAGAACCAACGCCGCCCGGAATTGACATCTTTGACAATCCGCTCATGAGTCCAGAGTCCCCGACGGTAAAGAGAGCAATGGAGATTCTACGCAAGCGGGAACAACAATTGAAGGAAATTCAAGCTAGCAGCAAGGCCACAACATCGAGCATTAGTATAGATTTGGACAAGACGGATAAAACTGGAACTAGACAAGGCGGTAGTGGCGACATCTTCACAAGCTTTGAACAGGGCGTCGTTCAACAGGAGCGGAAGCGTCCTTTAATTTCGCGGGAAACGACACCAGAGCGGATAATAACAACAGAAACGTCTCGTAGTGTTGTTGACGAGAGCTTGGGCAATCAGGACGAGTCAGAGGAGTTGGCTTTGGGGAAACGGATGTCGAGTATCGAGATCACGCCGCGGCGCTTGCTGGCCAAGCAGAGAAAGACTGCTTCGCACGACTCGGACTCCCCTACAAGGCCTTTTGGTGCGCGTGGACATTTTTCACCAAGGACGACATTCGACAATGTGATGGACGAACCGCCAGTACGACCCCTCAACTTGTTTCTGGATCGTGATATACCCCAGGATGAGGACAAAAGTGATCCCAGCCTACTTTTCACCCGGTCCAGTATCAACAGGAGAACGCCTCCGCCCAAGCCTACTACAACGACTGTACCTAACAAGCGTACCCCTGGAGTTGACCCCAGCCGTCTGTTGTGGCCGCCTAAGGATAACGATCAGGAGAACAAGCCGGGACAACTTGGGCGAGAGATTGACGCGTCTCCATTCAAGACGAGCTCTACTACAGATGCACAGTATACACAACGGAGGGCTACATTGTCTCGGACGCATTGGCTGAAATCTCCAAGCCCTCAGCCAGTTCCACTGGGCAGCGTCGTATCGAACCAGGGCGATGTACCATTTGCATCTATTCAGAAGCCATTGCCACAATTACAAAAACAACAGCAGCAGCAGCCACCGCAGCAGCAACCTCCAGAAATGCCAGTGAAACAACCACAACAACCTCAACAGACATCAGTACAACCACCACAACAGCACCGACCCATACGATCGCTACGACGACCTCAGGCGGTTCTTGTCAGCAGCACCAAGAAGACAGCCTTTAAGCCTACTCTCCTGGATCTCCTCTCCATCTGTGATCAGCAGTTCTTTGACCAATTCGAGGATTCGGAATCTACGGAAGTCGCTGAACGAGGTGGATTCGGTACGGAAGGTGATGGGTCGAGGAAGTCGAAGGCTATTGTGGATTTTGATACGGTTCTTCCAAGGTGTATGGCACCTTCTTTGACGAAGATTGGCGAGGCTTCCTACTCTGAGGTTTATACCGTCGATCTGCCTATTCAGCAACATGAACAAAAGATCAAAAACCTTGCTCAACAATCACCTGACGGGACGCCGAATCTCTTTCAGTCTCCTCGACTTAACACATATGTGAAGGAATCCACCGACGACGATCTCAACCAACAGGACAGCTCAGGTTCTCATGGCAACAATGATGGGCGGTCGACAAAGCTAGTGATGAAGGTCTTGCCGTTTAATGCTGAGGACTTCAACGCACTTCCTTCTGGATTGTCAAGCCCGATGAAGGGCGCGCGGAGGAACAAGAGCAGGGCCGCGGCGACTGCTGCGAGCGAGCTGTTAGCGCTTGAGGATATCTACCGCGAGGCTACGGTATCGACCCAGATCATGCATGGCTGGAAAGGCTTTATCGGCAGCTTCGGGTAAGTTTGACGTCGACGCGTTGTTGATCTTCGTGATAAGATTTTAAACGTGAATCTGCTTCTCATTTGCTAATTAAGTGCCATTTTCTTGCGTTTTGCTTCTGTTTTGTAGGGCTCTGGTGGTCAAGGGTAGATATCCCAAAGCGTTTCTTTCTGCATGGGATCGGTTCCGCAGGGAAAATGGAACAGAAAGCGATAGACCAGGTACCATGTGGCGACTCTTTTACCTCTTCTCATCATTGTTGCTTAGAAATGTTTTGCACAGGGAACTAAGAACTCTCTCTTCATTTTTGTTTGAACGATAGATCATTATACCAGCAGTCAGTTGTACTGCATTATCCTCTTACCCTACGGAGGAATCGATCTGGAGCACTGTTCGTTGACAAACTGGCGGCAAGCATGGACGGTCTTGACACAAGTGGCGGCGTCGCTCGAGTCAAAGGAACAGGCACCGTTTTGGTTTGAGCACAGAGATCTTCATTGGGGAAACATTCTTGTCAAGGGTACCAAGCAGAAACAGATTGTTTTTTCTAGACGAGACCTTCAGCAGGAAGCACTATCTTCTTTGTCGCTACTGCCGTCGCGTCATCGCTCAGATGATCCTCATCTGTTCAGGAATATCCCGACGTTTGGAATTGTTGTCCAGATGATTGATTTTACGCTCGCCCGCGTCCAAGGAGGTAAACTTAACCTTCGTTGCTTTGACGTGGATGTGTAACATTGACGACCCGTAGTCGTCTTTGTAGGAAGTAAGGGTTCCAATTATTTATTTTTGCTTTCTCGACATTGTTTTTTGACTGCGCTAGACAAAGGCAACTTGATCTACATGGATTTGGAAAAGGACGAGGATCTATTCAAGGGCCAAGGTGATTACCAGTTTGACATCTACCGCAAGATGCGCCGTCAGATTGGCAAGGACTGGACCGTCTCCTGTCCTAAAACAAATCTTTTTGTAAGTGCCTCACTTTTATGTGGTTCTTTTTCTCAAAAAAAAAAAAAAAAAAAAAAAAAAACCGATCTTTCTAAGCAATCTTTTAACAACATTCTCTTGTTTTGCTCAATTTTTTGACTAGTGGTTGCATTATATCGCGGACAAGTTACTGAACGAAAAAGATCTCAAAGAACCAAAACCAAACTCCTACGCCCACCCTCCCAAGACTACTTCCAGTCTGTATACCAACAAGCGTACGTCCATATCAATGTCAACAACTTTGGCCGTCGCGTCTGTTCCAGACTCGAGAACCCAAGAAGAACAGCTCGAAGGGTGGTGCTATGAACGTGTCCTGGCCATCTCGGAAATGAACCTTGACGGGCTAGATCCTTCAGGCCAAACGCCCTCCGGGATGGTGCTAGACCAGCTTCTCTTTGAACCACCTTCCTGGCTTACATAGACGATCATGATGATCACCATAAAAAACCTTTTTTCCGTCAACATAAAATCCAGTAGTGAGAGAGTGTTGGTTGTTTGGCGCATTTATTTTTGCAATGGGGGGGTGTGATTTTTTTGTCTTTTTTGAATTCTGTTTTTTTATGGGGCTAAGAAGGATTGGACTGAGAGATTCTCCTGCACTGATGCTCTTCGTCACTGGTATTTCCAACTGCTGCCATCGTCAGGTTTTCAAGTTCCCTAGTTTCGTTTTTCTTCCGAGAAAAAGGAGCCAAAAGTCTTTGATTGTTGTTGATGGTATGCTGGATTTACTGTCCGTACTTCTGGTACTCCCATTCTCTGTTGTCCAGTGGGCACACTTGACGTGTCTTGAGCCATCTCGAGATGCAGTGGAAGTGGAATGCGTGCTAATTGATCATAACAAAAGGAAGGAGATAATATAAGGGGAGGGTTAGTGAGCTGAATGTAGCAAAAACAACCTTGGTGCGGACATAAGCGTCAAGATACGACAAAATCGGTATTGGAGAGGTTTGTTGTCCTGGTATGGCTTTCTTACATTGCAGATTCCCCAAGCGACGGTGCACTCCTCACTTGTAGCAGAGGCCTGATTAGCCTGGCACGAGATACCTATTTGATCATAATATTACAAAACGAGCAAGGATTCGATTAGTACTCTTAATTAGACACCAAGAGTTCCCGGTGCACATACAACGAATGACGGTTCACATATGACAAATGACGGTCCAAGAGCGAAAAAAAAAGTGAAGACGCAACAGGGTGATAATTTGATTGCTCGAGAAAGGGCGGAATAAGGGGCACATACAAAGATCCATGATGTGGTTGCGGCAAATAGCACAGTTATCGACGACAATATCTATATCATAATTGAAGAGAAACAGAAAAGACGGTCAGTATGAAGAGCCAGCGTTAAAGCAAAGAAGTGGCACAGTCGGCATGGTCCGCAGCACAACTTGGGACTCGGTGGCAAGTAAGAAAAAATACAAAAATTGAACAAAAGCGACATACCCCAAGCCCAGAGAGCAACGGCGTTCCACTAGCAGAGTCCGAGTAAGCAAGAAACAGGAATGGGAAGCTGGTTGTTAGTTGTCGTTTCTCTCATCAAGTTGTTTGTTCCTGAATGTCGTGAGTCTTCGGGGAAGGTCATGACAATCAGTCCTGAAGGCTCAAAAACATGGAGTGGTGGTAAACAACTTCCAAGTGATGCCTCTTGTTTCTGACTGATTTCTATTGTACTTCGCTTTGATGTACAATATAAAAAAACCGAGCTGTTTGGTCGATGATTCACTCTGGTCCTGAGAAAAAGGATCCGGATGCGATCGCTTTGTGTGTGCGTACTTGGTTGCCATGCAGCACTGCCCACGTAACAGACAAAATAAGAAGTGCGGCGCAGGTCCGTCCAAAAACCTTCGCAATCGTCACCAGCTAAAAATGTGCCTTGCTTGTTATATCCTGGCGATGAAAAAAAGATCCTGCCAACAACTCCCTAGTTTAACCTGTTTGGTTCCTGTGTCTCCCGTTATAGCTGCACGCAAGAAAAGTAATAGTAGCGTGTGCTGAACTGAGGTGGTCTCGCTGATTTACCTTCTTGACCTCGAAACGTTTCTTGCCGCTAGCATCCTTACCGGCCTTGGCCTTGCCGGCCTTGACCTCTGTTGTCTGGGAGTCGACCTCCATAGGCTCGTCAATGTCTGCCATTGTTATTGTTTTGTGCTGTGTTTGCTGGTGGTTAATTGTTGTTGAGTTGAGCTGAGTCGGGTTGGGCTGAAGAGAAGAATGAGGAGGCGCGGTTACAGGAGAAAGAAAAAGAAGCGGATGGCAAAGAAGAAGAAAGACAGGTCCAAAGAAGGGACTCGAAGGGTCGAAATAAGAGAGGGGCGACGCGTTGGACTTCGTTTCTGTGACATTTCTGTGTACGTAAAAAAATTGATGGACGTAGAAATATCATTTTTGCCTTTTGCCACCAACTTGCAGCAATCATTACTTTGTAACCACTTCACAAAGAAAAACACTTTTCAAGCAAAAAGGTGGGTTGAACAAGAGACTCAATAGGGTCCCATAGCTTTATGATAAACAGCGCTTGAGAGGGGTGTAAGAAAAGAAACCAAAACTGGTCAGTGTGTATGTGGGGTGTGTGAGGGGGTGTGGATGTAACTGTGTGTTTTTGTATATGTGCTGGCAAAAGGCCACGGTACTAGACCACCAACTTGGTAATAACCAGGACCGAACATATTTGTCAGACATCGTCTTCTTCGTCTGGAGTAGTCCTGCTTTCTCGGGTTAAAGACTGTCGTCCGAAATCTGCCTCTCCAGGATCTCATGTCGTATATTGAACGCTTCGTTGACAATCTAGTAACACAACGCAGTAGAGGGATAAAGCAGAGTTAATATCCAGGTCATCCATTCCGGTTGCAGAAGATCAATCGATAAACACAGTAACTCAAAGAAGAAAAAGTGGAATTCGTTTCGTACCTGATCCATATCCAGGGGAGGTAACCGCATCAACATTGTCCTGATCTCAGACTGCTCCAGCTCCTCCAAGTTCTCCTTGAGGTGTCTCAGGACCGCAAGGCAAAAGAATGGATGCAGCTCGATCCAGTCGGGAACTGCAAAGTACGTATCCCACAACCTCATCGTGTTCTCTAATGAGAGCTCCCTTGAAAGAACAAACTGGAGAGCTGATGCAGCCCACTCCTTGATGTCGACCTCCTCCTCCTCAAAGTAACTGTACAAATCCGGGATGCATGTCCTGAAAAGTGTCATGAAGCTGGCAACCGACTCGTTGATGCTTCGACTGCTGAAATGGTCATCTAATATGATATGCGGACCAAATGCAAAAAAGATAAAGTAAGTACCAGTGCCGTGTAAAGAGACTCGATTGTGTCGCAGGACCACACTGCGTAGCTAATTCCACATATATACACGAGGGAGGATGTGCAGCAAATGGAAAAGACGCCACATACCAAGGGTATTAATCATTTTCTCAAAGCAAAGGAAGGCATCACATTCCCGCTTGACGGAATAGATAAAGGGTGCGCAGAGGTTGACCATGGCAGGATAATATTCGACCCTGTGGTTATGATTGCAGTAGGCGCTGATGACATCCTCAAAGAGGCGAGGCATGTTGCGGCTGGACTCGATGTTGGTCTTGCGAAGATACCGCGAGATCTCGCCACGGACACGCTTGGTCATCTCGTTAGGGTCCTTGTCAATCAGCTCATACTCCTGCAGCTTTTGCTTCTGGGTCGAGATTTCCTTGGATCGGTCGGCCTCTTGAATGCCAAGCAGGTATAACCAAACCTCCTATTTGAGACAAAGAAAAGAAAAGAAAAAAAGAACGAATAGAAAAAGGACATGGTCACGTTAGCACTGATAATATATCGAGTGAGCATTCTTCATGCGGCCCAGGGTAATTGTTCGTCCCATTCGTCTCCCTCATCTCACACGATAACCCTTTGTGAACAATCGCACTCTTTCACACTCACAACAAACATACACAAACACAAACACACACCCACGACACCACGTCGTCTGCCTGCAGCAGCCCAAGAACCTTATAGAGCCAGGCCAATCACACACCAACGCCCATCAAAACAAAGAAAAAGATATATAATCTAAAAAAAAAGGTGGGGATGGAATACTAGACAACCAATAACCGCATAATCAAAGGCATAAGAAAGAAAGGCGAGAACTGAGCATCTAAGAGCGCAACGGAAGTAATGTTCAAAAAAGGGAATGAGCACACCTGACGGTGCTTGAGGAGAGTGAAAAAGAGAATAAAAAAAACCGTCTTCAGTGAACTCTAGTCAAGCGGGGGTAGAGATTGAAGCGGGTTGTTGGTTGAAAAATACCCGTTACAAAATTGCCATCTGAGGCAGGAGAGAGTTGAGGGGAGGACAGACGACAGGGAAGGAGGGAAAGGTCAAGTGGAGGGGGAGTTTACAAAAAAAAAACAGGGTTCCTGCATCGACAGCAAAAATCCAATAGGGATCGAGGGTTTGCGCACACGGTGGCCACGATCGTTAGCCCTGCCCTTGTGTCCCTTTGTCAACATGCACCTCACGACCGATTAAGATTCAAGGGAGATATCTCTCTGTCTGCGATCCAAACAACGGGATGGACAGGACCAAGCAGAATGTGGAAAAAAAAACACCAGAAGGCAAAAAAGTGTACTCGGCATGCCTTTTTTTGTGATGAGGATTGCTTGCTTGTCCTTGTCTGCCGACTCAATTGGGAGGATACGCAAGCCCAACAAAGAACGGGGGGGGAATGAAGAAAAAAGTGGTTTGGCAAGCAGAAGTGGGGAGGAGGACTGGAGGTCCACACACTTATACAAAACACACACAAAATCCACACATTTTTAGGAGGAATAAGAAAATCATAAGACAAAACAAATAGCAATAACTACAGGAACAAGGGAAAAGGGGTAGAAATTCGCATCGTGTAGTGGTCTCGTCCACTTCAAGAGCAATTGTGAGAAGGTCAGGAAAAAAGAAATGAGAAAGAAAAAAGGGCCAAACGCAAACAACATACCAAAAACTGAAGACCAACCAAACTGCTGGAAGATCAATTGACACCGCTTTCGCATACACACGACACACGATAGCAACAGCGAGAAGGTACCTCCAACAAAATACTGAGACACCCCTTTGTTCTTCATCTTCTTGGCCATGGTCATTTTCCTTTCAACTGCACCATCGAAAGGATGAAAAAACAGAAGGCCGAACAACAACACATAAACAATAGGAGTGTTTGTATCCTTTGTCAACCTTTTATGCTTGACGAATCCTGCGCCTACTCACTTGTTTTGGCCATTGCCTTGTCTTTCGTTGTTTTCCTTACTCTCTTTTACCCCCTCTTCTCATCTCATTGCAAACGATACAAAATAACCCGTTCAGAATGGGCCGCGACCATCTTTTTTTTCTTTACTTTGAGGTAAGGAAAAGGTGGAATGTGGGGATAAAGAGCACGCGAGCAAAAACTAAATAAAAGGCGAGAGCGATAGAGATAGATGCGTATGTGTATGTTGATATTGAGAGGCTAGCCTGGTGCCCTGCCTTTACCTTGCCTTTGCCTAATGTCTTCCTTTCCTTCTTTTTTTGTCTCTTCCCTCCCCTTTGCTCTCTTACTCTTGGGCGTGCGTGACACGAACGACGACTGACCGATCCGTGTGTGTCCACAATACAAAGCCAAAGGAGAAACGCGCATTATTTCTTTTTTTGTTTGAATAAAAAAAGCACACCCCGCAACAATTTACAAAGGCCTGCCTTATGGCTACACAAAGAAACAACAGAGAAGGAAATCCGACGGAAACTGACTGACTACGAAAAATAAGAAAAAAAAAAGATCATAATGTTTTTCTTACCCCTCGAACCTCTCTCGAGATACCATGGCGGGCATAGTCCCGCAACTTGTTGACCTCGATCCACACCTCGGCATTGAGAACATCCTCATACTCCTCCACGGTGATAGACATGTTGTCCAAATGCTCCTGACGATACTGTTGCAGCGTCCGCTTGTTGTACTTGGTCGGTGGCGAGGACGAGGTCGAGGTGTTGGACGAGGACGAGTCGCTCTGGTGTCTAGTGTGAGTATTGTTGTTATTGCTGAGGTTGGAGTTGATGATATTGCTGTGGATGATGTGGTGGTGCTGATAGCTGTAGGGCGAGGTGAGGGGACGGGGTTGCTGCTGCTGCTGCTGAGGGATGGAGGAGAGAAGCATGGCTTGAATCTGGAACGAATGTTTTTTTTTGTTGTTGTTGAATGTGGATCTCTTTCGTTTAGTGGAAAGTTTAGGTATCAGGGCAAGGGATGAAAAAATAAAAGAGTAAAAAAGAATAATTTCAAGCGCGGGAAGGAAGAGAACAAAAAAAAAGAAACGCTTTGGGCTAACTATTGAATAAGAATGAGCATGGCAATGAAGAAACGCTAAAGAGGGATGAAGAAGTGCGCATGAGGAGATAGGGAAAGGAATAGAAAAAGAGGAAGGTTGGGAGGAAGAGAAAAGAACAAGGTGTGAAAGAAGAAAGAAGAATAGGAAAAAAAAAAAAAAGCAGACGGCAGACGACTAACCAGCCAACCAGTCGCACAAGGAAAACATATTCGATCAAACGAGACTAGTGCGAAGCTGATATGAATAATCGAGCACACACGACTTGTGCTTCTCGTCTCACACTATCACACACAGACAGCGCATTCAGTTCAAAAAAAAAAAAAAAATTGGCATTTCCATTCTCCGGACGAACAAAAACAACAGCAAGAAGAGGGTCACAGTGGCACAACTGCATTCACTCAGGCACACACGACCCTCGTTTCTTCCCTGCTTGTGGTTGTTCTTCCTTTCTTATACAACTCGTCGCTGCTTGGACCCCTCCCCTGCTCCTTCCCTGCCTCTGTCCGTCTACTCAACATAGCCCTTACACATGTAACCACCCACCGCATTCTCCTTCTGAAGGTCAGTGCGACCACTCACTCACTCCATTCAATTCGCCCTCTTTTCTTTCTTTCCTTCCCTTGTCGAAAAATCCTTAGCCAGTGCGTCTTTGAAGGTCGTCATCCTCAAGTCAAATCAGAAAAAAAAGAGTCAGACTGGATGGGTGAGTGCGTTCGAGACATCCAAAGAACTGGGAAGTTGGGGTCGATTGGTCCGATGGGGAACCAAGCAGCGGAGCAAAGAAAAAAAAAGATCCCTTCTTTTCCTCACGTCAGCTCTATCACATCAATTTATCTCGCACGCTTGACTTGGTTTCTCCAGACTGCAGACTGGGCGAAAAGGCACGTTGGGACGGATGTGATGCTCACTTGAATATAAACAGCAACAACAGCAACCAGAGACATGCTCCACCATCAATCCTTCCTCTCCTATACCCCCGATTTCCCCTTTTTCGTGTTTTGCTTCCATCTCTTTTCTTTGTTACCGTCTGTCACTTGCCAAGATTGCAAATGCGCTGGGAAACCAGTTGGCCCTCAGTTACACAGCAAAAAGGCTGGGAAGATAATCTTACCATATTAGAGCAAATGCCAGTTTAATAGATGTCCCACAGACTAATCCTCTGCTCCTTTCCACCAACTGCAACCCAATGCCTCTTAGACCACCGCTGTCGATCTGCCAGTGCATCCTCCAGCTCACTGTCATTCCCGCTGTCGCTGTTACTTCCGCTCTCGTCACTTGACTCGTCGTCGCCGCCGCTTCCGTCCCTGTCGTCATCCTCTCCTGTGGCGATGGCGTCAGCTATGCCGGTCGTACTACCAGGAGTAGTCGTAATAGAAGCAGTGACAACAGTTTCACCAGATGACGCTGACAATGACGGTGCCTCACTTTCCTCCTGTTGTTCATGCTGTTCCTTAATATCTGCAAAACCGAGGCAGTAGAGCCCTTCCCGATGGTACTTGAGCACTGCCAACGGTTTGAGAGTCTTTGATGAAAAGAGCCGTATCCTGGGTTTTGTTGATTTCGAATAGAATATGGAAATTTGGTTCATATTAGTGTTCTCTATTATTTTGAGGGAAATTGATACATGCAGACATGAAATATAAACTCTTGAACCCCAGGAAAATATGGATGGACATAACTTAAACACCACAAATGAACGGTGTTGGAGTGATGAGGAGAGGAGGGTTGTTCCCTTGACTTACCTTCCATCCCATCCGGCAAGAGCAATAACCCTCTCGTCACTTCGTATCTTCCCATCAGCCATCCCGTTCGCCTTGAGCGCCGCTTTCACTACCTCTGGTGTCCCCTGTAGAGAGCTCGACAGGTCGTATTTGACCAACACATTATCCGACCCACACGAGATTGCAAACCCTGCCTTGCTTGACACATCCACCGCCAGCACTATATCGAGCCATTTAACAAAAACAAGAGGAAGAGTGACAGAGCAAATCGTTAGTAATGATCATTTCAAAGATAACGCGGAGATGGAAAAGTACCAAACAAGGATAATGTAGCCGAGGAATGTAGCTCACCTGGCTCACGGTGGTATTTTGTAGACCAGACAACCTCCATGGCCCGCTTCCCCTTCTTTGCAGTATTCGCGCTATTAGTCGTGGCAGGAGTTCCAGCAGTGGAAGCAACTGTCGAATCCCGAAACAGAGTAACCGACCCATCCTCATACCCAACCAACATATGAAGCGCCTCTTCATCCGTAGAGGGAAAGTTGCCTTGGTCGCCAGCCCTCACTCGTGACAAGAAAAGCTTGATCGACATGGCAGAGCCCCACTTCTTATCTGATCCTGAAGGAATGGCACTGCTGCTGTGAAAGTTGGCGGAGGTGTCAAAGGGACCGACTGCTGCAAATGTTCGCTCTGGTTTCGTCATATCATATATGTCAATCAAACTCGATGTTGTAGGCGAGGGGACAGCGACATAGATGTGCCGATGGGTCTTCCTGAGCACTCCTGCTCCGGTCCTCATCGCTGTCGTCTCTGTAGCTCCTGTTGTCGTACTAGATGTTGCTAACCGTGCTGGAGGCTCGTTACTGTCGATGGACAAGATAGCCATTTTGCAAAAGTTTAGCGCGTTGACTGGAAGACTTAAAATCGGTACAACAGTCTGATGGCCCTTGTTGATGTCCGAGAGGTTGACGATCCCGATACTGCTGGGTCTCCTGACAGACTCTTGGAGAACCGAGTTGATATCCCAAAAATGAATCTCGTTATCGCGGCCATGGCTGGCAACGTACACCCGGTGGTTCTGCTCCTGCGCCATCTGCACCGCTGTCAACGACTGTATCCTTCTGCCTGCGTTAGCACTCTTCCTTAACCCTGACTGCGCTGTCGAAATTTTGGCTCCACTGTCAGTTGCAGAAGGACTCGATATTGAAGAATCGTCTCGACGGATAGGAATCACCTTCAGGGCAAGCACAGATCCAGTCTTGTGTGCATGCCATTTGCAAACAGGTCGTCGCTTCCAGATATCCCAAATACAGATCCAACCTGTCTCGTCACCTGTTGCCAAGAACGTGTTGGACGCAAAGAACTCGAGTGAATGGATCGGTGCATCGTGTCCCCGAAAGATAAATGATGGTGCCGGCGGTGGTGGAGCTGTATGTTGCTGCTGATTTGAAGCTGATGAGGTCTTTCCTGTCCTTGCTTGGTAATAGATGTTCGTTCCTGATGTGTCGGACATGGCGAAAAGGAAGACTCTCGTGAAAAAAAAAAAAAAAAAAAAAAAAAGGGTGCAGCGTCGTTGAAATCGCGTCGACAAGAAAAAAAATTAGTTAAGCAAAAAATGCCCAAGCCACGTGCGAGACACGAACATAAAATATCAGTCTTCACTTCCCACAACAGTCGTTCTCACATTGCCTCTTCTCATTTTATGGACATGGTATGGACAGAAGACAGAGGTGTTCGTACAATGAAGACGCGTTGAAAAATATACAATGAAGAAAAAAGTACAAACGACGTGCGTTTTGTGCCTTTTAAAATGAAGTAACAGTGATTTTTATTTTAATGGAGTATTAAGAGTCTCAACGACACAGAACAACAGCAGAAGACGATCTACACGGCCATCTTCCGTGCAAGATCCTCTGCCCGGTCGCGAATCGTCTTATCCATAACCTCATACATCTGCTTACAGCCCTCCCCTGCGAGTCGGAACACCTCTTCCAGCTTATCCACATGTAACCGTGACTCCATTTGCGTCAATGTGATCTTGCTGCTCTTGGGCAGCATCGCAATCGTGACCTCTGAGGTATCCGACGACTCTTCGATATAGTTGAGATCGATTGCTGCCTCGCGTTCGACCCATCCTGCTGTACAAGCGCAGACATAGTCTGTCATCGCGATTCCTGCGTCGATCAGGGCCATTGTAGTCGCGTTGATGCATGCCTGGAGGGTGCCTCCGTCGTGCTGGATCACCTGCAGATAAATGTCGATCTGTGAGCGTGGGTAAAGTGTGGCGATAACGACTGGTTCGAACGTCTGCTTCACAAACGATGCCATCTCCAACAAGCGTCTAGAAGAAAGAAAAATTCAGCGGTTAGATCACTTGCTGGACAATGTAGTGGCAGGGCTTATTTCAACTGTTACAAGCAAAAAAGTGTATTAACGAAAACAAAAAGGACATACTTGTCATTCTTGCTTCTCCTCCTTCTCTCTCCTGTGCTGAAGGGTGCGACGTTGAGTTCGACATTGAGGATGGCACGATCATGAAGGACAAGGGCGCGGTGACGGGCCTCACGAGGTCCATAAACAGCTGCGAGGACTTTGGTGTTTCCGTGCTCAAGGTACGCTGATCCGTCTGCCTGCGACAAGACGCAAGTTGTGCTGGTGATCTTTCTCAATTCCGCAGGGCGACGACCATCAATACGGAGTCCTATTAGGTTGTCACAGAGGTAGTTTTTTTTTATTTAGAGATTGTTAGAGACGCTGTTGCGGTGAGGCAGTGCTTCTTTGGCCGAAGTGGCTATCCTGCTATTGTTTCGTTGTAGGTGAAAAAGCGGAAAGGTGAGGTTACCTTCAGGAGACAAAAGTTCGGCACGAGACTAAGAGCAGTTGTTGTTGGCATGAGCGGGAGGGGAGAGAAAGTTACATCCGGTTAGTTTCATCGCTGCTGCTGCCGTTTGTCATTCCTTGTAAGCCTTCGTCCGTGGTGTTAACGTCTTTCAAGTCCTGTCGGCATGTCTGCTGATCCCGTACCATGGTATGCTGGTTTTATGTGTGAGTATGATGTGTGTAAAGAAAGTAAAGGCGAAACCCAAGCGTGTGTTTGTATGCGTGCAAGCGAAGGGAGAAGAGTGCCTTTGAATTATTTTTTTTTCTTTTTTTGCGGTTTGTTTGCTCAAGCCACACAGACTGCCACCAATTTTTAATTTTCTGTTCTGACGGTGCTCCTACTAACCAAACCAACTTACTGGCACAGACTTGACTTTTTTCTTGCTACGCCCATCTCCCATCTCTCATCTTCTTCCTCTTCCACCATGACCAGCCTACTCAACTCAGACTGCCGCATCAAGTAAACTCCAACTTCCCTTCCTCAGCCACTCATTTGAAAGACACAGCATGACACAAGGGCATCTAACTTCTAACACCTCCTTACACCAACTTTCTTCTCTTTTTCTCCCAACTTTATGATAGAGTGAGCTCGGTCCTGAACCGCGAGACAACCCTTTACGGCAAGCAGTTCCTCACAGACAACAGCGAAGAAACATGCTGGAACTCTGAAGCTGTAAGTCATCTTTCTCTCACACATTCCTCTCGACCCTATCCTTAACTTCGATCTACTCTTCTACTTCCATACTACCTCATACCTTAACACCAAGAACACAAAAACACGTGCTTCGAGAATCGCCCATTCATAACTCAACCTACTCACCACTACCTCTCCCACCTCCCAACACTACTCCCTCTCTCCCTCAACCAATAACGACAGGGCACTCCACAATTCATCGTGATTGATTTCGGCCGCAAGGTCAACATCGACACCTTCCAGCTAATGTTCCAGGGCGGTTTTGTCGGCAAGACCTGTCAAGTTCTCGCCTGGACCGACGCCTCCGAATTCGTCGACATGATGCGCTTCTACCCCGAAGATATCAACCCATTACAGATAAGTTCTCCTTCCCTTCCTCCCCTTTCCTATGCACTTCTTAATGTCATGGAGAAAAAATTGGACTTGCTGGGTAAGAGTGAAATAATAGTGTGGGTGTTCTAACGGTAAACTTTTTTTTTGGATGGTTGCCGTCATATACAGCTTCCCGGTGGCAGAATCGGAACGCCAGACGACGTCGAGGGTCAAGATTGTGTTTGAGTCCAGCACGGATTTCTTTGGTCGTATTACCGTCTACAAACTGGATATCATCGGACAGGACGCCTAAAACGTCGCTTTCGTAAAATTACACAAATTAATAATAGACAGACTCGCGGAGTTAATTAATCGCCCTTCTTCACTTTCACCTTTTTTCAGTTCAGACAACTAACGCGCCATGATGTTGATACGAAACCCCTTCAGCGAAAAACGCCAAACAAAACTTGTGGTATATTATGATTCAAAAGAGACTAAAGGATGGGGAAAAGGGCTGTCTATAAGCGAACTACTCTTGTTGGTCTTCCAGAGACTGGGGCTGCTGCTGCTGCTGCTGCTGCTGTTGATCCTGCACATTCATGGACGACGTCAAAAAGGAAGGCGAATTCTCGGCATGGCTACCACGATGGTGCTCGAACTGCTGAGAAGAGCGACGATGATCCTCCTTCTGATGCTGTCCCTGAAGTTGTTGCTGCTGCTGCTGAGGCTGAGGCTGAAGCTGATGTTGGTGCTGCAACTGATGCTGCAGATCTTCAATCGACTGCTGCTGCTGTTGCAATTGGTACTGCAGCTTATCCATCATGAACCCCATTTCGTTCTGACGCTCCTTGTCCCGCTTTCGTTGATCTTCCATCTGGCCCAGGTATCGTTGGACTACCTGAAACTCTCCCAAAATTGCGCGGTATAACTGCGTTGCAGGTTGTTGTTGCAACTGTTGTTGGTCGTGCTGTTGTTGGGCGGATGAGATTGCGACTTGACCCTCCATGGATCGATGTCCTGACGAGGAGCGGGAGTGGTGGAGGTTGGATTGGCTGTAAATGTTGTGTTGCTGGTCGTAATGATACCGCTGCCTGGAGTCCGATCCTGATGTGGGTATACGGAAGAGGGAAGAGGGCGAGCTCTGGAGAACCACCGATCGATCCTGATAGTCCTCGCCCGAGTCGCGCAAGAGGTCTCTGCTACTAGATCGAGTATACTTGGCCGGGCGATTTGGATCACTTTGCGCAGAAGAATTCGAACGAGACGACGGCCGCTGAGAATGAGTCCCATGGATCGTGCGAGAAGACCGCTCCTTGGAGTAAGGATGAGACCCCCAAAGTCGCTGTGGCTTGAATTCGGACTCGAATGGATGGTGGCGGTGCGCTGTTGGGGGTGTCATTGCCAGTTCGGCCGAGGACCGATCGACAAGACTTCTCTTGTTGCTGGTAGTGTACCCAGAGTTGCTCATCGATGACTGACTTGAATTGCTGGGCCGTCTCTTCTGAGCGGACATCGTGGCCTCGGGCTCGGATGCCACTGGGGTGGTGGCGACGGTCTGTGGGGACTGGACGAGTGACATGGCCGGCGACCGTGGAGAGACAGAGACATCCATCGCTGTCGATGACTTGACAACATCATTGTGACTCCGCTCCCTCCTACTCGTGCCTGTCTCATGAACCTCATTGTCACCGTTTCCTTGTTCCTTTCCACGACTACCATCTCTGCTCTGCCGTAATCGGATCTGATGCGAGTCCTCATCAGAGTCCGAGGCCGAATCTTCGTCATCATTCGAATGTCCAGCATCCTCCTCATCGTCCTCCCCTTCCTCCAACGAGCCGCCCTGCCCGGATGCCTGCATCATTTGGATAACTTGCTTAATAAGCTCATCATTCTCCTCCTTCATCTCATCCGGAATATTCCCATGATACATCCGCTCTCTCAACTGGTACGGCTTGATCATCCGATTGACTCGCCGGATACACTGTCGCGCATGAACCTGCATTTTGAGCGCGTCCCGAACATCTTCCCAAGCCTTGGCGACCTGTCCCATCTTTTGCGCGAACGGGTTCAACCGAATAGTCTCAAGCAACAGCTGTCGGTCAGCCTCTTCAGACCGATATCGCTTCTTCTTCTGCATCCGGACCAGGGCCTGAGGCTGGTTCATCATCACAAAGAGCTGGTCCAGCAGCTTCTTCTTTATCGCAATCTGTTCCTCTGTCCCCACGGGCCGTTCTCGTCCTGCGATGCTGGCCTGGATGATGTTGTCGTACCGGCGTGCGCACGTTCGCGCTCTGACACCTTGCTCGCGTGAGATGCATTCCCAGACTTGGGTTGTACGACGGATGGGGCAGTTGAAGGGGTCGTGACGGAGGACGCTCGAGAGGAGGCTGATCTGGACGTTCATCGGCAGAGGGCCCTTGGGTGTGCCGCGAGCTGAGAGGACCTTGCGGTTGTAGACACTCTCGGTCGAGGTCCACTTCTTTGGATGTTCCTTGGTCAGGGTCGAAGAAGGAGCATTGTTCTTTCCGTTATGATTATTGTCGTCCTTGGAGGCAATATTGAGCACCCTCTGCAGTGGAGAAGGAATCTGTGAGCCAGACTCAGAGGTCGGCACACGAGACCGATCGCTTAACGAGCCTTCCACCTCTGCTGCTGTTGCTAAAGTTGCTGTTGCTGAACGATGGTGATGACGGTGTTGAAGAGGAGGGAGACTGTCGTAGACGGAGGACTTATCGGATGTGAAAGAGTAGCGTGATCGACCATTGCTGTTATTGTTGCTGCTGCTGCTGTACCCATCCATGTCGTCTGGAGGAGAGAGTCGATGAAGTGAGAGTCGATCCTCTATCATGGCAGTGGTCATTGGACTGTTGGCAGTGGCAGTAGAATTGGCGGAGGTTGGGGATTGTTGGGCAGGAGAGGTAAGTTGAAACCGATTATCGTGTCTCTGGTTGGAATCAGAGCTGATATGTTGCGATGGTTCCCATGGAAGGTCAGCCGTGTGAGAGAGAGGCGACGAAGAAGAGTGAGGACGAGTCCTGCTGGTGGAGGTGAAGCATTCTCGACGTGACATCAATGTGGGGGTAGAATAGTGAGATCCAGGAGGTGATGGCCACATCGACGATGATAACGAGCTGCTGAAGGGTGAAATGTGTTTGAAGGCGGCGGCTGCAGCTAGAGCGGCACTTGAAGGTGTGTCGTAGGGTGAGGAAGGGTATGACGATAGATTGGAAGCTGTGGTGGGAGGGGACAGGGTTGATGGTGGAGGGAGATGGATTGAGTTGTCGTAGTATGGTGATGGTCGCGTGGAGGAAGAGGAGTCGTGGAGAGAGCGCGTCTTTGAGGGGGGCGATGGGAGAGACCAAGCCTGTTGTCTGCGGCTGTCGGTGGACGACGAGGAGAAATCTCGGGGGTATGGGCTGTTGCTGTGGGTGTGGAAGGACGTTGGGAAGAGGGAGAGGGGGGTCATAGTTGAGGGGGACATGTGGGGTAAGGAGAGATAAGGGGTTAGGGTGAAAGGGTAAAGTGAAGGAAAGGAGAAGAAAAAAGCAAGACAAGCGGGACAATAAGAATAAAAAGAAGAGGGTTAATACTCCATATGCAGACAATCGAACAAGAAAGGGGGCGTGTTTGTGCAAGTGTACCACTACCACTACCCATGCAGCCACGAGAATGCTCATGGAACGAACGGTCGATCCATATGCGGTAAAGCGGATGAATAAGCCCAGTCGACAAAACGAGACGAGCGCATCTCTCTGCAAAACGGTACTTCTCCGTGACTACACCCATGGTTAAAGTTCTCATTCTCACACCGCATCTCAATGCACCAACCCTTTTTTCTTTCTTCTCTTTCTCCTCTTCTTTGCATTAGAAAGTGCTCTCCATGTGTCTGCCTGTATTACTCTCTTCTCTTTACTCGTGCAGTTCTCCCACCCTCTCTGTGTGTTTCTTATTCCTATTTCACTTTGTTCTACCAGTCACCGATCGCCTTGGGTCCGACGCCATTATTAGCCCACCCATCATTCCATATCCATTATCGCCGTTTGCTGTTGTTTCTTGTTTGTTTTTGTTAGTCGATACTCTTAGTTTTGCATTTGTTATTTCGTTTTTTTTTCTACCATCATGCTTCTCCTCTTGTCCCTTCCACACTCCACATCCTTTTTACTGTTCTGGCATATCCCTGTAGTCAAGAACAAGCACCAGTCGATAAAACGCGCGGTGAGAATCTGACTAAGCGCTTCCTTGCCTTCCAGAATGAACAATCTTTTTTGTACTCCCCAGAACGTATAAAAACAACACAAACAACACAAAACACCAAGAACGTCTACGAATAAACAAACATAAGCATAAACACTAGTTGGTAATTTACCTCAAAGACTCGATCGAGGATTGCTGTGTGCGACGACCACCAGTAGCTGTTACATTGTGCTCTCGGGCGGAGGCGGGGGAGGATGAGGAAGAAGACTCCACACTTTTGGCTTGTGATCCTGTTGTTGTTGTGGAGGAGGAGGAAGAGAGTTCATCACGCGGCGGAGGTGGTAGGAGTGTACCTGTCGGGAGTATATTAGCGTCTAGTCCGTCAGCGGCCTCTTTTGGAGGACGCAGCGGAGACACAGATGCATGACCGTTATTGTTGTTGTCGTCCTGCTGCTGTTGCTGTCGCTCTTGGTACTCCGATTGGTGGTACGCGTTATCGTTCTTACTGTCGTGGGGAGGTTGTCGTTGTATCTGATAGTTGCGGAGGTCGGTTGAAGTAGAAGTAAATGAGGAAGTCGAGCATGAGAACGACAGAGGAGGAAGTGACTGTGAAGGATAAAGTTGTACCGAGTCTCTGGCATTGGTGTTGTTAGTTTTGTTGTCCCAAAGAGGAGCGAGCATGGTCGAGGAAGAAGGATCGACAAGTCCTGCGAGGGTGGCAGTTGTAGATGCAGAATGTTTGGGAGGAGTCGCCGTGTTGATGGCGACCGAGGTATTAGAAGGAGAAGAAGAAGTAGATGAGTAGCGAGGTGAGAGGGAGGAGGCGGCGAGGGAGAGGAGGGATGAAGGGGATGAGAGGAATGGTGATGAAGTAGAGACTTGTGCTGTTGTGGGTAATGAAGAAGTGGAAGAAGTCAAGGATGCGAATGTCGGTAGAGAAGAGGAGGAGGAGAGATTGGATGCTGCTGGTGCTGCTGCTGCTGCATGAACGAAGATCTCCGACTGTCGCTGCTGTTGCAGGGCGATGTTGTCCTGAGGAACCATATCGACATCCGCATCTGGATCATCGCCATCGCCATCACTTTCATCCCCTCTGCGAGTATCGTCCCTCGGTCCAACGCCACGGTCCTGCTCATTGTTGTTGTCTTCATTATCCGCACAATCGTCTCCATTACCGCCATTAATGTCGCTGTTACTGTTGTGGAGATCGGTCCTGCCGCTACCACGCATGTTGTTGGCTAATGGTAGTTGTTGTTGTTCCTGACTTGCACCTCCTCGACTGGATAGCTCCTGAACTTTGGTCGCCATCGTGGACAACCGTTATCTTTGAGATTTAAACTTCTCTGCCTGGAACGTCGACAGAAGAAGAGGAAGGAGAAAGTAATAGGTGTATCGCGCTCACGTCCTTGTCGCCTTGGCTTTGGCTTTGATCGCTTTCGGAGGAGATGTAAATGGAGATGTTTGTGTTGGTCTTGACGGTCAGCGACGATAAAAGGGTTGTAGGAGGAAGGGAAATTGGTGGAGGAAGGAGGGGAAAAGGGCAACTGAAAACAACAGGCGAAGGAAAGAAAGAAGAAAGAAGGCAGGAAAGAAAAAAAGAAGCCCAAACGGTTGGATTGATAAAGGGAAGAAAAATGGGCGGAAAAGAACCTCCGCGCAGATAGGCAGAGGAGCTTCTTTGTGTTAATGAAAGGTTGAAAACGAAAGAGAGAGATGATGAAGAAGAAGAGGACGACGGAGGATGAAGGATGTAAGATGTGGTGGCTCCTTTGAGTGGAGGGCTCAAGAAAAGGAGGGGAATAAGGTCGACCGTATATTATCTCTCTGCGGAGGAGGAGGAGGAGGAGGAGGGGCCTTGTTGATGATGATGGTAATGGTAATGCACAAGGGTGTGTCTCGTTGACTTGACACTCTTTGGCGTTGTACGACTGGATATTAAGGACGAGACTGGCGGAAGAGGAAGAGGAGGACAAGGAGAACAAAGAGGACAAGGAAGAACAAACAATCCAAGAATAGGGATGGTGAAATGAATGGAAGGGATGAGATGGAGGAGTGAAAAGGACAGACGGACGCGCGCTTGGATCAAGTCTCTCCCCGTTTCAAAGGGTTGCTGCAAAGGATGAACTCAAAGCGGAGGGGAGGGGAAGCGGAAAATATCCCGAGGAAGAACTAGAGGTTCGGACGTAGTCGATATTGCTTGCTGTATGTTGCTTAGTTGACGCTGAAAGGGTTGAAGCTGTAGTTGAAGCTGAAGATGTTGAAGATGTCGAAAGTTGATAGCAAAGTCGGTCTTTTTTGCTCTTTTGTCAAAAGTTGGTGGTTTTCAGGTACGAGAGCAAGGAAGCCACGTTAGATGAAATTAAAACAAAAAAAAACCGGGATCCGGAAGCAGAAGTGAGATGGTGATGACGGTTGCAGCAATTGGTCGTGGTCGTGCTCGTGGTCGTGCTCGTGGTCGTGGTCGTGGCAGCGGTGGTGGTGGTGCAAGGGCCGCGGCAAGTTTGAGAACCGCTTGAAGATAGGAGAGCAGAGGGGATGAGATTTCTGCAGGGCTTGCGGTATGGTGTAAGCGTGATCTTCAGGAGCCAGCCAAAAGTCAATGAGTGCGAACTGCGTTAAAAAAAGGGAGTACGGGAAATTAAAAGAAAAAGAAAGAGCTTGTGGTTAAGAGTCGGGTGAATGCGCATCGAAATAGATAACAGACACCCATGAAATGCTTTTCGTTCGAGGCCTAATTGCTATTGTTCTAAAAATGATGGTGCATAACCACCACCCTCTTCAACACCATCAAAGAACAATGTGCATGACGACGACGCTTCTTTCATATAACGAAAATGAAAAACAAAACACAAAAACAATGCAACTGAGAAGAAAATCTACCGCATATATGTAAAAAAAAGAGGGGAAGAGAAATACCATCTTGAATGGAAAACAGGTTATACCGACGATATCCTTCAGTTGACAATTGACAGGATGTGGTTATAGGTTTCATAGTAGCAAAAGCGAGAGAGAGCAAACAAAAAAAACACATGAATGCACGTTGCTTACTGTTCACTTCCGAGACGAAGAATAGTACACTCCTGGCGACAATGCGATAAAGGGATTTTGATGAAAAAACGAGGGGTTGACAAAAAGGGATGTGCGAGAGAGGCGAGAGCTAGAGAGAAACAAGTGAAAGAGAACGGGAGAAGAGACTAGAAGGGAGGAGCAATGCGTTATAAGATCGGACGATTGCTGGAAATAGCGATGATGACGGACAGAGACTGGAAAAGGGTCCAGGTCCAAGCCAAAATGTTCAGGAACCAAAAAAAACAAGAGATGAGAAGATGGCAAGGCTTGAAGGGAGAGGAAGAAGGAATGAGAGAAATAAGGGAAACTGAAAAAGCGTATCAAGAACCACAAGGGAGAGGGAGTCGGAAGCAAGAGGAAGAAGGGAATGATAGAATAAAGAAAGGGACCTGACCCGAGGGATTGAATGTTCATTCAACGAGAAAAACAATAAAAAAAAAAAAAGAGTCAAGAAGGAATTTAAGAAAAACTAGGTGCGATCCTTTATATACCTTTACTTCGCCAGTCTGGCAACCAAACGTCCAATGAAATGCTGAATGGATAAGTGTCAAGGACGGATCATTCGATTATTTTGCAATGGTCCGGACTTACTTTTCTTCATGGATCACGATGCCTGTTTTTCTTGGTAGAAATAGAGCTTGCCATCTTGTCACCCACAGCTAGGCACAACAGCCCTCTAACAAAAACTCAACCAGAAAAGCGACAATGGTCACCTTAAATGACAAGCAATGTACTTTAACCTCTGCAGCCCTGGATGTGTGTGTCCCTGTTTTTGTCAGCCAACGAGCTAGCTCCTCGTGGAAAAAAAAATGCAACAGCAACAACTTCAGCAAACAAAAAGTAAAAGTATAACGGACAATCTCTGCGGCTGTCGTTGTGCAGGGCAGACAGACAGGCAGGCCTGGATGCGAGTGTGGGCCAAGTCAACCTTAGGGAAGGCAGATAGGCCAATTCTCGACTGGATGTTAAGCATTACACGTAAACAATGGTTTTTGATTTCCAAGGAAGGCTTGGCTTAGGCCCAATCATATTTTGCTTGGCAACAGGCAACGGACCCTTGCCTTGGCTGCTAGATGGCCCTCTCAAAAAAAAACCGATCTCCGGTCTCTATCCTACAAGACGCATTACCGATTTCCTCTCAAGGAAAAAAAAGGGGCTGTAGCATTGTACCTTGGCACTCATTTCACTTTATTCTCTTCCACTGCCTGTTGTTTCTCATCAAATAAATACCATATGATAAACATGGAGTCCAAGTGGACTTTTCTACTCCATGGTAAGCAAGCCTCTCCTCACTCTGCTCCATCCATCAAACAGCCACCCGGGTAATTACTAACCAGTTTTCTCTCGATATTTCTCCAAAAAGAACAAAAGAATAGAAAGGGCTGTTGTTTTGATCTTTTTATTTATCGGAGGAGAACATTTGAAAAGCAGAGATAGAAAAAGTGTAAAGAAAAAGGCATAGACTACGTCAACTTTGTCGGTGTGGTGTCGTTTGAAAGAGAAAGAAAAGGGTCAATGTTCTTTTTTTTTTTTTTTTTTTTTTTTTTTTTTTTGCTCTGTATGTATGTGTGTATGACGAGGTGTATTTTTTTGCTCCGCGAAAGTTTGTCCAGACCACGAAAAAAGAGAAAAATCCTTCTGGAGTATCACATCCGCATTATTTCTTTACGGAAGGTGGTATACGTTGTTAATGTTGTTGTTTGATATTACAAAAGAAAAAGAAAGAAGGTTGAGGAGGGAAGAATGGTAAAAAAAGACAAATGTTTGAAAAAGAAAAAAAGCCAAAAGGTTACTGGCTTTAGAGGATCAAACACTTGCCCTTCTTGCCCTTTCGTTCGCGATCCTTGGCACTCTCCTTGCGCTGCTGAATCTTTCTCATCAAAATCGTGTAGACCTCGTCGACATTGTGCCTGGTCTTGGCAGATGTCTCGTAGTAAGGGCAGTTCCACTCAGCGGCCCTTGCTGCAGCCTCCTCGCGGTTTACTTTACGAAGCTGCGTCAAATCTGCCTTGTTGCCGACAAGAATGAATGGGATCTATGGGGAGGTACATCAAAAAATAGGAGCGTAAAAAATAATTTTATCAGTGTCAATGTCCCAATGCTTTTGATTAATGGTCCTCGGAATGGAATGGTGGCGTGATGGGACATAGAAAGTATCGAGGCGAAATAATTGAGCGACGATATTAATTCGAACACAACAGACAAAGAAAAAAAAAGTTTTTCGGCAATCCAGAATGCCATGCTCTTCATCTCCCTCTTGAACATTGGTCCCAGAATGTGCCCCGTCTTTTCCAAATGCAAGCGCCGTTTTCCAATATTTCACGCATGACGGAAACTCGGGATAGTTCAGGACAAGCCGTTGCATTCCAGTGCCATTCGGGCTGTTTGAATGGTTGTTTGCTGTTTGTGTAAAGGTTTGTCCGTGTGTTCGTATGGCTGGCTGTGTTGTGTTGACTGACTGTACCTTGTTATCGTCCAACACGCGTGAAATCTGATCCTTGAACTCCTGGGTGTGCATAAACGACTCATACTCGCAGAGGGAGAAAACGCAGATAAAGCCCTCTCCAGATCGATAGTAGTTGTCGCGAATCTATCAAGTTCAGGGGGACAAACAAAAAAAAGCCAAGAATTGCCAGTGGTTAGTGGGAGGTCAGAGCACGTGAATTGCATGGTTGCATTTAGCCCGACAAGGGTTAGGGTCATTGTCATATTTTTGTCTTTAGGAGAAATGGAACAAAGTGTTCCCCACCACTATGGCATAGCCTCACAGCCCCACTGATCCACGATCGTTCTTCTTTTTTCGTGAAAGCTGTCGACCGACCGACAGGCTGTTACATTCAAGTAATTACAGATCACCGACGGCGCCACCATCCACACCCCTTGTCCATAGTATGTTCCAAAAACAGACAGCTCTCAAAAAAGAAAGACATCATGACTTGGAAGAAAAAGCAAAAGCCGAGGGAAAACACACAGGTCAGGGGGGAAGGGATGAAAAGGGGTAGCAGGGTGAGAGAACGAAGAACAAAAAAGATAATAAAAGCACTCGCCCATCCAACCAGCCGCGCCTCATTTTTTTCCTGCATTTTTATCGTCCCAAACAGGCTTAGGTAGGTGAGGGAACACAAGCAGGTGCATCATCCGCCCTCATTCACTTGTTTTCTGTACCCCTCTCTTTCTCTTTCTTCTAATACACACACGCACAATCAATCCGTCTTCTATATGACTTACAGCTGCATATTCCTCCTGACCGGCTGTGTCGAGAATATCAATCTGACAGTCTTGGTTGTCGAGGGTGACCTTTTTGCGGTAAGAGTCGGCCTTGGTGGGATCGTACTCCTCCACAAAGTCGCCGTACATGTACTGGAGCGTCAAAGCCGACTTTCCGACACCTCCTGAGCCGACCATGATGACCTTGTGCAAGGGCAAATCCTGCTTTGCTTTCTTTCCCATTTTTGTATGTTGGTTTTGGTGTTGTGTAAGAGTCGGAAAAGGAGGGTGTTGGTGGTTAGACTGGGGAGTAGAAGGAGGGTTTGAAAAGGCGAGTAGCTTTTTTGGTGGGGCAAGGAGAAAGCGGGAGAAAAGATGGTGTTATGTGAATATGAGCGAGTTGAGAGGAGGTCCTTTATGATGTCGGCTCGCAGGCTAATAAAGAGTTGTGTCGTCGTTGAGAAAGAAAAAGGCAGAGTGAGTGAGTGAGTGAGTGAGTGAGTGAGTGAGTAAGTGAGTGAGCGCAACCCAAGGCAGGCAGAAATAGATAGAGAGAAAAGGAGAGGTGTGAGGAAGTTGAGCAGAAAAAAAAAAGGCGGCTTGAGTGTATGAGTACGAATTATGAAGTTGTTAAACTCGTCGAGGAGAGGGGGATAGTTGAGTGTTCTGTGTTTTCAAAGTCGAGAGAGAAGCAGAATGAGTGGCGTGTGTGCCTTCCTAGCTTCTTAGGTGTTGCTATTCGATATGCTGTCGCTGTTGATCTTTTTTTTTTGAACAAAAAAGCAATTTATCGTCTCTATTACTGTTGGTTGCTGAGCGTTGTTTGTTATGTTGTTCCTTGACAGACTGACTGGCTATGCCTCCTTTTGTTGAAGAGTCTTGTTGTAGAGCGTGTGTGATTGGGTATGTGAGTGTGAATGGCAGTTTTGTTCCGAGTCGCATTACCTGAATGCAGGCAGAGTGTCAATAAAGAGAAGGAGAAGGGGATGATGAGGGAAGGATGAAGAGAGGGGGCAAAGAGATGAGAAGATGATGGTCCGATGGAGAAACAAAAAACGATCGTTGCAGTCGACAGGGAGGCAGGAAAAAGGGAAAAAGGGCAGCACTCAACTCAAGGGCACAAAGAAACTCAGACTGAGGGAGATAATTACGCTTAAGGGTGACAATTTATTAATTTGAGATTTCAGTTGGAGAGACTGGAAAGGGAAGGGAAAGTAGAGTACAAAAAAAAAGAAGAAAGACTCCATCGAGTGCATTTATCGGTACCAGTCGTTCCGATTGACACCCAAGCACTCGCCAACAGTGACAAGCTCCCAGCCATGGTTCTTTGCGTACTCAATTGCTCGTGGGACGAGATCGTTAACAGTCGACTCATAGGTGTCGTGCTCAAGTGCAATGAAACCTGCTCCACCGGCATACTTGTAGGCAGCAATCGAAGCGTCGACGTTGTCGGGGTGAGCCCAGTCATTGGTGTCAACTCTCCACTTGACAATCTTATAACCCTTGTCGTTAAGGTAGCTCTGTGAGACACCGTTCAAGTTTCCGTAGGGAGGACGCATGTAGACGGGACGGACACCGATCATGCTCTTGAGTGCATTATCCACTAGGGAGGAAAAGAAAGGCGAGCGAGGTTGTTATTGTTGAGCAAGAAGTGGGCAAAGCAAGACAAACACAAAGAACAATAAATGAAGATCAAAGAGTGAGTCGATCGATTGCATTGCTAAATGAACAAGGTAAGTTTCCACACTTCACCATAGAAACAATGTCGAGGATTGCTTTCGACACGAGGAGTATGGACAGTAACCGACAGTATACACAAGCACAAAGAAGTATTGAAACCAAAAGAACAAAAAAAACAACGAGAAGAGTTGCATTGGACACAAAAATGATCAAAACCAAAGAAACAAAGACGATAGGTGCATGAGATTCGAAAAAAGGACTTTTGTTCGTTTGCTCTGTCGATCATTGTTCAAAGGGAAGCACTCAAGCATCGATCATGGAGTCATGGTGGTACAACCAACAGACAAACAGAAAAGGCAATCCCACGCCAACAGGCAACAAACAACTTACGTCGGGTCATCTGGGTATGGATCTCGTCGTACGAAAGAGCCGTCAGATCAGCATGTCCCCAGGTATGGGACGCGATCTGGTGGCCCTCACGGTAGGCACGCTTGACAATCGCGTCATACTGGTAGATGTCGCCAACATTATCGCCGTTGACAAAGAAAGTCGCCTTGACACCTGCCTGCTTCAAGTGGTCGAGCAATTGGTTGGTGAACTTATATGGGCCGTCGTCAAAGGTCATTGCGACTGTACCGGGAACTTTGCACGAGGTAATGACGCCGTATTCGCGTTTCTCGAGATGCTCGAAATGGGCATCCTTGGTCAATTCCGGGTCAGAGGACCGGGAAGTCAAAACTGGGACGGGGATAACAGAGGCTTGAAGCAAGCTTGCAGAGAGTAAGGCTACTGCAATGCTTGCAAGGCGGAAGGTTGGTGCCATTGTGCTATTTTATATGTTGTAGATGCGGGGGGAGTTAAAGTACAATGTCTGTTGCGTGCGAGAAGGCAAGTTACTTGAGAGTTGTTTGAAAGAGTGAGTTGGTGGATAGTGGATAAAAAGAAAGAAGAAAAAAGAAGAAAAGTAAAAAGATGGAGAAAGTTAAAACGATTGATAAAAGACAAGGTTGGGTCAGGGAGCGTGAAAGACGAAGAGAAAAAAAGTGTGAAGGAAAGTGTTACTTTTCGGCGGCTTTTTAAAGCCATAGTTTGGCGCGTTACCGAGATGGAGACGACCAATGCGGCATCTCGAACCCAATTGGATAAAGGCTGGATGGTGTTGCAGGATAAGACGCTGGAGAGCATAAACGATGCACGCACGCGCTTGTGGTGCTTCGCCCACGGATTAATAATATTTTTCAAACATTTCCTTTCGCTGTATGGCATGGAATTAATGAGTGATGCCTAGTTCTTGAATGGGTATCTCATGCTGCGGGGCAGAGTGAGTGGGACATGAAAGGTAGCGTGTTTTTTGCGGTTGTATGAGTGTATGCACTTACAGCGTGTTTGAATCGAATATTAGACGCGCTGTGGCCATGTAACCATGCGCCAGTATATTTTTTGTTCCCAGATTTCGAATCAAATTGAGAAACACAAACGGTTTTGGAAGAAGGGCGAGGATTGCATATCTCTTTTGAGAATCATGGTGGCATAGTGAGGGTTTTCAGTTCTTTTCGGAATGAATTTCAAAGACACTCTTTGATTATCTTTGTCTTTCTTCTCTGAACCCTGTCTGAGGCACCCTTTCTGACACCTGATGAAGGATACATGAAACACTTTGTGAAAAAGAGTATAGGGTGTCCTTCTGACCCTTTTTTTACTTGGAGACATTTGGTTTAAGGAGTTGGAACCCACTGCGACGCTTTATCTTTTCCTCTCAGTGGGCGTTTTGCTCTCTCTTGTCTCTCGCGTTCTTTTCTGCCTGTGTTGTGATCCAGTAATCCTTGGTTGTGGATCCAGTCCTGTGTGATATTTTTTCAAGAAAACAAGGTTGACAACTTTGGGACCAGTAAAACATACAGTCCGAATTAATACAGTGACGTGTAACATAACAGAAGAAAAATTTGCCAGAAGGAATAAGTCCAGAGGTCCCCCTGGACCTGGTTGGTTTCCTTCTTCCCATCCCACAGTTCACTCTGTAATCTAAAAGATTCACTCAGTCGACATGTCTGCCATCCAAAAGTCTGCCAAGCCCGGTGTCGAGGAACAGGTCGAGTCCCCTGTCCACCGCATCCGCATCACCTTGACCTCTCGCAACGTCAAGAACCTCGAGAAGGTCTGCTCTGACCTCATCCAGCGTGCCAAGGACAAGAACCTCCGTGTCAAGGGCCCCGTCCGTCTCCCCACCAAGGTCCTCCGCATCACCACCCGCAAGTCCCCTTGCGGTGAGGGTTCCAAGACCTGGGACCGCTACGAGATGAAGATCCACAAGCGTTTGATCGATCTCCACTCCCCCGCCGAGATCGTCAAGCAGCTCACCTCCATCAACCTCGAGTCTGGTGTTGAGTGCGAGGTCACCCTTGCCCTTTAAATCTGTTTTTTCAGGATCAACACAAAGAAACAGGATTATCAATGGATTCTCTTTTATGACCGAGGCTTTTATGGCAAACAATAAAAATGATGACATTGGAAACACTTCAAAAAACCAACATCTTTTTTTTCTGTGAATCCGGGATTCGGGATGATTACAAGGAAAAATATGAGCGATGGGAAATAGGAAAACAATTCAATAATAAGAGTTTATTACGACTTGGGTGTTGGTGCTGCACCCTCGCTCTCCAGACGATCCTTGAGAGAGTGCTTTGCAGACCCACGCTCCAATGGTTTGTTTTGTGTGGGCGACGGCTTCCAACCAATCTAGCGTGATAACAGCAAATAACAACAGCAGAGTGAGCAACAAATAAATTCAGTGAAGTCAAATTCTCCCCAAAACGTTTTCTTCAAGCGCAGGGCGAAGCAACATACCATATACAGGATCTGGAAGGTAGCGGGAACCGTTCCATCCTCGTTGCCATACATTTCTAGAAAGTGAAGGGAATGGTTGATTCGGTGCATGAGAAAGGCTGGCTCTCCGCAGGTGTGCATGATTCTCAGAGCCAAAGGGTGGGAAAACGGTGCAAGTAATACCTTTGTAGATAGCAGCAGCCGCCATCATAGTGTCTCTCTTCAGAAGTCCTCTCCTATTACCCCCGATTAAAGTTGATATTGTTATCGATTAGTACTCAATCACTGCAATTCTTGATTCTAGTCATCTCTATACATCTGACAACATAACATACCTGTTGATGACTGCGTTGCTCTCGCCCATGGCTCTGAGATCCTCCATCAACTCAATTGCACTGGGATAGTTCACAGTGACCTCGTCCACATCGACTGTTGTGAGAGTGAATCCTGCACGAGAGAGAAGACTTCCCAGATCGCGACTGTCAGCCATGGGCGACACTCTGGGCGAGATGCCTCCTTCCCGATCCTGCTCTGCCAACTGAAGCGACGTCCTATTTAATAAGGAAGGAAGTGAACATGGGTTTTGTATCAGCAGTTGTCCGTCGGTATGCTTGTTCGCAGATGAGCTTCTACTGATACTAATGTCAGATATAGCCATATCCCTTTACCGAAGCTCAAAGAGAGTATCGCCTCCAAAGAGTCCTGCAATGAATACGCCGTCGGGCTTCAAGCTTCGCTGGATCTGGATCATGGCGCCAGGGAGATCGTTGATCCAATGCATCGACAAACTGCTCACGACACACTCCAAGCTGTTCTCAGGGAAAGGCAAGTTCTCCTCGTCCACTATGCGTCTCTCAACAGGGACTAGTATAACCAGTGGGAAATCGAAGGATGTTAATGCAGTATTTAGGATCAACCAAAGTCCAATTAAGCCGCCACTCCTTGATTGAGATCACGTACCTTCGTATTCGACATCCTTGTCGCGGTTGAGCATAGTCTCGGACATGTCACACATAATCAGTTTCTTCATCATATCCATGTCAACATGCTTGGCGATATGGCCACACCCTGATCCAAGTTCCACTACTTCGTTGAACTCGCGTTTGATATCCTACAGAGAGCCAATAGCTTGATTGTCAGTATTTGAAAAGGTCTACAATTTGCTTTGGAAACGAAGAAGCTCATGCAACCATTAGGAATGGAGAGAGCATACCAAGAGACGGTCGACGACACGGAATGCGACTTCGTCTTTGACATAGTCGACCTGTCTGCTTTGCTCGGTGTTACTGGCGGCGCGTTCCTTCTGTAGCCTCTTTGTCTCGCGGTTGAAGACTTGGAAGGTGGCGGGGATGGTCTTGTTTCCTGCGGGTGGTGGTGGTGGTGCTGTCGAGTAGAGGAGTCTTGCAGTATGGTTGGTCGTAGTGCGGAGTGGTCTTGAAAGGAGACGGTATCCTGTTCTGAGCATGGCGGTGTGTTGCATTGTGTGTGTTGTGAATGAATGAGTAAAAAGAGACGACCGGAAGTTGATTTAGTGAACAAGTCTGTGTGAGAATGAAGTTGATCTCCGAGAAGTGTGTGTTTTCTGTGAAAACAGTGAGCGGGGCCAACCTTCTCAGTCGCTGCCCTTCCTTGTTAGTGGCTTTGATCCGGGCGGATCAACAAATATGGGACTCATTTGGTGCTCCTCCTCCGAGACAATCAATCGAGCTCTCTTTACCTCACCTGGTCGTCTCGGTACTTTTTTTTTATTATTATTCTTTTCTCCCAGCAATTTCCCACCCGCTTCTTCCTTTCTTCCTTATCCTTCACTCTCTTCGTCCTTATTCGGCACCACTTAACCACTAATAACATAAACCAGTAACCAAGCAAGGGCTAAAAGGACTACCAGCACACTACGGACCCTTCTCACTCGTCACAACCACCTTTCCCCTCACTTCACAATACATACAAAATGACCTCCAGGGAAACCATTCCTATCGGCACCAGAAAGTCCGCCCTTGCTATTGCCCAGACCGTTCAGGTCCAGAGCGCACTCGAGAAGTACAACCCAACTAAGGCCTTCCCCCTCCTCAGAATGTCAACCACTGGCGACCTCTTCCAGGGTCAACCTCTTTCCTCGATCGGCACAACCGCCGTCTTTACCCGCGAACTCGAGACCTCTTTGGAGAATAAGGAGTGTGATCTTTTGGTGCATTCCCTCAAGGATGTCCCCACCCAGCTCAAGCCTGGATTCGTTATTGGCGCCATGATGAAGCGTGAAGAGCCCAACGATGTGATGGTCATGCGTACTGGTGAATTCAAGGCACTCAAGGACTTTGGAAAGGGGGATGTTGTGGGAACCAGCAGTGTCCGTCGCGCGAGTCAGATCAGAAGATTGTGCCCAGGAGTTCAAGTCATGGACGTTGTAAGTTCTCCTTTTGGGTTTTTTTTCTTCCTTGAGGTTTGCCTCACCCATTTCGCTTGTGGTTGCTCTTGTCTCTCTTTGTGGAGCTGATTTTATTTAGTTACTTTGTCTCCCCCTGACTGACCCACGTTTTTTTAAAACTTCTTTGTTCTTCTTTTGTCACTTTGGCTACTTAGAGAGGAAATGTGTAAGTGAGCGCTTCTTGACTGCGAATCTTGACCGGGAACTGGCCTAGCGTGGCGTGGCGGGGAAGATTACCCGCATTGAAAACACAAAAAAAGAACGGAGTTACCTTTTCATCTGAACAAAAAAGAAACAAAGTATCTACTGGTAAAGGAGCACTAACTTTCCACCTCAATCTCATCTCTCCTGAACCTTTTTTTTTTTTTTTTTTTTTTTTGTTTTTTGTTTTTAGTAACACACGTTTGGCCAAGCTGGATGCGGCCGACTCGCCTTATACCTGCTTGTTGTTGGCTGCAGCTGGACTCCAGCGCCTCAACTTTGACGAGCGCATCACTGCGACTTTGCCACCAAGTGTCATGCTCCACGCCGTCGGCCAGGGATCGATCGCGATCGAATGCCGGGCGGATGATACAGAGATTCTAGAGTTGATCAAGCCATTGGACCATTTGCCCACCCGTCTCCGTTGCGAGGCTGAGCGCAGTGTGATGAGGATCTTGGAGGGGGGTTGCTCAGTACCCATTGGTGTCTGGACCGAGTTTGTTTATTCAGGAACCACTGAACCCACGGAAGCAGAATCTGTCGGACAATTGCGTTTGAAGGCCCTGGTGGCCTCGCTGGACGGAGCCGAGATTGCCGAGACGGAGGCGGTCGCAGATGTGAACGGAAGCGTAGAACTGGCGATCGAGTTGGGCCGGAGTGTTGCCAAACAATTGCTGGCCAAGGGCGCAGACAGGATTCTGGCCAAGGTTCTTAAAGATCGTAACACTACCTTGGTGCCTACCGGCACAGGGGAGGAGAAGACAATCAAGGGATGGGAGGTGTAAATTTATTACAAGGGATGAGGCATTCAGTGGCAACAACACACACACCAACATACCATATCTGCATGCCGCAATAATAAAAAAAACGTCACATGTCGGTTGACAATCTACTCCATCTCTTCCGACATCAACACCATGGCGCGAAGAAAATTCATTGTCGGCACAAACTTCAAGGTGCGCAGTTTTTGTCAAGTTCTATTCAGGAATGAACACCACCAACAAATCGGATGTTCGTGGAAATAACAAACAAATTGACAATACGCTTTTTTGTTTCCATATCGGCCACAGATGAACGGGTCCAGGGCGTTTCTGCAGGACTTAGTCGAGAACCTGAATCGCGCAGACCTTGACAGCAACGTCGGTAATGAAGAAGTCCACCGTAATTGTGTTGTCGGTACGCCTCCCGCGTTCATCTCTACGGTCGGGTGTGAGCATATGCTGAAATATTTTGTTTACATTTTTCGTAGCGATTTTCATTTCACCGCCGTCACTCTATATCGAACATGTCCGCCAGAACCTGCGTAAGGATATTGCTGTCGGTGGCCAGAACTGCTTCTGGAAGTCCTCTGGAGCCTTTACAGGCGAGATCTCGTAGGCCACTTGAATTTCTGTACAAAAGCGATTTGAAGGCACGACGGAGGACTCGTTGCACTATACCATTGCTCACTGTTGCTTTTTTCTTTTTGTAGGGCAGAGATGCTGAAGGATGTAGGAGCAGACTACGTGATCCTAGGCCACACAGAACGCAGAACTCTGTTCAAAGAATCCGACACCGACATTGGCCTCAAAGTCGTCCACGCCCTCCAGACTGGCCTAAAAGTGATCGCTTGTATTGGCGAAACCCTGTCCGAGCGGGAATCCAACACGACCCTCCAAGTCCTCTTCCGTCAACTGCAGGCCATTATCGATCATGTCCAGAATCTGGACTTGAACCAAGAGGAGAAGTGGAAGGATTTGGTTATTGCTTATGAACCCGTGTGGGCAATCGGAACAGGACGCGTTGCGGCTCCCGAACAAGCGCAGGAAGTTCATGCGGCGATTCGACGGCGCGTAGGAGAGATTTGTGGGTTGGAGGTTGCAGAGACGGTGAGGATTATATATGGCGGATCAGTAAATCTGGGGAATGCGCTGCAATTGGCAAGGGAGAGGGACGTAGATGGATTGTTTGTTGGTGGTGCGTCTCTGAGGCCGGAGTTTGTTCAAATTTGTAACGTTTTGCGGTATTGATGGAGCTACAGTAGTGGCGACAATGGCATTGGCGATGGCAACGGCGGACAAAAATAAACGGGTCACTTTTGAATGGAATAAGATATGGGCGCGGGACGAGGAGAGGGTTATCGGACATGGTACCTCTTGTTCAAGGATATTCTCCGTAACGTATGTGTGAAGCGCCAGGCGATCGGTTTTTTCTTGGACTGGACCAGGCGCTTGGAGCGGAACATGAAAATTTATAATATCAATAGTTGGACATACCGAGCTCGACAGCCAGCATGTTCAACCTACCTGTACCAAGACCACATTCTGCTGAAGGCTTTGTCTCACAGGTTGGACCATAACCCTGAGGTAAAGGTTTTACCCCTGTAGATTCGCTAATACACTTTTCATCCGTCTACCCCTAATCAACATAGTCTTCGCGACCTGGTCACATTGCCACCTACAGTACCAATTTTCTCATAGGTATTATTATCTCTCGTTCCTCATTACCACAGAGTGCGTCATATCGTTTTGTACATAAAGTAAAGAATCCAGGCCCTTCCTTCCTCCCCGACGGGGGTTGTTTTCTTGGACTGAAGGGCAATGTCTCGTCTTTCTTCTTCTTGTAAGCATGCAACGAACATGCGTTCTTCTCCAAACATTTATGAGCCCTTCGCGTCATGCACGAACCTCTCGCCCAAAATCAAAACACTGAAAAACAGACATGAGCGAATAGAATGCTTGCGATCCCTCTTATCGCTATTTCTTCTTTTCGTGTTTGTTTATCCCTCATGCTATTAATCGACAAGTACAGAACATAAATAACGGTACAAGTGGTCGATTGGGCGTAGATGTACACGCAAATCTCCTCCGGTTTTCCTTATCCGGTACGGTCTTTGGTACCAATCTTCGTACATACCGTAGAAAAGTATAGGTCTGGACCATGAGACCCTTTCTTGTTCTTTTCCTTTTTATCTCGCCCATCGAAACGTGTGGACATGCCATGGCTCAAAACAATCGGCAATATTCTTACACAAGCAAACACAAACAAACACGTTCACCGGGTAACAGCAATCGCTTGTTTGTGTTCGTTTGCAAAGTATATAAAGTAAACTCATCCCCCTCATTTCACTTCTTCCCTCACCCAGCTTACAAAACACAAACGCGTATCCCTCTCCCTCCTCTTCAAACGCAAACCCAACCTCCTCGCCCAACCACCCACTCCCAACAATGTACATCCCAAAAAACCTTTCCGCCCTGGTTGTCCTCGCAGTCCTGGCCGTCGTGTCCCAGGTCCAGGTCAGTCCCGTTGCGGCAACTCTCGAGAAGCGTGAGACCTACGGCTGCCCCAGCACTCGCATCCGTTGCGTCTACCACTGCCAGAACGACTTCCAGCCAGCTTTGCAGGGCATGTGCGTCGGTGATACTTGCAAATGCTACTAAGAAAAAGCCCTTCGCGGGCATCAATACCCGCACCTACGAGCACAGACATGCATACATACATGCACTCGCTACGACCACATATAGAGAGGGCAAAGATTAAAATTATGTTTTTCAGAGTAGTTCCAATGAAGGCAACCAGAATGGCGGCAATAATGTCAAGGAAGCTACTACAGCCAAAGTAATGACTCTTCGTGGACAACTCCTTCACAGCCATACTACAACTCCACAGTAGAGTCTCGCGAGGCCAGCCTACTTCACTCCTTTTGCGAAACATTGCGCCTTTCATAGGAAAAACGCAATACTTTTATTGAACTGAAAGTTATATGGACATATAAGTCCAATTTATTCCTGCTTGAATTTACGGATCACCTCTCGTGCTGCCCATCGGTTAGTCGCATCTTCGTTCTCAAGCATCTTGAGCACCACAGGGACCAAACTCTCTCCTCCGAACCTGGACCTGAACAACTCGACAACCTCACTCTCGATGGAAGAACTCCTCTCTCGTGAACCGTCCCTCTGGGCGATCTCGTTGAGTGCCATCTGCTTAGCCTCCTCTGCCATATCTTGTGCATCTTTTTGGATCTCGTCGAGGGAGAACTGGATCTTGTCCCCATCCACGAATGAAGCGATCAAGCGTACATAGCGTCGCTTGACTTGGCTCGCGTCCGTGTTTGCCACATTTGGATACAATGGTGGTCGCTCCTCCACATACATTGATTCTTCCTCCATTGTGTCCGCCTGTGCCTCTGAAAGAACGCCCGCTTTGCAAAAGCAATGCCTTACCGTCAAGGCCTTGACATGCGACCACGCGTAAGGTATAAGCGACCATACCTCACCGTTGGTAATCTTCTTCCCGGTGGCATACTCCCTTGTGATTGAGTTGTTGCTGAGCATCTCGAGGTAGTGTCGTTTGAATACGCTGATAATTCCTGCGTCCAAAGGTTGAGTGACGGATGCCGAATCGGGTGGCAGGCGCTCAATCCGAAGATGTTTCCATGTCTCTCCTGCAAGCGGGTCCTTGTCACTAGATTTGCCATGTGCTTCCCATGAGTTGATAAGCAGAAGACTCTCGTTGGAGAGGCTGTCATCGAGAGAATGAAGCCACCCCTTGAATAGATCCAACGTCATGTGTCCTTTCCCATGTTCCGTTGAGGTAATAGGAACCTCAGGGCATGGCTGGATCCCTTGAACAAGGTATGGGCCTAGATTGTCATGCAAAGAGACGGGATAATTAGTTTTTATTTTTTAGATCATCTTCTCTTAGAACAATGCCATGGCGTGTTTGAGCATTTACCTATAGCCAGCGGCCTTAAAGCCTCTACCGTTGCTGCTCGAGCAAGCGATGATCCAGAGGCGTTGACACAGAAGAGAACTGATACCCTAGACGTAGCTCCCCGCTCTGGTTTGGCACTGCCCGCAGACTCCTCTGTAGTGTCCGAGTGAGTGGAAAGCTCCCTGAGGTACAGACCAGTCTCGTCACAGGTATAAATGTCGTCGAGTTCGAAGCCGGAGCATATTTCGCGGATTTTGCCCATCCTTTCTGCGATGGCGTTCTTGTCGACAGACCTCGCTTCTCCTTTGAAACTGCAGTAGACGACGCCGTACTCCTGCGTCATCGTCGAGCGCCACGATGCCGTAAAAGAGATTGTGCGACCAGGAGGGATATCATCGGCATCGCGAATGTCGTCCGTAAGAATGTGGACAACCGAGTCGGCTGCGGCCTGGAGCTGAAGACCATTGATAATGCCGTTGCTCTTCCGAACCTCCAGTAGCCACTCGTGGACGGTCCTGTCCATTACGTGTCGTATCAGGTCAACTGGACTGCTGGAGAGCGTGCATTTGTTGCCTCGACCATATGCCACATCAAACTGGATCCTGTCGAAGTCCTTGTCCCACTGCTTGATTGACTGTCTCTTAATGGGGACGTGCATGAAATCGCCAAAGTTGTTTGCTGTAATCTTCATGGTGGGGATACTTCTCAAATAGCGAAAGATCTCAACCAACTCCATCCGATACTTTAGAGTATATCCTCCACCTCTATGACCTTTCGAGCCGGCAGATTGTTGAGGTTGGTGTTCGACAGCTTCGTCAACGCCAGCACGAGCCTCGGCCAAAAGTGCGTAATAATGTAGCACCTGCGCATTCTCCTCTAGCGTTGAGGCCCCGCTTTGGAGCCGGTTGGCCATAGACTTGGCGCTAAAGAAAGGGTAGTCTTGCGAACGTGAGAAGATGCTGTAGCGTAATCCTTTGTTTTTTGGCATATGGGAAAAAGTGCGCGAGTGAAAAGAGTGAGTGAGCAAAACATGTTGCTGATGCAAATATGAGACAAATTCTGCAAGGATATAAGGCGAGGAAAGCAACGGACGGGAGAGGAGGGAAGCAGTGGAAACGGAGGAAATTGGTTTTAAAAGACCAGTTTCACGCGAAGCGACGATCTCAAAATGACCTTTTGTGCTCTTCTTGGGCACGACTAGCTGATTTTTTTCGCATTTCCTTTTTATTATTAGCGTCCTTTCTGAGATAATTGAAGCGTTACCGCGGATCACAATGTAGACCCATATATTTGTCCCAGGCCGAAAAGAAAACAAACACAAGTTCGCCACTCTTGCTGCGAAAAAACATCTCTCCACTCCCACACTTCGTTCTCGTATCTCTGTTCGCTTACCCTCTCTCATATACAAACCAGAACTGTCCTTGTGCCAAGTTATGTATCGCAGCGATGGTGATGTCAACCTTGAAGAATGCCGTTTGTCGTGACCCATGAACGACAATTGGCGATGATACTGAAAATGTCGATCCTAACCGCATTCTAATCACAATACTATCTCTCCCACATACACATACCAATAGGATATGAACAACCTCATGAATGCCCGCGAACACCTCACCATTCCAGAGATCAATTTCTTTGGGTCACAGACTGTTGCGGGCGTCCAGCACCTTCACAAGATGGAGCTCATACACAGGGAGCTCAAGCTAGCTAAGTTTCTGTTGTCGACAAATCTCAACATCAAGGTCTGTAATCTTGAGTTCGTCTAGGATGTGAAAGAAAAGACTTATTGGTATCAATATGAATATAAATTAGAATACAGACTACATGTCCAGACATACAAGGAACCGATATTAACGCGAGAACGCTCTCCATTTATTACGTACGTAGGATGAAGCTGGGTATAGAGGGCTACATGGCACCAGAAGTCGTGGAGGAGGAAGGATAATACTCCTTTGCATTGGACATCTGGTCGCTGGGCTGTATCCTCTATGTGATGCGAGAGGGAGAGGTGCCTGGCTTGACTGATTGGGATGAGGCCGACAGAACCAAAGACCCCGTAGAAGATGTGATTCATCTCCCAAGAGCACTGAGAAAGTTGCTCAGACGCATGCTGCACTTCCTCCTCGGTCAGAGATACTCTGCTAAGGAGGTCAAAGAACACGAGCTCTTTACCACAGGGTACTGCCCTAACAAGCTCAGCTGGAGCATCTTTGTGCAGCCGCCTTCGTTCATCGAAGAAGGCAAGCGCAAGTATGGGGAGGGGGGGGGGGGGGGGGGGGGCGGACGAGATTCAGGACAGCGATGAGTCTGATCGTAAAGGCAAAAAGGCCTATGTCATGGAGATGGCTGCTGAGCAGCAGGGAAGATCGGCCGAGCTGTACGGAGAGATACCTAAGGAGGGAGACAGTGGTGACCGAGGCCCAGACCTTGACATCGCAAAAAGAGCTCGCTCAGCTGGGAAAGCTCGCCCAGTACGGGGAAGAGTTAGTCCAGCAGGAGGAAGTCCTCACTCACGAGACGGCCGATCTACAACGAGACATCGATGAGGTCCGGGCTTACTTGGACAAGATGCAGGCTGCTCTGGCACGCTGGACGCGCGAGAAAAACCTGCTCAAGGAGGTGGGCAAAAAGATTACTGCCAAGAGTAGTCATCGCCTTTGGAGAATCTTGGTTCGACTGCAGCAGGCTGTTATCTTTCAACAAAGACCACCCTTCCACAATAATGGAAGCCCCAGAAAGGAATAAAAAATGATCGCACCACCGGCTGGTGGCGCCAATCAATAAAAAAAAGTACAACTGTAAGAATAGGGTTGTTTTGTTGTGAGCGAGTCAAACGTGAAGAAGCAGTATTTTATGTGAGGTGGTGGCTGCTGGTAACAAAGAAAAAAGGCATGGAGGACGACAAAAAGGCAATGAGGGCTGAGAGTGATTGGTGTCGGAAATTCTCAGCGAAAATTTCGTTGTCGAGGAAAAAAATGCCACCAAAATTGAATCCCAAGGAAGCCTTTCCTTTCTTTCACCACGAATAATCGACTCTGACATGAAATACGGACACCAGAGCGTCGACCCTTTCCTCTAACTAAAGGAAATCTCGGTGACAATAAAGCCCCCTCAATCCGTCAGGATAAACCCCACTCTCTGTCACTCCTCTCCTACGTGTCGCGCCCTAATGAGGTCCCTCCCTAACCACCTATTATTACGAACAGCAATGCGTCTGCAAAAGATAAGTCGAAAAGGAAAAACTATATGCAGGTCATAATCAAACCGCTTTTTCAGGCAGACAAGCACCACTTGCGAACGAACCCAACTTTCCCTCGCTTAGTCAAGCATTGCTCACTTGCTTCGTTGAACAGAAAACATACACCAAGAAATGAAAATTAAAAGCAGGACAATAACTTCGAAACAACAACCCCAATTCTACGGATAAACCCTCATTGAAATGCACATGGCTCTCTGCTCTCCTTCCTCTCTTTCTTCTCCTTGTTAATGAAAAGCCTCTCTACGCGCCTAGTGTATGCGAAGAAAGTAGAGAAAAGGACAGGCAAATGGTTGTCTCTCATCCACATCCCTTTAATTTCGTATTACTGTCTTTAGAATTCTGGTACACACACATATATATATATATATATCAAACGCCACTTTTTACCCCATTCACCTCCGCTAGGACTTTTCCTCTTTCTCATATGTGTGGTGTGGGATGCAACCTGGAAGTAAAAAAAAGAGAGTCGTGGCGCGTTCATTTTCGTTCATTTACTCGGGTCAGGCTTTCATTTCACAATCTCATTTGCCGAGAAAAAAACGACGTGCTTTTTGCATCTATGTATGTGTATGTCTATGTGTATGTGTAGTGTATGGTGCGTATATGTTCGGCTAGATGCCTGACCAAGCAAATGAACAGATCGATCCAACGTGCTCACATTATCCTTCGGCACTCGCACCTCCTTCCAGTTCTTCCTATCCTTCTTCCCCGAGCGAGTCCCCACTTTATTTTTGTTAGTTTATTTTCCTGGCTTCATTCAGTGCCTGAAAGATACTGTGCTACCGAAATCTATGTTTAAAAATAAGCAAGGGCTGCGGTCCTCGAGGAACCAGGACGGAGGAGAAGAAAACGTTTCGATTCTCTTGCTTTCTTTTTTGTTCTTCTACCCTTGGTTGTTGCCTGTCTCCTCATAAAAGGAATCAGTGACGGGGTAGCGTAAACAAAGAGTCAGAAAGGAACAACCAAGAGAAAGAAAAAGGAAACGTGTCTCAACACGACCTCCTCTTTTTTTCGTTCAGGAAAACACATATCGTTTTCAAATACAAATAAGCCTAAAATACAGTACGCAAACAAAGATGTTGGTATCCTTACTGGGTTCCCTGCTTTGGCTGTTGTGGTTCATGGTGGTTCTCAGGCGAGATACCAGCTAGTCCTAACTGTAAGTGTCAATTAGCTATTGGACAAATGAGTGGGTGATTCACTCATGATATTGTGAAGGGAGATATCAAGGAGACAGGAGGAGGTCTAGTGTAAGCAGGTGTGAGACAGATACGAGTATTGAACAACAGGTGTGTGAATATGAGTAAGGGTTAGCTAGTGTATCGTGCTCCTTCTCCTTCTACTCTCTCCTTCGTGTTTCTGTTCAGTCCCCCTCTCGTTAGCTCCCTCCCTCTCCTCTACCTCAGACCCCCCTTGCCCTGGCGGTCGCAACTTCTTCAAGGCAGTTCTAGTGAGGAGAAAATAAAGCATAAACACAAGAAATAAAGGGACAAACTGCGAGATGAAAAGTGAGGGGTATCTTCAGGTGCAATGAAAATTTTAACTGAATTCTGTTCATCCATTCCATTCCAGCATGCACTGCTAAGGAAGAAACGAAAAACGTTTTTGCGTCGTTGGACTGGGAGACGGCAATCAATTGGTACCAGCCCCTTTAACAATGACAAGAAAAGCAAAAGCGCCTCTTGTGCGGTTCGCGATACTGATGCGTGTTCAGCAGCGCGAAAAGTAATTTCTTTTTCTGTCATCCCTGTGTATGTCGGTGACCTGAATGCGATGCGGTTTTTGTATTCATCTATTGAGCAAAATGGGAGAGGGAAATCACCACCAGTCCAATGGTTTAAACGCATGCAGCGAACAAACGAGAAGCGCCACGATCGAGAAACAGCGTGAGCCTTTCGTGTAAGAGTCTTTACTCCTTTTGATGTCATGGACACGCAGAATGCTAAATGTGCGTTTTTTACCTATTCGTCCTTTCCTTTCTTTTTGCCCTTGCGTCCTTGCGTGCATGCGACCACAGGTCTCCAAAGCAGTGTGGATTAACGGGCAGTAAGGACGTAAAAAAAGAAAAAAAAATTGTCCACGCATCGAAGACAAGAGCGATAAACCAGAAAGCGATTTCGACAAAGAGGGAGACAACGTGCCCTTGCGCGATAGCTCTTTAACTTTCTTTCGTTTCTCCCTTTCTCTATCCTTCTCGTTATCCCTCTCTTGCGTGTTTCTAGCATCGCGATTTCATCTACCTCTCCTTTCCATCCTTTTTCATCGCCGCTCTTTACCTCATATCACAGGTTCATTGGTTTACCCTTCTCCATCAACATTTTATGTTGCTAAACCTACGGTAAAATGAAAAACACAAGGGAAATCCTTGCTGACCACATCATGAAACTCGCGCACGCACCCGATCACGTAAAAATAAATATGGACTGCAGAAGACAAGGGTGTGCTCTCTCACTCTTACTTATCCTTAACATCCTGGGTCGATGGGTAGTGTCCAAAAAGAAGGACAGGCGGGATCGTGTTAGGAGTGCCAGCGAGGTATGGGTTTGAGCCCGATTTGTGTATTCGCTTGTTGTTGCTTCCATTGTTTTCGATGTTTTCGTTGTAGCTGCTTGTGTGCCCATGGAGTGGGTCGTTTCTATTTCTTCGAGTGAAAAGATAAAGGAGAGAAGGCGAAAAGTGAAGGGGAGAGAAGGAAGGAGAGAAAGAGGGAAGGGTACAACCATCGCCATCACTAATTGGTTCATTTTCGCCTAACAAGAACATGAAAAATAAAGGGAGCAGGAGAAGGACGTTCCCTTTGAGGTCGTTACTATGTCAGCACCATGTCAGCACCATATCCATATCAGTGGATTACCGTATCGCACCGCATTCAGCAACAAAGTCGCTAATAAATTTCTTCATCGCTCCTTTTTTCTTTTGTTTTCGTCGTTCATTCTCCTCAGCGTCTCTCCCCTTGCACTTCCACTTCCTCTTGTTTTCACCACCATCTTTTCTCTCTTCCCTCGCGAGCCCCGTGTTCCTTTACCTAGGAAGGGAACCGCCTTTTTTGTATTCGGTACTTCCGCCATATTGCTAACACTCTTACTCCAAGCTGAACTTAATTTTAGGCACTTGTTCCCTGTGTCCGCTTTGCGATCGCCCTCACTCCTCTCCCTCCTCTCTCTCGCATCGTCCTCTCCGTATCCGTCGCCCAACCTTGCCCCATCTTCCCTTTTTTTCCTTTCCCTTTTCTCTGTCTCCTTTTCTCTTTCATTCACTACTATTCAATTGTCAGTATCTACCATCGCAATCCTTACGCTACTGTTCCCTTGGTCTTATGGAGAGTCAAGGGCGATGTTTGTCGCGACATGGTCAGCTATTGGAGTACCATTCTATGGACTGGACTAGACCAGGCTCCCTTCCCTTTCTCTCCCTCTCTCCTCCTTTTGCTTCTTCCTCCTCTATTCGTTGGGGGCACCGTCCTCCCTCTCTCCTCACTTTGATCGTTACATGGGGCCCGTAAACTAGCTACCTATCTGTCTGCTGGATCTCTACCTCCTAACATCTCTCGACATCATTTACTCTTTTCTTTATTTAAATATCCACACCAACCTCACATTTTTTTTTGTTTTCTTCATACAAGCGTCTCGCTTTCCCTTACCCATTCTCTGTAATAACATCCCTCCCACATTCTCCAAAAAGTATACCATTCTCTACAACACCGCACAAAAACAATGCATTCTAATCACCTCGCAGCACTCGCGCTGGTCGCCCTCTCTGCATTTACATCCTTAACCTACTCCCTGCCCCTCCAAAAACGTAACATAACAGGAACTCCAGCTCCCATAATTACAACTTGTACAGTCCCCAATTCTTTCGCAATCACATTTGACGACGGCCCCTCGATCTGGACCCACGAACTCCTCGACTACCTGGCCATCAAGAACGTCAAAGTTACCTTCTTTGTCAATGGACTCAACTATAACCTGATCACTGAACCCGAGATCGCGGCAGTGGTGAAGAGGGCTTATTTGGAGGGCCACCAGATCGGGTCGCATACTTGGGCACATGCTGATATTTCTGCCCCGGGAGTTGATGTTCCTAGTCAAATGAAGATGCGTAAGTGTCTTTTTTACTCTTTTTTTTTTTCGCGTTTTCGCTGTGTCGGTATTTTTCTTTTTATCTAGTCGCATGCATTTGCATGCTTCTCTTCGAAAATATGTATGAGCGAGAAAAAAAAAAATCACAACACCTCATCCTAACCCTACTCCTCCTTTCCTTCATCTTCAATGACTTAACATCGCTACATTCTAGTCGACGACGCGCTGCTCAAAATAATCGGCGTCCGGCCCATATACATGCGCCCGCCCTACGGCAACACATCCCCCGAATCCCTAACCTACCTGAACAACGAAGGCTACAAAGTCATCAACTGGGTCATCGACTCCAACGACTGGCGTCACCCGGAGAATTTCAAACAGAATTTCGAAGCTTACCGTGTAGCTCTTCAAGACCCTGCCGCTGTGGGCAAAGGGTTCATTTCATTGCAACATGATGCTCAACAGCAAACGGCACAGGTGTTTGGCAAATTGGCGATCGAGTATGTGTTGAGTAAAGGGTTTAATGTTATGCCTGTCGGGTCTTGTCTCGGCGATACTACCGGCTGGTACAGGTTGTAATTGGAAGGAGCATGATTGATACTTTATTCCTTCTACCTCTTTTACCTTCTTGATATCCCCTTCGCCCAAAAACAACCTCTTGCCATATTAGCCATCATCTATCATCTCCCTTGTCCCTTCATAATAAAATCAAACATTCAATAGTGAAAAAGAATATCGTAAAAGTTTTTAATGAGGAGAAGGGGCTGATAACAAAAAATGCAAAAAGAAGGATAAAAACGAGAACTAGGAAAGTCAAGCAGAAGGACCAGTAGATCCAGTACCAGAAGCATTAGCTTGCTGCTGCTGAAGAAGATCAGTGCGAGAGCCTTGACCTTGCACAGTACGAACACGCGGTGCTGTCGTCGTCGACGATTCTGTCGGTGGTGTCGCGTCAACAGTGGTCGCATCCGAAGGTGCTCGTTCCGGATGGTGGTAGTAGACCTCATTTAATCCGTCAATCGCTGGGTTGGGCTTTGCAGGAGCAGGAGTAGCACTCGAATCCTCGGTACCAGCAGCAGCAGTAGTATCAGGAATAACACTGTTAGATGCAGCGGCGGTTCCTGCTCTTACAGCAGCGACAGTTGGCGCTGGCTCTGAGACGGCCTTGGACACTGTCTGAGGTCCACAACTTGGTGTAGGTGCAGGCGTAGTTGCAGATTTGGTGGCAGCAGCAGTGGAAGAAGAGCCGTTCTGGGCAGAAATAGGCTCGTCCTGCCCTCCTCCAACAAGGTTATCGCCTTCCTCATAGCTCTGGGGTTCATCCGACGCCTTTGTAGGGAGCTTGAATGGCGGCCGCTGCAGCGCAGACTCGACATGGTCGTGAATGTGATGCTCGTCGTCAGAGTCCGAGTCATGTCCGTCTCCAATCTGTGATTCCTCATCGCGGTTAGGTTTCTTGCCGTCTCCCGTACTACTCTTCTTCAGAGGCAACCACAATGTTGGCAAAGGTCCCGAAATTGCTGGGTTGATGTACTGTCGCATGCCAGAGTTCAGCACACCGGGGTATAAGGTCATGGGTGGTTGCCTGTAGTCGGTGTATCGGTCGGGGATCGCCTGGTAATCGTCATCTTCCACTGCGCTCCTGGGGATTAATCGTTGACTACCGCCTGGTGTAATAACCGCTGTAGCTGTTGCAACCGCAATGCCATTGGTTTGACCATTGGTGGCAGCGACGCCATTGGTTGTTGCTGACGACGTGTCGGTGGGCTGTCCAACGTCGATCAAAACATGTCCTGGAACTTGATCTGCGGCTCCAATAGCAGAGGGAAGCACCGCTGGCACAGGAGAGGTCGAAACCAGATGAGTATCGGGACCATCGGGGCGAAGCAGCTCCAAGGGAACATACTCGGCCGTCAACTTGTACGCCTTTGTGGTCCAGACCCAAAACCAGACCGTGCCAATGGGGAGAGGAACCAGCAAGGCGCCAAAAAGGTATGACTTCTTCAACAGAAGGACACCCAGCATGGTCGACTGGAAAATGAGAAGGCCGACCATGATACGGTTGTAGACCATGGGCCAGATCTTTCCGTTCGACTCGTTAGGGCGGAAAAAGACGTAAAGGACCTGGTACTTGTAGACGACATATCCGAGAGTAAAGTACAGCAGACCAAACGGCAGAATGATTGGCTTAATGCAAGAGTAAATAAGCACGATCACAAACGCCAGGGTGGCATTGGAATATACAACTCCAATGTTCTGCTCTGGAGGGGCACGCGTCTCAGCATAGTCGCGAGGTGTCTTAGACAAGAATCCGTGGAAGCTCTGCTTGAAGACATCACCAATGAGCAAAAGCTGGACGGGGTACATACCGATACCCTTCAGAATCAAAAAATTGACAAAGAAGGGTGCAACGCGCGAAAGCGAGGTAGCCAATAGCAGAGTCAACTCGCCAAGGTTGTGATAAACCTTGTTGAATGTCTGGGCCCAGGTACCAGCCACTGTGAAGACCAGAACAACGTTGAACAGGATGAAGGTGAAATACTTGTTGTAGAGTGATCGCCCGATGCCCGAGTGAGACTGGATACCTTGGCTCTTGCACAGAGCCTCGAGAATGTTGGGGACGACAGCAAGGAAGATCGAGACACCAGCTGTGGGGAGAAAACCTTGAAGCACCGACTTGATTGCAGGACTGGTCTCGGCAATAATTGTGATACCAGGGATGAGCTTTTCGAGGGTCTCGAGATTCAGGAATGACGAAAAGACGGCAATAGGACCAGCCCAGAAGAAGATGAGGAAGAACACCGTAGTATTGACGACAACTGAGCGGATGGTGAGCTCAGATGGTGGCAAGATAAGGTTGTCCCAGTAAACGTCGCGAGGTTCCGGTGCCGTTGATGTCTCGCAGGTGAGTGTTTCCTGTGTATTCACTGTTTGTGCCAAAATTTGCTACTCAATCAATGCAATAGAAATAAATTAGATGGTGAACAAGTTGCCACCAAACATTAACGGACCTCGCAAAAGATACAGAAAACAAGAGACTGTAAAGAGATGATGCAACTTACGGCAGAGTGCATCTCCTCAAAGGTAACAAAACCGACAGCAGTGGTCGCAAAGATGCGAGACATGCGCATCTTCTGAACAGCCTTGTCAAGGGTAGCAAACACTTCCCGGCAGTGATCAATCTTGTCGACCTTCTTGCCAAAGAGTCCCCACAATCCAAGTCGCGTAGTAGGTCTCTTCTTTCCTGAGGGCGCAGGTCGGAGCAACGAAGAACTCTCAGTCGTCTCCGCTCCGTCACCCTCAACAGTTTCTGTCAATGCACGCTCATTGTCAGCCAGAATCTTGTCAGGATCGTATCCACGAAACTTTGAGGGGTTACCATAGTAGCGTGTGTATGCTCGCTCGAGCTGCTTCAAGGCATGCTCACGTTGTTCGATTAAGCGCTTCAGTGTCCTGACATGACGAACAACATGAGCGCTCTCCACATTTCCTGCTCCGAGCGACTCGTAAAAGGTGGCCAAAGCACGGTCGTTCTGCAAATGGTTGGGCAGACCCACTACCATCACGGTGCGGTTGGTGATGGTCTTGGCGCGCTGCAAAATGAACTTGCGACGGATAGAGACGTATCCCTCGTAGGACTTCCAGATAGTGAATAGGGTAAGAAGCGAGAACACCCAGGTGAAGGTGAATTGAGTAAACAGGTAGAGCATCGATGTTCCCTGTACTCCTTCTGTTGGTGTGACTCGGCTGAAAATCGGGCTGGCCTCGTCGTCGTCATCTGGTTGTGAAGGATCGCGACCGTCCTTTGTTGAGTAGTAGTTGATTGGCCAGATGATCAGCATGCCTGGAATCAAGCAGCATGCAAACAATTTGATAGCCATAGCAAAGAACCGAAGCAACTAATGTCAGATAGGAGTCAAATTGGTCAAGATTAGTTCCCACACTTTGTCGACAGTCAACCATATGTAAGCATGAACGCACTTGGCAAGGGACATTCACATTGGATTGGTAGTAGAAACACAACAAAAAAACAGGTTATGCAATATGCAAAACAGTCTACGGTTGTTGGGGGTGAAAGAGGGAGGGATGTTGGAAGTCGCGTGTGTATGCTGCAGCCCGGTTATTCCTTTGATGATGTTTCGTTCGTCCCAGTTGTCCCATAGATACAAAAAAACATACCATGACTGCATCAAGACCAACAATATCAAGCATCTCGCCTTCGGGGATACGCAGCAGCTGCGGGATCCATCCAAAGAACGTTGCAGAAAGAATAGGAGGCGTATGTCTAGATAAATCATTCAGGTGAAAAAGAAATCGGGAAGAACAGAAACACCAGATGTCAGTTCTTACTCTCTTTTGTCCATGGTCCTTTGTTTTGCCCTGCCATACAAAGAACAAAATACGGATGCTCCATGAATCATCCCACGCTCCTCCGTCTCTGTTCCAACCCCACCCAGCTTATCCCATCAGATGTAGTACACAGACAGGGTCGATTACAATGTCGTCATGGGTCCACTGGAACATTATTCTTCTTCCATTGTTCCCGTATCGTGTGTATACCTTCGAAGCTTGGTGCGAGGAGCAAACATGACAATCCATCGGGTGCGCAGGACGCAGAACGTGAAGAAGCCAACCAGTCCAATGGCGACCGAGATAATAATCTGACCCGTCAGACCAGTCGTGTTTGTTGCCTTTGGCTTCCCGTCTAATAACCAACAAAGAAAAGCGTGTGCCTTGTTAATGCGGAGTGGGTGACATAACGGTTTTTATTTCTGAGCTGCTCCCTTTTTATCGTGTCTTGATCAGCTAGTATGTGTGAATGAGAGGTGAGGGTTACCTGGGCCACGACCAAAGGTGTCGATGGTTTCGTCATGTCCGAAGGGAGACTGGACCCTGGAGAGAATTTAAAAAAAGAAAAGGAAAAGAGTTTAGAGGGGTGCTTAGAAGTGGGATGGAGCAGAGTCTGGAGTCTCACTATTTTTGTTGGTTGCTTACCAGAATGCTGATTGTGGAGGGTCCATGGTGAAGGGATGGAAGGAGAGGCGAGAGGAAGAGGAGGGGAGGAGGAGAGGAATCCTTTTTATGGCGAGCGGAGTGGTGTTGTGAAGGAGAGGAAGTAAGAAAGAAAAAGAAAAAAGAAACAATCTTGTCGAGAAACCGGGCGGAAGAACAACTGAAAAATGCGCCAGAGGCTAGACTGGCTGGCTGGTCAGGAACAAGGAAATCCTCTGGTACAGCCCGCACCTTCTGTGAAATCGCAATCGGACAAAAAAATATCTTGTCTGTGTCAGTCGACCCTTTCAACAGAAGCGAAAGAGAGACTCAGCCCACCCTCTCCTTTTCTTTCGTCCCCACAGCGTGCTTGACCAATTCACACGAACAACTCTATCCACTCACTGCACATACAAAGCTCTTAAACACACAACCTGCATCCATTCCTGTTCTCCTTTCGATCAAAACAACATCCTCTAACGATTTTTCCGACCAGCTGATGGTTGAAATATCTCGCCATTCTTAAATTGCCTCCACTGATGATCTCCACAGGCTCGAATGTCCACGTCCAAGCCCTTCAAGCTACTGATGATAGAGGTGTTTGTTTATTCTGCTGAAAATACATACGGCCTTGTGAGTGATGCCGCAAACTTTAGTTTCCTTCGCTCCGTTCGCTCCCACCTCCGCTGATGGGTTTGTTGATTTGTCGTCTAGTTAATGATCTTCTCCAGCTTGAACGCATCCGAGACCTCAAACTGCGAGTAATAGTTCTCGCACTTCTCTGCCACCTCGAATCCATGCTTCTTGTAAAATTCTAGTGCCTCCTCGTTGTTCGACTGCACATGCATATAAACCTTCGCAATCTTGGCCTGTCCTGCTGCCACTGGCAAGTTTGCCTGCTCCAAAATGTGCTTCAACATCTCCGAACCTATTATGTTTTGATGTTGTCAACGGGGCCGGGGGATTAGAAAGAAAAGTTAGTTGTCAATTATTTAAGGACAAAGTTCATTATCCTGATCAACTAGGTTGCTGTTTTCCTGTCCTCTGTCCGTAGGTGTTGCTTAATCCAATTATGTGTGGGATTGGGACAAGTCTTGCATAGCAAATCGTTGTTGGAACATGAATAAATCATCCCGAGTCTGTCCATATGTGTGTATTCACGATCTATCATTCTGCAGTAAGAGTAAAGCTGATAGCAAAGCAACTTGTACTTAAATCAAGTTAGAAGAACAAAAAACAAGTGTGTGCGTACCCAAACCGAGGCGGCGGTAAGGTGCCAAGACTCCGAGAGTGGCGATGTAGAGATTTTGCTCAGTAGTTGATCCATCGGCGGGCTCCTTGCGACAGCACACGGCACCAACACAGACATCGTTGAAGTAGACTATTGTTCCATACAACAAGGGAAAAAGAACAAAAAAGAGACTGGAGTGAGGATGTTGGTTTTCAAGCGAGAAGTTGGGGATCTTCTTGTTTTGTTCCTGGTGGTGGTTCCTGACAAACGCTTTATGGAAAAAAATTGCTCCAAGCTGAATTCTTGTAGCCATTTCTACAAAAGTGACCTCGACTGCATTCCGTGCGTTTCCTGGCTTGACTTCGTCGATTTCATTGCGAGTAAAGTAGCGTATTCTTATTTGGTTGATTCGTCGTCCTGTCTGCCGCTTCTCATTGCTCAGTCCCCGCGTCAAAACCAAACAATCAGGGGATGACTGGACGTACTGATTTTAGCAAACTCGCCGACTTCAAGAACATTCTTATAAAAGTCCGGGGCGTAAGAGACAGGGAACAGAACCGTGTTCAGACGCTTGAGTTGACCCAAGTTGTTGGGGGTAATGTCGCCCAGACCGACGCGGAAGCCGACGTTCTTGGGCTTGTCCTCAGTAGTAGCTGCGGTGGTAGTGGAGCTCATGTCGATTGCTGGTGGAGTCATAGGATGTTGTGAATGTATGTCCCTGGGTCGAGGTCGAGATGGTAGAAAAGAAGAAAGGAGAAGAGGAGTGTGGAAACAAGGCTCAAGAACGACGTTTACACTTTACAGGCACATAGAGTTCATGAATTGAGTCGCGACACTGTTTTCTTGTGGCTGATCAACCCTCAAATGTCCAAAACGCAGTCCCGCTTCAATTGATCCGTATGCAAGTGGGCAAACATATACTTTTTTGCAATGCTATATTTTTATTTGTTGTACTTGAGGATGACCAAGACTAGGAGATCTCACGTTTACTTGGAGATTCTCTCAACATATGCATTCCATCCAGCCTCCTGGTACCGTTTGGCCTCCTTGGCAGCATCTCGTCCATTTCCGTAAATCCCGCGTCCAACAATAATAACATCACATCCACGGTCATACACAACTTCCCGAGGATGCTTCCACTGCTGACCCATTCCGTCCGAAGTCTGGTCCAACCCAACTCCAGGGGTCATGTAAATGAAATCATCTCCCTCCTTATCGGCATATCTCTCCATCGCAATGAAGCCCACAACGAAATCCTTGTACTTGCGTGCAACCTCGACTGTCTTGACAGTGTAATCGCCCTTGGCAAGCGTGCCGGCGGAAGACATTTCAGCGAGGAGGAGCATGGCGCGGTTCAGGGGAAGACCGACCTCGCGAAGTCCCTGGACGATACCCTCGCCGGGGACCATATGGGCATTGGTGATGTCGGACCAGGAGGCGATCTTGTAGATTCCTGAGCCATACTGAAGCTTGACCGTATTTCCTATTTGTTTCCAGTTGACCGGTAAAACACCTGTTTAGCCAAATGTTCGCTTTTGACTCAAGGGAAACGGACACAATGCGGTGGGAAGTGTCCTGATCAAAGGGGGGTGGTCCATGATATCGACGCCTTTCAACTCACCGATATCGGCGAACTTGCGGTCCTCAAAGATCATAAAATCGTGCTTCTTGGCCAAGGCAGTGAGCTGGTCAACCAAATCCTGATCGAAATCCTCAACAACATCAATGTGGGTCTATTTTCAAAGTCAATTGCGAGTAATTAGGTGAAGGTGTGTCAGCAAGAGAAAAGAAAGGTCAATTATCTCTATCAATACACGCTCTCGCAAACATTCAAAAAAGCGCATCCATGGTCCCCACAAAGACTCCTTGCTGCTCTTTGTCCACAAATGAGGAAAAGTACCTTGAGGAGGCAGATGTAGGGTCCGACCTTGTCGGCCAACTCAATCAAGGCAGCCTTCTTGTTGAGATCAGCAGCGACAGAGAGGTTCGACTTCTTGCGCTCCATGAGCTCCAGGAAGGCCTTGGCTGTGGGGTTTGAGTGGAGCTTGGAACGCTCGAGGTACGACAATGAGGCGGACATGACTACTGGGTTTGTTCTTGGAATGAGAAAGACAAAGGTTAAGAGATTCACACGCTTTCGTCCGCTTCTTGAAATAGTTTCTGAGAAAAAAATGTTTTTACCAAAGGCAAGCCACTCGAAAAAATTAAGCTTCTCCGCGGTTATAGCAGATATCTGCAGAGTGTGAGAAGTGAAAAGTGAAGTGTGTAATTAATGAAAAAAAAAAATGCTGCCTCTGTCTCGATAGAAATGATGTCTAGTGTGTATCTAATCGCGGTACTTGTTCATAAAGTCGGCGTGGAAGTTCTTAATGCCCGTGCAGAACTCATCAAACAACTCGGGCTGGGGCAAGAACGTGCTACGGAAGTGAGCAGTACCCTCAACCTGGCCAAATCCGGATCCTGCAACCATGCACACACCAGTCGACTCAAGCATAGCCATGCAGTAAAAGTGGTCGGGCTGCTTGCCAACGGCCTTAGCGGCCTCAATGGCCTTCTTGGGCAGACGGATCTGGGGGAAGAGATACATGGCTCCATCAGCGCTGTTGCAGGTGCATCCCTCGAGGCTGTTGAAGGTCTTCTCGAGAATTGAGGCACGCTCGATCAATGAGTTGTAGATGCCGTCGTACTCCTTCTTGTAGAGAGGGTACGAGGGGTCGCCTTTCTTGGGAGGGCTGACCATCAAGTCAACCATGATCTGACCCTGGACGTTGGGGCACAAGCTGATGGACGAAATCTTGTAGATCTGCTCCAAAACTTCATCATCCAAACCTTCACACTCAAAGTAACCACCACGGCGACCGCACTCGCCAACCATGCCCTTGGAGATCGAGTGATACGAGATCATCTCAAAGCCCTCGTACTTGGGGCCCATCGACTTCAACACCTTCTTGAACGAGTGGAAGGGGCGATCCTTGGGACGGTAGATGTTGGTCTGGTAAACTTCATCAGCCAGGAGAATAACCTTGTTCTTGCTGCAGAACTCGATAATCTCCTTCATATTGTCCTCAGTCAAGCACTGTCCAGTAGGGTTGCCGGGGTTAATGATAACCAAAGCACGAGTCTCAATGCCCATCCTGTTGGACTCATCATATGCGCGTTGAAGCTCCTTGCTCTATTAGAACGATAAAAATCGTGACGTTAGAGCTAAATACTGGTTAGAAATATTACGTTAGAAACTATTTGTCACAGCGATATGCAACGAGAAAAGAAACTTACGGTAAGACCCCATTCCTTTGACTCATCCAGGTAGTATGGCACGGGGTTGGCATCAAGAACAGCCAAGGTGGCGGTGTAAAGAGGATACTGGGGAATAGGGATCATGACGCCGACCTTGTTGTGCGAAACAATCATCTCAAGGGTGAGCTGGACACCGGCGGAGGCTCCCTGAGTCAAAAAGATCTTGGAGGGATCAGCTGGGTATCCGTCACGCTCGGAAATGAACTTGGCAACGCTCTCGCGGATGTGAGGGATTCCCTGAGAGTGGGAGTAGGCACCGACAGAGCCAATGTGCTTGAGCAACAACTTTGCGCGGGCAATGGCATCGCTGGGATAGAACTTGGCAGCAGCCTCGGCGTTCTCGTCCTTGAGGAGTTCTGGGTATTCAACAAGAGAAGCGACCTAGATAAATAGATGCAAAAGACAAGACATGGCGACATTTTCGTCAAGGTTAGAAGGGGACTGGTAGTCCATTTTGAGATTATCGCGCGGTCATTAAAGTTGATCACAGAACGTTTTCTAAGTCAGCTCTTCAACTCTCGTGTGTACATGCAAGGTTCATTCGGCGCTCTTCTTTTTTCCATCATTTTGTTTTGATTTTCGCGAGAAAAAAAGACAGCAACAGCAAATGGTTGTAAAAGTACATGCCTGGCGGAAAAAGGTGATGGGCTTCTGGTCCAAAGCCTGGGGATTTCCAATGTTGCAGCCGACGACGCGCTTGAAGGGAAGCTTGGCACCCTTGGCGAGCTCCTGTAATGTGAAGGGAAAATGTCAATGTGAGTACGATGTGTGATAACAATCACAACGTAAAGGTCGTGGGTGATGATGGAGCAGTATGAGATTCCGGAGACGAAAAGTCTTATTCGAGGTCCCAGTCTGAGATTAGTCAGATCCATGGGTAACATGAAAAAGATACGTCTCACTTAGTCCCCGGCGTATATAAGGAGCCAAGAAAGTGTTGCCTGACTGTTGATGTTTTCTTCAGCGGGTTCCCAGATCCGGGTCAAAAACAGGCCAGTTACCTACAGGTGCTGGATCAACCCATGGTATGAGCCACGATGAGCAAGAAAAGAAAAAAAACGCTCACGGGCTGCCTCTTTTAGAGGATTGATGGGAGTTGTTGTGGGGTAGCCGTTGTTCCTGTATGGCGTCAGCTTGTTTTTTTTTTTTTTTTTTTTTTTTTTGGTCGGTGGTTGACTCGGTGGATATCTTCCCTTTCGCCTTTTGTTTGTGTATCCAATCTCAGAATGAAATTACTTTTTAGAGAAAGGGGATGTTGGGTGTCCAAAAAAAAAAAAAAGGTTGGACTTAATCGTGGGAAGAAAAATAATAATAATAATCATCGTGTTGCTGATCCAGAATAGCGTATCCTTCTGTGCCTCTCGATGCCTCCTGCTTAAGAAATGCTCTTTCCTCTTTCAGGATGAGTGCGCGAAAAGAAAGAGAGAGTAAATTGTTGAAACGTACAGTCTTGAGTGTCTCTGATCGGATGGCGAGCTCACCACGGACGGCGTACTCGGCCTTGCGGACCTGGGAGTTCATGTTTCTGCCATTGAGAATCTTTTCTATCATTTTAGCGCGCACGAAATGTGGGGGAAGAGAAAGTGAAAGGGAACAACAGATGTGTCAGAAACAATGAGACTATTTTAGTACGGTGGGGGTATAAGGGTTTACATTTGGACAAAGCGAATTTAGTGCTCACACCAACATGCTGGTGCACAACTGAACCAAACATCACATTTGCGTATGACCTTCTACTGGCTCTTTTATTATCCCTCTCAACCCTGTATGGAGGCAGTGTGTCACCGAAATAAAATAAAAAAGCCATGCGGTCAGAGCAGGACAAGATGTGTGACATGTCTGCTTTGGTTTACCTGCGGTCATGGTGCGGGATGAGGAAGAGAAGGACTTGTGGAGGATGGGCGTATGGACGGCGGTGATGTTGCGGAGAGTTCTATGTTGGGTAGACAACTGTCTGATGAAGGTTTTGTAGACCGGGGAGCACTGAAGGGACGCCATTGTATTTATACTTGGACGAGGCTAAACGCTACGGTCGTTGAACGGTTGTGGATGGGGCAGAGTTCAATAAGAATACGGTGGGAAAAACAGGGTCAGGAACGAGTCAGTGTAGAGTAGGGTGTGAATGGATGTGAGTGGTCGGGAATGAGAGCCAACGTGCGAGGAATGAGTGGGAATGGGCGGATGGACAGGAGGGCAAAAGTCGGATCGAATAACCCAGGCACAGAGGTTTACATACGGAGAGAGGGGAGTTGGAGGGCGGGTTGGGGTTGAAGTGGAGAAGAGAGAGAGGTGAGAGTGGAAGGGGGGACAAATGGGAACAAAAGCAGCCAAAAAAAAAAAAAAAAAAAAAAAAAAAAATTCTTGCAGCAAACAAAAAAACGGGCACCTGATTGGGTGATCAAGCGAATGAATTGCAAGTCGAGAATAGATCGCACAAATAATCACCTTCACTATTCAATTCTCTCCTCTACTCTCTCACACACAAATGGCACAATTCACACGCTTTCATTCTCCTTCTCACTTACTTCCCCACGGACACAAGTCGAATGAATACTCCTTCTTGGCACTCATTCAGGTAGTTAGCAGCTTAACTCACTCAATTTAATACTCTTTTTACTCTTTATCGTCATTCTTCAAAATAAAGTAAAGTAAAAAAAAAGTTTGTAAACCATTGAAAATAGGGACTTTACGGAAGGCAAACCGCCTCCACCACCATCAAGTCCTATCCATGAACAAAGAACAACCAACTTTGACGCGATCCTCACTTCCGTAAACCCCCACCCGCAACAAGGAAAGCACTCCAACTCTGACACACTTGAGTACATCTCCATCAACTTCCCCCCACTATTCATAACTTCAACCCACTTGGATGTGGAGTTTACTCGAAATAAAAATTGGGGAACATGGCACGGCCCATTCATTTTTCTAGTTTATTTATGCGCTAAACTTTGTCCTCAAAGAACGACATTTTCTTTTTATTCCAGAAAAGGGTATACTGTGCTGAATGATAGCACTAGATGAAAACTTGGCCTCGGGCAAGGACAGCCAAGAATGGGACGAGGGCAAAGCGCGTGGCGAAGTAGAAAAGCATGCCAAAGCAGATCGAAATCGGAAGAGCAGGCAACGCTTTCTGATAAATGGCCAACAAGAAAATGGTGGCGTTCATTCCCTATTAACGTTCAATAAGAGAGTTAGAAGTCAGTATTCGTAGCCTTGTCTCCACGTTCATCGAGTCAAACGAGAATGAAAGACACTTACGGTCAAGACGGCAACCATGCAACACATGGTTGTCACCCAGTCAAACATAGCTATTGAGTGGAAACACAGCAACACGTTGATTAACATCGTTGCGCTCATCCATCACAGGTCATTTCATTGTACTTTCTCTGGATGAAGAAGTAATCCATTACCTGCTCGTGCAACGAGAACACTGTAGAAAACAAAGTCTCCCAGTCCAAGTTTCAATCCGCCGCCTATTCAATTACATTCAAAAGGAATGATATCAGCACGCGACACTGACGTGATTTCATGGTGAACAACTCTGCTTATGCATAGGTAAAGCAAACGCTTACCGTCGTCATCGTCATCCTCATCTGACGCCTCGCGTTGCTCTTCCTCATCATCATCCTCCCGCGAGTCTCTCCTGGGGTCACGGTGTAGCCCCTCTCTCCCAGATGCAGAACGTGCAACTCGGCCAGCTAAAGGACTGCCTTCGCCATGGCTACGAGGTGGGTTTCTAGAATCGCCTGATCGAGCACGCTCTCTCAGCTCAATAGTGTCCCGATCTCCAGTTTCGCCATTGGGACTCGGCACCAGCGCCATTGTCGATGATGTCCGAGACATGCCTCCGTGTGCACTGAATGACGCATCTAGACCACTGTTACGACTGCTGCTGATACTGGCGCCACCATCTCTACCAGTTGCACGAGAATGTCCGCCGTGAAAGTTGGTCCTAGGGCTGCTGCTGTCGTTGTTCAGAGCAACGTCTTCCGAGTCTAAACTCTCCTTGGACTTGAGGGTTTCCCGATTTAGAATAGCATCCGGTGGCGAAGCCATGAACCATACTGCATTAACGGTGTACAACAGCGCAGGGACCTCCTGATTTTGATTCCTGGAGCTCTCCACTAGAATCTTGAGTGGACCAAATGGACACAGCACTGCAATCAAATCTAATGAACGGTAAAGCAGCAACAAAGTACGTCAGTACTAGATCGTTTTGCTTGTTTAAAAGTCGAAAATGCAAACGATTTCATGGACATACCCCAGACAACTAAAAGCGCCAACAGCATCCATGTGGTCCACTCTGCCAATCCAGTCAATGAAAACGCCTAGTATATATGAAAAATAGGTATATGTTGATGAGATTGTCAAAGCGAACACGTATGACTGGACAAATGAAACCAATGAATGCTCAAAGAGACATACCATCAGACTACTCATGACAGTCAGGTACATTTGCTGAACCCACATGGGGCCTTTCCAGAACACCGATATCAGACCAGTGACCGAAAAGTTCCATAGTGCAAACACCATTGTCAGATAATCCAGAGGAATCCTGAGGACTTGTATCAAGTTGAGGATTAAGATGTATCCCATGAAACCAAGAAGCATGGCAACTACCACCATGAAGAAACCGATCAGGACCTATAAGAGTGGAAGTAAATAGGTTATTTGCTGTTCAAATAAAAAAAAATAAAATAAAAAAAAAAATGGCGTTTTCGCGGAAGCAGCACATCTGAACACCGCTGTACCTTGATGTGTCCTCGCTTGAATAATACGACAATGATAATGGTGACAATAACAATTTGACCAATGATGATTCCTGCGTTCGCCAACGATCCCAAAAAGTTTTGAGATGCCGTTGAGTTGGGCGACTCCTTATAGACAGTGTATGACGATTGTGTAGGCCTATCATGCAAATGCATTGAACAAACAACGTGATTGGATAAATATCTCTGAATTAATGCCATGTCGTCCATTGAAAAATGGTTTCCTTCTTTTGCTCATAAACGACTCCTATTACCTGTAATCGCTTCCAGCCATGGAGATCTTGACCCAGAGGATACTGAGACAGATGCAGACAACAACGGGCTTGATGATTTTGTAAATCTGAAGCATATAGAACTTCATGTCGGCGATCCTCTCTGCCTCCTCATATGCTGCTCTCTGTTCTGGTGTCAACCGAGGTCTCCTCCGTGGTTCCCGTGGGCGTCTTCGAGGCCGATTCGCTGTTGCCCTGATATTTTCTCCTTCGTCGCCCAGTACTTCGCCTATGAAAAAGGGTCCCAGTATTCCCAGTAAGTTCGATGAAAACAACAAACAAGTGCGTGGGCACCATGGTTAGCCACATACACTAACACATCCAACTACGTGGGACAAACACACAGCTGACAATACTACAAAGTAACAAAAAAATTACCTGCAGCGCCTGAGCGCGAGGGACTTGCGGCAGCCCTACTCGTCATCTCCATGTCGGTCGAATATCTGTCGCCAGGCACATCCGTCTCTCTTGTACCATTCGCGCCAGATCGGGGTCTACCAGCGCCCTGTTGGGACTCGATTTGCTCCTCCTTCTGAGCAGCCACGATCTCTGCGCACTCTCGATAGTGAATCTTCCAATCGGACGCCTGACATTCCTGAGAACAATATCGAACACTCTGACAGGCCGAACATTGGAATCTGGCAGGGAACACACCACAAGCCTGACATGGCTGATCCTCGCCATCATCGTTGTCTTGCCCATTATCACCGCCTCCAGCAGCAGCAGCAATGCCAACAGGAGTATCCTGCTGACTACGAGCAGAAGCACGGGAATCGGCACCAGCCCTGGACGACAATGCTTGTGTGTTGGTAATGGTACGGTCGGAGGGTTGAGTCGAGGAGGAGGAGGAGGACGATGTCTGGCCTGATGGGGCTGTTACCCCTCTAGCGGCCGGTGATGACATTCAGGTAAAAGAAATTGGCTCTCTGAGGTCCTTCTGAATGATGTTGCTGCTTGTCTGAATGCAAGGAGGGGTTATGAAGGTGTAGGTCGTCGTCGATGAAGAAAGCTGGCTGCAAAAGAGTAAGGGTGCCTGGTGGAAAGAGGAGAGAGGGGAGATGCGGGCGAACAAAGTTGAAGAGGTGTGAAAGGATAAGAGAGCTGTAGTATAGCAGGGTTTAAAAGAAGAGTCGGGGAAGAGGAAGAAGGTAAGATGAAAATGCCCTGGAAAAAGTAGAAGCAGAGAGAAAGGAGAGATGAGAGACGAAACGTGGGTGGGGGAAGGGAGAGAGTCAATATGAGAAAATGAGAGCGCCTTGTTTGAACATTTTGTAAATTTAGATGCTTTTTTGTGCAACTGAACAAATAAGAAAGGACCGATCCTTTCTCCACGAACAAAGCACAAAAAATTACCCGCTCATGTTTATTATCTCGCTGCAACTTCCATAATAAATGGTATATCTACTAATGACCCCTTCGTTTCGTATCCATATCGGAAGTACCATGGTGCCACTGCAGCGATCATATGCGGTGGAGGGACAAGTTCTGCAAGGGCCAGTCAGGAACCCAGCCGTTCCTTTTTGCAAGGTGCAACTTTAGCCTTTGCAGGCTGTGTTCTACTGTCTGTTCGATCGCAGTCCCGTATCTGTGGCTTTGTTGATTTTGGTCTGTTTGCTTAGGTGAAGAAAAAAAGAAAGAAAAGGAAACCCGTTGAAGTTGCCACCATCTCTTTGTTGTTCATTCGCATACACACTCAGAAGGAAATCGCTGTTCATCCATCAAGGACCAGACAGCCTCAACAAACACTCTGCTACTGTAAGAAAACTCGGACAGGACTATTATCTCAAACCACTCAAGTCGATACAACAGAGAACACAGGACTGCACCGCACCAACCATGCCACCATACAAGAAGAAGGCACCCTCGGCCTCCAGCTCCAGGAACGCCAGTGCAACTGCCAAGGCCAAAGGCAACCCATACAGTAGAAACGCCAAGGACGCTACTGCAGGAGCCAAGAAGGCACATAGTGCCCTAACCAGCAAGCCAACCCAAGCCAGGAATAAGCACAAGAATATGAATCTCACTTCCGAACTCGATTCCTTGCTGGGTGACCTCAACACTCAACTTCAACGGAAAAAGACCAAGCGCGATGTCCGAGCTGTAAGTTAGAACTGACTAGATTTTTTTGTGGTTGAAAGGCTTTCATTTCTTGCAGCAAGGAGGAAACTAACACCAATGGTTGTTTGTGTCTTATTAGACTGGTCCCACTGACATCTCCGAGTCAGAGAAGAAGTTGAACGAGGCGCAGGCAAAGCATGAGATGCTCCAGCAGGATATGATGAGTGCCCTTGACGGCATTTCCTCCCTTGGCAACTAAGCGACAGTACTACCACACCTCCTCATGACCTCACACCATACCTCAGCACAACTACAACCACCAGCACAACAACAACCACAGCACAACTACAACCACAGCACAACCAGCATAAGGCAAACAACATGTACAATAATAAAACCATCCTTCTTTCCTTACACTACATACGTCACTATTCTTCACATCCGAGCGGTTTTGTCACGGTCCCTTGGCAGCTTGCTGAGGCAATGTAAGGGTCTTCGTTCGCTCTAGAACAAGGCGACGCATGGTGAGTGGCAGGGTCTCTGGCAATTTGGTTTTGGAAATTTTTGTCGCACGATGTAAGTCTGACAGCGCACATGCTCGAGAAGGATAAAATGAATGCAACTCCCCACTCTTTTGTTTTGAACAATTTTGCACAATTCCTTCGCACTCCTCACTTGTACATAGTATCCAACGATACCATCCAAACCCCACACGGCTATCACTCTGCTTAACTATCATACCCCTCTTTTGCAATCATGCTCACCCACTTGAGGGACCAGAGAAAGTGGTTGAAGGCTTCGCTGTTGATGGGTGTAGCCTTGGCACTGCTCAACAGCACTCTGAACAGGTGCATGGCCTCGCCTGTGTCTCAACTCGTCTTTCATGACAGCCATGGTGCTCATGGTTGTGAGCAGCAGTCAATCATGAATACTGCAGCAACCACCATTCTTGACATTCTTGGAGAACGATCAGAGTTCTCGAAGCTCTTGGAGCTGATTCAGAAGGACAAGGGTATGTATTTATGAAACTGCCAGGCCTGGTCCCTTTCGGACATGTTCTGAGTTGCAATACAACACTTCCTTTTGCTCAGTCTCTTGACATGCCATTCATATGCATAGATCTGACCAAAGTTCTCGGGGACCCATCTACCAAGCCCACTCTGTTTGCGCCGACCAACGAGGCGTTCGACTCTGTCTCCGATATCGATTACCCTACGCGTGATGTGCTCATGTACCACATCACCGCCCTGCCCTATAACTATTCAACACTGCACGATGAGTTTGTCATCAGCACTCTTTTTGACTCTGCTGGTCTCGACAACTCCCCCCAGCGCTTGCGCATCTCTCTTTCCGAGCCAGATATCCCCTCCACTTCGGTCCAGGGTATTCGAAACTCGCTGTGGAGAGAAGAGCCCGAGATCTGGATGTCAGAGATGTCCCATGACACATCCACAGATTTGTATGTCAATCGCGCTAAGGTCATTGTTCCAGATTTGATTGCCAAGTCTGGTGGTATAGTCCATGGTGTTGATCGTATTATTCGGCCTCCAGGCGAAACCATCCTTGATGAGGTTATGCGTCGCGGCATGCGCTTTACCTACCTTTCCAAGGCATGGACTGAGACTGGTGTTGATGCTCATATCCGCGACGGCAAGAGTATGACTCTCTTTGCCGCCCCCGACAAGGCCTGGTCAGGTATTTTTTTTCTTTTTTTTTCTATTTGTTTTCATTCATATATGACTGTTGAGACATCAGCTAACTCAGTTACAACTTAAACCATCTGTTCATAGCCCTGCCCAAGAAGCTGATGAAGTGGCTCTTTTCGGACAGGGGTCGCGAGCATTTGAAAATCTTCTCGATGTATCAGATCGCAAACAAGGTCGTCTACACCCCCGACATCCTGAAAAAGACTGAAAAACATGGCAAGTCCACCTACCCCCGGCTTGACCTCCACACCCTCCTGAATTCACCCGCCTTCGAGCTCCATGTCCAGGGCAAGGCCAGAAAGTCGACTGAAGAGGACAGCAGCCGCTTTATTGACTGCCAGCCCTTGGGTCTGACTGATTTGATCGAAACCTTCAAGTTCCGCAAGCTGTTTGGACTGGGTGATCCCACTACTCCTCCTGGTGAGCCTGATCATCACTACCCTCACAAAGATCCCGACCACCCTCACCACCACCCTCACAGGGATGGAAAGCATCACGGCCACGGCCGCCATCGCCATCACCGCAAGCGCCCACACAACGGCGATGGTGGCGGTAAAAAGCCCAAGCACCCTGGTTCGACCACGCCACGTCGTGACGAGATTATTATCAACGGCAAGGCCAAGGTCCTCCAGGGATTGGAGAACTGGATCGCTGGCAATGGTGTGATTCATGTTGTGGACAAGGTCTTGATGCCACCTCGCAGCAAGGGGTGCGAGAAGATGACGGCCCTGGAGTGCTCTGCCTGGGAAACCATTTGGGATCTTGGCAACGTTGGTTTTGAATCTGTTGTTGACGATGCTTTTGCCTGGTTTGACGATATGACCTTGTTTGACAACATCGAAGGTGTTTTTGAGAACATTGAGAACCCCTTCCAGCCACTCTGGAGCACTAACGAGGATCTTGCTGAGATGGCATTCGAGGAAGAAGACGCCTGTGAGGAGTACTAGTTGGACAAGCAAGGAACAGCAAATCACTAAGAGACGCGGCGGTCTCTTTGTACATAGTTTTTTTCGTCTGTTTTTTGCTTGTATTAAAGCACAGCCGCCTTGTCAACCCTTAAGGTTCAATTAGAAAGAAATATCAATTGTGTTTGTCCAATCACGGCGTCCCACAGAGCAAACCAAGGGGCACCTCCTCACACCCCTTCTCTCACTCCTTTGCTTCTTTTGTGAAGGGTCAAAGTTCAAGTCTCCCCCCCCCTCCCCCCTTCCTTCCTTTTTCTTTCCTCTTTTCTTTTCATCAGCAACCACATCAAATCCAACCACACTCACCACCACCAACATGACTGAAAAGTGGGAACCGTCACCCCAAGCGCTCGAGCAAGGACTCTATGTCGCATACGCCGCCCTCAGCACAATGGCCGTCGTGCCCATTTACTTTGGATCCTTTGCATCTCTCAAGAAGTGGAAGGTAATTTATATAGCACAACTAGGAAACTCATCGTCTCCTCGGAAAACTAATCAGGCTTGCATGCTTAGTAAACTAGCAACGTTTTCAATAGCTTCGCACGCTTTTCAATTTCTTTCACAAGTGCGCTTGGAACGACACAGATAACTTTTTCTAAGAGACGTCCCTTCTATTGCACCACAAAACACGATCTGCACCTTTCTCCCCTCCCTCAAATAGAACCCCAAGCAGAAGAAGAAGAGCAAGAAGGACAGCAAGGAGGATTCAGACGACTCGGATGACGAAGATGAAGTAACAGAGTCCATGTCTCTCGAAGATGCTTACATGTTCCCCGTCTTTGGATCGATCACCCTCTTTGGTCTCTACTTGGTTTTCAGATTTATTGACAAGACCTATGTTAACTACCTCCTCACCGCCTACTTCGGACTCTTGGGCGTCATGGCCACCACCCAGGTCGGCGTCAACTGCGTCGCCCCCATTGTCAAGCTTCTCGGAATTAATGTTGATAAATGGCACTTGACTCTTACCAAGAAGAAGAAAGGTACATTCTTGCCGCCTCCATTGAGTTTTCGCCTCTTACTTGGCTCTTACCTTTTTGTTGCTCTTGTTACTTTTTTATGTTGTAGTCGTTTTGCTGGAATTAACTTTGATCCTTATACAAAACATTTCCGCCGCTCCCTATTTATTAATATCAACATAGAGCTCTACGCTGCAAAGTTCACAATCCTCCACCTGATCATGATGGTTGTCTCAGTGATCCTCTCCGGCTACTACGTCGCAACCAAGAACTGGATCGCCTCCAACATTTTTGGCATCTGCTTCGCCCTTAACGCCATCCAACTCCTCGCCCTCGATTCCTTCAAGACTGGCATGATCCTCCTCTCGGGTCTCTTCCTCTACGACATCTTCTGGGTCTTCGGCACCGAGGTCATGGTCTCGGTCGCTAAGAACTTTGATGCCCCCGTCAAGGTCATCTTCCCCCGTCTCTTCTTTGGACTCCCCGCTGGTCAGGCTTACCAGTTTGCCATGTTGGGTCTTGGAGACATTGTTATTCCTGGAGTCTTTGTCGCCCTCTGCCTCAGGTTCGATCAACACTTGGCTGGTACCAAGAACCCTAACCTCGGCCGGTCGACTCGTTTCTCAAAGCCTTACTTCACGGCCTGCTTTATCGCCTACGCCCTCGGATTGGGTACGACCATCTATGTTATGCACACCTTCAAGGCCGCTCAGCCTGCGCTCTTGTACCTCTCCCCCGCCTGTATCTTGAGCGTCCTCTTTATGGGTCTTGTCCGTGGCGAGATCAAGGAGGTCTTTGCTTATACATCTGAGGAAGGCATTGAAGCTGCCAAGGCCAAGGAGGAGGAGGAGAAGAAGAAGCAGGAGGAGAAGAAGAAGGCTGGTGAGGACAAGAAGGTCCCTGCCCTGGTCAAGACTGAGTCTGTTGTCAGCGAGAAGGCTTCTTCCGCTAGTGACTCGGAGCAAGAGAAGAGCGGCACGCCCAAGCTGCGTAAGCGTAAGGGCGGCAAGGCCCAGAAGAACAAGAAGTAGAGTTTTTTAGACCCTTTTACGCAAATATATATTTTTTTCAACGATAAGGGACAAAATGCCTCGGAAAAAAACAATTTCGCCATTGTCAAACAGCCTCTTTCATTGTTTGCTCCTTCCTTTCTTTAACTGGACTCGGTCTGAAGTAAATATACTAGTGGTAACATACCGACTTTTGATGATTCCGCGGATGGTGTAGAGTGGAGAAGGCATTTGCCAATTTTTTGGGCCGGGTGCTCATCATGGCCGTTAGAAATGCGGTAGACGCTATCAGCGACGAGGGCCAGGTGCACAATAGTATTTCTTGCAAAATGCCTTCATCCTTACACGACATGTTCCCGCCCGCCCCAATATTAGCGAGCAGTGCCTTAAGCCTCACCAACTTTTTCTGGTTCAGTTTTCAAGTTGCCGGATTGGACCGCTCGCAGCAATTCCATCTATCAAGGCATATCGAAAGATAAATGGGGTCAAAGTTTAAGGAAACACGTATATTTTTTTTATGGAGCAATGTCGAAATGGAGAACAAGAACTCCTCCCTCGAATGGGATGAGTGATAGGCTTACTGCGTCCTAGCGATCCACATTGGTGGTAAATCTTGTTATAAAATTCGACGAGGACGATAACGATAACGATGGAATACGAGTGGTCATGGGGGATTCGACCTTTGTAGTGTCTGTCCGATGCATAGTCAACTCCAGTTTCATCATTTCAGCTTTTTTGTTGCTGTTGTTGTTGGACGACTTTTTAGACGAACAGAATCCCCTGGCTTGACGCCAAAACCTTTTGTGTCTTGTCCGCGATGATGCTCGTCGAAAAGAATAGCGAGAATTGTTGCTTATCCAATGGGCTTTTATTTCCGCCTTCCACGCCGCGATTGCCTTGGCGGTAAGGAATTGTGAAGATTCGTTGTGTTGTCTTGCAGACACAGCGCGATCGATTTCTCAAAATTGAACAACGCGCACCTCTTTTCGTAATGTAGTCGGGCATGAAGAACGTCTACCGCGAATCGTAATCCGTGTATTGGACACGCCTTCCGCATGCCTCTCTTCGTTGTAGTCTTACAGCTTTGGATGTGTAAAAAAAAAAATTGATGCAGCCCATCCCTCTTTTTTTTCGTGCTCTTGGCAATTCCCGCTGCAGCAAACATCGCACAAGACCGCTTCGTTTTATTCCTGTCATGAACCTACGGACACACTGGTATGGCAAAGTCGGCAATCCTACTCAAACAACGTCGACCACGATATTTTGAGCCGGCACTGTTGGGTAAACTGTGAGTGCAAAAGAAGCAAATAATGTCGAGAAGAAGCACTGCGTACCTTTTTTCTGTTCGCATTTTACACGTTCAACTTACATCGGATGCTTGAGGTCCAGGTTTTAGAGCGCTCGTTGGAAAGTTGGCACATCGAATTCTGAAGTAGTCGCCGATCTCAGGATGCGATTTTCGAAACAGGTATATGTAATGACCGATACCACCACAATTTTTGGCTGTGGCCCTTTTTCGGATCTTTGATAGTCAGCTATGTCCATTTTTCTACTGCGATCCGTCGGGTGGAAAGCTGTTGTCAGGGCATGTTCACTTTTTCTATGCCGCATCTGGGCGGGCGTGAAAAATATGAAAAAAAAGTGTGAGACGGGCTTGCTTATTTGCTTTCATTGGGACAAGCGATCGTTGTAACAACACAAAGTGTGCTATAGATATATAAAAATGGTTCAAAATTAAAAGACGCGGTAGGCCCATGTAAAATTGAATAGGCACGATTATGAGGGATATTTGTAGAACATACAAATGAACAAGGCCATAAGGAGGCGCCGGCTCTGCATTCTCGTACTGGGACCCTGAAGATTATATTGCGTAATATTCTGGATGCGCGGCAGCATAGTTCTAAAAACAAGCCTGGGGCGTCTTTTAATAAATGTTCGGAGCTGTGCACTACAGGGCGTAGATCCAATTTCTTGAACATAATAGACTCGTGTTATGTCGGGTCTGGAATTGATCTGTTTTTTTGACCACAGGCAATGTGCACAAACGTCATGTAATGTGTGGCATTTGTTCAATTCTCTTACCCCTCCTTTTTTGGTCGATTTTTTTTGCCCTCTCATCGCCTTCAGCTCGTCTTTTCTTTTTCCTACAAATACGCAAATACACACTCATGTCCATTCTCTCTTCACTTACCCCTCCCCTCCCTTCGTATGCCGCCAAGCGGCTCCAATCCCCTCAATAACGCGGCAGCCGCCTCGTATTTCGTGTTAATGACCAAGGACAGGAGTGCTACTGGCAGGAATACCACTGCCAACCCTGCCACCCCTGTCTCCCTCGCCGTCCCTTCTCCTCCAACTGTCAACACTGAAGGCAAGGGTAAGGGCAAGGGACCCAAAGTCCTCGTCTCCAACCCCAAAGAAGCCCTAGCCGGAGCAGCACAAACTACCGAGGATCATCTATACTCCAAGAAGACCAAGACCAGTTACAAAGGCCAAGTTACGCGAGCGCTGGCGTACGCTGCAGCACAAACCGAGCCTGGATGGAGAAATGCATTCACCAAGGTCTCCAGTCTTACGCCCACTGTCTTGATGGCCTATGTTGCGTCCAAATGCCAGGGTCACGAAGGAGAGGAATTGTCGTACAAGACCGCCAAGGGCATCAAAAGTGAGTTAAAGCACTATTTCAAGGCCGAGCTTGGATGCCTAACGGATTCATGGTCCTGCGACAGCGACGGCAACTACACCGGAAATCCTGTACATGAGGAGGTCTTTGAGCGATCGCTTCAGTCTCTCAAGAACCGTGACGGACGAGCCGGGACTAGTAGGCAGAGTTTGGCTATGTCCTACAGTGTCATGGTAACACTCATGGAGCATCTTAAGGACCCAGCGACTATCGCGGATAGAACCGAGGGTCTTTGTTTGTTGTTACAGGCCTTTGCAGCCACTGGGTACACCTTATGGACCAGATAACCCGTAATCATAACTCTACTCCAGGTTTTCTTTCGTTCTCGTTTGTTATTTTACTGTAACTAACAGCCGACTGCTTGCTTGTTTTTGTTACACTTCTAGAAACGAGGAGCTTACTCGTTTACAAATGAAGGACATCGAGCTGGGTCTAACCACAAATACTGGCTCACCCTTCTTTATCATCACGCTGACCTTCTGCAAGACAAACCAAGCTGACGCTTCCAAGCATAAGAAGCTGTCTGTTTTATTATCTTTCTTGCTGTATGCTGACAAACAACGATCACGAACTGATAATGCACACACCTTCACCATATTCACCTATCCTTTCCTTCCATTAGCCAATGTTTACCAAATACACCCACAGCCAGACTACGAGCTATCTGTTGTTACACCAAACTCAAGGCCTGGCTGCAGTGGATGGAAAGGAGTGGACGGAGGCTTCGTCCCGAGGACTACGTGTTTCCGGCGTTGGATGCACAAGGGCGCATCAAGTTTCAAGAAGCTCTGTCGCAGACTCGCGTGCAAGGTTGGTTGAACCGGCTCACGAACCAGACAGGTCTTCTTGCGAGACGTAACGGTCGATTCACCACGCATTGCTTTCGTAGAGGCGGCGCCCAATTCCGGTTCATGTTTGCCAAGGAGAAGTTGTCTCTCAAGGCGGTGAAATGGTGGGGAGGGTGGTCTGAAGATGAGGGGACAGGTACCATCATGCGGTACTTGTTGGAGGAGTCCACTCGTTACGAGTATGGCTTTAGCGACATGTTGTCACCGTCTCGTCAGGACAGCCGGAACGCCGTTTACATGGGAGAGACGGACACACCCGGCGCTGCTCCCATCACGCAATACAGTCTGGGTGTCTCGCTTCAGTCTCTGAAAGAAGCGATCGACGTTGAGATGAATCATCGGTCTTCAATCCAGGAGCAAGAGCTCAATCACAAACAGGAGGTGGCGAACAAGGCACTTATAGACTCGAACAATGCAGTTATGGCATCGAACAAGGCCCTCTAGGAGTCGTTCCTTGCTGCGATCCAAGGGTTAGGAGTAGCTCAGCGGCAGCAAGGCTTACAAGGACAGCAAGTTCATCAGCAGCATGAACCCGCTCCAGCTCCAGCTGCAATCCCTGTTCTCCCTGTCCTCCCTGTCCTCTCTGTTCTCCCTAACCTCCCTGTCCCCGTCCCCATCCCTGTCCCTGCTCCTACTTCAGCAAGGGAGCAACAGCAGCAAGGGGAAGTTGAGCCACCGCCTACCCCTCGCATCCCTACCATCAAGCTGTGAAAAGATGCTGTAAAGCAATGGGAAGTTGGAGCCCCTGCGAAGGGATTAACAATTCCTCTCAGAGACTGGACAGGAGCCATGTGAAAGACGGACCCTACCAAGTATTCGCAGAGGAAGCTGATCGCGAAGGAGTCTGACCGTGTTGGAAGGAACGAGGGTAACATGAACGACATTCATGGTGAGCATGCTAAAAGTGTCCGGTATCTGATTGAGTCTATCCGCTGGGGCAATTCGAGAAGGAAAGCTGAGGCAGCGAACAAGAGAGTGGCGACCACGGAGGTTGCCCTGGATGAGAACGAGAACGTTGACGACGTTGAGGTGAATGAGGATGGTGATTCGGAGGAAATGGAAGAGGAAGAGGAAGAGGAGGAGTGCTCGATCCGATGCAGACCTCCTACACCTGTGTCCCCTAGTGCCAATCAGGCGGCTCCCAAGCCATTCAAGGCGAGAGTTGTGGTCCCTCGTGTCACTAGAAGCCAAAGCGTCACCCCCGCTTTAGTCCAGGCAGCTCCTGGCCACTGCACTCCATTCAAGCGACGATTGAGGAGCATGAGCGTATGCCATACTCGAGCAAAGCGGCGTTGATAGACACAAACATAGACAAAAATATAGACAAATGCATACACAACTCCTCTCCATCTTCAAAAAAAAAATAGAGGTGACTCCGAATTCATTCTTTGAACCAAATTGTCCGCCAGATGTGAACAATCAGAGTTATAGCCCCCATATCGAATTCATTCAAAAATAATAAGAACCTTAGGTGCTGGTTCTTGGCAAAACATAAGTGCAGCACGGATTAGGCATAAGCTCAAATGGTTGTCTCTTTGAAGGATTCAGATAAGAAAAATAAACATCTCCTTCTTTATGAGAAATGCCATTTTATTGAAGGACCAAGAAGGAACAGGCAATTGAAGAAGGAGAGGATGGTGAAGGAAGAGAAAAAGTTACACGAAATCAATCGTACAGCTTTTAAAAAAAAAGAGTGCGGCACAGGTGAGAACAACAACAACAACGAAAAAAGATCGAGAGCCTGCTGAAAAGGTTTGGACCGTCAAGTTTGAATAACCAGTATCATCAACGCGCGATGACGCAGATGGCTAAGATCAACAAAGAATTTTAGGGAAGCACTCGCACGACGCGACGCGACGGGACGCGTGAATATGAGATTTTTTGTACAATGATATGGAACAAACGTGCAAGGAAAAAAAGGGCGATGTTGAAAAAAGAGTGCGTGGAGGGGAGGAGGTGGGAAAGTGCGAGAACCTTGCTGACATGGTTTCGACCAACAGCTTTGAACACAATCCATCAAGGGTGATGATGGGCGCAGATATCTCAGGTATGTACACGGCTATCAGATTTGTTCGGGAGATGATAAATAAGATTTCAATTGATGGAACTTAGTGGCTCCGAGAATAAAAAAGAAAGGAGGGAGAGGGGGAGATTAATGAATGACGAGTCAAGACATCAGAGAAGAGAGTGTACAAGAGCAAGGTGTAGGGATTGGTGAGGCAGGAGAATGAGAAAAGAGGAGTGAAGACTAAGGCGAGAACACAAATTAAAGAAAGAAGTAAGTAAAAGAGAATAGCGGCCCATGAGTGCGAGAACACAATAGGGCGTGGAGAATAGTGGGATTGGGCACTAGCAACGTCATCTAGATCTCAGCATCATCGGAAAGAAAAGTATCTGTTTGTCGCTTATGTTATTTTTTATATTTTTTATTATCTCGCGACATAGCACGCATCTGAGTCGCGTTTTTTTCAATCATATTTAACTAGCGAATAGGTTGTTTACCGGATTGCCATTTCAGCGAGAGTCGCTCAAACTGGATTCTCCGTTCAGAAAAGAAGGGGTAGGTTGTCGTTGTTACGAAAATAGTGACGGGTGATAGATGGTTTGGCGGGTAAATGAGTGGGCTAAATGGATTCTAGGGGAGGGGGCGAGAAAAAGAGAGAGAAGAACATTAGGGAGGAAATAATAGGCCAATTGAACTACCGAACCCGAACTCATGAGTTGTGTCTTATGGCCAGAACAAAAGATAGAAACGTGAATATGACTAACCAGAATGAAAAAAAGAGCTTTCTTAAGATTTGGGTTGCAACGGTGCGGATCAAGAAAAGGGCTTTCGCGATGGGGCGCGCGAGCTCATTGAGAACAAATACCTTGTTGCCTCAAATCGAAAGTTAATAAACATTCAATCGGAGACACAGGTATCTGTTATTTGACGGGAAGGAAAAACGTAGCGTCCTGCCAACAGAATCAGGAGTAAAACGTAAGTGGAAAAGAAAAACAGGATACTTACGGAAATACATACATGCACGGAAGGACGGCAGAGAAGAAAACCGTAAGAAAGGGAAGGAATGGTACATGTCAGAGTGGTACAAAACAATCAAAGCTACCGCTGGTACACCCTTCTAAACCCTTTCCTTTCCCTCTTCTTTTTGGAGACCTGGAACAAATATTGGCGTTGGCCAACTCTTGTCTTTTTTTGTCCAATATCCCGTTCCACGAAAACCCCTTTGATTTTATCCTTTTCTCTTTCTCTGTTACTCAACTTTTCATACCCTTCCTTCTTACCTTACACCTCGCTCCACATGTTCCACTCCTTCACTCTTACATCCATCTTCCACTTCCTTTTTTTTTTCCAAATCAAATCGCCATTCTCTTTTGTCTCCTCACCATTCCCATTAGTTCACTGCAACAACAGGGCATCACTATCATCGTATGCGATCGACTCACTCGTTGAGAAAAGAACAACTATATCCAAACACGAATGAACTATCCAGATCGGGACAAATGGATCTCAGACCAGAGAAGGGGTTATGAATGAGAAAAGGATACAAGTGAGGGACTGAAGGAAGGACAGAAAAAACTGAGCTTTTTACTCGAATGGGGTCATTCACATCCTCTCCATCTGCCTCAACAACAACTAGTCTTTCTCACTCTTTGTCAATTAGCCCCCTGAGCTTATTTTCATGCTCGCTTCTAACACGCCAGTGTCTTGCGGAAATCACTAAGAGTTCAAGGGGGAAGGGAGGAAGACGATGTTTCTGTGATCGGAAGTGACAACATCGAAAACCAGAACAACAGAAGTATAGCACACCATAAACACCGCCGCTGTCAGAGTCGATCAACTTTGTTGCCAAGAGAGAAAATAACCATGGTTGCGCAAGGTATGTAGTTACAAACACACAACAGGGATGTGTCAAGCCCCCCTACTCCCCAACCCTACACTGATAACGTAGTAGTAAAACCAGGAGGGCGAGAGAAAAACAACGGAGAATGTTGGCCCACGAAACGGCATTGCTGAAAAAAACTACAAGAACGGGAAATAGGGCAACATGCCAAAGCCCAAGGGCGATAGACAGAAAAAAGGGACTGTTAACGATACAGGGAAGTAAGGGAAGTGAGGGAATGAGGGAAGTCAGGAAAGTGAGGGAAGTAAGGGAAGTAAACAAAAAAACCACACATATGAGAAGGGAGTTAACAATATCTCTCGTCTAATGGGCGTTCCATAGGTCCAAGCATGCGCATGGATTATCGGTACTCTAACAATGGTAAAAGAAGGACGATGTATTTAGAACGCCCCCACCAAGTCAATAGGCCTGAACGGTGGATGGTGTCTTTGAAACGTTCTCTCTTGCCAAAGGAATGCAAATGCGAAGTACCAACAGGTGCTTCTTTGCTCACATTCTTCTCATCCACTCAAATATTCGTCCCTGATACGTCAAACAATCCACCACCAATGAATTCAGGTCCGTGATGGGGGTGGTACGCTGCATGTTCATGTACAGTACGCGTTCCTGTCCTTTCGGCAACCGTCCGTTTGTTCGTTCGCCCAATATCACAAATTGAGTCAATGCAAACGCGGAGTTGCCGTTAGGTAAACAGTCTGGGTCAAACCCCCTTGCTTTCAAACCGCCCTCTGAATTGTCAGCAACTTGAGCGAAAACTCCTGGATCGAATCATCACAGATTCAGAAAGCATTCACCGTTATTCTCTATACACAAAGGAGGAGAAAGCACCAGGAGAAAGAAGTCACTGAGGACGTCCAACGCACACACTGTAGAACTTGACGCTGTTCCTGTTAGCGTTACTATTTGTCTGATTGATGGACTTCGAGCTGAGGTTGGCATGTTGAGGTGATGGTTGGCTGCTGTAAAAAAAAAGGGCGGATGGTGGTCTCCAAATCCCTTTTCAAGTTTATTTTTCTTCATTTCGATTTTCCTGTTTTGCGCACAGGAAAAAAATAACATTGGGGATCGTCTTTGTTCTCACTTTTTTGCGCTTCTTTTTTCAGTTTAGAAGGGCAGTTCTTTCCAACCCCCCATTCCTCCTTTCGTGTCTCCTTTTTGCGCGTCTTATGCCTTTTTAGCCCCCAATATCAAATGCTACAAAATAACAGAAAACAAGAGAAGGTGGAAACATGAGTATGTTAGAGAGAATGTTAGCAGTGGAACCCATAGTCGTTTACTACACCATTCACCCGGACTCACACCATCTATCCACTACACAGTCATAGCTGACTCTATGAAAGTAACACTTCTTTAGCACCACCAACGAGTGAATATGTAGTGATGAGACTACTGTATCTCAACGACTGATGGTACTTCAACTGGCTCTGCTTTGTTCTGCCCACCCCCCTCCTTTTTTCGTTTTCTTTTTTTGTTCTTTTGCATCCATTCGTTTCTTTTTCCTTTTTGCTCTTTCCCTTCTGCTTCTTTCAAAGTGCCCTTTACGATACCATACAACTCTCCACCCTTCCAACTTCTCCTCTCCTTCCTTCTTATTCTCTCTCCACGTATTCCACGAACGTTGCCTGCCTCATATCCATTTCTGTCCGATCAGATTATATACAACAAGCAATCTCTTCCAAGACCTCATACTTCTTCCTCTTCAAGCCAGCAAAGCAAATCGCCTTTTTCATAAGCCATGATGCACCACGTCCGTCGAGCTAGCTATCCATCGCTCAACTACAACGACGACAATGCTTCTCTACCTCGCCAGCCTCAGTCGGGTCATCACCAACAAGCAAGCCAGTCTGGGATGCCTCAGCACCAGTCCCTCCAGACCCTTCACCAACAGCAACAGCAGCAGCAACAGCGACAGCACCAGCACGTTCAGTATCTCCATCAGCAACCACCCCCACCTTCACCAAGCTCACAACAGCAGCAGAAACAACAGCAACAACAACAACAACAACACCAGCAGACACAACCACCATTGATGCACGAGCATCTTCAATACTCAATACACACACACCATTCAACCCATGCACCACATCCCACAAAAGGAAACAGTGGCACTGCCTTTGGAGACCGACCACCTCCTTCTTCTTCTACTTCAGAAAACAAGCTTATCCGATCACATTCGCACACCTTGAGTCACCCGCACCTCCAACTGCCTCCTCACCACAATTATGCCTCTCCACCCCCACCTCACCCCAGCCAACAACAAAAAATTCAAAAGCAACAGCAACAGCAACAGTCGTCGTCATCGATGTTGCCTTTTCATGGACAGCCGATGCACCCCTCGATGTCTTTGCCAATCCATCCAATGTCATCCCCGCCAACGCCTATGCACGATGATTACCATCAGCAACAACAGCAACAGCAAGCTGAGGCGACCATGGAGTCTGATGACTCTGCGTCTGATAGCGAGGCTTGTGTCGGCGGCATCCAATGGACGCGTCAAGAGGTAAACAAAGAAAATGACAAGTTGACCTATGAGCCGACAGAGTGGCGTGGATAAGAGACATAACAAACGGCTGGGAGGAACACACTGGAAAAAAAGCGGTGTGGCAATGGGCCTCGGAACGTAGTTGTTTAGTCATCCTCCTTACATCCCCTTTGGTGTTGTTGTATAGTCCCTGTTCATCCCCATCGACAGCTGTTTGTTGTTGATATTGTTTTTATTTGTTAGCCATGTTTTCCATCCCTCTCTTCCCCTTCAGGCTCTTCTTACTCTCAACCCCCTACTTTTTTTTGCTCTGTTTGCAGCCATAGACCTCAGGTTAACAATGAGGCTTTTTTTGTGTTCTGTAGGATGAGTGTCATAGCCGTTGCAACCACATTTTTTTGTTTTCGCCTTCATCCAGCACTGTCTTTTCGTTCATCAATTGTTTACCAGCTGGGGGAGGGGGGTAGTGTGTTTTTGACAGGGATAACACCCCAGCCATCTACCATCCCTCTGCTTTTTTTTTTTTTTTTTTTTTTTTTTTTTTTTTTTTGGTTAGCTTAGGTTTTTGGGTGCGAGGCTGATCTGATGTTGACATTGAAAAATAGAGAGGTAGAAAGTATAAGAGGGAAAAGGGGGGTTGTTGAAAGAGGGAGGTAGGGATGAGGAAGGAGGTGAGGGAGAGGGAGAGAGAAGAAGGGGATGAACACAGTGAAGAGAAGGGGTAAATAGAGAGACAAGAGAAGGAAGAGGAAGAACAATGCTAGAAATAAGGAGTGCATGGTTGGCATGTCCGCCTGTCTACCTCACAGCCAGTGTGTTGTCATTGGTTTGATATTTATTCGTATCATGCCATAGCTCTCATCATTGATGTATGTGAGTGTGTTTCCAACGTCCAGCCCTTTTTTATCTCCCTTCTCCGTGTGTGGCAATGGTCGATGCTTATCCTTGTTCGATCCCAGATTTCGTGGCGCGTTCCCAGGACAGAGGGACTGCGCGTTGCATGTAATGGAATGGGCCATGTTTCGTGGATATTAATATTATCCCACGGTGATTGAAAGGGAGGGACATGGTTTATGAGTGATAAACAGCTCCCCAAGAATAAAGAGAGATGCGCACGCTGGGCACATATACAAAATACACAGACACATTCACAGACACATACACTTACACACCGTGGTGCGATGACGATGTTTGTATGCCCTCCCTCTCTTAATGATGCTGATGACCTACTCACACACATTCATTCATGGGGGTCATTGCATCTTCAACCCCTCTCTCCTTCTTTATCCCTTTCTTTCTTCCACCATTATTTCTACTCCCTTTTTTTTTTTTTTTTTTTTTTGACAATACCCATTGCGAGAAAGAGATCATGAACAAAAGCGTAATTGGTGCTTAGTTGCATTGGATCATGCCCTTTTAGCTGCTGTATTTGCCACCGATGGTTACAGGCAGCCCGGCGTTCAATTGAATAATATTTTCTTTATTGCCAATTTCTTATTTTTCACTAACAGTCGATTGCTAATGGAGCGCATCGTTCTGCTACCCTTCCTTCTCCTTCTCTCCTCCGCCTCTTTTAACGTGTGTCTCCTTTTGGTGACTGTCCTTCCTCAACCCACCCCCAACCCTCGCTCTCATCTTTTGAATTGTATCGAGACATACTATTCTCTCGATACATCAACGAGTCGTCCTTCATCATCATTGTTGTTGCTCAGAATGTGTACAAGTGTGCTCTGACCATGTATGTGCTCCTGAGTTTCGCCACTGTCCTCCAGTTACATATTTTCCAGCTCACCTAAACGACCATCCTCACATCGCCTCTCCCTCTGTTTTCACCGTGCGCTGTGTTTTCCTTTCCCTCAATGACCCCAGGGCATACCTTATTGTTCTCTTCTCTTTTCACATTCTCCTTTTCTCTCTTTTCGTTCCTATCTCTCTTCATCTTTTTTCAACTCTTTCAATTTCTTCCTTCTTCGCTCTTCGCCTTCTACCCACAGTTCCCTCCCCTTTCTGCTCTTTCCCCCTTTGCCCATTCACTCCTACGCGCCTGTCCACTCTCTTTTTTTCTTTTTTTTTCTTCTGAGCTATCCCATAGTCCTCCTTTCCTTTCATCGCTGCCCTCATTCTTCTTTTCAGTCTTCTTCCCGTACCCTTACCCTTCTCATTTTTTGCCCAGCCTCTTCCGTCCAATCTCATCCCTCCGCCTCTGTACATTCACGCTCGCCCACACACCCCACCCTCGCAACGGTGATCGTCTTCTTCCTACCCCCAACGCACCAATACCCATCCAACCAACCAACCAATCCCTACGTTTCTTGTTGTCTCCATACACCGCGCTGATTCTTTTACAGAACATTCTCTACAGCATCCGTTAAAGCCCTTAGGCTCTTCCTTTCTTCTTGGCACATCTCTTTTTACTTTCTACTCTTACTTTCGCCCTCACCCTTCTCCTCACAAGCCCTACTCCTTCAAAGAAAAGCGCTGCTCTTACTTTTCTCCTTGCGTCCTTTTTATTATTAATCGTAAATACTACTTTGTCCATGGCATTGTTCGCTGGAAGGCAGAGGAAAAGAGAGGGTGTGTGTTTGCAAAAGAGAGGAATGGATACGAGGCAGAAAACCAGAGAGGACGAATACGCATAATACCCTACTATTTGTTGCTATGTTCAACCTGAAAAGCGACCGTTAACTGATGCATATATTTCTCTCTCTCTCTCTATCTCTCTCTCTTTTTCTCTCTTGTTACATCTTATCCACCCACCATGACTTTCTGTACCTTGTTACTGCCTCCCTCCCCGCTCGTCATGCACATTCATATCGCTCCCTCTAGGACAACCTGCTAAGAGAAGCGGCAGCCAAGTTCAGCGGCAAGGCCTGGAAGAGAATTGCAGAGTACTGCTTCCCGGACGGATCTCGAAACAAGGATCAGTGCCTCCAACGTTGGCGGATGATCTCCAAGCCAAGATCGATTAAAGGTCCATGGACCCCAGAGGTAACGATGAAGGAAGAATGGCCTTATGTTACTTTCCTTGTCGCTCCTTTGTTTCATATTGTATTCTTGTGCGCACCTTTCTAGCCTTTTATCTTTTGTAACGTGCGTAAGAGGTGTTTGCTTTATTATTCTCGTGGGGGGTCCTCTTTATCACTGCCTCTGTCAATCAGTAATTCCAATGGCTTTGTTTGCCGACCGATACTTTTTAAATTCACCGAGGAATGGGAGAAGAGATAGCTGCGAATTTCGCCACTTTGTCTATCCCTTCCACCCAGTCCCTTCCATCGACATCATCGACATGCCTTTCGCCTCTTTTTCTTTTGTTGTCCCGCATTCGCATTGACCTTTTTTCCATCCTTCCTTCCTTCCTGCTCACATATCACTTGCTTGCCCACCAACTACTCTTTTTTTTTTTATTTCTTTGGCATATGCATTACTCATAGGAGGATCGACAGCTCCGAAACCTTGTGAAAGAGTTGGGCGCAGAGAAATGGGTCCTTATTGCAAGTCGATTGGGCTCGCGCACTGGCAAGCAATGCCGTGAACGCTGGCATAACCATCTTGATCCTAGCAGTAAGTTGTTGAAACTATTTACCCTCCTTCGCACAAATTCGAAGGGGCGTTCTTGTCTATGTAGTGGAGATGGTTAGGAGTTTAGAACAGAAGTACAAAATTATCCTCCGAATTGCCGCCTCAATGGACCCCTTCGTTCTTTCTACTCTTCGCTAGTTGACAAGTCCCCCTTTACAGCAAAAGAAGACGAGCTCATCTTCAAGTTGTTCGAGCAGTTTGGGTCCAAGTGGGCTGAAATGTCAAAACTGATGCCAGGTCGTCCCGACAACGCCATCAAGAACCACTTCAACACATCCATGCAGCGAAAGCGAAGGCGTCTTAGTCTCCAGGATCCTTCAGGTATGTCCCTTTGGCGTTATTTTGACGTAATTTGAGTATAGGAGTGTTTTAAGTGACACACCTAGACAGAAAGAGCAGCCATTAACCTGCCTAAATATTTTTTCTTTACTTCTTTACTATCATGTAGAACTCCAAATGAAACTCCATGACAACAGCTCAGGATCCACCACAGCGAATATCTCACCACTCGCTTCACCCACCGCTGCCACCTCGCCCACTATTCTCTCCCGCAACCATCGCTTCGATCCATATGGTAAACAAACATTACACCTCTATGTACTCATTCATTTTTTTGCACATTGACAGGTGTACTAACCATGTTTATTAACATCTTTATATATAGAGAGGCGACACTCCATGCCTTCGTTGGAGATGGCGGCAAAGGCTCACGCAGGGTTTCAGGCAGCACACTCACATGGCGCACAGGAGAATCAGTACGATAGTGCCCAGACGACTCGTAGCGTCCTCACGCCTCCCATCACCCCCGACACCAACAGCAAGGTCCAGTTCTCACCGAGCATGTCGCGTTCAATCTCCATGGGATCCAACGTCCGCTCAGCCTCTGGAAACTATCCACCAAACAACAAACCGCTTCAAGGCCCTAGTCCTGGACAAACAAGACCAAACTTGCCTGGCAATCCCTCGATTCACAAGTCCAATGGTCCTTATTATGCATCTACCTCGGCAGCCATGGCGACGTCAGCCTCATCGCCCAGCACCTCCTCCCTTGGTAACAATATGCAAAACAAGATGATCCGGTCGTCCTCTGCCATGACAGTATCGAGCTCAAGCGGCATAGTACCACCTTATAACAGTCATCCCATGGAGTATGGCTACGGTTACTACCATCAAGAGCAGCAGCTGAATCACTCGCTCCCCCGCCCCAACATGACCCGACACGAATCCTTGGGTCATCACCCCAGTCGACAGAACCAGCATGAGCACCACCGTTCATTGGATCTCGACCCGTTTTCGGCACTGGCAGAGTTGGCAAACTTGGCTGAGCAGCACCGCGAGATGCCCGTTCGGGATCGGCCCACCACCGTTGTTGTCCAGAGCAAGGAGGAACCAAGAGAGTACGGTCATGAAGGCGAGTACAAAGGACCAGAGAGGGCATCTATGTCAGCTGTGACGGATCGGAGCAGCGATATTGAGGATGCAGTGATGAGCACCAAGATCGCCAAGCCGAATACCCTCACTCGTCGTTTCTCAACCTCGCTGAGCCATTTGAAAGAAGAGGACCATCTAGAGGAGCATCATGGGTACTCTCAGCACAACTCGGAGTGGGCACACCACTCGTACCATATCGACCAACGATCTGGACGTGGTGGTATTCAAGCAGGTCGTCGACACTCGTTGTCGCCGTCTTCAGAGATGTCGCCACCAACTCACTTTCGATCCGAGCGTTCGTCTGTCGACTATTCGAACTCTGAGCATGGATCTGACCGAGATCAGGACGACATGGAGTTGGACCACGATGTTCAGAAGCAGAAGCAGACCTCGCCTAAGCCTAGTGCCGCCTACCTTGCGATCCGTCGTGGCTCTGTCCGTGAACTCATGGCCATCGATAACCTCTGCCTAAGTTCCGAGGAGATGGAGCGCCAATAGGCACCGTGCCACTCACTGCTCTCCGCGTTGTCCTTTTTTTTGGACTTTCTCACTCATCTTCTACTTGAAGTAACAAGTACACTTTGTACATAACACATGCCTCTTCTTTTTTCGGTATACATTAACCTCTTTTTTTTTTCGTTTGATATCCAATCCGCACTTTCTACTTCACGCACTTTACTTTAGTATTCCACTCCCATTTCCAGACTTCTTACTTGTTTAGATCAATAGGTGTATCCTTCCTTCTTTCTTTTGCTTGTCGCGCCCTTAGTATCTGTAGATAGCCATTTCTCTCTTTCCTATTATTGTTTTGATTATTAAAGGGGAGACTTTTTTGTCCGCAGTCGAAAGCGTTGGCGCGTTTGTTTGAGAGAAATGGTCCAAACCCCTCAACCAAGCAAATCAATTTTTAACGACGCGACTCTGATCAATCTGAGTCCTTGAAGGAACAGTCACCGAAAGAGCGCGCTTTAAAAAGAACGAGCTGATCTGCCATCATGTCATCCCTTGACATTGGCTTTTTTTCTTTTTTTTTTCTTCTTCTTTCTTCACTCCACCAACAACGCATTCTACTTTCCTCACTCCCCACAACTTCGTCACCACCATGTCCAGCAATTCAACACAACAGCCAACAGCATACCAGATCCCGGTGGAGGACATCGACTTCTCGCCCAACATCAGCTCAGAGGCCGAGAACTTTTTCCAGACAGATGCCGACATTGCGAGGATGGCCGCAAGACAAGGAATGGTCAACTTTGATAAGGGTCAAGCCATCAAGGTCTCGTCCAAGGTCCTTGATATGTGTCTCGGTCTTCGTCGCTCCGCCTCGTCCGTTGCTACTGTTGCTGCTGCGACTGTTGGAGAAGAGGCTTCACCAGTGGGAGAGGAGTCGAGGACGATGGGTGCGATTGTTGTGGAGGATAAGGCGTTAGTGGGGGCGACGCTGTTTACTGCAGAGAGCGGACATATTGCGCGCAAGATCAACCTTGAGGTAAATTTGTTGTGCTGATTCGTGCTGATCGTCAGCTTTTTTTATACTGGTTCCTGAATTTTTTCTTGGCTGTCAGTCTCGTACAAATTTGATGTTCTAATTATTCCTTCCCCTCCTTGCTCCTTGCTGGCAAAAAAAAAAAAAAAAAAAAAAAAAACTACGCGAATAGACTGGAAAGACAATGAAGCTCTTCCACGGGCACACAGGACCAGTGACAAGAGTAGCTGTTTACCTGACCCACCAGGGCCAAGAACGCCTCATCACAGGATCATGGGACAAGACGATCCGTGTCTGGGATACAGAGTCTAAGACCTGTCTTGCCATCCTCAAGGGCCATACCGATTTCGTCAAAGCCCTTGCAGTCCGGACCATCCTCGTCGATAGCCCTGAAGGTGAAGACGATGGAATGAAGAGAAAGCGAGTTGCACATGAGTTGTTTTCGGCTTCGTATGACGGCACGATTCTGCATTGGGACCTGGAGACGTTTGAAGAGTTCCGGAGTGGTGCTGGTGGGCCCTGGAAGGGTCATGCTCGTGGGATTAATGATCTGTGCTTGACAGTCGAGGAGGATAATGAGCAGAAGAATGATAACGCCGAGGAGAAGGAGGATCACGGCAAGGAGTATTTATACTCTGCTGGGAGTGACGGGACGATCCGGAAATGGGATATTGAGCGTGGGCAGGGAAGGGGTGGACACTGTGTGCATGTGTTCAAACATCATGAGACGACTGTATACAGGGTTATTGTTGAAGCTGGAGTTGAGATCTGGTCTACATCCGCCGACAAAACCGCTCAGAGACTTGATCTAGAGGTAAAATTTTGCATACTTATTGAATTTTATTTGTTTGTGTGTATACTGTTGCTCAATGATATCGAGCATGCTCCTAATTTATATATATTTCGTATTGTGGAATATATAGACGAAGAAAGTGGATACGGCATTGTGGCATCCGGATTTCGTAAAGTCGATCGTACTCGCAGGGCCTTATGTAGTTACCGGAGGACGCCAGGAATCCGTACGCGTCTGGTCTGTCGCTGTACGTAATTCACATACGGGTGACATTGCATGGCGACTATGTGTTCCTAGCGCCCACTCGCGTTTTTTTAAGGCATGGAAGACTATCAGCAATCGGAGCCAAAGCATTAACTCACAACCTTCTATTTTGTATCTTCGTAAATGATGAATTAGACGGGAAAGCAGGTTACGGAGATTAAAGGACACTTTGACGAGGTGTCGAGCATGGTTGCGGTGGGAACGACACTGATTACGGGATCGCTGGATAACACGGTTCGTCGGTGGTCGTTGAAGGAACAGGATCTAGTCCCTCCTACTCCTAAAGAGGAGGATCCCTCTGTTGCTGCGCTTTCCTTGGGCGGTAGCGCCTCGGAGTCAGCAGCGGTGGCGAGAGGAGAGGAGAAGGCCGAGGAGGGACGCAAGCCGGGTATGATGACTGAGGAGGAAGAGAGGGAGCTTGCAGAGCTCATGGGAAGTGATGATGATGACTAGTGCCTACTGCACTGTGGATTTGTATCATTATTAATAAAATGCGCATTTCATGTTCTGACGCGAATTTTAGTGTCGTGTGAGTCTGATGGTTTTTCTGGTCGTTAGAAAGGGCCCAGACTTTTTTCCAACACTGCCCTATTGACTTCCTCTTAGCGTTTTTCTCTCTGTTTCTTTTTTTTTTTTTTTTTTTTTTGTTTTGTTTTGTTTTGTTTTTTGCACCAACAAAATAGGGTGTCGACGAGCACGAACTTTCACCAGCTGGTTTTGTTAGGTCGTTTTTCTTTAGGCCAATGGTGGAGAGGAAGCCCAGGCCATTAGGCCAACACAAAAAAAACTCCAAGCAGACCTAATCATAGCCCACGAATTGTACTATAGATCTGGTCGTTTTCCCGATCCCTAAGCCTCATGGTCCATTTTTTCACTCCTGTCTTTTGTCTACTCTTGGCTCACAAAACCGTAACACTCACCTCCTTCTTCTTCAAAGGCTGGGTTGTTCTCAGTCAAACGCCAACTCCAACTACGTTTGTGAATGAACAAGGTGTAGAAAAGATGGAGGAGAATGAATATGAGGATGGGGATATTCGCGCGCGCAGGTCACGCTTCTAGTGTGCTGGGAAATGTAAGGCACCATGTCCTCCACCTCGCTTTGCCGTATCTTTTTTTTACTGTCGCGTTTATTTTTTTTTTTAATCATTTGCCTTGTGCTTCGTCTCCGTCCGCTTTGTATTTTTCCTCCCCTTTAAAACCTCTTCATCCCTTCTTCTTTAAATCGCCCCTAAATCATACCCTATTATCCTCAGACCACAAAAAATGTAGTTGAAAATAGACGATACAAAATGAGATTGCATGCATAGCATTTCCACAATGCTTTGGCCTAGAAGTGTTGAAAGAACAGAAAAAAAAAAAGATCTTGTTTAGCGATGCTGCACACATGCATGAATTATTTTATTTTTTGCTCTATATTTTCTATCACCATTCTCTATTACTCTCTATTGTACGCCAAATAGGTGTTTCCTGCTCAACCGAGCCGAGCGATGTCTTCATTCAAGAAGGTAAGAAGCCATTTTCTGAAGCGAGAGCAAGGTGGAAAAAAAGATGTGAGATGCATGATTCAGAGATATTAACTTTGGATCTTTCTTTCGAACCAGAGCCCCCCCTCCCTTGCTTTTTTTCTCTAGGCTTCTCTAGTCGTTTATATAAGAGATGGTACATGCTCCTGATAGGTGGAGTGAAGGTGTACACAGCCCTTTTGGTAGGAACCTTTTATTTTAGGTCAGGGTTAGTAGACGTGTCAACAGTGGATGAAAATGAGCTTAACACAGCGATGATGGCTAGCTGACGTTGAAAGAAAAAGGAAACGAATTAATTGGCCTAGGACGCCCTCTTGCGGCGCTCTGGTAATAAAAATGCTTTATTTGATTGTTTAAGTGTGTGGAGTGTGTAAGTGCTGGGGGTGAGGGTTCTGCTTTTGTGTGTTCAAGTAAACACAAAAGTTAGAGTTCATGACTTAAAAGTGCGATTCAATTCCAACACTGAGGCTTGTGCTTCCTTTGACCTTTTAACCCTTGTTTCTTCTCGTTACTGTCGGTATTGCTAAACCTTTTTTTTAAAATAACCATCGCCTAGCCTTCGTATTCGTAAATAACGTTGTGATGCCGTTGTGGATTTGGGTTTTGGGTCAGCACAAAAAAAAAAAAAAAAAAAAAAAAATGCAAAGGTAGGTAGGAAGGAAAGTGGATGCGCGAGTTGTTGGTTGGGGTGGGCACGAATGGGTGAGGGCAAGAAAGTTTATATTTTAGGAACCAAAGAGAAAACGAATCAAATGACAGAGAAATCAAACTTGATCCCTACCTCCCTTTGTTTTCTCCATACCATGCCGCATGGTTGGGTGATCCTTTGCCATTCTAGGCTTCTTCGTTCGGTCAAAAAAAAATAGAATTCAGGGGACAAACTCTCTTCTGGTTGTTTGTTGTTCCTTGTTCCTGAAAACGCTTCCTAAACCTCTTCACGTCCAAGGTCTGTATTTTTGGACGCTAACCTACTCTCTCTTGTACATCCACCTTGGTATGACAATTAGACAAAACTACTAGGGGACCTATGTCTAGTAGATGGTAGTAATGGGAACAATTAAACCCAATGAGGCGCAAAAGTCCTCAACTCTTCGTTCCGAGGCTGGACTGTGATGCAAGTCAATGCGAACGATTGAGTTGCAACTTACAAGCTATCAGCTTTCAGGGGCAAAAATCATAAATCAACACTAATCAAAGTAGAGCCCTTGTGCTACGAAAAGCCACTCTCTCTCTTGCTGTCAGTGATGGATAAGCAATGGGCATGGGCAATGGTTGGAAAAGTGGTGAGTTGCGCCCATTTCGGTTATTAGTGGCTGGCAGGAGAAATGGAAGAGAGTACATGAACGGAGAGGAAGGGAAAGAGAGGAGTGAAAAAAGGAGGAGTGAGGAGGGTACATGGGGAGGAAGATCCTCTTTCCTTCTTTTCCCTTCGTCATGTACCTCTATGTACCCTTAGACTCAACTCAGGAATCAATGGTGCAATGGATGGTGAGAGAGTTTGGATGGTGCAAATTGTTGTTTTAGAAAGCAAAATCTGCACTCCACCCCCCTGTTTTTTCTGTTTTGTCAGACAAAAAGAAGGAGTGTGTGTTAAGCAAGGGTCTTGAAGATTACGTGTGTCAATCTGTGGGTCAAGTAAGGAGGATGGACATGAGAAAAAAAAGGGACAGCATAGAGCAAAACGCAAGTGCTATACACACCCGTGCCCTATTCGGTCTGCTCTGTCCATCTAACTACAGAAGTATTGGAGAGGTAGAAGAAGCGAAGAGCGACAGAGCCGAGAGTAATTGGAACATTAATAATGAGTGTGGGGAGGGGTGTACATTTTGCCACGGATGGATGGATGAGATCGATGTATACATACAAGGAGTACTACCCATTGGGCCATGGCTATGGGCGTATTGACTTTTGACCATCGAATTCGATCCTCTCTCTTGATTTATTATGTTCTCTTGGAGTGTGAACGTTTGTTCTTCCACCCACTCCTTTTATTCCGTTACCTGAGAGATGCAACTCACCCAATGGAAGCGCTCCTTGTCGTCTTGCCTCTTTCTTCATTATTCCTCCATGTCCCTTCTCATCCACTCTTTCTCTCTTTCACCCTTTTTCTGTTTTTTCCGACTTTTCTGTTTACCATCGGCACACATTGCTCCTATCACCATTGCTATCATCCTCCTCACCATCCTCGTCCTTCACCCTGGCACTATATTCACTCTTTCCCGTCACATCCTCTCTCACTCTCCTCTTGTCTCCTCTTCTCTTGCACTCCTCTTCTCGCCTTTCATACTACTACTTCTTCTGGCGATTCTTTGATCCTACTACATCCAGACCGAGACCTTCTTTCTTTTCTCTCTCTCGACAATCTTCAACAACGCCAACAGCTGTCTTGACCTCACATTCACAATTCACTCTCCTTATTACGCGACATCCCCTTCATTTGTTTTGCCACCAAAAAAAAAGACAATACTGGAATTTTTTGAACACTCGAAAAGGTAAACCAGCCAACAAACATACTTCATATCGTCATTCACTAACGAACGGACCACCCTTCATAACCGAATCATCATACACAAACGTAAGGAACATGAGGATAGAAGTTTAAGGTTATTCGTCCCGCGGAGAACCAGGGAGGACTGACAATGACTACGTGTACTCTAAGCAGGCCCTACTCCCTTCGCTTCTCTTCTCTCTTTCTCTCTCTCCATCCTTTCCCCTTCAACTCTATCGCAGCTCTTTTCTTTTTAAATCCTTCAGTCATCATTCATTACATCTGTTTTTAGGCCAATTGCTGTGCAATCGCAATTGATGTGAAAGTATATCTGAGTGTGGACAAGTCATGGGTGTTAGTGTGTTTCTTCAATGCGAGAGGAGGGTAAGTGAGAGAGGGGCTGGAGAAACAGGGATGGAGAAACAGGGATGGAGGATCTTTTACTTTTTTTTGCCGAATGGGCCTGTTTCTTGCAACAAAAAACAAACAAAATTGGCACTGCCTTCTGCCCGCCCTCATTCAGTCATCCCATCGTCCAGGTATGGTCAATAGGCACCTTATTTGGCTGCATTGCTTTCTTTTCGCGAAGAGCCGAGACGACGGGTGAACTACTTTATGTAAATGTGATTAAGAGTGGTGGAGAAAAACAGCAGAAGATAAGTGTGAGGTCATAAAGCCAAGAAGAGTTTAGTGAGAGAGATAGAGAAAAGGCTGAAGAAAAGGAGAGAAAGGGATGCTTTTAGCTTTGCAGACCTTGCACATAACCCGAGGGATCTGAAGGTAAACAATGCTTTGAGCGCGTTTTGCGCTTTGGCGTAAAAAGGGGATGAGGGTGATTTTCCTCTCTTTCTCTCTTTCTTTTGTGTGAGCATGCGTGCATGATTGAACAAGAAGAGAAGGCTCATGGTCTGTCCGTCCGTCTGACAGAGATGCACAACATGCACACACAAAAAAAAATCAAAACGCCTAATTGCATTGCAAGATGTTGCTGTTGTTGCAATTTGTCAACAACTCAGGGGATAGGAAGGAAGGCGAAGGGAGGAGAAGGAGGAGGAGGAGATAAGCAGCATGCCATGCAGATGCCATGCCATGCAGCCACAAAACAGCCACGACCCCTCTCTCTCCTTTATTCTCTTTCTCACTCGCTTTCTCGCACATACACTAGCCTGCTCCTTTTCCCACTCATTACATTGCAAGCCTCTAGTACGTACGCACCTCCTCCCTTCTCTTTGCTCCCTTTGCCCATTATCCCTTACCTCCATCAGCGTTCAAGCATGATGCAGACAATTATTACTTGACAACTTAGCATGGGACTCATTCACATACCCCCTTCCTTGACCTTGATCCTCAACGGCCGTCATCTACTTTTTGCCAATTCGCGACAGCAACTTCTTAGATTGTGGAGCGGGTGAAACCAACAGGAGGATTTAAGAAAAGGTGCTTCTCCCGCTCCATTGGTTTTTGGTGAGATCGTCGAAGGGCTCTCTTTTCCTACCATTTGGTTTTCTTTGTTGCCTACATACCCCTGTCGGTGTCCATTGAGGCGGCTGTGGTGGTGATGACGACGATAATGGTTGCTTACATATGAGAGGGACCTATCCTGCGCTGCGTTCTTTTTTCCACCCCTAGTTCTCGTTATATTTTTTTAGCATGAAATAATCCATGTTTATGCATTGTCCTTTTTCTCACTTCTTACTTCTTCCCCGTTGGATTTGATCCCCTGGCGGTTACACGCGCAATGCCACTCCTTAGACATGACTTTGATTCATCTTTTACCCCCTCTTTCTCGTTTGTTTCTGTCTCGGTTTTTCCTCCTCTTCATTTTTCTGTCCCATTACTACAGGACTAAACGGACCGTTGGGACTGTGAACAAATCGAGCAAGACAATGACGATATGATACTCTTCAGTCAGTACCACTCTTAATTGCCAATGGTCCCCTCTTTTTTTTCGTTCGTATTTCTCTTACATTGGCTCTTGCTCGCTTACTCACTCACTTTCCTTCACCCTTTTTGCTGTCAGGCACCCTCTTTACTGCTTGTACTTTCTCCTCTCTCTCTTTCTCTTTCAGTTACTCGTTCCCTACCCCCTGTCCCTGTTCCTACTCGGTCAATCATTTCATCCACGACTCCACCTTTATTTTGAGCTTTCAGTTTGTTTTTTCCGAGGAGCCAACCAGCTCTGTCCACCCTGACCAACGGTATCTCTTCCCTTCTGTAATTTTTGCTTTCTGTTTTTCATGAACAAGTCCGCCATTTTATTTTTTAGGAAGCAAGGGAGACATAGAAGAGAGAAGTACACTGAATGTCCATCCGCCCATCCCTTGTACAGTGTATTTTCTTCGACCTTTAATTTTCTCTTCTTTTCATATGTTTTTTTTTTTTTTTTTTTTTTTTTTTTTTTGGCCTTGTTTTTCAACTGCCCACTCCCTGAGCCTTCCTTCCCCTTTCATCTTAGTCTCGGCCAGTCATTTAAAGGCCTTTTGTATTTCTTTCGTTGCTTCTATGCAATTCATATTGAGCATTGTCGAAAGAGACCCATAGCAGCTGCCTTGTTCGTTGTTGATTTAGCCTGGACTCCTACCTTTGCTCAGTTACATTTCTATTCCAACGGATCATCAGATCATTGTTATTGGGCAGCTGCAGGAATCTCGATCGCATTCGATCCCTCTCCCTTCTTTTCTTTCGAGCAACATACATAAACAACAAGAGTCATGGCCCATCCTATCAATCACCCATATATACACATACATACAACCCCATCCATTGTTTTTTCCTTCAATTCTTTCTCCACTTGCTCTTATGAAGAGAATATCAGAGATCGACTTTCCATCTCACAATAGGCTCAATTGAAAAAAAAAAAACATTGTCGACAGAGAGGAAGACAAAAAGAAAAGAAAAGAAAGGAAAAGTAAAAACACGCAAAATAACGCGCGCATTGCATTATTCCCTCTCCCTCTCTCGCCCATTGACAATAGAGCGCCATCCCATCCATTACCATCAGCCCTTTTCTTTTTATTTTTTGAGCAAGAAAGGCAAAGCAACGCATCTGCGCTCCCTTTTTTCACCCCCCGATATGCCGTCCTCGTCGTCGTCCTCGTTTGCGACCTGGGGCAGCAGACTTCTGTCCCTTCCCCGACAAGGACATAACATACATGGACCAGGAGGAGTACAACATGGTCAATCACACGCGCAAGGAGTCGCAGAAGGACAGGGACAAGGACATGCCTCCTCTGACCTTGACCTCCTCTTCTCCGTGGCCACACCAGACTCGATCCATTGCGGGCTGCCAACATCAACAGCATGCAGCTGCAACAACAACAGCATGCTTGATCCAGCTGCAGCTGCAACTGCGGGTACAGCTGCCGCAACCCCCCAGTCAGCAACGACAACATCCTCAACCTTGTTGTCCTCGTCCTCGTCGTCGATGGCCTCGTCCCTCTCACAACACCACCATCATTCCAACCAGTCGCCTCCTCCTTTCTTTCCTTCCTGTCCGTCTTCGTCTTCTCCTTCATCTTCATCGTCTCCTTCTTCTTCTGCTTCTTCTTCTCCTCAACACTACAATTCCCACTACAGCCAATTGCAGCAACAACCCCCTAGAATAATTGGCTACACTACGTCTACAACAGAAGCAGAAGCAGCAACCACACTTGCTTGTCCCCCTATTTCAACAACAGTATCAACAAGCGAGATCGCCACTACTTCTTTTACTTCTGCCTTTCCAGCTGCAGGGCCAATAACACCACAACCACAATCGCAACCGCAACTTTCATTAACAACAGCAGCGCCACAGTCATCGCAGCAACAGCAACAACAACAACACCGCCCTTCTCTTTCGCGTGTCTCCTCCACGTCTTCCTTCTTTGCATCCTCCCCTCCTCCCGACAGACCCGCCCCTCCTCCTCCTCGCCCTCCTCCTCCCTCGACTTCAAGACTCTTCATCCGTCGTCCTGCTCGAAACCCTGTCCGCACATCATCCTCTTCTTACAGACAGCAGCCAACCACAATTGCTGACCCTTCCCTTCCACCTTCAGCAACTTCTTTTTCATTCAGAGGTAAAAAGAAGGCAACACCAACTAAGGAGCAACAACAAAAGGGACTTCCGCCAACTCCTTCTCATTCCTCTTCTCGATTACCCTTTGCTCATTCACATTTTCATTCTCATCCTCATTCAGCACCCCGTTCACTCTCGACTCATTCCCTCACTTCTTCACTCTCAGGGTCCATTAAAGTCACCCTCTCCACAGACCACCCTGCGCAGACAACCACTACCACTAATACTCCCTCAGGTTCACTCAAAGGATCAATAGCAAGTAGTATCTTCAGCATCAAACGACGCCGTCGCCTCGCTCTCCCCTTTTGGACAGGCGACTCATCCACCCCTTCTCTTTCCCCCTCTTCGAGCGACACGGACCAGGAAGCGCTCACTCCTCCTCCTCGACCACGGCCACGCCTTGCCAACCCATCCAACCATAACCAGTCGTCGCCTTCAATTGAATTCCCGACAACCATCATGCAGCAAGTCGAATACATGCCAGACTCGACGCAGTCCTGTCCTCCTCTGCCTTTACAGGAAACCCACGATGGACCATCCTTTCACCACGATGTGTCACCATTGCCTCTCCATCCCTCCTCCCTTTCTTCCTCTTCTTCCTCGTCTTCCACCCTGCAGAAACAGACCCTGTCCTCAAAACGAATGCGTCCACCCCTATCTGAGATTTCAACGGCCAACATCCCCTCTTCATCCACCACCCTGATCTCCAGCGAGGCCAACGCCAACCATCTGCAGCACTTGCAACAACAGACCTCATGCCCTCCATCCTCTCGCTCGGCCCACAAAAGCACTATTATTCCTACGACCCGCATTAGTCCTAATCAGGGCAGCATAACAGAGGGCCAAGCCAAGCATCTGCATGATCGCGCAAGTTTCGTTGCCTCCTCCTCCTCCTCCTCCTCCTCTTCGACAGAACCTCTTGAACTGGTGACCACAGCGTCTGCTCTCACCAACAGCATAAACGGCAGTAGCAACAACAACGCTGTGATAGCAGCATTGGGCAACGATTGCCCTACTTGCCTACCCGATCAACAATTTCAACAAGCTCCCTTGCATGGCCATGGCCAGGGTGAGGTCTCACCTTTTTCGAACGCCTATACTCCTACCTCTGCCACTATCTCTCTTACGACATCGCGGACAAAAGGCGACAAGAAGTCGACCACACGAGCCAATCTCTCACGCGACGCCCGGGCGATCAAGACTCGTATCCGTCGTCTCTGGATGGACCCCAGTCAAGAGGAGTACAGCAGAACGAAGCGCGATCCCAAGGTAACTAGCCATCGCTGTTTTCAGTTGCATTTGTTGTTATATAGTTTTTTTGATGACATTCTCCTCCACCCCCCAACTTCACTCCACTTCACATCTTTACTCGCTCCTTTTTTTTTTTGGTTATTTTGCTTTTCTTCCCAGCCTCCCATGTTTCTCTTTCATATCCTATTCTACCCTTACCCTTTCTCTTGTTTTCCGTCATCTTTTCCTCCTTATTCTCCCTTCTCCACCGCCCATTCTATCCGCACAAGCAACGGTCCATTGTTGAGAAACAATACAGGCCCGCACGCACACTCACAAATTGACTAGAGCCATTCAATTGATTATAGTTTTTTTTTTTAATGTTTGGTTTACCCCTGAATATTATCTCTTTTTTTCTTATGCTCCCATGTCCCTCTTTTTCTTCTTTTTCTATTGCACTTGGACCAAAAGTTGAGAACATGCCCAACCCTTTCTTTCTTTTACCCCCCTGGGTTCCCGTCCCATTCCCAGTTTCTTCTTCCCTGTTCAATACCTCTCCCCTACTCCCACTCCCCCTTGTTTTTCCAGAAACCAACTCCCAATACCAACAACACCCCTTGTTTTTCTTTTTCTTTCTTCCTTTTCTTTCTGTTCTTGACTTGAAACCATAGAATCAATACCTTCTTCTGGAAGAATCCCTCACGGGAATACTCCAGATCATACCGCCCATCATCGAGAATGCGCAGATACCCCAATCAAGTCCCATGGGACTCTCTTACCCTACTGCAGCTTATTCCGAGTCGACTAGCAGTAGCGCTAGCATCTCTCACCCGCGGATAATACCCATGCCGATGAACTTTTCTGCTGCCACTGGTAGTATCATCTCGCCCTTGTCACCTCCCCACCATCCATTATCTGCATTATCACTTGTCCATCCTCGTTCTTCCTATCCTCCGTCCCCTTCGCTCATCGGAAGTGCCCCCTCGAAATCAAGCGGAGGATCAACCAACAACTCTCTGACCACGACAGCAACAGGGCCTGTCCACACTCGCGCTCGGACCACCTCATCTAATTCGACCTCGACCATCAGCGCCACGAGGTATCAGATTGCAACTAGCATGCTCCAACCGTCCGAGCCCCCTCTTATGGACATTGCGCAACCCACCCTCCGATCACCCACCAGCGGCGCCTCTCTAGGCGAACCTTCGCTTAGCACTATCGCCGCTGCTGCAGCCGCTGCAGCCTCACCATCTTCCACAAGTCCGTCTTTAACAACAGATACACGATCTGCAGCACCTGGTATGGCTGAGAGCAACAAGATTTTGATCTCCAAGCTACTCTCACTTTCGAACACGTTCACTGGATCGATCCGAGTACTGTGTGAGCAACAGAACGAAAAGGTTTTGAGGTTCGACGACGACATGATCCTGGAACTGCTGACGCGTTGGGAACAGGAGGCTGGTAAAGAGGAAGAAGAAGGATCAGTATCAGAGCCAGATGACAACTCGAGCACGACCTCATTAGTCACCCTTGGCGCCACCAATGCTCTGGAACGGTATCAAATCATCGTTGGCCGAGTCTGGGAGGAGACGGATGTGATCTTGTCGTGCATCCGCAAGATCCGTGACCTAGTTGAATTTGGGCGTATTCAGCACTACTCGGACTTTGACGATGATGACTCGGAAGAGGATGCCATTGAAAAAGATGAGATCATCAAGAAGGTAACCAGCCCTCTTTGTTTTGTTGTTACAAATTCAGCGTTGTCTCATACCACCGCACTTTTCTAAACTTAATGTTATGCTCACATTGTAGAACATATATTCGAGACTTCTCTTCCACGCGAATGGATTGGTGACAGTGTTGGGCGAGTTTCTGGAGTGTGTGTCAGGAATTCAACGGCTGGTCAGCACGATAAAGACGCAGAGGAAGAGTCACAAGGGCACTCGCGAAGATTTGTATCTCAACAACGAATCCCCAGTAGGCAATGAATTTGAGCAGCAATCAGCATCAGTCGTCGACTTTATTGCGGACGATCCAATTCCAGTCAAACATCTCGACCTAGCACTGATGCGAAAGCTGAAGCGCAAGAACCGGTTCAAGACGATGACGGAGAAGATGCGGCGGTCGTTCTCGGATTTCGCTAAGCGGTCGACTACCTCGTTACTGGCGGTCTTCCCACCTCTTGGGGATGGTACGAATGAAGGGTTCCATTGGGACTCGTATTCGGATGGAGAGTACTACTCGGAGGAGTGGGTCGGGACCGAGTATGGGAGCTCGCAGGCAGCGGATGAGGACAGTTTTGTGCGGACGCTGTCGCCGCCTGACAGTCCAGGGATCAAATCGGAAAAAATTTATAACTGCCATCGTCGACTCAGTTCAAAGGACTCCTCAGGATTACCGGAACAGTACTGGCCTGGGTCGACTCGATTGGGCTTATCGGATGACGGTATGAGTCCGACGAATTCGATTCATCCTACCTCGCCCTTCAGCACGTCATCGTCGTCGATTCCAATTGCAGGCGGCAGCAGCAATGGCGGTGGTGAGTTTGTGAGTGGTGTTAATATGGACATGTCGAGGAGTATGAGCTCTGAACGGACTGTCAACACTATCGCCACACGAATTCACATGGATTCGTCCAGTAATGTAGCTTCGCCTACAAGAAAGTCTCTCGAGTCCCTTCGGGAGTCGATAGAGTTGACAGGGCCCAGTCCGGATGGCATCAGCACTATGGCCATGGCGTTTTCTCTGTCGCCTACGTCACCCACCCAGACTGGCGTCAAGGAAAAGCGACAGTCGCTTCTCTTTCGACGAAAGGGCATCCAGGTAAAATTTTGAGCTTTATTTTTGGTGGCAACATCTTTATATATAGTTTATGCTTTTTTTTCTGACTCTCGCATTATTTCATACCGACAAATAGGCACCAACGTTTACAGGAGTCAGTATCTCTGCACCGATCCCCGTCGTCTCAAGACCATACTCAACCTACTCATCCTCTGGAGAATCTCAGACACCTTCACGGAACAAATATCGTGCCCGACCCCCACGACCTCCACACTCGCTCCCACCTATGCCACCCTCGCCCACACCAGTAGCATCCTCTCGAGGCGGCTTGTTCGAGAACTCTGTTGAAACTGATTCTGCTGGATCTTCCTCTATCTTCAAGCCAAAGTCAACCCATAGGATCAGTTCATATCTCGCCTCAAGGAGCATTTCTCCGTTCCAGAGCTCCCCCTTGATCCTGGATTCGCCCTTCACACGCCAGACCAGTATCCGGATGGGCAACGACAGGAACCGGTACTCTGTCAAGATGCCCGAGGATGAACAATGGGGTCACCAGATCTCGAGATCAAACACAGTCTCGTCCACCAACGGCAGTGGCAGCAGCAATGGGAGCAACAGCAGCCCTCGCAGCAGCAGCAGCGGCGGCAGCAACTTTCAGGGATCGTTCTGGAGGCGTCGGAGTTACAATGATGCACTGGAGCAGAGCTGGCAGCCGATGCGACAGGATTCTCTTGCATTGTCCTCAGGTGGCGCCTTTGATACTTCTTTGCCATCATCTCCGAATGATCGTGATATTCGGTCAACATTTGAGCTGGACTCGAATTCTTCATCATCATCTGTTCGTGTGACGTCTTTCGAGTTCATGATTCCCTTCTTTTCGAGAGACGGGGGGAACATGGCATCCTTTCCTGCATCTTCTGGCCAAGGAAATCGACCTGGATCGGGATCGGTGCTTTCTCAAAGTGGGTCGGAGCAGATGACGGTGACGATGATGCGCAACAGCAGGCGACATTCGAGTCCTTTGACCTTGGAGGCTGAACGCGCCTTGTCGGATGTTCTGAGTCGACGACAGAGTGTCTCGTCTCAGCAGAGTCAGTCCACCACCAGCTTGCAGTCACGGCAACAGCAGCAACCTCAGAAGCAGGGTTCGTCCAACAGAAATTCAATCCACATGATGCCTACATTCGACGAGAACCCCAAGCCCAAGAGTACTCCTTACCTTCCACAGAACCAGGATCAGGGTCCAACTCGAGCTCAGATTCAGACTCAGGCTCAAGCATCAGAAACTGACGCGTTGAGTATCCCACCTCGACTACCACGACCCACCTACAAGAAAATGTCATCGGAGAGCAATATCCACAGCAACATTGCTTCTTCTCGTCACAATGGTCCTTATGTGGCGACGACGAGTAAGGCGACTGCTGGAGTTCATACAGAAAACAGTAACAGGCATCGGGAGCCCGGATCCTTGGAGAGCCGCATCCCTATCGACCCTGCTCGTAAGCCAGTGATTGGCCCTCGCTTCGGCGACATGAAAAAGGCGTAAGTATCTTATCATGTCAAGACGCTTTTTTTTTTTTTCTTCGTTAGCCATACTTGTGCATTAAACTTTCTTGCTGACCATAGTAATTTGGCCTGCGTGTATTTAGATGGGAGATTCTCAACTTGGACGTCAAGCGATTGAATCAGTACTCCCACATGCGAGCCTATGCCAAAGGACAAAGTAAGACGCCTTTTCTTTTCTCGCTTTGTCGTACAAGAGAAGGCTCAGCCGAACATTTCATATAACACTTGTATATATTTCGTTTTTCTCATCGACCTACTAGCTGTTCAGAACAACAACTGGGCATTGAGCCACCCAAATGCGCAACAGAGCACGACCTCTCCACGTGTGCTGCACATCTGCGAGAATGGCACTGATGTGCTTGTGATGGAGATGTTTGAGGGCCACTTGCAGGTCGTTGCGGGTCTGCTCGAGAAGCTTATTGAGCGACTGGCCGACGAAAACGCTCAAGGTAAAAAAGAAGTGTTACTTCACAAGCGGCCATCATGACAAACGTCGCAGTGAAGAGAAAATGATACTAATGACTTTGTTGACTGTTCGTAATATGTTCAAGTAGATGCGGAGTATGTGAGCTGCTTTTTGTTGTCGCATTCATTCTTTATCGATTCCGAGGACCTGCTGGATCGACTGATCGCCCGGTTTCATATCCAGCCTCGTCAAGGCGAAATTCTCTACTTTGAGAAATGGCAAACAGTCATTCAAGTCAAGTAAGAATTATGTTCTCCCTTTTCAAAATATTTACCATTTGTGAAAACCCTAATTCTGGATATTATCTAAAACTATGTATATGTTGTGTCCGTGTAACTAGGATTCTGTGCGTGTTGATGAGATGGATTCAGATCCAGTACGAGGACTTTGAGCTGAACGCGAATCTGCTCAAGACGTTGAAAAAGTTCTTGGAGGTTGACATTCGGCAGGCTGGGTTTGTTATGGAAGCCGAATGTATCGAAAAGAACATCTCCATCAAGGTAACTACCTAACTTCTCTCATCTGTCAAAAAATCAGTGAATCTAGGTACCAAAATTTCTCACACTTTTGTTTGATCTCCTGTTCAAATAGAGCCTGGCGCCGATCAAGAATTGCAGTGTAATTATGGAGCAGGGCCGATTCTGTCTACAGAGATCAAGGACCAGGAAGATCTCCCTTTCACGCTCCCAGAACCCTCCTACTCCTCCCAGCCCACCATCCACCGTCGCGTCCTCCAACCCGGGCCCTGTCCCACAATCCCCCGTCGAGCAAATGATCGAATATGGACCGACCCCGGAACTGGCAACCTCATCGCCCATCTTGCAATTGAACGGACAGGATCTTGCGAGGTATTTGACCCTGGCGGATATGAAGGCGTTTAGAAGTATTACGGTGTTTGAACTCATGTCTGGGTGGTGGAAGAGACGGCAGGCGGCTGAGAATAAGCGGAGTGGTGGGGATGGAGAACTAGATGAAGATGAGCCGAAATCGCCTTCGGGACTGAGTGTTGTTGAGATTGACGGTGCAGAGGATGGAGCTATTGAGGCCTTTACTCGTCGCGCCAACATGGTATGTGCTTTTGTTTGTTTGTTTGTCAACTCCTGCCTTCTTGGATTTCAAGCGTCTTATTGTTCGTTGCTAACAATGTCTGTTTGTCTACTATGTTAGCTAAGCTACTGGGTAGCACACGAGATCGTGAGCACAGCAGGATCCAAGACACGTAAACAACTGATCAAAAAGTTTATCGAGGTGGCCAAGATCTGTCGCCAATTGAACAACTTGCACACGTCTATGTTCATCGTCTCGGCATTGACCTCCAAACCTGTTCGTCGACTCAGCTCGTCCTGGAAACTAGTTTCTTCGAGGGATATGGAGACGTTGAAGAACTTGGAGACGTTGATGGATCCCTCGGGGAATATGCGGTGTTATCGCCAGGCGGTTGCGGAAGCTGAAGCTCCTACCATTCCCTTCTTGCGTAAGTTCCCTGTCTTTAACGGTTTCTTTTTCGGTTTCTTTGTCTTTTATCTGTACTTCGGCATTTATGTTTGTTAGCAAAGCAAACTAACGCAATGTGTTTTGTGGTTCCCTTTATAGCCATTCTGCTGAAAGATATCACGTTCATTCTGGACGGCAACCCGACGATGATCGCATCCAAGGCCAACCTCTCACCCCAGGCACAATCAGGACCACCAACACCGTCCACAGCCTCGGCTCCAATCTCAACCCCTGGCTTTACCACTCCTACTTCCACCTCCGCCACTCACTCTACCGAAACGACCACATCTCCAAAAGACAAGAATACGGGAGGTGCACCATTGGTCAATTTCGACAAATTCCGCCGACTGACACAATACGTCGAGAACGCGGTCGATATGGCAAAATCCGTCGACTATTCGTTTGAACACCAGCTTCTTCGACAGGCACGCGTCTTCCGCCCTTCTTCGCCTTCCTTCTATGGCGAGATCGAGTCTGTTCATGGGAACGGTGGATCGTCGTCCCTCCTAGGCGGAAAATCCAGCAGTACACATGGGTTACTTAATGGTTCAACTCATGGAGGAGGGCCGGCGCCAGACGGGTCAAGGGGAGCACTGGACCATATCTCAGAAATGGTCGAGCGCCGCCTTGTCAAGGCCTCGGGACTGTATGGAGTCCATCAACGCGTGATCCAGGTCGAGTTTGTCAACCGTGCTCCAGGAGCGAAATCCAATGGCGGCGCATCCAGTCTTTGGAAATCCTCTGGAGGAGGAGATGGTGGGGGGTCGATTGGTGCAAGTATCCCCGGGTCGATTGTTGGTAGTGGTGTTGGGAGTGGCTTGAGTTCGGATATGGTGATCCGTGCTGTGCAGGGAGAGGAGGAGTATTTGATGGGACTTAGTCGGATGTGCGAGCCTGCGCGATGGTAAAGGCCGGAAAATGACTCACGACTTTTGGATACTCAATGACGACGACGACGAGGAGGAGGTAGAGAAGTTGACTTGATCAGCCTTTCGAAAAAGAAAAGAATAAAAAAAAAATTGAAAGATAACCACGCAAAAGGTCTTGAGAAGTATAAATTATCATAATCGACAGATCGCACCCTCTGACAAGAAAAGAAATCGCATGATGCTCGATTGTAATCTCGTCCTGTTCCCATTTTTTTTTCAAGCGCCCACCTGTCCTCCCCCCGATCTGTTCAAATTTTCCAAGTGGCTCACGAACAAAAAAAAAAAAGCATGCCCTCAAGATCCCAGAGTGCCTGTTGCTGTTATCTGCTGTTGTTTATTAAATCATGCGCCGCGCCTTGTTGTATCTATTATGTCAGTGTGCTGTTTTGTTGCCTGCATTGTCGGACTCTGTAAAGTCGAGGAAATTATCCAATGCCACCGCCGCCGCCGTCGTCGCCGTCGTCGCCGTCTGCTTTGTTAGAGTCGACAAGGTAATCAATCGTTTTGTCCCGATCCGCATTACAACTGCAAGAAGAGAGGGTCCTCCTTGAAGGCGGCGTAGTCAGGACGCTCCAATGATCTGTGCGCGACCTCAATGTCGATGTTGATATCCTCGATCAATGCCTCTATTAGATTCGATAAAGAAAAAAAAAGTAGAATAGAAATAACGTGGGAAGAAGAGATTAGCAACGGGACGATAGAGATTACAAACTAAACCCACATGTGAAGAAATACGCAATATATCATTTTGTATCATTCGCACTCCTCCTCCTCCTCCTCCTCCTCCTCCTCCTCCTCTTGCCTGCGCAATGCAAAGCAACTAAGGCGACTCTCAATGACGACCGACGGCGTTAAAAAGATAACCAACAACAACGTCAGTTGAGTCCTCACTTCTTTACTGCTGCCCCCCTCATAACAACAACAGAAAAAAAGCGACTTACCAAGGGTGGTATAATCAAGCTCAGGCCGGATATACCCCAACACAACAACCCTCAACTCATCTCCATAAAAGTCCCGATGGAAGTTATGCATGATATGGACCTCTGCTGATTTCTTCTCGTTCTTGTAGAATGGGTTCCAGCCGAGAGACATCACCATTGGGTAGACGGTTGCCGGGCAAGAAGTCGCTAATGATGAGCTTGAGGAAGACGCCGAGCGGGCGACATCATTGTTGGCTGTGAGCGATCCTGCTGTGGTGGAGGAGGGGGTATCATGAGTGGTGGTGGTGGAGAGGTGGGATTCGGGCGCTGTCCGGACGACGACTTGTGCCCAGCCGTAATAGATCCCTGTGACCATCTTGTCTTCCTGTGCCGCGATCGCCTCCTCCGGCAAGTTAGCTATCATACACACACATGTTCATAAAAGAGAGATAAAAGGCGAAACATGATCAGTATTTTTTCTGTCCGGGAAAAAGCAGCAAATCGTAAACAAGGTCTCGATACAAACAATGAGAAAGAAAAAAAAAAAAAAAAAAAAAAAAAGCGAAGCAAAGCGTACCAGTGGGAATACCAAGGTCCTTGCTTCCACGCCCAAAGCCCTTGATGACAGTGCCGTTCATCTTGATGGGGTAAGGCGACTCAGGAGTGGGGCCGCCTGCAATCTTTGCCCGGGTGGATGCAGACGTTGTGGTAATGATGGGTGCTGCTGGTGGGACTTCTGAAGCAGCAGAAGGAGCGCAGTTGTTGAGGTCGTGTGATGTAGTCATTCTGTCCTGTATAGTGTTTGTTTGTGAGGTGAGTGGGGAGTGTTGTCGGCTGTGTTGATGGAGAAAAAAAAAGGAAAGAAAAAGAGGAAAAAGAGAAAGGAAGGGAGGACGTGTGGTTTTTTTAAGTGAAGAGGGTGTGGGTAGTGTGATGACAAAACGAAAAGTAAAAAAAAAAAAAAAAAAAGTAAGAAAGCGCCGTCAAAAGAGAGTTTTTTTCTATCAGTTTCTCCTGAGTGAATGCCTAAAGAAGGCAACGATATGATTGATGAGTAACGGGCGGACGGACGGGTCAATTGAATTTTCGATCCGTTCAAAAAGCCACCTTTTCCCTCGATCACATTTGTCTTACTTTTTTTGACTCAATTTCGCACGACCGCAGAACGCAAACTGACAAAAAAAGATAACGCACTCCTGCTGAATCGCAACATTAGCATTTTCTTTTCGCTATTCCCATTTTTTTATTTTTTTCTTTTTCTTCTCATACACCTACCAAAAGTGAACTCGTCACCAAAGAATCATAAAAAAGAATAAGAATGCGAAAACACCGTAGACAATCTCGATATTGCCTATGCTCAAATCTACGAATTAAGCAGGGATGGCATCAAGGGCTTCCTGGAACCCTTTCATCAAAACATCGCGATCCTCAAGTCCCACAGCAACACGGATCAGGTTACGATCAATCCCGAACTGAGCCGCCCAATCAAGTTCATAGTAATGCGCCAGGATCGTATAGGGGCACGCCAATGTAAAGTTGGTTCCCAGCGAGGGGCCTTTGTAGAAGGGGAGGGCATCAAAAAACCTGACCGCGCCTTCATCGGCCTTGAACACAACCGAGAACAGTCCTCCGAACCCAGCACCTTCAACCTTGTGTGTCAGGTAGTTGGCCGTCGTCACATACTTGGGGTAGTACACCTCCTTGACTATTTGGCATAAGACAAGATATTGATCGTGATTAGCAATCAAGTACAAAAAACATGTTTTTACTTCAAAGCGGATCAGGCATGTGGAGAAACGAGATGTTACCTTTAGGATGGGTACGCAAGTAGTCACAAAGAGCCTCGGTGTTCTCGTCAATGCGTGCAATACGGGTCTGGAAGGTGCGAGAGTTGCGCTCCATGAAAATGGCGTCCTCGACCCACATCAAATCCTCGTACTCGCGGCTCATCGCATCTTTCAATCCCTTGTAGAACTGTCTCTGAGGGTTCAACACCAAACTATTGTGAAGTGAAGAGAACATATGCGATTAATTACCATGGTCATACATTCCCATACATAATCAAACGCAATAAACAATAAACTCATAAGTGAACAGATTTTAAGCGTACCTGCCGCCCATGACATTGCTGTCACCGCTGAAGATCTTCGAGAGGGACGAGACGACGATATCGGCATACTCCAGGATACGGACATTGACAAAGTTACCCAGTGTCTCATCGACAATAATCATGAACCCATACTTGTCCGCCAACTGACCCAAGCGGACCAAATTCGACGACTTGAGCAAAGGGTTCGAGGGGAATTCACAAAAGACTGCCAAGATTTTGTCCTCCTCCGCAACACCCTCGCCCAGAGTCTTTTCGAGGACCTCCTTCTCCAACGCATCAATGTCGGAATCCTCCCCGTTACCATAAAAGTAACAGCCTGGTCCAAACTTCTGGAGGACCTTCAATGAATCCGTGTAAGGAAATCCAAAACAGATCGACTTGCGGGTTGGGAACAGAGTCAAGGCGATACGGTGAGCGTTGTAGATCGCAGACATGCCCGTGGGGTAAAGGTACACGTCGTCCTCGGTCACATAGTCACCAGTTCCGGTCCAGCCCGATCCAGCATGGTGAGCCACTTGGGTCGCAATACGACGGCGAAGAGCCACCTTGGCTTTGGGTGCAAACGACAGGTCCAGGTTACGTCCGTAGCGCTCCTCGACATAGACCTCGTAGTCACGGCTGTCGATTCCGTCAGCTTCCTCCTCTACAGGTCGGTCCTCGTCATCCACATCCTCACCGGCCTTCTTCTCGTCTTGCAACTGAATCGATGCAACGCTGTTGGTGAGATCTCCCGAGGGCAGAGTAGGTGATCCGTTCGATGACGACGTCGAAGCAGGCTTGACAGTACCAGCAGCGTAGTGACGATTACCGCGGGGCATACGGATCGCATTCCTGGAAGCGGCCAAAATAGCAGCCGTAGCGGCCTCCTGCTTTTCCTCCTCAGCCTTGTTGAGGTTCAACCAACGAAGACAGTAAGCAGCCTGACGGGAGGTGACAATATCTCCAGCATGCTGCCAGAACTGCTTGGCGATCGAAAAGGCCTCCTTGGGAAAGAAGGTCGCAAAGACCTTGATTTGCTTGAGTCCGCCGGGCTTCAACTCGGACGAAGGTGCCTGGATCGTAAACTCGACAATCCTGACACCAGCAGCAGTTGCAGTGACTCCCCCTGTGTGGGGGGTGGGAGTCGAGTCATCGGTCGAGATGGTCGGAACATAGTAACGTTCGACGAAGTGACGACAGCGCTCGGCGACACGTCGAGATGGCCACAGGAAGCAGTTCTCGGTGGGTTTGCCATACTTTTTCTCACAGATGGAGATCAGCTAAAGGCAAAAGGGCCGTTGGGGAGAAGGGGGAGAAGGGAGAGAAGAAAAGGGTGAGAAAATTGTGGTGGTACAAATCATGGCAGGAACGAATAATTCCCATCAAAAAAATATCAAAGCCATCGTCGACAATCAATTCGTCAAGAGCAGAAAATGTCGCCACCAATACACCATCCATCCTCACTCTAAGCTCCGATCCGAGCTGAAGAAGGAACAGATCAGCTCTTTTGGTACACTCCATTTTCAAATGTCGAAATGACAAACAATGGCCTTGTAACAAACCCACTCCAGCCCACTCTACTCCAACAACAATCAAGCAACCAACACCGTAAAAAAAAAAAAAAAAAAAAAATACCTCCTTGACTTTCAAGCTGACAAAGAAGCGGGGGTATCCCGAGACCATGGCGTTGACGACACGGGGGGCACCTTCTTCATAATCGACATTATCGCGGAAGGTGGGCAACGAAACCGAGATAGCGTGGGGCACATTGGGGACGGCGGATCCGAGAGGCGCCTGTTCGGGGCGGACACCTGCAGTTGGGGTGATATGACTAGTGGAGGTCATCTTTTGATTAACTTTTTTTGGGGGGAAGGGAGCTGTGGTTGGGGATAAAGTGGGTGGTGTTTGTGTTTAGGTTGTCAAGCGGTTGAACATGACTTGTGAGAGTTGTTGGTATTAGTGGTATAGAAGTAGTTGCGGTTGCAGTTGCTGTTGCGGTTGCTGTTGTTGTTGTGAACAAAAGTGCTCAGTGCTGTTGTGGTAGGACTACAGTTGTGTTTAGTTGATAAAGTTGGTTGTACGTCTAGGTGGTATGTATGCAGTTCCTGCAAGGACGAAAAGTAATTGCGAGTTGGAGAGCAATGGAAAAGTCGATGAAGGAAAATGATGGAAGAAAGAGAGAAGAGGATGAAAGAAGTGTGTTACTGTGGAGATGAGGAAGGAGAAGAAATACCAACGGATGACAGGGCGAATTGTTCACACCGTTCATATTCCACTGACCCACCGAACGAAAACGAGTCAGTATCGATTCACTACGAACACATTCAACCAATTGACTCACTTGAACCTCCAAATCGCGTGATTGGCTGCTGATTGTCCAGCATCGAAGCAAGAGTGACTGGCTTTTACAGAAAAAAAAAGAAGCGCGTACACGTTGAAATATCCTTTAGAGTAGGTTACTAGAAAAAAAATGTTCGCCGTCATAAAGAAAGAATTGTTAGCAAAAGTCGAACAGTTTGGAAGGGCGAATACAACAGAAATAGCACTACTATACTCTTTGAAGGCGACTTGCGAGGTTTTTTTACTCAGATAAAATCATTGCAAATGTAACGCTGTAGTGAAAGGTCTTTATGCTGAGTCTGAGTTAAACTTGATCAGCCTTTTCAACCTGATTATATCGTCTCTGTCCCTGTGACACCCTCACCCAAAAAGCTGTCCATGTTTGAGAGACCTATATACACCATTACGTCCTCAACGCCAGCTGCAAGTCCCTCTTGACTCAAGTGACTGGCCTAGGGCTTGGACCTTGAGGAACTCCAAGAGAATAGGAGTGCCCGAAACTTCAAAGGAGCGTCGAATGTTTCCCCAAGGACGATGGTTTGATGGTAATCCCGTCCACTTTCAGTAATCAAGCTCGATCATCGCTGAAAATCTCTTTTTACTCGTGGATGTTGTATGGCGCGAGGCGGCTGTAGAGCTTGATCGCAAGAGAGCCGGCGTACCGCTTGTCATTGAAAAACCAGACTCCGTCCTCACATGTGCCAGATTTGGCAACAAGCATCTTGTTCGGAGGTCATTTGGTCAGGAAGTCGAAATCGGCAACATATCCAAATCCATTGGCTGTGTTAATCTCGTTGCTTTGAAGTAGGGGACCGTCGCATCATTTAGGCAAGGTGATGCCTTGGAGGAAGGGAAGATCCTTGAGACGGAAACCGTTGGAGCGTTGCAGTGACCGGTGGATAAGAGGTTTTAGTGCATCCCCTTTTGATAATGAGGCCAAGCTAAAGTTGGTGACAATCTGGTAGATTTGATCATGTACTTTAAGAACGCGGGATCCTTGCCCGAATCCTTTAGCTCCTCTTCCACCGCCTCAACCATCATTAGTTCGTCCATGATCAAAAGAACGCCGTCTAGATGTTATTATAGTCTGCACAAAGCCTTGTCCACCAAGTCGGACTGTTTCTCGCTCGAGAACGAAATTTTAGTATCCATGACATGATAAGAAAAAATCATCTTAGTCGAACAGTTCACATTCCGGTATCAACATAACCGGGCGTGGCGACAACGAGAGAAGTGCACTGTTCCACTCAGTCCAGGAGCGACACTTGCTCAATTTGAGGTATTGGGTCTTTTTCTTCACAAAAGCTGGGGCGTTTGTGAATGCTTATGGTAGAAGAGCAACACGATAACAGTAGCATGATAGCAGCAGCATAGTGACATCAGTAGGATAACAGTAGCGGAAGAGCAGCAGGTAGAACAGTGACACGAGCAGCCTCCATTCCCTGCTTAGTACTCGCTGACGGCTCCGGAGAATAAGGAAACAGAAAAAATCGGATAGTCGTAATAAGCAGCAAGAGATGTAACTTGCCGACGGCTGGCACCATGTGCCGTCGATCCGAATAAAGAAAACAAAATCAGGGCGCGACGGCTTGGATTTGGAGAAGGAAACTGGGGCGACAGGTTTGTTGGTCCGAGCTGACGGGGCGGTTGACATGCAGGTCCATGAACCCCTTCATCGACATATTCTCTTGAAAGAATTATGCCCTGCTCGAGTCCAGGATCCCTCTAGCCAATAATCTCCACCTTACCGACGAGAGCCTCACACATATCGGAAATTGGGAGACGATGTGGCCCACTCTGATAAAGGTCGCGCGTTGATGAAGTGCTCAAACATAGATCCTTGGTCCTAAGCCGAAGGCTATGACTGTATATGCCACCGGGTTTCCTTCATGGAGTATGTATCGATGACGAAGAAGGAATTCTCCACAGCCCTTGTAATGAACGCCTCGTCCAACACAGTGACCGCATGGCTTTGAATGCCCTTGATCCGACCAAATGAGTGATCCACCGACTGAGGCACTGCTTGACTGAGCACAAGCTTATCTTCTCCAAACACACAGCGCTTGTAAGAAAGAGACTACACCGCAGTTTTATACTACTCCATCTTTCTGTAAATTTTCAGCAAGGCACCTAAAAACGCAATCCAAAGAGCAATTTATTCAGGTTTGTACAGAAATGAGGGACGCTTGGTGTTCGGCGGCATATCGAGTCAGTGGTGATAGAGTCTACAGCCTTGTCTTTAGTCCTTCTTTGTCTTCTTGAGACTTTCCGCTTCCTGCTTGTCCACAGCCTGTCGCTTCATGGGGCTTTTGATCCCATTGAGTAAGTCAATGTGACTCTGCGGGAAGATCCTGTCAATGTTGCACTTGTCAATTATGATTTTAGGTTGCGTCAGATGCTCGCGCTTGGGATCAGGTCGGGGACGCAGATTGTACACAAAGTCAGGTCGAGGAAGTGGCTTGGCAGTCACCATGGCAGGGTACGCGATGATCATGCTAATATACGTGTTGTTGGTGGGGCAAAAGCGACCGTGGTCCTCCACGTGGGCCTCAATCGTAGGAGCAGACCTTGTCTTTAGAGTCGCTCTTAGCGTCTTTTGTCGTTAAAACCTGCATAGTTTCAACTGAACAAAGACGGGGAACAGTTTGTCCTTAACCGAATGTAAAAGACGATGTCCGGTCCCGATGGCTTGGCCTTGGGGAAGAAGAACGGAGGAATAGACTGGCCTTGTAGCAATGAGTTGGTATTGACATGGGCGTCCATGAAGTCCTCCATTGAGATGTGCTCGTGAGGATCTCGCGCCGAAGTTCCTGCTCATCCAGACCGACAATAACCGTATTGCCAGCAAGTTTCGCACACTGAGAAGTAATCAAAAGTTCGTGTAGCCAGTCCGAGAAAGCACGAGTCTCGAAAACTTCGATAAGGACGCTCATCATCATGAGCTCGGATGCATTTCCGTGAGCTTGAGCCTTGTCCGACTGTTGGACCCACGATTCCATAGCCTTCATGAAGCCAGAATCTCGCATCTTGAAAAAATTCTCGGCGGCCTTCAACACGAACGGCCCATCGAGAATCGTCCTCGCATCTCCATCAATGACCTTGATGCGGCCGAAAGCGCGTTTCACCAGCTCCGGCATCGCCTCCTCGAGGACCAGCCTGTCAACTCCAAACATTTGCCGCTGAAAGAGGAGTAGCCCCAACACCTCTTTCACAGTTCGAAGCTCCTTAAAGATTGAAAGATTCGCGTGGTACTTGTTCTCGAGGCGAACAATCCCATGACAGAGATTCCCTTGCTCCGAATGATGGTCATACGATACCAGTCTCGCCTACGTGTCATCCACTGCGACTTTCCAGCCGCCTGGTTCGTTTCTCGCAATGGCCTTCTCGATGTCCGTGACAGCCAGGCGAAATCGACCGACGAGTCTCTCCGTTATCGCCTGGATCGCCTCTGGTGGCAAAACACATACTGTATTACCTGGCGGGGGTCGCTGAACAATGTTGTAGATCGCTTTTTTGGGCGGCTTGTCCGAGAAGTTATCGAAAACATCGTCTGTTGGGTCGAGGTCTGTTGCTGAGTCGACCTCGTCTAGGACGATCGGCTTGTGTTTGTCAGCAGGAACAACGGGAATGGAGACACGCCAGAGGGTGAGCTCATCAGCAGCGAGGTCGTCAAAACGAGGAGCCTTCTCGACCTTGATGTGCTTCTTGAGTTCTCCCACAGACTCGGCGGATGGGATGGAGACAGGAAAAGCTTTTGATGTGGATTGTCCATCAACAAGACAGAACAGGGTCAGAGGGCTGTTGGTCATAGTGTTGTGGAACAGTAAAAAGAAAGATGAGAGGAAGAAGGTGCTGGATGGAAAGAAAGCGAGAAATGCAAGAAAGGGGACGGGTGAAAGGAAAGAAAAGAAAGAGGGTGAGGGATTAAATGGACAAGAAGGTGAAGAAAATAGAAAGGTCGTGGGAGTGATGGCAATGAGGTCGTTATTCCCTATATGGCAAGGAAATAATCTACCTCATGGAAAAAAAAAAAAAAAAAAAAAAAAAAAATCACAACCATTCTTGTAAACGCGCATCAGATCCAGTCGCTCTCGGACTTCAAGTGGCTGCTGTCAAGGCCTATACCACATACCAAAACCGAGGCGAAGCCAGGGACAGCAGTTGACAGCAGTTAGCAAAATGCTCTACGCCCAGCTGCTTGATGACGACGGTCTCAGTCTCGGACAGGAGGAACAACTCATGGCCGAATCGTCAAAGTAGTCCAACCTAGTTTGCCCAACTCTTGACCACCCTGAACACCCCGGATGAATCGACTACAATGACTACCTTCACCCAACCGCGACGTCTGCTGCCTTCTCTAACACAACGCCCAAAGCAATTCCTGTTGGCAAGGTTGTTGTAAAGGCCAAGTTGACGTGAGAGAGTAGGAAATTCTGAAAGGAAGATCGACTTTGCACGTACTGTGGCGGGAAGTGTCACAGAGCACGTAACTGTCGAAAGTTAAAGGACTACTGAAATTCCAGGCATTTCTTTTCTGCTTCCTATTTCCCTTCTTCCCCCTCTTCCACTTTTTCAGAATGCATGCTCCACGGCAGTCCTGTCGAACCTTGATTGATCGTTCTGGACATAAGCGAAAATACGAGGCTAACAAGTCTCGAAACTTGAAATCTTAAGAATTTTTGGCCAGTCTGCTTACGTCTTCGCCAGCCTACCTTCTCTTTACATCTTCGCCACTCTTATTCCTCCAACTTTCTGCTTCATCCGCCCTTTCTCTTTTTTTCTTTTTTTTTTTTTTTTTTTTTTTTTTAACTCCTTCCCCCTTTTTTTCTTCTTCTTCCTCCTCTTTCTCTTCTCCAACATACACAACCACAACTCCAACCCTCTCCGCTTCATCCGTCGCTCTCTCCCTCCTACCCTTTACATATCCCAAACAATGGCCACCGCTCTTACAACCAAAACTAATACAAAAGAAGATCTCGCCCAAAAGGTCGTCTTCGTCGCTGGAGGCGTAGCCCTAATCCTCGTTGGCTCTACCCTCATCTCCGTCACCGGCCCCGCGGCAGTCATCCAAGCCTTCATCTAAGCCGGGGCCGCCGCCGGGGGTGGAGGAGTCCTCGCCAGTGCCACCTCCACTCCCGTAGTCGCGTCCGCCATGGCTAGCGGCACGCTTCTTGTCAAACACATCCTACTCGGAACCGCCGTCACTGTCAGTTCTATCCTGTACCTCTTTTACTCCTGTATCTACCCTGATACGGATACTGAGAAAGAAGATCATAAGGAGCAGGAGGCGATGGCTTTTGGTCTGAGGGAGTTTCTTATGGAACTCGTATACCGTCTTCGTCTTCGTTCTCGACCTGGTCCCGGTCCAGTTCCCTCTCCCTCTCCTCCTCGACCACCTACTCCCCCTCCTTTCCTTCCACCCTCTCCTCCCCCTCCTTACCCGCCCGAGGAGGATTCTTTAGACTCCACAGCGCATTTTATTACCGATCTCCTCCAGGAAATGGGGTTAGGCTCGTACGAAGAATACTGTACTTCTGCGTTTGTGTCTCCTTCTTCCTCTCGTCCCAGTTCCATTACTATGTCTTCATCGTCGTCGTCCTCCTCAAGTACATCCAGCACTAGCACGGTCTGGAGCCTCGATGGAACCTTCATCCTAAACGATCAGAACTTGACGACCACGTCGACGTATTATGCTGACCGGGGTCAAGCCCCTCCACCTGCCTCTTCTTCACCCTCTTCCTTATTGTCCTCCTCGGCCGCTCCCTCCGGGCTTCGCCAACGCTTCACTTTCTGAACACCTCCAACAAACGCTTTAAAACACACATGCGAAACGAATTCATGATCTGTTTTTGGTAATAATAAAAGGAAACGTTGTTTTTCCCTTTTATTCTGAGTTTTGTTTTTACAAGCTCAAGGACACGAGTATGGTTGCGACCATCGTCGCCATGCCCGTATAGAACATAGCATGGATCTAGAAAAATGAAAAAAAAATAATTAGTACTGACATCCTTACTTTCAAATCCTTTGAACTGCACTGTCAATTTCTCATTCTTCATATTTGGCAAAAAGACAAACTTACCTCAGTCTGAGCAGCAGCAGAGGTATTACTACCATTCGACCCACCACCAGTCTGTGTCCCATTGGTATTATTCCCCTGGCCCTGCGGAGGATTTGACAGATTGGGGAGGAGCGTGATGTTGGACAGAGTGTTGTAGATATTCGACGGCTGAGCAAACCCAATCGCCAAACTCCGATAGTCATACACACTGTATACATTCTTCAAGAACGACGCGCCCAAAATCCAGTCCTATATTACATAATGCGCAGAAATACAAAGAGTCGTTAGCATTGCATGTTAATTCAGGGTCGTTATTTTTTTTCATGATGAAATGAAAAAGGCGAACAATAAAACTTACGTTGTCTGAGGACGATGAAGAAACATCGATCGCGCTCTTGCAGTACTCCGCATATCCTGGAATCCGGAACAGCACGACCAGCTCTTCTGCGGGCACACGGAACTGTTGTCCTGCAATTGTAAAGTTCAAGTCGCCCACACTGGTGTTACAAGGCAGAATCCATCCCACTTGTGGTACCTACATTAATTAATGGGCGAGATATGTATTTAGAGTTAACTTGTGTGTGCTTTGATTGTACATGCATAAAAGTTAACGATAAGACAAAAAAATGAATGCTTACCTCGATAGCACCTGGTATATGTTCATGGAAGACGGACGCGACTTTTGTAGGAACAATAATCAATGAAGTGCCTAATAGTAAGATAGAGTGTAAATAAAATACCGTGTTACTTTCCACGTACATGGAAATCTTTTGCCTTCTTTACAGTAGTGCTCCCCTGGGAAAACAACAACAGGAACTTACCAGAATCGACCAAAGCATTACCAGAGAGCCCAAGGCTCTTGCCGCCGATCGAGACGTCATCAAAGTTTATCTTCCACGAAGACTTGTCGACAATAGGCACCCATGTAAAGTTTCCCACATACTTCGTGGTATCTACACCTCCAAAAATGACAGCCCCTCCAGATCCTTCGTTGGCGCCACCCATCCGTTGACGACCCATCCATATCGACACAATAGGCTGTGTCAAGTTCTTGCGGGTAATCATCGTCTCCACTAGTGTCGAGTATCCTATTTTCATGTTGAACGATGTTCAATTAATTCATCATTATTATCAGACGACGCAACGGCCTGGCCATAACATCCCGCCTTTTCATTCTAATCGTAGTTGTTACCTTTAATGTTGGCGACGGCTCCAAAGCCCAACCCAACAACACCTTCAACACCCTTTTTGGCAATCGTCGAATCATCGACTGCAGCTAACCCAAACGACTGGTTTGCAATCTTGGTGCCTGAAAGCGTTATGGAGTCCTAATAACATAAAACAAGGGTACATAAATAGGATGTTGTTAGAAACAAAATGTCGTCACCGTCATTGAGGTACCACTTTCTTTTTCCCGTCTCAAATTCTCATTCCGGTAGCAATTGGGCCTTACGATGGCGGTGACTCCGCTGATATGAGAACCGTCTCCGTACTTGACATCGAAAGGTTTGTTCTCAGCGCGGAATGTGCTAAGGGCAAATTGAGTAGACGAAGTAAGAAAAAAATAAGCACTTCAAACCATTTTGACGTTGTATAAAACAAAAACATTATTTTGTCAAGTGTTGGCGCCTGTTTGTTACTTGACACTGCAAACAGGACTTACGTGGAAGCGGTGGTGTTATATCTCATCAGGGTTAGGCATACGGGTGTGACACAGGCCTGAGCAGGCACCCACATATCACTGCTACCCGTGTCAAACACCATTGTGAAGTTTTGAGGCGGAGTTCCCAATGCAATTGTGCCTGTGTAAGTGAGCAGGATGAGGACCAGGGCCAAAAAAGGGGGGAAGAAAAGGAATAGACGGAAAAAAAGACGTTGGTCAGAAGAGTGATCATATATTCTATTTTTGCGTGGCAAACAAACAAAACGATCAGCAGTTCGAAAGAGGGATGAAGAAACTCACCGATGTACTGACAGAAAGATAATCATATGGGCGATCGACCGTGCGTCAATAGAACGAAAGGCGGGAGTGAAGATAGCCGTTCACAAATCAAAACGGCAGAGACGCGTAGATGAGCGAGACGCGTTTGTTGTAGTTGTTTGATTTATGACCAAGTAACAGTGCCATAAGACGTTGGACAACAGGGACGTAAAAGCATGCAGAGGACAAGGAGAGTGAAAGACAGGAGGGAAATAAGAGGAAGAAAATTGGATAGGATAATTAGTGGTGTGAGCAGCTGAAATTAAAAATAACATAGCTGACAACTCGTCGAGTGTACGCCTCGATTGATAGACAGAGAACATGGGCGAAGGAATGAGGGCGACAGAGAAGGAGAGAAGAAAGTGCAACTTGATGGAGGTGAAGCAGGGATAGGTTGGGTGGAGGAATAAAGTATGGAACAGAATGCATGAAAGTCGTTTCTGTTCCATTCTTTGAGCCAGACTTCTAGACGAAGTCTAAAACTAGAAGAGATAGTGTGGGCTGTCGGTTGACGTACAACTGTTCATGTTGTTATGATGTCGGAGGTGAAAATTAAACACCCTCTCAAAAAAGAAACGACGTGAGAAGAGTCAAAGATACCCTTTGAGAGATGCATACTGCACCATGAAGAAATGAGAGTCGAAAGAAGGACAAAAAAAGAGCAAAAGGGTGGGTTGAGGGTGCGGTGGAAGGGACGGGTAGGGTTGGTGAGAGGGCGCCGTTTGTGTGAAATAGCACCGAATCAGAGGTGAAATGAAATTTGAATAGTGTGCGGAAGAGAGGGAAGTCTAATACATACAACGGTGTCAGCCATGAGGTCCTGGAGGGGCACGCTAATAATGTTCGGAGTAGCACGAGCAAGACTGGGCGAGTTGCCGCTGGTGCTATTGCTGCCTCCCTTGCTCGCAGAAACGTGGGCCTTGGATGTGATCCCCATTAACCCGCCACCACTCTCACCGCCTTCCTGGCTTGAGATTGATAATGAAGGCTTCCCGCTGCTGGAACTAGAGAACTGCGTGGCAGGGTCGGGGTAGTAGAGGGTCGCGCCCTTAGGAGGCATGTAAATGCCCGAGGAGCGCCGTTGCAAAACAACGTTGTGCTGTTCCTGTTGTTGTGTGGAAGATGGAACGGCGGCAATGGATGCGGATGCTCCCTTCGTCGACTCTTCTGACAAAGGATCAACCACTATAGAAGATGTGAGCTTTGTTGCAGCAGCGACGAGACTAGCGCCTGAAAAGGTTACGTCGGTGGATAGGACAAGACTGAAGACTAGAAATAGAACGCAGATGTGGCGGAACAATGAGGGGCCACCACTGCTGCTATTGCTGTTTCCATTGAACCGGCTGGATAGGGTATGCCTCCTACACTTATTGTTGCTGTTTGGGGAGAAGGGAGTAGTGGTATTGGTGGAGGAAGTCATGGTAGGTGACTTTGGGTATGAATGAAGGCGGATGGTATTGTTGTTATTGGAGGTAGCTGGGTGTAATGGTTCGTCCTGGGCAGCGGCAATTATTGGTAATGTCAAGCCCAAGAGAAAGATGAAAGTAGAGATGCTATTGTTGGCTGATACAGGCCGTGAAGGCGAGGACGAGCAAGAAGTGGTTGATGTGGGAATGTGAGATCTGTTTGTAGAATAAAAGGCGCTGTATTATTGTTGGTTGATTGGAGGACGCGTTGGTCGTTAGGAGGGGGTCATGAAAGCGAGCGTGATGGTTGGCAGAAGGAAATGTGGAGAAAAGATAGAAAAAGGAAAGGAACCAGAGGAAGGGTCTCGAAGCGGGAGAAGGGAACGCTTTTGGTACAGGGAAGAACAAGGGCGAGAGGTCGAGTCGGGTCCAGAAGGGGAGGGTGTGATAAGTTAATAATAAGAAAGGAGCGATGGAGGAAGGAGTTGAATGGAACAAGAGAGAAGCCTGGTTGCCTAGGTAGATGTGAGTGTGATGGTGGATGGGTGCAGTCGTGTTGAGAGAAGGGAGATGGAGGAGGTATGACAACGGGCGATGGATGAAAAGGAGAGAAGGGTGATGGATGAAAGTGTGAAGAAGGCGATGAGAGTGAACGAGCAAAGGGGGAGATGCCAGGATGAGGATTGCCGGCGAGAAAGGAAGAAGGATGCGGTGATGACAACAAAGAACAAAAACAAAAAAAACCAGCAACAACAACACTACCAACAACAATAACAATAACAATAATAACAAAGATGAAAAAAAAAAGGGGAATAAAAGAACAGACAGAGGGAGGAGAGGGAGAGAGAGGGAGCGAGTGAAAGAGAAGAACGGCGACAGAAGAAAAACAAAGAAACAGGGTGTTCATTTCGTCTCCATGTGGGACTGATTGTTCCTGAATTTTTGCCTCGCTCAGAGTTTGTCGGCCAGTGTCGAGAACTGGATGAACCCAAATAAATCAAACAACAGGCAACAAGAGTCCATTCATTCACCCGCGCCGCACACTAAAACGAAATTACGAAAAAAAATCAAAATTTCAAGCGCCCGACAGACGGACTGAACGGATACAAGAAAGAGACATCTTTGTGTGTTTTTTTTTTTTTTTTTTTTTTTTTTTGAAAAGTAGTTATGAATGACAAATGTAAGTTACTTGTAGAAAAAGACTTAAACAAGAAAAAAGGATATCTAAATAACATAGAACTCCTCCTCCTGCTTCCGAGATCGTCTCCTCCCTCCACAACAAATCCATCCCGACAACTTCTCCCTCCACTCCTGCACAATCGACTCTTTGAAAAACAGCAAAAAAATCCACAGCCCTGGCGTCGACACCAACCCCTCCGCAATCATCATAAATACAAAATTCGGTACATGTCCCGTCGCAAACATCTTGCCACACTCTTCCTGAGACGCCGCGCCCGACATAATACACAGCTGCCAGGTACTCATCCATGACATGTCCGTCTTTGTCCCTTGGACAAGGTAAAATGCCCAGTAGACCAACACACAGGAGGAAATGACGAGTGCTAGAGCGGCGGCGCGCCATTGGATCCGGATGGCGTTGATGACATGCCGGCGGTGGGAGATTCGGGCTGCTCGGCCGGAGGACATGGTTGAGTGGGAGACTGTTTCAGAGTTTTCGGATTGGAGACTCACTCGGATGATATGGGCAAATGTGGCGATGTGTAAGAGGATTGAGGGAATCATGATTACTCCCAAGGGTGCGAACAGCAATGCGTTCGAACTCTCCATCGTGGCCATGCACCTTTTGTAAATGAAAAAAATGAAAGGTGAGAAAGGGTAAACAGCGCAGTGTTATATGAGGGGCAAGAAGGTCTGCACGACATTGAGTCGAAATATGCAAGCATCCCAGTAAAAAAAAAAAAAAAAAAAAAAAAAAAAAAAGCATGCAGGTGTATGAAATGAAAACAAAAGCGAGAACAAAAAATGTAGAGACGTGGGAGAAAAAAGATGGGAAAGACATACTCGATTGATATATTACAAAAAGGTACTTACATGCTAGAGTTGTTCCATCCAATGGATCGGGTAACGACAGCAATGGCAGCAAACGCAGCAGGGACAATCCATCCAAGAACATGCGCCAACCAAGCACGAGTCGACAACCAGTTCGAGTTCCAAACCGTGTGCAAATGCAAGTTCACAATAATTAATGATAACCAGGCTGTAGTCGAGATCGCTCCAAACAATAAGTACGCGCCCTGGGCCTCACACAGCTTGTTGTTGTACGATGACGCGGGTGTGACACCATTGGCAGCACACTGGACACGACTTGGGTTTCCGTAAGACGGCGCGACTGCAGAACTGAAGAGACACGCGGCAATGGCGGCAAACAGGATCAGGTTACTTGGGTGCTGCAGTTTGTCGGGCAGGACAATGTAGGAGATAACCAGGATGAGAGATAGACCGGCAGATATACCCTTGAGGATATCAGAAATAAAGAAGCCCTTGTCGAGGATGCCGGGTTTGTAGAATGCGTTCGTTTGTGGGCAGGGCAGGCAGCATCCACATCCACAATTGGCATCGTCCGTATTTCGAAGCCCGCCGGAGCTTGCAAACTCTAGGTCGGGAACAAATGGTGGTAGGCACGCGTCTAATGGCGCAGCGCATGTTGTGTTGCTGCTCTTAACTATTTGCGGATAAATACAGTGGGATATTAGGTTAGGATATTTCTACTGAATGACATTGCAAACAGCTCCTAAAGTCGCAGATAGAAAACGACGGTGGCTTACATGGTACACTGTTGCAGGAGGTATCGGGCTGGAATGGTACACCACCACCAGGGTACATGTCAGTGCCCGAGACGGGCTTTGAACAGTCAGGTAGTGGATTTGCTGGGAGCATATTGATTGACATGAGAAAGTCGACACTGGATTGACACGCATCAATGACTGCCTTGCATGTTGACTCACAGGCAAAGAGGACATTATAGTTGCTGCCTACAAGAGTAATCGAATAGCAGAGTTTTAGTCCTCTAAGTCAACGTGTTGAAAACAACATATCTGTCAATGGTGTTTTGAATGCAGACGTTCGGACAATACCTTCTCCTGTGAAGACAGGCCGCGGGTATGCGGATGAGCAGGCATACGAGAGAAATATAGAACTGCATGGATCAGGTAGATTCTTAACCAGATCGATACCCGATGCCGTTAGGCCGGCTTCCACAGCTGCGACGGTGGTATTATCCGGCACCCATACTTGGTAATCGATGAATCCTTTACAGATCGCGCCATCATATGTCACCACTAGTATGAGCAATAAAAGACACGTTGAGTCAGTTTACTTTCCTGATAACTGAGATTGGTGTGCAAGGAAAAAATCGACAGGGGTCGAGAGTGATTGGATTGATTTGAATGTAGCACAGAGATGAGATGATGAGAACGATGGGAAAGAGAGATATGAAGATGATCCTGGATACAGGAGTGGTCATATGTTTGTTAACAGTGAAGTACCCGAACCCATGTAAGACGCAATCTCGTCGATCCTGTATTGGAATTTGAATGTTTATCGATAGATATATCTGATAACGGCAATAGATACAACCTCGAGCTAGGTCACACAAAGCTAGAAAAAAATGCTCAACCGACCGGATCGCCGCCATGAGCACTTTCACTCATTTGTATGCCTGGAAAGTGGAGTCAACCAGGTCCCATCAATCACCCAATCCAAGCTGGCCCTGAGTGGATGAACGTATGAGAATGGACGGGTAGGTATGTCGATAAAAGTACGTGCACACACTCAATCCCAATACTGAAAACGGTGCCTGAAATTCACCCAGAGACTGATGGTGCCTGAATGACAGACACTCCAGAACGGATGAAGGTGAAAAATAATCAACAAAAAAGATTGGTTCAGTTCCGGGGACTTGTTCATAACGTTTTAACCGGATCGAGGCAACATGAATAATCCATTTGTGTTCAGGTTCAACAGTCGTCTTTGCTATCCAGCCCACTCTCCAGCTCTTATTTGTGAATGGATAAACACTCAACCAAAATGCTCCCGCGAACGTAATTGTCAGAGTCCAAAACCCACACTACGGGTTCTTAATAAACTTTTTTTCTTCTCTTGTTCCTCTAATTCAGTTGTCGTAGGTAATAAACCATGATCGAGGATGGTTGTTGTCAGAGTTCAAATGACCAAGCGGAAGGGAAAATGAAATCAGAGATGTGGGGTGGATGAAATTGCGATGAGGTGGGTGAGACGGGTGAAGAAGGTTTCTATAACGTCAGGAGGAGGATGGTGTGTGGCATGGAAAGGAGATCAATGTTCGGCATGTTGGTATTCACCCATGGGTAGGAGGCCTGCCGGACAAAAAGGATAAGATGGATGAACTCATGAAGATAAAAAGCGGAACCAAAAAAGTTTACTTTCCCAGTCTCTCGTTCCCACTATGACAATGAGAACACCTGACCCGAAGCAGTTTTTGAAACGTTCTGTACTTCGCTTCTCTTCCGATGTTGGAGAAAAGTGGAGTCCCATCACTACTCCCTCATTCCTCTTTTTTATGGTGAATATCGTTTTGTACATTTCGTCCATGAGTAATTCCGAACAAAATTTGTTGGCTAGTCGGGTGGCGATGATTGAAATGAAAAGTGGAGAGAGGAGGGACAGTCTATGCGCAAATAAACTAGACTAACAATTGATATGAAGTGTGGCGTGCAGGAATGAAATCGGATTGAAGTATGTAAGAGCGGGGATGATAATGCAAGTTACTTACTGGACCCAAAGGCGTGGACCTCTTGGATTGTGAACGTGAGCGAGAGAGCCGCCAGCGACGCGAGCAAACCGGTCGATGGTTGGTTGAAAAAAGATAAACCACGCATGATTTGATCTTTGCTCTATGGGTAGCGAAAATATATCTGAGAAGGTTTACGTGAAGGGAGAAGGGGAAAGAGGAAATGAAAAAGCTGGGATGGAGCCTCAGATGGTGAGATGTGTGATATAAACAGGAGAGAGAAGATTGTCGAGTAAGGAAAGGGGTATAAGGAGTGGATGCGGAAGGTAGTATCGACAAGTGGATGGAGAGGGAAGGAGGATGAAGGGAAGAGTGGGGAAGGGAAGAGTGAGGAAGGGAAGATGATCCTGTGAAAGGAGGTAGAGGGCGCCTGAGGAGAAAGGAAGGAGAAGAGTGAATAAGAAAGAGATAAAACGAGAGAGGAAGAGAGGAGAGTGGCGAGCTGAAGAAGAAGTAGGAGAAGAAAAAAAGAAGAAAGAAGAGAAGAAGAGCAAGAGAAGAGAGAGAGAAGAAAAGGAAGGAAAAGAAGGAAAAGAAGAGAAGTGAGAGTGGACGGAGAAATGAGAACCAACTGGACAAAAGAAACAAACACATAGGGATATGGCGTATTGCACACAGACAGAAAATGAAGTAGGAGCCGAAGACACATAAACAATTGGGTACTGAACAATAACGGACAAGGGACATGGCTGAAGCGAAGAGCGAGTGAGCGGAGTAAACAATGGGCATGAAAAGTGGCAGGGTGTATCCACTTCAATGGTATTGTACCATGAACACGCCCAAAGAGAGAGAGAGACAGTATCGCTCTCACTTGTTCGTCTGAATGGAAAAATACACACAGACACGCCCGCCCAGCCCATTTGAACTTTACTCATTCATATTCACAGAACAAAAAAAATAAACAAGCCAGCCAATCCCCACCAACCAACCCAATGCTCGCCCGTCCGTTCGTGAGTCTTGAGCGGATGCTCTCACTTCAATGCGCCAACGCCAACAACAACACTCGACTTAGACAATAAACAACAACAAACAAGTAATCGCGAAATATCTCTTTTTTTCGGATAACTACTCATATAGACAATCCGCACACATATGCACAACAGGGATTTAACCTGCCTACCTGCCTGCCTATCCAGCCAGTCAGGGTACCATGGCTCCTTATTCATCCAGCAGGTCACTTTGCATAAAAATTACTGATTGTGCGGGGACATGACTGGACATAGCTGTGTCCTTTTTGATCATAAATGAAAGCAAGACACAGACGCGCTTGAAAAATTCTACATTACAGAAGGACAGACAGAAAGTTCCTTCTCGGCTGAGCACGAAAGAATCAACCCTCTCTCTGTGTCCGTCCGTCCCCTTTCCCTTCGACCGACTAATGAGTACGAGACACAAAGAGAAACGAATGCCCTATTTTTTTCCCCTTCCTATGTTTTAATATCGAGATTTTTGAGAAAACGGTTACAAGGATTTTGCCATGATGAACAGAATGAACACAAAGGACAGTTGCAGGTGTGATTGTGAATTGGCATATGATCGAGTGGGCACAAAAATGAATAAAAGTCTTTGTTCATCACAAATGCATATTTCCAACTGTTTGTTGTGCAACTGTAAAAGCGAGTACAAATGGAGGAAAACATAGCCCTGATAGCCCTCCGTAGGTCTAAAGAAAGAGAAGTGAGAAGGCAAGTCCTTGTATCCGCAGAGCTAAACTTCCTTGTTTTTTCGCTTTCCATTGCACGTTTAAAGGAGTAAAGCCCTGTTGTTTGACATGGTTTGAAGTTGATATGGAAGGAAATTTGCACTAGTTTTGTCAAGATGTTTACCCTCTTCTTGGTCACGATAAAAGTACGGGTAGAGCAAGAGCAAAGGAAACGAGGTCAAGAGGAGCACGGGTCTTTGGCCACGCACCGGTTAATTCTCCAAATTAGATCTAAGGAGAATGGAACTCATCAGAGAGAAAAAGATAGGGCTAGACTCTTTTTTTATTCTCGACATTCTTCTTTCTCACTCTCGTGGGTGCATTGTTCACGAAAGAAGAAAAAATACAGTTTCTGATAGGTAATTTTGTCTCCACGCGCATCTTTTTTTTTTTATTTGCTCTCAATTACATGAAGAGATAGCCTGCCTGCCTGCTTGCCTACCTGTGCCTCCTCTCTTTCTCATTTCACATTGTGTTTTTATTTTTTAAAGTCGAGTCTGCATCGATACTTTTATTCTCCTATTCGTCCTTGTGGTCCGCATCGAGATTTACCCCTATTCCACTCTTGAAAAGAAGGTCAGTGGAGAGGGCAGTTGTTTGGTTAGGGTAGCTGCCCCTACCTGCCCCAACCTGCCCCTACCTGCCACCTCAATCTTTCCATTGTTGTTCTCGTCGAATTTTTTTTCTTGTGTATGCGGTGCTCACAAGATTAATATTATAGCTGTATCCCTCCCTTTTCTTCTTCTGTTTTCTTCTCTTGTCCCTCTGTATGATCGAGTCGTTAAGAGGGTTACACAAAAGACGGGTCGAGAGAAAGCAGATACAACCCAAATCAAACTAAAGTAACGGTTACCTTGTAGGCAGATGAAAAGAGAGTCTCCCAGCATTTTTTGCGTTTATGCTGACAACAACCATATTTCAGATTCTTTATCCATCTATCCATGATGAGCGAGCAAGAGTATGAGAACCATCATGAACACAAGGCAAAAATGTGGATGGAAGCGAGTGCTAAGAAGAATAATTGGGCTTGTTTCAAAGTGCCGTAGTGCATGAGGACATACACATGGAATGCATGCATGCACACACGGGCGAGTACTGCAGAGGAGGATTGAGCAATAAGTTTTTTGCCCCGCATGAATTTTCGAAAATATTCACCGTTAGTCATTATTTCATTCAGAGACTCTCCTTCAAACCAGGGGTGCCCCTCCGTGCCCCTATCGCTCCCTCAGCTCCCACGACCCCCTTTTGCATCTTGCTTTTTGTGTACAGATCTACGAAAGGGCGTGTGAATTGGACTTATGGACCTTTAAAGCTATCGGCCTGGATCAGCCTAGAGCGGTTTTGTTGCATTTGATATGGGATACGCTATGACAAACACGGCATTGTCCTTTTCTTCTCGTTCGTTCCTCTTTCATACTCCTCTTTTCACAATAGTCAACAGAAGAAAAGGTAATAACCTTTTGGCTTCTAGTCGTGCGCGTCTATCCTGATATACGAGAACTGGACCTGATAGCAACTGAACACTTACTTAGCCCGGGGATCAATGACCATGGAAACGAGAATCAATGAACTGAGATGGAGATGCATGTGAATGAATGGGGATGACGATAGTTAATTTTTCTCAAGGTTCCCGTTCGTTTTTAGGTCTCAGCATCAGAGCCGTACTACCCATCGATTTTCCGTAATACTCCCTCCCCCTTCACCACGAGGCCACAACTCATCGCTCATTTTCCAACTCCCTTTCACCTTCCTCCACACAGCATTTCATCCACAGAATACACATACACGATAGTGTTTTCCTCCAGCTCTGAAAGCGAAAGAAGCACTGAAGTAAACCCCAAATATGTGTTTGAAGGACCGCCTTGTGAACTATTTGGTGTTTTTGTTCTTTCCCTACATTCCTCATTCCTTTCCATGCACTTCCTCACTCCCTACCTCCCGATACTTGTCCTCACTTTCATGCATGTTTGCCACTTTTAAGTAAATCTCCCCTCGTCACCCGCATTTCTCATACTCAGGTTTACGACTCACACGCTCTGTCTAATAACCCTCCCATTGCAGCACCGACCACCTCACTGCTTTGGCTTTCCTTTCCTTCCCCATCGATCGAATTCCGCTTTATCAGCAATTTCATCGCTTTACATAAAATGAACAAAAAGAAAAAAATCACACAGCCGTTGTACACTGGCCTTATCATGCTCTTGTGTTTATTATTTTGTCCGAGCGTGCAGAGGCGCGTGTGTTGCGCCTTTTGTGTTTTGCTGCTTACCTCTTATCATCAATTTTTTTTTCGGTCGTACCCTTGCATCCACGTATGTTATTTTTGTGTTGTGTTGATACGCCTACAATCACCACTTTGTGTTACTCGCTACTGGACGAAAGGGATAAGCATGGAGGTTGTAAAAGTGGGTAGTAAAGTAGGCAAAATGTCAAAAGAATCAGACTATCTATGCCTCTTGCCTTCTCCACAAAAGGGCTTTTTTTCTTTTTCTTTTTTTTTTTTTTTTTTTTCTCTTCAAGGAAACCGCGCGTAATACATTCTTCATTCGCCTGTTTGCAGACCAATGCCTTTCTTTTATTTTCCGATCCTTGCGAGAAACACAATAGCATGGTTGTGCCCCTGATGATCTTAGTAATGCTAAATTTTTTATGCTTCTTTCTGAAGAATAATCACGTACTTTCTGCATGCAAAGAAGCATCTTTCAGTGGAATAGTATAATATAGAACGGAAGGTACTAGAAATCGGTATTTTGGCCTAAACGCAAATTGTAAGAACAGATGTTTCAAAAAGGAGCGCGTTTTTTATAAAAAAATGCTATGTGCAATTAAGTATACTAATACTAAAGGTTACTCATCCAATCTCTCTCTCTCTGTTCTCCGCCAGCTACTGCTTTCTTCTGCTGGCTCAATATCTACAACTCATCCAACTCTTACTGCGGGATGGCTTGAGGCGCACCTTTGACAACAGACACTTCCACAAAAGGCCCACCCTGTGGTCCACCCACCGGCCGCTTCGCACTTCCTGTCGTTGCAGCTCCTGTTGCAGACCCGGCAACACCATACGAATCATGGTACGAGCTCGAGTCCACTTTTGGCACCCCTCCTTCACCAATTGACGCTTTGTACGGCGCCTCTACCCCTTGTCCTTGTCCATGCGCGACTTGATAAGCCCCCTGTTCAGGAGTTCCCATACTCGCTCCTGAAGACGGCGGAGGAGGGTAGTACACCGTTCCTGGAGACGGAACAGGTGCAGGGACAACTTCTGGCTGGTATGAGCGACGGTAAAGGTGTCCGTTCTCGTCGACATATTGCACACCTTCGCCTGGTACTCCGCTAGAATAGGCGACTTCTGTGCTGGGGCGGTGGTGGAATGTATGGTCGGGTGCTTGTTGCAGATAGGGAGGGTACTGCTGCTGGTGTTGTTCGTATCCGGTGTATCCTACTTGCTGAGGTTGGGGTTGGGGCTGTTGTTGATGATAGAGTGATTGGTCGTAGACAGTCGGAGAGACGGTGGTGGATGATGGAGGTGATAATGGGGAATGGTGATTGGTTGGGATATGTCCAGCGGCACCAGCCACAACAACAGCAGCAGGTCCAGCACCACCATTATGATGATGTCCGTGTCCGTTGGTGGGGTCACCAGCACCCCCTGGAGCACCACCAGTGCAAGGAGCAGCATGAGATCCGGACTCAAGCTTAGAAGACGACGAGGCGGCCACGGCATCATCACCCTTCTTCCAAGTCCGTCTAAAGAACAAAAACGCTACCGCCGCAATTACAACCGCAACTCCCGCACAAATACCTCCAATCGCCCCGCCTGAAAGGCCTCCTTTCCCAGTTCCATTACCTCCATTACCCCCCATCCCACCATTCCCACTACCACCACCTCCACTCCCAGTCCCACCAGCAGTAGTCGAAGGGGTATAAGAAGTCTTCCACTGGCCTGTCGACAACGAAAGCAACAACAAGTTATCCAATCCCGAAGGCAATCCACCTTCTACACTAGGATTGTTATAGAACCCTCCCCAGATGATAAAGGTGTCGTCGACGATTGTACAGGCTGCATTGCCACGTCCACGTCCCGAGGCGAGCGGGATTGCGGTCCATGTCCAGGTGATGGTGTTGAGGATGTAGACGTTTGGGTCGGCTGTGGTTGCCCCGTTGAGGAATCCGCTGAACACTGCCACCAAAGAGCCATCGGCATCTATTGCATAAAAAAAATGGAGATAGGGAGGCAGTGAGTGGGTGAGAGCGAAAGGGATGGGGGAAAGGAGATGGGCTAGGATGAGGCGATTTCTTTTAGGGAGAGGGAGTGAGGAGGAGATGAAGGGGATGGGCACAGGCAGATAGGCATGTATATCTCGTTTTTCTTTTTTTGCAGTGCCGGTCATCATGCAAAAAAAAACCAACAACAGACAGATCGAACAAAAAATAAAAAGAAAGGCAAATGACTTACTGCTGGCGGCACAGTGCGCAATGCGGCTCTGGCTGAATGGTCCGCTTGACGCCTATGAACAAACAACCAACAAGTGACGTTTTTCCGGAGTAAATAACACAGTTCCACAACCTTGTCAGCGTGTCAAACATACGCCCGTGCATCCATTCCATACCCTCTCAGTGTGCAACTCCAAAATCAACAAAAAAAAAAATCAAAACCGGTACCTGAGTAGCCCATCCTCCACTGATAGGATTATAAGTCCAAAGACTCTGCGGGTAGTTCCCCGCATTAACGCCGCCAATCAACAACATCGTCGCCGACCGCTTGACCCAAACAGCCGCATACGTCGAACTATTCTGAGGCGCAGACGCCGGCATGGCCGTCTCAATCATCGACCCCGTCGACGGATCATAGGTGTTCAAAACATTCGTACTCACCGCCCCTGCGGGCCCTGCATTACCTCCCAAGATATAAATCTTGGATCCCGCCAAATTGGAGACTGCATAAAAGTCTCTCCGACTCGTATCTGCTACCTGTGGCGGATTGGCCGCCGACCAGGTCTTGGACGAGATATCAAAAGTGTTGACCCAATTCGCCGCAACCTGGTTGGTACTCGCTGCAGTATCACGACCAAATGTAATAAACGAGGACCCGTCAGAGGCTACACCTGCAGAATGAAAGGCATTGTAAGGGCCCGGTGGGGATATAGAGGACCAGGCTGGAGAGGAGGTGGTCCAGGGAGAGGAGAGATCGAGGGCCCAAAAGGCTTGGATGAGGTTGTCGGCGTAGGTGGCTCCGCCTTGGATGTAGAAAGTGTTTCCAACTTTTGCGAACGCTGCTCCTCCACAGGGCTGGGGCTGGGCTTGTGCCAGGAGTAGTAGAGATGATGATGATGAAGAGAAGATGGTTAAACCCGCAAGGGCTAGTAATGAGATGTGCATTCTGTATGTTTTAGTGTGTGTCGTATGGAGAGTGGGTGTTGTGGATATGTCTGTGCTGTGTGTGCGGAGAGATTAGGGAGAGTGAGGGAGGGAAAAGGATGAAGAGGAGAAAAAGAATAGGAATGATGCGAATTGAAGGAAAGGATATGCCGTTGCGACAAGGATTAAAGGCAGGAAGGAAAAGGTAAGGAGAAGAGAGAAGGAGAAAATATGGGAAAAGAAAAAGAAAAAAATGGAGAGATGAGTAAGATGGAAGACAAAGAAGAAAGATGAGAACATGGATGCGGATGGTCAAGTAAAAGGAGGAGGTGGTAGGGACCGTTCAATGTATGTATATTTCTATTGGCAAAAGGAAAGAAACCTAGGGACCGCACATGGATTGAGAAAAAGAAGGGAGTTGAAAAAGAAGAAAAGAAGAATGAGAAAAGGGAGGGGGCTGGAAAACAGAGGATAGCAAGGATAAGGGCAAAGGCAACAACAACAACAACAGGTGTAAAATTAGATAAAAAGAAGTAAAAAACGCGCGGAGCGACAAGTCATGATCTCATTCGCTCCGCTTTTATCCTTTTCGTAGTGTGTAGTACCATGTAACATGTATCTAGCGCACGACTGCGAGTCGCTAATCGTGTGTGGGATAGATACATAGATAGAGTGGATGGATGGGAGCCATGTCGTGTTGCGATAAAATCCTAAAATAATTTTGGTTGTGAGAGCGGATTTGGACGACACCGCCACACTGACACACACACGCCTGCTTGCTGGGAATAGAACACAAACAGAGGAAATGACAGGGATGGAATGTTTCAAGGCAAGAGAGGATACTTGGGAAGAGTACGTATGTACTACGCCGTTACAACAACAAGGGTTCAATGACATAGCCCTCCTCTGGCTGTCTTTAGTTAACAAGGATAAACCTCGTGCTCAGGGGTCACTACACACATCAGGCATAATGTGCAACGCCTAGGTTTTCCATCAGGCTGAACAAAAGGGGGAGGAGATCCATGCTGAGTGGGAATGAAAGCGAGCATTGCCACATATACCTTCTCGCACTTGTCAATCGCCACTTCAAACGATTAAGTTATTGTCGACACTGCGTCTTGGTTTTACCCCGATCGAAATCGCAAAAACAGTGATACTCGGCCTGAAGCGCACTTTTTATTTTATGCGGTACGTTTGTCTAGATAATCCATGACCCTGCTTCCATTCTCTCGGAGCCGACCTGCAGGCGAAGAAGAACAATGGTCTCTTAGTTCCTTGCGGAAAGAATGAAAATCTTGAGCAAACGCATGACTTATGTTCGGTGGCTAGTGTAGTGAGACAACTCATGCATTTTTTTTCTTCTCATGCACTTTCAGTCGAACCTCTCTAATTCAATAAGGTCGGGGCGGAAAAATCGATGATATCGAATACTTAAAATGCCCTTAATCATCCCTAATCCAGTGCACCTCCAGATGTCTATATGGCATGGAGGAGGGGTCTTGAGCCAGCCAATTCGATATCCTACACGCTGTGAGACATGAACTTTAAGTTGGTTCCAAAAGGGTGTACCGAATAACGAATTAGAGCTTTTTACCGAATAAACCGTATGTCCGGAGTAGTGGGATATTCTCTTGACTGCAATGATAGGGGATACAAACTGACTCCTGCGGTGAATGAGGGGATGTAGCAAACAAGAGCATTGATTAGTAACGCTGCGACACAAAAGAAAAAAAAAGTGAGATCGACTAGTGGCATCTGCATTCCTTTGAAACGCCAACACTTACATTTTCCTGGCCAGGGGATGAGGAATGGAATACATTTATCCCACAAACGGCTGGTAATTCTTGCTGACTTAAGCAGTATGCTAGTTTATTTCGAAGGCCTTGGATCTATGCTGTTCAAGGAACTTGAAAAGGAACATGGAATCTTCCCCCTGGAGGGCAGGAGCATCTCTACAGAGTCATGCACTCGTTTGAGCGTAGACGAGTAACTATCAGGACCGCTAATTTAGAAACAACATCCAAACACAAGGTTTTTGGAAGTAAATACAGAGCTTGGAAGAAACATACACACACACATATATATATATACATGCATACGCACACTCTCTTGCGACGCATAGAAGCCAGGTATAAACACTTTTCGAAATCAACTCAGCCTTTCTTATCCCCATCACAATCCCACCTCCTCCCACCCCTCTCCTCCTCCAACCAACTTTACCTGTCTTTCACTTGATGTACCACCTTTTCATTCTCCTCTTCCCACTTGTTCAGCCCCCTCTGCCATTGACAGCTAGCTACCTCAATTGAGCTTACTTTTGCACGGATTGTGATGTCTCGATCAATGACTCAGTGAATCTCAATGGAGCTGTACAACCCTTATTTCTGTGAATAGAGGAAGCCACTTTACAGTAGGTAGGCCTAGTTGAGTTAAAACAAGAGGAGGAGGATTTCGGGTGTCAGACAGTACTTTGGCAGAAAGAAGAATGGGATAACAGAGATTCATGTACACCAGCTTTTTTCCCACTGTCGAGTACCTATCATAAGACCTGATGGGGCTCATGGTCGTTGTTATTACCTAAAGGTGGAGCTAGCGGTTGCAAGTGGCATTATTTGGTATCAATGACTTCGGATGCACTCCATCTGGAGGATATTTACTTGTGGTGAACGTGTGTTGAGAATAAGTATTCGAAGAAGGGCGAGAAGGGTGGTTGATGAACAAAGGGAGGAGAGCGATGAGAAAGGGTGGTGGAGGGTCCGACCGCTGTTGAAGTGTGAGGTGGGAGGACGAAAAGACTGGGTTCATTAGTAGCTGATAGCAAGCTGTTGGAGATGATACTAATAAGGTATCAATGGAAGAAGGAGAGACTACATGCTGACGAGGGAAAGTGTAAAGCAGAAAGGGGATGCGAACAAAAACAGTAGAAAGAAAGTGTAGAAAAAATGCAAATACCATTGTTCGGATTGATGTAGGAGTCATGATGGAATATGTAGACAAAACCTTGCTCTCGGACAACCGTTGGATCAAGAGGTTGGTGGCGGGTTGGAGACGAAGGCAGCAAAAGGAACAAAAAAATCAACCACCATCATGGTCATCGCGTTGTGCGTGTATGATGCACTACTTTTATTCATTGCCGACAATAGAATTACTACCCTAACCAAATTGAGACGCAGTTGAAAAAACGCTATCTAGGGTTAACTACGGATATCCACCTTCAAGCGGAACAAGAGCATCGCGTTGCAACTGTATGATGCTCCTAGACGACTTTCTCCATTTGAGGCTCCAGAAAAAGGCGAACAAAAAACACACAGCAAGCGGAGGATTATCTTGTGCGCAGAAGGCTCTATTTCGTTCACCTAAAAAAAACACCATTGAGCAATTTTTCATTTGTGTACGTCTCGATGTGTACACATGTACAGTACTTTGTCAGGAAAAGATGGAAATGAACGTGCATAGACTAGATAGAGAACCCAACTCTTGCTCGTTCCGATATCTCTTACTCATAAGGCATGAATGGGTACACTATCGACATGCCTCGAACAATGGAGTTGGCGACCATAAGGGTGCTTTTTCATTTCGTCGACATAGGAGCAGTGATTCCCTCGTTTAGATGATTATTTGTTGATATTTGTAAATTGGGTGCTCAAAACTTTAATTTTTTCGGGGCGATCAGGTCGACGAAAGGGACAAGTCGTCCACACCCCGGTCGGTCCACTTCCAAGACGCACGCACACATAAACAGACATGGAACACAAAGGGCTGGCAAGAGTTTCTTTGTTTCTTCGTTAACAAAATATCTCCGGTCCATGCATGCCTAGACCATTATTTTGTTTGTACCTCTGGACCCTGCCACTTTCTCGCAACCCCATCACCCCATTTATTTCTTTGTGAATAGTAGCTCGAAACGAAAAACAGGGTTCACGCTAGCCATATTCGCAATGAAGAAAGGTACTGTAGAAATTAGGACTTAGGAGATTAATAAAAGGGCTCCTTTTGGGTTCATGCCTCACGGTCAAAGGGGGAAAAGAGAAAGTGAATGGAAAATAAGGAAAAGTAATGCTTGTCTGACGAGTACCGGAAGGGGGCGAGACCATCGCAGTTACTTCGTTGACCATGTTGTTCGAAGTACTAGTGCCGTACCTTGTTTTCTCGGTTGTTTCGGTTGGTATGTATGCCATTCCAATTGGAAGGAACGTGATGGCAAGGCTGACCAACCAAACGAAGAGGCCGAACAAAACAGGCGACCCTTTGTTCGCAGAGAGCATTTCTACCTTCCCTTCGTCGCCACTCAATTACCGAGCGAGACATTAGTAAATGGCGAATTTTTGTACCACAGTGGATCTGCAACCATCTTTCTAACCCTAGAATGCACAAAGAAAAAAAATGTAGATGTGTCTTTTTGTCTCTCTTAGTACCACACCGCCCTCTTTTTTTTCAGAGCTGTCTATAATAAAACCTTGGTCGAGGCCTAATCTCCTTCAATACAGAAACAGAGGGAGGGAAGAGAGGTGATGTGCTTACGCCCTCCTTTTCGGCAGTAGTATGATAGGAAAATAGGGCGCCAACTCGCACGCTGCTTCAAAAATGAGTTTATCATCCGTTCGTTGTTCCTGTCATTCTTGGTATGGCTGTAGTCATTTTTATGCGATGGCGGTTTATTTTTGTCACTCGAAATTTCATTATCTTTTTTTTGCTTTCGCATGCAGCACCCGAAATGGGATATGGGGATTGGGCTGCTGGCTATTGTCAGTTTTGGCAATCATGAGCGCTACTCCGACAGATGCTGCTGCTGTGTCCTCCTTATTTTTGTAGAAATCGAAACAAGGGTAGATTGGGCAGGACAGAGAGAAGAGAAGGTGGGAGAGGGAGAACGAAATGAGGCACGATCGAGCGTCACTTGTTGTGTTCCACCATGTGCTTCATGCCTATCTCTTCACAACAAGCCCCTCCCTCTCTCCGATGTGCAAGCAATAACCAGGTCCCATGGTAGATGTGTCTGGCTTTTTGTCTCTTTGACGCTGACAGCGACAGGTCCCGGGCATTTTTTTTTTTCGTCTATTGCTTTGTATGAATGTACCCCTGAGCCGAACCTTCCTCCAAAATCAAATGAACGCTCCTCTCTTCTCCTTTGTAGATCGCACTAGTACACATTTGCATATGCGTGCTAATAGATGAGCAAGGGGCAGCCCTTTTTCCCATTTCTTTGACACAGGCACAATTTTGCCATTTTCTATCTACTATCCATTCGTACTTGAATGGGGACTTTTTGCCAGAGAAAACCTTATAGATGCTATTTGTGATCCAATTTCCCTGCATCTATTATTCGACCCAAGGGCAAGAGAGGCGACATTCAAAAAAAAAAAAAAAAAAAAAAAAAAAAAAAGTCTCTTGCTCCAACCAATCAACCATTGGGTTGCTTCTGAAAGAAAGACGGGCTCTTTTTCCACTTACTCTCACCAAATGTCTCTCTTTGTCTATCAATTGTATTTACGGTTTAATAGCTTCATTCCAACTGACAAAGGAGAAAACGGCGAGCGGACAGCGAGAGCACTAGGAGGGATACCCTGTACTCATACCAGTGCTTACTCGCCATTTCCGGCGACTTCCACCACCAGGGTACACATCAACAATAAGCATGGGTTCAACGGCCAGTCGTTCATAGCTCACCATCCTGTATAAAAGGGCCTCCGGTGCCCACTCTTTTTTTTCTTTAAGCAACCCTTCCCCTTCCAACTACCCCTCACACAGCTAAACCTAGCCAACCCACATACCCTAAAGCCTTTACCCTCACATACCCTCAACACCTTCCCTACTCTAACCTATCATCATGAAGTTCTCCGCCACCCTCCTCGCCCTCGCTGCCGTCGCCTCCTCGGCCATGGCTGTCGTCCCTGTCCCCGTCAAGGGTGAGTCTCTTTTGCCTTTTCCCATAATACGATATTACACCGTCCTGAAACATAATATATGAACCAAACCGTTTGAACTGACCAATTGAACTCGCATTTTTTTATTTACTCTCATAGGCTGCCAGAAGGCTGTCGTTGTCAAGCCCACCGACACTGGCTGCATCCAGTTGTAAGTGTTCGCCTTCTGTTTCTTTCGATATGGGCGCGAATGAGCAAGAGAAGCGACCACAGAAAAAAGAAATGTCTCCGCTCCACCAGCTGTACTTTTACATGGATATTAATTCCTCCTCCCTTTTACCTCTTTATCAATTTCTCCACAACCCTCGACCAATACAGTGCTGGTGACAACGGAACCACTTTCGCCAACTTGTTGAAGTGGAACAACAAGCTCCGCAAGGACTGTGCCAACTTGGATGTCGGCCACCCCATTTGCGTCTTGGGCCCCAAGAAGCCTACCAAGCCTGTTAAGCCTACCAAGCCTGTTAAGCCTACCAAGCCTGTTAAGCCTACCAAGCCTGTTAAGCCTACTAAGCCTACCAAGCCTACCAAGCCCACCCTCCCTGTCAAGCCTACCAAGCCTGTCAAGAAGCCTTCCCCCAAGCCCAAGAAGCCTACCCACCCTATCAAGCCCAAGAAGCCTGTCCACCCTATCAAGCCCAAGAAGCCTACCCACCCCACCCACCCTACCCACCCTACCCACCCTGTCAAGCCTACCACCACCGCTGTCCCTACCACCACCGTTGTCCCCGTTCCCAAGGAGACCTACGTCAAGCGCAACTTCATTAACAGACTTTAAGTTAGTTCTGAGTTAAGAAGATGGGCAATGAAGGAAGAAAAAGGAGAGGGCCGGTCTCTTCCCTTTTTGTTCCTGAAAAATAAAATCATTTGACAATAACGTTGTCAAATAAAAAAACACCAACAATACCCTCTTATTCTTTTCTTTTTTTTTCTTGTCACTTCCAACCCGCCGCTCCTTGGCATCGACGAACTCGTTTGCCTTCATTTGTTCCTTGTCTCTAAGACAACAATAAAAAGAGGCAAGAGACCAAATCCTTTCAAAACCGCAAGCAAATAGTTGAGAGCAAGAGCAAGTAGCAACAGCAACAAAAAGGGAAATCAGGAAAAACAAATGGACACAAAGGAGGGCTCTCAGAGTCAACAGCCTACCATTTTAGAACTGCACTCGACTCATTTCGACCCAATCGAGTAATGTCGTCCTTGCCCAGCCTGTCCGCCTGGACCCCCCTTTTTTTTTTGGTGGCGGTGGCATTGGAATGATCAGGCCAGGCATAGATATCCTCCTATTGTGGATTGAGATCTCGCGATCGTTGCACACATTCGTGTACATTTGGACTTGCATCTTGAAAAAATACAAATATTAGTTTTTATTTGGGAAACCACCAGACGGAAACAGGTATATTTTCGTCGACCAGTGATTGAAATACTCATGTGTTGAATATGGAAAAAGGATACGATTTCCAAAAAAAAAAAAAAAAAAAAAAAAAAAAAAAAAAAAAAGTATCCTCACAGGGTTGTGTGGCCCTTATTCTCACAGGGTTGTGTAGCCCTTATTCTCACAGGGTAATCTCGCATCCATCAATGTAAATTCCAAAAACGCAATGTAAAGTAGCCCTTTCTCTTTAGACAACTATTGCCCCGCAGAAAGAGGTGCAGTGGTCGTAGTGGGATGACGACAAGAAAAGAAAAAAAAGTGAACAACAAGAGTCGTACCTCCATTTTGTGTCCATGTCCGCGCAGCGGAAAAAAAAAAAGGGAGCGTGTGTCGATTTATCAAAAATCAGCTCAACACACTCCATGGGTTACATCTGTCTTTGTTCCCGTCACTATGAGTCCATAACCGAATCTTCTTCAAGAGCAAGGTCGCCATCTTTTGAAGTTCAGGTAAAGCAATTGAAACCGAACGAGGCGCTCACTTGCAGTGACTTTCTTATCTTCCGAAAGATAACTACTTTCAATATATCCATTGTATCCGCAAAAATCGAAATCGACAATGATATTACATTGGGTTGAACTGCGCCGCCAAACTTTTATTTTGCAAGGCTGACATAGATAACCGGAAATGACTGATATTATGACGACGCTGGAGGCGCCGGTGCTGGTGCTGGTGTGGTTGGTGCAGGCGCAGGGTTGTCGAGAAGATACTGAACCGCTGCCTCCAGATTGTTGTTGGTTGCGTTGAGCGCCTGAATTGCCTGCTCCTGCGTCGCTGTTGTAAAAATACTCTGCAGCGTTGACACGTCACTCTCGGATGGTGCCTGTGGTGTTGCTCCCTGGGGTGCCCCTCCTGTCGACAACACATCCAAGTATTCCTAGATACCCATTGACAAAAAAAAGGGCTAATCGTTAGTTACATTCTAATCACATTTTCGAGTCCCGATTTTAAAAAGGAAAGTGCAAGTCTCAGACCCACTGCCCTTTGTTTGCATTGAAAGAAACTTGAAGAAGGAGAAAGTCTAATTTACCCGCATGGCTTGAGCTGGGCGATCGGATGTCCTGGAAGAGGACGACGACCGGTTCTCAAAGGTGGTGGCTGTTGATCGGATAGCAGGTGAGGACGAGAAAATGGGCAAGAGCAGCTTGACGGCAAGTCTCATGATGGGCTGTGGGAAACGCCATCTCCTGGTACCAGCCATATCGCTTCTGTAGATAGCTCCTGCCAACAGTCCACAGACAGCCGATGCAATCGATCCTGGCATGTGTGACAACATCAACTAGTGGAAGTACAAAAGAAAGGATCGAAGAGTTAGCTGATCTATTCGGCAGGAGGTAAACTAAGAGACCAGACGGACACAGCATGTAAGAATGCAATAGTGAGTATCATTATGTCCTGTTTGCGTACCTGTGTGGCAAGGGCATACATAAAGAACTTGTCCGTGAAAGCGATCCCAAAGACCTTGAACTCGTACGTGGTGGGAATGACGGCGTAGAACTGGTACAGTGCCGCGAAAATAATGCCATAGGGTCCTGCTGGCAGGACGTTGAGTCCCAAAGCGCTTCCTGTGACTAGTACTGCAATGTTCAAGAGTGTGCAGGTAACCGCCGACACGAACAAGAAGGCCTATATCCAAAACAAAAAAGATGCTAAAAGTCAGTACTACTAGTGGCAAGTCGGGGTTATCCTTGGTGTCGAATAAACAAACGTCATCATGGTAGTTCCCCGATGCATGGTCCTAAAAGGGGTTCCTGCATACCACATATTTGGCAGGTCCAAAAAGGCGTTCAATGATCCTGAGGTGGTAAATAATTAGGCCGCCAAATAGCATCTCAGTCGAGCTCGAAAACACAAAATGCGATGTAATCAGGCGCCAGAACTTTTTGTGTTCAAAGTGAATAGATAGGAGGATATTGTTAGTCGATTGCTTCGAAATTACGGAAGACACTGCAACAGCGAGCAGCGAGCAAACTGAATGATACCTGATGATGTGTGGTGAGGTGTGGGACGAGTTGTAGATGGAAATCGGTCTTTATTTGGAAGATCGACGACAGGAGCGTGAGTGATCCGACCACCAGTAATACGCCCTTGGTCGTTGGAGCATTGTAAAATCCTATATTCCGGTAATTGGGTAACCATAACGGAGTAGGGAAAATAGCAGAACGACTTAGCAGTGGAGTTGACATTGGCATTGGAGTAAATATAAAAAATGGGGCACAGTCAAGGCAAGGGTCGAACGAAAAGTGTGAAAGACAAGTGCGAGTTGTGTTGAGTCATAGCAGACTCAAGGGAGAGTCAGTAAGGTTCCATACCAGAGGGGCCAGCAGCCAGCATGACGGAGAGGGATGTTAGTGATGACGATATAAAGGAAGGGTTTTTTTTGTTGTACGTTCGCTCTATGTGTCGTTTGTTGGCCGAATGTGCGTCAGGGATGAGTGCTGAGTCTGTCACTTGAGAGGGAGGGTGTGTGCGTGTTGATGAAGAAGAGTCGAAACGTGTTTGCCTGCGACAAGGCTAATAATTGAATGGCTCGAGACCTTCAATTGCAGTCAGTGACTGTTGATTCAACGTCATGCTACAGATAAATAAAGAAAGCTTCTCTTCTTTTCCATCACCCCTATTCCCAACAAACTCACACACCATGGCTGAAAACGCAGCGATCGCAGAAGTCACCAAAAAGGTCGAAGAAGTCATCCTCGAGTACGTTACCAGCTCGCATATAGCAACAACAACAACTGCCGCAGAACCACTACCAACGGCAGCACCATGCTGGACTCTCGATACTACGCCTTTTCACTCATTCGCTCGCGTCTTGTTGGGAATGGATCAGATCACCCTACACTCAACACCACAGTTGCTTATTTGTCACCTCCCTTTCTTTTTTCACTCACGTTCGCTCTTTGTGCTATTATTTTTGTCATATTCAGTGAGCACGGTCAACCCTTGTCCAAGAATGCCCTCAAGAAGCTCGAAAAGGAGAAGCTGAAGAAAGAGAGAGCCGAGAAGGATGCCCTTGCCCGCGCCGCCCAGGCTGCCGCCAAGGCCAGCGCCACCGTCGTACGTTCTTTGTACCTTAGATAATTTGACATCGCTCAATCCGCTGCTACATTGTAGTTATGTCTTCAGGCCTTGTTTGCTGACAGGTTTTGCCTTCTCTTTGTTACCGATAGGACTACTCCAAGGATTTTTACGGAAAGAAGGCCATTAACCAGTCTGCCGACCGCCCAGGTACAACACACTTAACAACCTTGATCGCCTTAACAAAAGCATTAGAGAATTGCGTGGAAACATGCAGGATCAACTGAACTCACACTACTCTTGCTGTTTTTAACAAAAATCTTTACTTAGGCCGCAAGCATGAGCGTCTCACTGACATCAACGCCAACCGTGCCGGTGAGAAGGTTTGGATCCGTGCCCGTGTTCAAACTTCCCGTCCTACTGGTAAGCAAGGAAAACATTCGCAAGGCCTCAAATGGACTGAACTGGAAGCTATCGGGGACCCAGATCCTACGGCAATGATCGGAGCTGGAGAAAAGATAAAACTAACCTAATGGGAAAATTGATGTCATGAAACATAGGTAACAAGATGTGCTTCTTCCAGTTTCGCCAGAGCAGCGCTACCATCCAGGGACTGGTTGTCTTTGACGAGACCGCTATCAGCAAGCAGATGATCAAGTTTGCCCAGAACATCACTTCCGAGTCCATTGTCCTCGTCGAGGGTACCATTGCCAAGCCCTTGGAGCCCGTGAAGAGCTGCACTGTCCAGGATGCTGAGATCACCATCAGCCAGCTGTTCGTCACCAGCGAGGCTCAGGGCCGTCTCCCCTTCAACTTGGAGGATGCTTCCCGTCCCGAGGCCGACTTTGAGCGCGAGGATGCCCAGTTCAGCAAGGTCAACTTGCACACCCGTCTCGAGAACCGTGTTTTCGATTTCCGCGTAAGTAGCTTTTTTTTTTTTTTTTTTTTTTTAATACTGAAATTCTTCTCTTTAAATGTTGCAACTGCTTTTCCTATTGTGAGAAACAGACAGTTATTAACACGCTATGCTGTTACCCTCCCTTTAATAGACCATTACCAACCAGGCCATTTTCCGTGTCCAGGCTGGTGTCTGCAAGCTCTTCCGCGACTTCCTCGACTCCAAAGGATTCATGGAGATCCACACCCCCAAGATTATCGGAGCTGCCAGTGAAGGTGGTGCTAACGTCTTCAAAGTCAAGTACTTCGACAGTAAGTTATATTCCTTCGTTCCTCGCGTATTTTTTTTCCGTCTATGAATGGTTCCTAATACGTGACCAATCATACTTTTCAACCTGAATAGCTGATGCTTACTTGGCCCAGTCTCCTCAGTTCTACAAGCAGATGGTTGTTTGCGGAGATTTCGAGCGCGTTTACGAGGTCGGCAGTGTTTTCCGTGCCGAAAACTCTTTCACTCACCGTCACATGACTGAGTTCATGGGACTCGATATGGAGATGGCATTCGAGGAGCATTACCACGAGATTCTCGATGTGTTTGACGAACTGTTTGTCTACATCTTCAAGGGTCTTGAGGAGCAGTACGCTGCCGATCTCGAGATTGTCCACCGCCAGTATCCCTTCGAGAAGTTCCAGTACTTGCCCAAGACTCTCCGCCTCGAGTACAAGGATGCTGTTGCCCTGTTGCGCGAGAACGGCGTCGAGATGGGTGACTTTGACGATCTCTCGACTGAGACTGAGCGCAAGCTCGGACAGTTGGTCAAGGAGAAGTACCACACCGACTTTTTCATGTTGGACAAGTTCCCCCTCGCTGTCCGTCCCTTCTACACTATGCCCGACCCCAAGAACCCCGGCTACTCCAACTCGTACGATTTCTTCATGCGTGGTGAGGAGATTCTTTCGGGAGCTCAGCGTATCCACGATGCCGAGCTCTTGATCGAGCGCGCCAAGGCGCACGAGGTCGACCCTGAGTCGGTTAAGCACTACGTCGATGCCTTCCGCATGGGTGCCCCACCACATGGAGGCGGAGGAATCGGATTGGAGCGTGTCATTTTCTTCTACCTCAACTTGGGCAACATTCGTCGCGTTTCCATGTTCCCCCGCGACCCCAAGCGTCTCTTCCCTTAAGTGCGCTTCTCTGTTTTTCTCACTTCTATGATAATAAATTCTAGCAACTTTTTTTTCTAAAACATCGCCTTCATGCTCGGTATGACCATCATGCGGTTATGGATGTCATGCCATTACGAATCGCATGCTTATTATGGACACCATGGCCATTGGAGATTTTCGCGCAGAGTACATGCATTTTCGCGATTCATATGTAAGGCTTACGCCTTTTTCGATGCGAATATAAAGAAACAGAGAGAGAGAAATGGCGATCCTTTTTATCTTTTTAGCCAGCATAATGTTGCATTGACAAAAAAGAAGAGCAAACAGCACACAAATAGCCGACGGTAAAGGCGTATAACCAACAGTAAAGGCGCATAACTAACGGCAAAAACAGGCCAACCAAGGTCGCAATAACATTTGATTATGCCATACGATGCGATGCCATGTTGACTCAAATCCGTTGAGTTTTACGTTATTTTTCCTTTTTTCGGCTGCCTATTGATTTGTCAAGACTGCTGTCAGTTGTTAAAGAGAGCCCTTTAATGCAGGTCTGTTATTTCGGCCTCGGGAGCTTCGGTTCGCGATTATGTCTCCCGCCCTTGTGATGCTGGCTCCTGGTGATTGTTTTTGTTTGTCTGCTGATAAGTTTCCCCCATCCTGTTCATTCCAGCAACCTCTTCCTCTACTCCTGATTTTCTGTTGGTTATCAAATCTGTGTTTTCAATTTTCTTTACCCCGTTTCTACAATTCCGAAACACGAAGTAGCTTTAGGCATTTGTCCTAATGTGTTGTTTGGATAGGAGTCGATGGAAAAGGATGGGCTCAGGACATTACAGGCATTTTTGAAATATAATGATTATGGTGCATGGCGACAATGGTTGGACATGAACAAGGGACAAGAGTGGACAAGAGTCTGGCGCAGAGCTAAACGAGACAGACATATCGATCAAGAGGCAAAACCTAATAGAACGATCTTTTTTTTTTTTTTTTTTTTTTTTGATCCATTGTATGGCACTCGATGTCTTATCCGTCCGTTTGTTTGGTTGCTGAAAATGGTTCACGGACCAACTTGGGCAGTGGCGCGGCGAAAATGTGTATTCGAATGAGAGCAAACAAAGAAAATGTACTTCTGACAAAGGAGTGCGTGAGCTCTCTTTTTTTTATGGCCAAAGGAGACAGAAGGAAGAAAAGGAGGGGTTGACGAGTCGGGACACGGTAAGGAGGCTTCAAAAGGACCCAGACAGACAGAAGGGCAAACAAATGGCCCAACGATTAACAATGAAGACAAGTCGTGTGCTTGTTCTTCTTTCCTGCTTGAGTATTAATAAACAAAAGGGACCATTCATCATGCAGTTCAGCGATAACAAAAAAAAAGGCAAATCCCTTTCGACTTAATTTTTGTTGGCTCTGTGTTTATGTGTTTGTGTATTGATTGCTCTAGGAAGATGCCTGGATCCAGGCAACCCCCTTCCTCACCCCTTCACGTCCTTCATTCCTTCCTTTCGTTAGCTTATTACATATACTCTGCTTGGAGTGACTTTGCCACGGAGCGTAGTTCATACTTGTCTCGAGCCATCTTCCTTCCTTCTGTTCTTATTTTTAAACCATCGAGCTGCCCCCCTCGCTCCTCTTCTTTCTCTTCTTTCTCTTCTCTCTCACTCTCATCTCTCATTTCTCTTCTTCGTTTTTCTTCTTCTTGTACTCCTACACCGAGAACCCCCCGGCTCCAAACAATACAACAAATAGCATTTCAGCCCAAAAACTTACTCAGTAACCTTCTCATCCTATCCAACGCTCGTTTTCCCTGCATCAACAACTACCAAAACAAACCAACACCAACACTTTCCACTTCGCCCTCTCTCTTTTCCTCCCTCTTTTTATCCGCTACTCAATACACACACACCTCGGTCATTCCCATCCACCCTCCTGCATATCCTTAGATCCATTTTCTACTTCAGTCAACCTCCCTACACAAACATCCACACAACATCGAACCAACCATGCTGCCCTGGTTTTCACAAAACAGTGGCAATGGGATTGGATGTCAAGTACCGGTCTACTGCTCAATGCTCGTCCTCTCTTGTACACTCTTCCTCACTCGCCTCTACAGCCAAGCTCACCATATCCACCTCGATTCTCGACACGATTGCATATCTCT